>CM039721.1:35047594-36247594 GCA_022539455.1 Dendrobium nobile | reverse complement strand
GACCTGCTGCTTAGGGATGGGCAGAACGGGAGACTCCAGGAGTTCTCCCTCTTGGTTGGGAGATCCGCACGCCAGCAGGGTGGAGCCGTAAGGCTCCCTTGTCCCTTTTTCTCTCTTCCGCCTGGTCTGGGATGGTCGAACCATACACGGGGGGCCTGGCTCCCCCCCTCTCTTTTGCGTGCTCTTGGAGAGCATGAACAACAGACCCTGTCGCCCAATCAAGCTTCCCCTCATGAGAAATGAAGGATTTGAGGGGGATTTTAGATTAAATCTCAGCCCTTGATTGAAAAATTTGATTTGGAAAAAAAATTTAGCCCAAATGAATCAACTGGGGCTGAAATTGAGTCCAAATTGGACTCGACTAAAACCGATTTGGGTTGGTTTGGGTCCGATTGGGTCCGATCAAGTTAATTTTGTGAAACTGAACTCAAATCGACGCTGAATTGCATCAAATTTGGTTCGACGGGGCTCGACGAGGTTCGATTGGTTTTAATTTAATTTAATTGAATTTAATTTAATCAAATCAATGTTTAATTTGGGTTGATTTTAGTTCTATGACGTTCAATCAAGGTTGGTTCATGCTCGCTTGCGAAAATAAACATCAACAACACTAAATTGAAATTTAGTACTACTTTTCATCCACAGACAAATGATCAATTAGTAAGACTGATTCAGGTGTTGGAAGATTTGTTAAGATTGTATATTTTAGATTATGGAGGTAGCTGAAAAGATCATATTCCTTTGATAGAATTTACCTACAATAATAGCTACCAATTTAGTATCAAGATGGCTCCATATGAAGCTCTGTGTGGCAGAAAGTGCAAAACTCCATTGAGTTAGGTTATAGTGGGTGAAAGACACATGTTAGGTCCGCAGATGGTAGATCAAGCTATTGAAAAGGTTCAACTAATCAGAGACATTAAAAGCAGCTCAAGATCGTCAACAAAAATATTATGATCCTAAGCATGAAGTGGTAGAATTTGAAGTGAGAGATTTTGTATTTTTAAAAGTGAGATCAATGAAGGGTGTATCTAGATTTGGTCAAAGAGGAAAACTCGATCTTAGATATATTGGTTCTTTTGAAATAATTGAAAGAGTGGGATAAGTGGCTTACAAATTGACATTACCTTCAGATATGTCTTATATCTACAATGTTTTCCATGTCTCAATGCTCAGAAAGTGGGTTACAGATGAAAGTCAAATAATTTCTCAGAATAACATTGAACTTTAGATGGATTTAACTTATATTGAAGAACCTGAATTGATATTGGAAAGAGAGGTTTCTAAACTGAGCAGATGATCCCCTTTGTAAAAGTGAAATGGAAGCATAGGTCAGTAAAACATGCTACTTGAGAAAATGAGGCATAATTGAAACAAAGGTTTCCACACCTGTTTGAAGAAGTATGAAAAGTTGAATTTTGGGGAGGAAATTTATTAAGGAGGAAAGATTTGTAAGACACAAAAATAATTATCAGGCATGTAAAATTTTTTATTAATGATAAATTACTGTTCAAATTAAGTTAAACAAATGATAATATAATTAGTTAAGTAATTATTTAAAATTAGATTTAGAAACTAATAAAGTAGTAATTATTTTGAATGGATGTCATCTTTGGCAAAGTAGTAGTTTAGAGAGGGCCCTCATCATATCTACTGCAAGCCAAATTCCAAGCCAAGAAGGTTCCCACAATCTAGAATTTCCTGTTCAACCGTCGGCTAGTGTCCAAAAAATTGAAGGAATTTCGGTGCAGGATTGCCTGTGAGACTGTAGCATTGATCGGCATAGTGTTTCTAATACTGTAGCAAGAGACGAAGATTGCTGGGTAGCGGCAGTAGGCATTTCTGTAGAGAATTTCGGTAAATTTCAGCACGGTGCAGTAAGGGTTTGATGCATGTATTATCAAATTAGGGAAATGGAAATGAGTGAAAAATTGTAATCAAGATTTAGATGTGATTAATATGGAATTTTGTGATCAACTGTAGTTCAATATAAGGGTGAGTATGAATTGATGATATGGTGAAGGAAGTCTAAGAGAGGAGATTTAAAGAAAATAAGCAGACAAGAAATATACCATTTATTGTTATCTTTTATGTTGTCTAAATTTAGTAACATTTCTAAAGATGATATCCTATTCATATGGTAGGATTATTCATAGATTTGCAGAAAGAAGGTTTTGGGATAGTGTATCAAAGGCGAAAATTACGTGGTGTAGGTTTGGAAGAGACCACTCGTCAAGAAGGTAAGTTATGTAAAATTAAGTTATTGATTTCTAATATAATTATAATGTATTTTAAATGGTTTGAGAAATTGATGCATTATAAATATTTGCATAGTAACCCTGAGAATGCATGGATGTTATCATGTATAAGCAATTATATTTGTGTGGAAAATTGAATTTGAAGTTGATATGTTATTAAACATGTTGTTTCAATATTTTGATAATATGTTAAAAAGAAATTTCATTGTTTAGGTAATGCTTATCAAGTTCTTCTTGCAACACTTGTATTGTTATATGAATGGTAACAGTTATGAATCATGAAAATATGAGGGTTACTGAATATTTATTTAGTAAAGATTGACTATTTTATAATATGATATCTAGACTATCAGGTGGGTAAAAGAGACCTAAATATGGAACCTGTATTGTTGATGTGACAAAAGGGACCTCAGATAATTTGATACATGCATAGCAGGTGGGACAAAAGAGGCCCCTAAAGAGGCAAAAGGGATCTCTATGTTATTCAATGGCGATAATGTCGGGTTACCTGGGCTTTATTGAATATGTTTATGAAAGTATAGCCAAATCTTAAAAAAAAATGAATATTGATTATCTATTAAAAAGGAAATAAAGGATGATGTCGTGTATGCTTTTATAATATTTTACAAATGATGGTAAGTTAATTCAATGATTAACTCAATGTTATAATACTTTATAATATCATTTTGCAATTGTAAATTATGTGGCTTAATTTACTGAGTCTCACAGCTCACCAATATTTTCTTACCGACTGTTGTTGTAGGAAGAGAAAAGGAGAAGATTGTTGTAGATTAATTTATGCTAGTTATTTCTTCTTTTCATGTTAAAGTTATCTATGTTAGTGAGTCTCTTGGTGAGGTATGAAAACATTTTAGAAATGGATTTTATTTGGATTTCATTAGTGGTTCTGTAAGTATGTTTATTGAAGTTTTAAATTATTAGTTACTTTCGTTAATATATTAATTGTAATATGATTGGATGTTTTATATGAATTTCAAATGTGAGAAATTGCATTTCATGTGTTGATAAAGGAAAAAAAATGTGATGGTATGTATGTTCACTCTACAGTACTGTTAAAGAGTACTGTGTGGTGTTACATAGCGTAACATATATTTCTAAAAATTAATCTTTTATAAATGTAGAGCTGTGAAAATAAAGAGGAAAAGTAGTCATAGTCAAATATACCTGATTATGAATCAATGGCGAGCCAACATACTAAAGAATAACGCGTAAGCCATAGAATTTTAAGAAGGAAAAGAGAAACATAAAGAGTGGACAGTTTCCCACTGAGATTAATCTTTGTGTGAAATTTATATCCAACTGCGTGACTTGTGTTAAGCTCATGTTCGGGAATGAACTTTATATTCAACATATACTTATAGAAGCAGAGGCCAATTTGGTTCTGTTTTTAAGAAAAATTATATCATGTACTTAAACTGACAGAGAACGGGAAACAGTAGGAATTGAACTTGATATTTTGGGCTCATACCAACTATTAACATTCTAATTTTAAAGTTTAAGCTTTTGATGGTTACCTGGAAATTTTAATTGAAATGAAACTTAAATATCCTAATTGTTCGCCTCTGCGGAAGATGTAGACTACAGCATCGGTTGTTTCAATAACTTGTTTTCATGTTTGTTTGAAAGGATCATTACATTCCATTGGAATTCTTCTGTTGACATTAGATTTATCTATTTGTTTCCTTCCTGTGCAGCATGAGGACAAAGCTATAGTTATTCCAGTTTCTCATTGCATTTTGGATGCTTTAATGAAAAATATCATTTTCTGTTGAATATGAATGACCCACGGAAGGTTTACTTGAATGTTGGTAGGAAAAAAGTTTCTTAACTGGACGACAACTTTTACTTTAGTTTGTTTCTGCTGAGTGTTGAATGTCATATGTTTGAACTCAACTCCCGTAAGTTATGAAATCTTTGAGAATGCCTTTGCATACCTTAACACCTTTTGTAGATCTCTCTCCACTAACATCTTTACATCAGAGCTACTTCTATTATGTTATTATATTCTTTCTATTTCCTTGACTAGATGTGCTATCATTATGGAACTGGGTCTTAAATTGGGTTTCTTTTGGTTTGATATCACATTATCAAGGCTTATAATTGCGCTGTTGAGAATGGAGGCATTTCTTTGTGAAAGGATGCTTATATCTTGAAGGTATGCCTCACTATAAAAAAATTATATATTCAAAATAAATATAATACAAAATATGTTAATATCATAACATATTAATATATTAAATATATTAAAAAATGTCATATTAACATTCTAACATAGTCACAAGTGTATATACATATATATATATATATACATATATATATATATATACATATATATATATGTATATATATATATATATATATATATATATATATATATATATATATATATATATATATATATATATATATATAGAAACATATAGTAAGTAATAAATTGCACAAAGTAGAGTTGTAATGCAAACATCAACTGATTACAATAATATAAAATATCAAATAAAAGTAACATAATATATTAAATCAAAGTCAGACAGCAAACAAGTTTCTCTCGTTCTCTCTTATTGTCCATGACAATCCAGTCAAGAATATAACAAGTAATCAAAAGTTCCCATCACTCGTATCACTCAAGAGGCTCTTAATAGAGTCATCATCATAATAAATAGTTTTCTCCATTGCCTCAACTTCAATTGAGTTCGAGTTCTCCCATTTATCCCACTTTTTCTTCAATCTCAGTCATGTTCCTCTTCCATAATTAATAATAATCAATAATGAATTGAGAACAATTGTTAAAGTAACTTCAAATAATTAAATTTCTACGGATACCTGTTTTTATTTCTTATTGTTCTTGGCTTGTGTTATATGTATTTTCCTTATTTTTATCTCCATCTAACAAATCAATATTCAATACTTCATGTTGAAATTTTGTTGATGTGATCTCATTATCATCATCTACAAATCATTTATCATCTTATGACATATCATCACATAGTAGTGATCTTTGTCCTTTCCAAACATTTTTTTCAAATTTCTATCATTTAGTCTTTTGTTATACATTATGTACACCAAATAGTTCATCTCTAAAGTCATTAGACAATTTTCTCTTTTCATGTGAACTTGATTATATGTGCACCAGTTATGCTCATATCCAGATGATGAGCATATAAGTTCCAATACCTTAACAACAAGATGTAGCTCTGGAGCATCATCATCAAATCGGATCAACCATTCAATTAAATTTGAAAAAAATATGTAGTGAGAACTTATAAATTTAGCATTTTGGAGGGTCATTCTTTATTTCAATCAAGACATTAAATTTTAAAATGATTTGGAAAACATTTTGCAATTGTATTTTTTGCTTGTTGTAGTCCAAAAAAACTTTTATTCCTAAATGATAGAAGTTGCATATCAATAGGTGTCCTCTTATTTGAGTCAGCAGTTAACCTATACATAAAATGATATAATCCCAACATTATCTTAGAATTTGTTGACTATTTTCTAGAGTATTGAAATTGAGAATTAAGATAATATCTAGCAGCATGCAAATGGTGATGGAGAACTTCTCATCAATGACGTCCCAAATCTCCCTATAATTAGCCACATCTCCTCTTAAGTATCAAGTCCTTGGCCTCATCCATTACATTGTAAATGAAGTTCATAGTAGGCTTTTTTTATGGATCCACCATCCGAAAAACTTGAACCCATTGCCTTGTTATTATTGCATATGTGATACTCAACCAGAATTTCTCATTTAGAATAATCTCTAAGTTCTTTCTCCTGAGTTTTCTTAGCCAAGCATAATTAAGTTATTGACTGGAAGTAAACATAACCTTCAAATGCTGCTTAACTTCCAACATGCTATGTAGCGTCAAATAAGTTATAACAAATCTATTTGTAGTTGGGTATAGGAGTTCTTTTCTAGTAATTTTTCTTGTCAAAGCCAATATCCAATAATGCCTGTAGATGAATTTTCTTACCTTGTTGACTTTGGTCAAGGCATTTCTATGCTGTGGCAAGTCACCAAGCTTTTTTGAACGAGATCTATGTAGTGTGCAACCTATGGTGTCCAATATAGATGTTTTCTCTTCTCCATCAATTCAATCTCGGTTGTCGTAGAAGCAGTAGCATTTTTTTCACAACTTCGAGCATCAAATTCTCTCTAATCTCATATATCACACCATCAAACATTCCAAAAATTTACTATACATCCTTTTATATATGATCAGATGCTTCTATAGATTGTAAGAAAAAAGTGCCATAGGAATTATTTATTTAAATGTTAATCAAAATTCTATTCTTAATGTCAGATTAGTTATTAGACATGTTTGTCAGTCAAGTCTGACTCCGAGTCCTTCAATTTTCTTAATATTTTTCTCTACATTGCTCAACACCTTAAAAACCCAATTTCTCAAGTCATAAATGGACGACAATTTCAAGCTTCAATTATAAGACCTTCTGAAATTGATCATATTGAAGTAAAAAAGGAAGATTATTGTATTAAATGAAATGACATTTTTATAGAAAAACCTCCCAAAATTCATACAAACACATCTACATGCTTCTTTAGCATTCTTTGAAGACATCTTCTAAGATGCAAATGCCCTTTCTTCATTATCTTGCCATCTTTCAAATTTACCATGTAGTGATCTATAGGACCCCTTGCAGCTCTACTTGGTAGTGGTGGCAAAGGTGATGAGAAGTCCTTGTCACTGTGCTCACTCCCATAGTAAGATCTGATATCAACTCTATCATCAAATTTTCGTTGTACTGTATGATTTGATATCGTTGATTTGTTCATATATGGTTAGATCTCTAGCATACGGTACAATATTTTTGAGCAATCAGAGAGATGTTCCTTCATCGTTGTAACATCCCTTTAAACATATTTTGTTGTTTCCTCTAACGTCTACTTGAACACTACATCTCCATGTTGGATCACTTCTATGACCTGTTGTGGATTTCTTTTTTACTTATAACTATTTCTTCGAAATACTAAGAATGAAAATTTTGATTCAAACAAAATTGAAAACATTCAAATATTCAATGAAATAAAATCCTAACTAAACCATGCAAATAAACAATTTTTTTGTGAGGAAAAAAAAATTAGGGCTTAGTGATTGTCATTGGTTGGAAAGAAAGTTTGATGGAGGAAGTGGAGATTCTTGTGGAAGAAGAGAACTTGGCTAGGAAGAGGAGAGAATGGCTGCGGTCATCACGACGTTGGAGATTGCCGACAGTAGATTTGAAGGAGTGGAGGAAGGATGGGGCAGTTGGTTTCCCATGATCATGCGTGTGTGGGTGAGGGTTAGTAAGGGTGGGTTAATAGTAATTTTTATTTAAAATTAATTATTTTTAAAAGAAAAACCCTAACTCTTGAGTGGCGGATGTCTCGCATAAAATGAGGCTATGTGGCCTCACTAAATATGAGGCATACGCCTTACTTGAAATCCATGAGACATGCACCTCATAGCATTTTTTGTTTGAATTATGCTGAGGCGAGCCTAGTATTACTCAATATTAAACAATGCATATTATAAGCTGACATTATCTGTTCAAATAGTTTTAGTTTGATCTGATGCTGTCTTTCAATTGCAGGATGCCATGGAGTATGCAGAATGTGAAGCTACCGTGAAAGATTTTCTGCCATTCATGGAAGCAATGCGAAAGAGAGGTATTGAGGATATGGATCTTGTGATGGTAGATGCATGGTAAGCGGGCTTGTCGGTTTCACTTTCATATTCTTTTCAGAGTATTAGTGAATTTATTCAGTATAAAAATGGTTTAACCAAAGCACCAGACTCCCCTTAACTGTGGGCTCTGGTGAGGGTTGTTGTGTGAAGTCAATTTTAGCACTTCGGTTGTTTCCATCCTTCCAAACCTGTTTGTTGGTTCTCCTATGGAGCACCTACGAATGGATTTGTGTGTCCTCTATATTTTTAATACGGATTAGCTTAATGCAGGTGTGTCGGTTACTATGGCAATGCTGACGCTCCCAATCGCAGACTCGCCAAACCCTTGATCTTTTGTAGAACTGAGAGCGATTGCCCCATGGAAAATGGTTATGCTCGTCCTGTTGAAGGCATCCATGTGCTTGTCGATATTCAGAATATGGTTGTTATTGAATTCGAGGATAGAAGGCTGGTCCCTCTACCTCCAGCTGATCCACTAAGAAACTACACTCCAGGTGAAACAAGAGGAGGTGTTGACAGAAGTGATGTAAAACCTCTGCACATTCTTCAGCCAGAAAGCCCAAGTTTTCGTGTTGATGGTCATTTTGTTCAATGGCAGAAGGTACGTGTACCACAAAGTGTTTGCATTTGGTTTACTTTTCATTTGAGCCAATTCTACTGTTTTGTAATGCACTTAAGCTGTAAAAGTTTTTCCCATTTAGTTGCACTGAATACGATAGTAAGCATGCGTGTTCTTCTATCAAGCAGTGGAACTTCCGAATTGGTTTTACCCCTAGGGAGGGTTTGGTAATTCATTCAGTTGCTTATGTTGATGATAGCCGTGGGCGTAGACCTGTAGCCCATAGGTTTAGTTTTGTTGAAATGGTTGTTCCATATGGAGATCCAAATGACCCTCACTACCGCAAAAATGCATTTGATGCTGGTGAGGACGGTTTGGGAAAGAATGCACATTCTCTAAAAAAGGTAAATTACTAACCTCCTCCTTTTTGTTTCTAAAATTCCTTTTTCCAATATGCTTTCGTCTATTTTCTCCCTGTACTTTTGGTTTATAGGGTTGTGATTGTTTGGGTTACATCAAATACTTCGATGCACATTTTACAAATTATACAGGGGGAGTTGAGACAATTGAAAATTGTGTTTGCTTGCATGAAGAGGACCATGGGATTTTATGGAAGCATCAAGATTGGAGGACTGGCCTTGCGGAAGTACGGCGTTCAAGAAGGCTTTCTGTGTCATTTATATGTACTGTGGCTAACTACGAGTATGGATTTTTCTGGCATTTCTATCAGGTATCATACTTTAAAATAACTGTAGATTCAACAATTTTCATCTATTACAGTCAGGCATTACCTTTTGGTGTTCAATTTTTGCTAGGTTATGTTAATTAGACATTGGCAAAATACACATTTCTTGCATCTGTTATGATATTTTATTATATTAGGTATAAATTACGTGGTTGTTCCAACAGTAATTAAAACTGCCATCCATTTCGAGCTTGTTTGGTTGATGTATTTGCACATCAAATAGCTTTTTGTGCTGGTTCAAAGTTAAATGCATGAGTTATTCTACTTAATTTCTTTCAAATTATCTTAGGCAGCACTGCAGCAGTACTTTTGCAGGGGTTTGTTTTGCTTGCTTTTTAAATCTAGCAAGCAGAACCGCACATTAGAATAAGCATGCTTGCAATGAAATTTAATTGCTTAAAAGGAAGTTGCTAACTTGTAGTTTTTAAGTGAAACTTTTTCTGTAATAGTAAATATAATTGGTGGTTGATGATCTTGGATTTAAACCTTTGTATATGCAAATAATATAAATTCTTCATTTTTTTTCCTGCAAATGAATATATTGGATGTTTAGTAACTAACATGCTACTTTTCTTTATGAGCTTCTTGGTGTTGACAAGTATAATTAAACCTGATCATGCCATTGATTTAACATGATTGACTCCAATGTCCAGCCATTCATGTATTCCTTCCATAACTATGAAAGTCTCTGCAGGACTGTTTGGTCAATTTTTAAGCATGGAATACAATCAAACCGGGATGGGGTTTGGTTCTTTTTATATGGTGATTGAGTTACTCTCCTTGATAATTCATTCCTTATTTGATTAGTTTTGTTTTGCATCATTAGTCTGTGGTCATCATGCAGATCAATAAAGCTGCATTGTTGTTTTAATTCACAGAGCTTTACCTTATTTTTATAAGCCAATTTTTTTTTTAACCTTTGAATAATTTTAATCTTACATGTTGGGTATGCATTAACCCCAATGTTGACGATCTAAAATCACTTGGACGACAACTAAAAGAGATCCGACCAACAAAACAAGCAAGTGATTGGGAGTTTTGGAAATAAAAGTAGGGTGATTTGGATCTTGATAGGAGTAAAGAAGATATTGTTCCTGTTGATGAATATTTTCATATCGACCCGACCCCGATCAAGTCGATTCGAGCCCGATTGGGTTCGATCGCACTAGATCAATTTGATCGAATGTCGTCAAAGCAAAATTGGGTCCTAATTTGTTGAAAATAAATTGAAATATCATCAAATTAATTTTAATTTAATTAAATTCAATCCAATTTAATTTAATTAAAATCAAATCAATTCGAATCGAACCCATTCGAGCCTCGTTGAACCAAATTCGACGTCGATTTGAGCCCAATTTCACAAAATTGGCTCGATCTGACCAATTTCGACTCAAATCGACCTTGATCGATTCAAATTGGGTCCAATTCGGACCCAATTTTTAGCCCAATTTATCAAGTCCTAAACCAATTCAAATTTGAAATCAAGATTTGGATTGAACGGCTTAGATTTCCTCTAGGATCCCGCTCTGTTTTCCATCAAATCGTCTGATTTCTGCGGCTGTAGCAAGATATCGGCTGAAAATCCACTCGAGTGCCTGGATTTCGCGTGTAGAAGAGAGCGGGAGACGAAGGGGAGCCTTACTTGTGCTGTCTGTCTCGACCCAAAGAGAAAAAGAGCGAGAGAGAGAACGAGAGGAGTTTCAGGCGGAGCCCCTGTCCGCGCCGAAGCCCCCATTCGCGCGACCTTAGCCCCGTCCGCGATCCCTTGGCCGTGCGGCTACCTCGGTCGACCCGTCGTGGTGTTCGGTCGAACCTCTTAGAAGCTCCGCCTCCCTTAGTCGCCGAACCACTTGAAGCCATCGGTCTCTAGGTCGGGGAGATCATGTCCGAACCGAAGACCCCGACTTCATCCAGGTCGGGATTTGTGCTTCTTCCTTCTTTCCTTCCTTCTTCAACTCCGGTGAGTTCGTAGTGGTCGAATAAGCTGTTGGAAGCTTTCAAACAGCAAGGGAAGGCTTTGAAACTTTTCAAACAGCAGTCTGGAGCCTTCAAAACGCCTTGGACAGCGGCGACGTCCGGAGCAGCTTGGACAGCAGTCTTCCTCCCTTGGAGCGGCTTGGACAACGATTTCGGAGCTTGGATTGGAGTGCTAGGACAACCCGGGAGATGTAAAATACTAAAACTTAGGAAAAGCCCTAAGGCCCCCTAGCCATTGATGTTCAGTTGACATCTCCAAGCCTAGGTCATTAGAAAACTTCAATTTTTGCTCGCCCTAAATCCCTATGGCTATCCTCTTCTCAAAACTGTGAAAACTTGGTGGTTTTCATTTGTTGGTTCTCATGTGAGAGTCCGGAGAGGATGTTAACGCATGTAGGGGTGTTGGATTGGTATCCAACATCTCTCAAATGCATGTTTGTGCATCATATTGAGCTTAATACTTTCACCTATGTTCAAACCCTAGGGTATGTTGTTAGTCATAGCCAAATTGAAGGTGTAGCTCGCATAGCCTCCCAAATTCCATCTTGCATACATATTCTTACTCAACACTAGTGTCATGACAAATAGACATGATTTAGGAGTTTGATGAAGCTTGTGGAGTTTATCATAAGCCTTGCAATATATCCAAAATGTTTTTGATGACTTGTTGTAGGATGTGATGTGAATCTCAAAGGTTCATTTTGAAAATTCTAGGGCATGTGTGTTTGATCAAGCTCACTTTTGGGTATGTTGTATAGCTTATGATAAAAATGTTTATGGCTAATTATTTTTGTTATGCAAATTTTCCAATGTTTAGAAGCTTATCCCCTTGCTTTTAATGGATCAAAACATGTCAAAAATGATTTGATCCCTTAAAGGCTTCAAATACATGTTTCCTACTATGTCATGATTCAAGCCATATGCCATATACTTTTTGCTTAGATTAATGAGTCTATTAATTTGTAATTTTTTTTCTAAATGTGCTTATTTAATTCTAAGTATTGGTAAAATTCATTTGGAGTATTTCATGGACCCCAAAGGCCCATGATCATTGCCCCATCACACGAAGGGATTATTGAAGCTCATTTTTCTCTAATTTGCAAGATAATATGACTAGATACAAGTTCTAAATTTTCTAAATTTTATTAGGTTTGATTTAGGGAAAACCTCTTTCATGTAGCCCTTTCGATAATGGTATAGGTTGTCTTCCAAATTCAAGTTGTAGGACCAATCCCTCCTACCCAAATCATAGACCACATCACTTAGGCATCCTAGCCTATAAAGGCTAGATTGTAAGACCCACCATATGAACCACTTAGCTTATAAGGCTAGTATAATACCTAAAATTTTGTCCAAAAGGTAAACATACAAATTTTCCTATATTCTCTCACATATAAAAAGTATCAAAAATATTTTCATCAAATTTGATATTGAATTTCGAGTAATTGTGGTATCAATATATCTTAAATGTCTATGTATAGGTATCTTTTAAATAACTGTTTAGCATTATAGTTAATATTATAGTTAATGAATAACAGTTAATTGACAACAATTTATTAATTGTTACTGTAGTCTCCACTAATCTTGACATGCATGGGCTAGATGGAGATCAAACAGCTAGAATGTTAGTGGAATTGTAGTGGAGAATGCACTATCTTATAATAATATTATATATTACGGTAAAGCACTAGTAGACCTATAAGTCCCCTTCATTCCTTTCATTGCCCATCACCTGGAATTGAAGCAGCGGGCAAGTAAGCTGAGTAATAGTAGAGGATTCGGTTGCTGGAAGGGGGAGAAACCAAGTGCTGAATCTGTGATTAGTGTAGGAGAAGCTGCAGTTCAGGAATGCATAAATTGTGGATTTCTATCACTCTTTTTGAATGCTGAATGTGGAAATCAGTAAGGATAATGGAGGAAAAGCTAAATGCATGTAAGGGTATTATTGTTTGCTAAAAGTAAGTAATAGTTACTGCTGTGATTTGCTGAAATAAAGGGGTTGCCGAAATTGGTTTGCTGAATTCATTAGAGAAACAGAAGTAAGTAAAGGTGTTGTGTTGAATGAGGAAGTTTAGTGAAGGTTATTTATTAAAGAAAAGAAGGAAGGGTCTAGGAGAATTAAGTCCTAACAAGGTGAGTACCCAAACAAGGTTATAAGAATTAGTAAATGTTTTATTATTGCACTTCATCTTGATTATGTTTATGATCACATGTATTTTAATTTATTTTAGTTATTTTGTATGGATATGGTCGTATATGTATGAAATTGTTTATATAAATGGTAATCTTTAGCAATGTTAATGATTTCGTAAGAATAAAAGGGTAAACATTCATAAACTAGTGATTGAGCAAAAAGGGCAACTAAAGCGCAGCTAAAGTGCACCTAAAGTGCAGCTAAAGGGCAACTACAGGGCACCTAAAGGGCAACCAAATGGCAGCTAAAGCGCAACTATGTCATCAAAAACATATGTCATTAGGGTTAAAAAGGATGACTATATGAAAAGTGAAATAAGTTATATATGGGGGATAGGCCCGCACAAGTAAAGGTGAAAGATCTGATGAGTACGCCTACACTCTTAATTCTAGAAGTTGAGAAATTTGACTCAATCCGGAATGAGAGAACAGCTTCCATTCTAAAAAGTTGGGAAGTTAGACCCAACCTTGAATTGGAAAGTTGAAATGGCGCAAAAGCTTTGTGAAAATCCGAAAAATGCCGTTTTAGACCTCGCACGCTTTTCAAAGCGCCGCGATGAGTTTTAAGTGAAAAATTCAATGTTGTCGGATTTCGACGGGAATAATTTTATAAAATTCTACACAAAATTCTAAGAAATTTGGTATATAAAACTTATATTTAATTTTGCTTAATTTAGGAAATAAAAAATTAGAGAAGTCTTTTAATACCCAAAGTACCCCAAGTGTTTATTAAGGCTTGGAGAGTTTAAGTGAGGGCAAAAGGGTCTTTTGAAATCCCTATTTCCTTAAGTTATGAAAGAACCGAACCCCCCTTTTCATTCCTTCCGCTTATTTGGTCGGACAAACCGAAGGGAGGCGGAACCGAGAGAAGAGGCGATCGCAAGGGAGGCGACGGGTGGCTCCGGCGGCGGATTTCCGGCGGCCGTTCGTGGAGAAACTTGTAGGGAAGATTAAGGGAAAGTTAAGGTGAGTTGTTTTCAATAGATTTCTCATGATTTTATAGAATTTTTCTTTAGGGAAAATTTAGGGTTTGAGGGGAAACTTGGATTTTCTTTAAGAGAATGATAAGATAGGTTTAAGAGATGCTTTTATGCGTAGAAATGAGATTTTATTTTTAAACATTTTGAGATTTGGTAAAGTTAGGGTTTTCTCTAAAGTTGGAGTTTTTGGAAGTGCCTTTGCAAATATTATTCCTAAGGGTCTTAAGAGAGTTTTTAAGAGAAGAAATTGAGTTTTTCTTATAAAATCTTATTTTCCTAATTTTTAATTAGTTTAAATCCGAAAATGGAAAATATTTAATTATGATTTAGGTGTGGGGGAGAGAGTGACATGTTTATTTGAGGGAAATAATGAAAATAGGTTTTCTAAAATTAGGGTTTTAGGTAAATCCGAAAATAGAATTATTTTAAATTAATTTAGATTATGGAGAAAGTGTTATGTTGATTAATATTAAGTAATTAGACAAAATTATGAATTTTTAGATTATGATATGCTTTATGTGATCTTTTGGAGAGAGGGAAAGGATGAACTTAGGGTAGATTTTGAATAGAATGAGAACATTAATTTAGATTTATTATAAATGATTTTGAAGAAGAAATTATATCTTTTAGGTGTTTTGAAGAAATCTCGAAGGAAGAAGGATTAGCGGGGATAAATCAATTTTCTAATTTTCAGGTAAGTATACATGATTCTTTATTACAGCAATATTTTTGTTTCTCTCCAGTTCTATGTTTTGAAAGTTCCAACATGTTCATGCAATCTTTATGATTAATTTTAGATCATGATTTTACTTCTCTGTTCAAATGATTGATCATGCAAAGTTTATGCTATATTTTATGACATTATATGATAGAGATTATGTAATTTATGAAATGAAAAGATATGATATGATGTGAATATTATATTGAATGATTGAATGTGCATGTTGATTAGATGGAGTTCACCCCCTTATGGTACTAGCTGGGGACGTTGTACTCGTGCACGATAAAATGATAAAGGATATGGAAAATGAAATGATAAAGGAGTACCTTTATAGTACTAGACGGTGACTCCTGTGAAGGTTGTATTATATACGAAATGAAAAAGCTATGTATATGAATATGAATATGAAAATGAGAAGGAAAATGAAAGATATGATTTATGATATGATATGTTTAATGTTATGTTAGTATGAAATCATTTTTATGTTATGTCCATATGAAATTGGCATTTAGCATATTATTTAGTTTATCTTGATTGCTATAGTTTAGAATTGTGTATTACTTACTGAGCTTTAGCTTAATGTTAGTTGTTAACATTTTCAGGTAAGTGTAGGCAAATCAAATGAGTAGAAGAGGCGGTAACGTATACCGTAAGAGAGGAGCTCAAGAAGAAAGGTAATTATAAATTTATTTGAGTTTTATGTTAATTTAGTTTTCAAATTGATGTTTTATAGGTTCTTTCAAATTATTATGGATTTAGATTTTAGGAATTAAAAATTTTAACCTACCGTCCGACCTTTGTTCCCGCCTCGCCCATGCGAGCTCACCGGGCCGGATCGTGATAAAAGTGGTATCAGAGCAAAGGTTTAGGAATATTGATTAATATGAAAGAGCCAATAGGATGATTCAATAGGTTAGAGAAGGTATAGGGTATGTGTGTTATAGACTACTAATCGTATAGGTTAGAGTAGATATAAGGTGCATGTGCTAAATATTGCTTAGATTGTTTTGTTGCATTATGTCTCAGGGCTGAGGAACCTGAACCTGATGCCACTGATGGCAACATTGGAGAGGTCAGGAGGGAATTGCCATCAGTAGTGGAGCCTCAAGACAGTAGCATTAATGCTACTTTGGATTCTTTCACCCAAATGATGGCGGCTATGACACAGATGATAAAGAATACTCAGACCCAAGCTGGAGGCAGTGGAGGCACTGTCATGGATAAGAATTTAAAATTATTCCAAGATATGAAGCCACCGTCATTTGTAGGAGGTGGAGCTATAAAGGCGGAGGATTGGTTAATGAAAGTTGAGAAGATTTTGGAAGAAATGCTATGCCCTCAGGATAGATGGGTTGCTTTAGCTGCATATGCTTTCAATGGGGAAGCAGAAATATGGTGGAGAAGTCAGTTGGAAGGAACTTTTGGTGGGAGATCTAATAGCCAAGTGACATGGGAGGAGTTTGTTAAGGTGTTTAGAGATTGGTATGTACCAATGACTGCTAGGAGGTCAATGCAAGACAAATTTATGAGATTGGTGCAAGGTGAAAGAACTATTACGCAGTATGAGGCTGATTTCACCATGCTTTCTAGGTATGCCTCTCATCTAATTCCTAATGTAGAAGAGAAATGCCACCGCTTCCTTTGTGGCTTGAGGGATAGCATTAGACAACCATTGGTTCCCTTGGGTATTGAGGATTACTCTACTTTAGTTAAGAGAGCACGAAAGATTGAGCTGGATTTGCAGAGTACTCAGAGGAGAAGAGATTTTCAGAAAAAGAAGAATTTTGAAGAGGATATTCAAAGCAACCAGACTGAGGGATCAAATGGGAAGAAGCCCAAGTTTAGTTCTAGTGGAGGCAGTGGTGCAACTGTAAGTAAAGTCACTGAACCTTGTGCTAAGTGTGGCAGATTACATAAAGGTGAATGTTTGATTGGTTCCAACACTTGCTATTGGTGTCATCAGCCTGGACACATAGCAAAATATTGTCCTGCTTTGGCTCAGAAGACTTCAGGAGAAATGAGATCAGTTGAAACACCTTCACAGAAGAATTATGGGAAACCCAAGATGATAGAACCATCAACTGCGGGTTCAGTGCAAAATCAATCCAGGCAGAACGTCAGACCACAAGTTTACACTTTGACTCAGTAAGAGCCCGATGGATCTGCAGATGCTGACAATGACAATTGAGATGGCTTTATAGTTTATTTTCAGTAACTTGTAATGATAAATTTGATGTTTTGATGTTTTGGATTTAGTAGTTTATCTCGTTATGTCATATCAGATGTTTTGGGATTGATCAGATTATTTTGCTAAGATATTTTAGATGTTTAGTTTGTTCTGTTTCAATGTTGAGGTTTATGTTAATGAAATGGAAGGTGTTGGGTTTTTTTTTTGCAACTAGAAATGTAAATTTCAGTGACGAAATTTTTATTAGGAGGGAAGATTGTGAAAACCCGAAAAATATCGTTTTAGATCTCGCACGCTTTTCAAAGCGCCGCAATGAGTTTTAAGTGAAAAATTCAATGTTGTCGGATTTCGACGGGAATAATTTTATAAAATTCTACACAAAATTCTAAGAAATTCGGTATATAAAACTTATATTTAGTTTTGCTTAATTTAGGAAATAAAAAATTAGAGAAGTCTCTTAATACCCAAAGTACCCCAAGTGTTTATTAAGGCTTGGAGAGTTTAAGTGAGGGCAAAAGGGTATTTTGAAATCCCTATTTCCTTAAGTTATGAAAGAATCGAACCCCCCTTTTCATTCCTCCGCTTATTTGGTCGGACAAACCGAAGGGAGGCGGAACCGAGAGAAGAGGCGATCGCAAGGGAGGCGACGGGTGGCTCCGGCGGCGGATTTCCGGCGGCCGTTCGTGGAGAAACTTGTAGGGAAGATTAAGGGAAAGTTAAGGTGAGTTGTTTTCAATAGATTTCTCATGATTTTATAGAATTTTTCTTTAGGGAAAATTTAGGGTTTGAGGGGAAACTTGGATTTTCTTTAAGAGAATGATAAGATAGGTTTAAGAGATGCTTTTATGCGTAGAAATGAGATTTTATTTTTAAACATTTTGAGATTTGGTAAAATTAGGGTTTTCTCTAAAGTTGGAGTTTTTGGAAGTGCCTTTGCAAATATTATTCCTAAGGGTCTTAAGAGAGTTTTTAAGAGAAGAAATTGAGTTTTTCTTATAAAATCTTATTTTCCTAATTTTTAATTAGTTTAAATCCGAAAATGGAAAATATTTAATTATGATTTAGGTGTGGGGGAGAGAGTGACATGTTTATTTGAGGGAAATAATGAAAATAGGTTTTCTAAAATTAGGGTTTTAGGTAAATCCGAAAATAGAATTATTTTAAATTAATTTAGATTATGGAGAAAGTGTTATGTTGATTAATATTAAGTAATTAGACAAAATTATGAATTTTTAGATTATGATATGCTTTATGTGATCTTTTGGAGAGAGGGAAAGGATGAACTTAGGGTAGATTTTGAATAGAATGAGAACATTAATTTAGATTTATTATAAATGATTTTGAAGAAGAAATTATATCTTTTAGGTGTTTTGAAGAAATCTCGAAGGAAGGATTAGCGGGGAGAAATCAATTTTCTAATTTTCAGGTAAGTATACATGATTCTTTATTACAGCAATATTTTTGTTTCTCTCCAGTTCTATGTTTTGAAAGTTCCAACATGTTCATGCAATCTTTATGATTAATTTTAGATCATGATTTTACTTCTCTGTTCAAATGATTGATCATGCAAAGTTTATGCTATATTTTATGACATTATATGATAGAGATTATGTAATTTATGAAATGAAAAGATATGATATGATGTGAATATTATATTGAATGATTGAATGTGCATGCTAATTAGATGGAGTTCACCCCCTTATGGTACTAGCTGGGGACGCTGTACTCGTGCACGATAAAATGGTAAAGGATATGGAAAAGGAAATGGTAAAGGAGTACCTTTATGGTACTAGACGGTGACTCCTGTGACGGTTGTATTACATACGAAATGAAAAAGCTATGTATATGAATATGAATATGGAAATGAGAAGGAAAATGAAAGATATGGTTTATGATATGATATGTTTAATGTTATGTTAGTATGAAATCATTTTTATGTTATGTCCATATGAAATTGGCATTTAGCATATTATTCAGTTTATCTTGATTGCTGTAGTTTAGAATTGTGTATTACTTACTGAGCTTTAGCTTAATGTTAGTTGTTAACATTTTCAGGTAAGTGTAGGCAAATCAAATGAGTAGAAGAGGCGGTAATGTATACCGTACGAGAGGAGCTCAAGAAGAAAGGTAATTATGAATTTATTTGAGTTTTATGTTAATTTAGTTTTCAAATTGATGTTTTAGAGGCTCTTTCAAATTATTATGGAGATAGATTTTAGGAATTAAAAATTTTAACCTACCGTTCGACCTTTGTTCCCGCCTCGCCCATGCGAGCTCACCGGGCTGGGTCGTGACAAGCTTATAGCCATTATATAACTTATTTAAAGATGTGGAATAGTTTTGGCAAGATAAATAATACTGCTAGGCACTTTCAAGCTTAATATGACATTTCAGTATGTGTTTAACTATGTTATCATTGTTAAAAATTTCTTATTTGTTTATTATTAGTTTTTATATATTGCTGGTGTATTTCATTGGGCAATTGCTCATTAGCAGTGGTTGTACTGCAGGTAAGGGAAAGGAGCCCGTAGGGCACTAGGCGAGAAAGAGGTGACCGTCTGTTTTTGGTGTAAATATGTTTTGGGGTACAAAAAGATTTTAGAGGAGATCTGAATAATAGCTGTATAAACCTTTTGATATGTAAGTAAAGTTCAAAAGTTTTAGTAGAGCTTTGTAATTGTTTTAATTATGTTGATGTTCAACAAGTAATATTACATGCTTCCTATTATTAAGTGTGGAGTTGATATGTTGAAATCCTTCTCTATTATACTCCAATTTGCATGTTAGAGATTGAGCCGAACTAGGGTGTGACAGCAAGGTCATAAGACCCATCATCAGACAACTTTTAAGTAAATTTATAAAACCCACAATTTAGGAAAATTGCTAAATAAATAGCAATGATCCTAAATCCCAAACAATAAAATTTAAACCTATAGACATCTTAATATAAATGATTTAGTTGTAAGACTCACTTTCAGGTAACTTCATAAGGGAATTTATAAGACTTGCCCCAAATCCAAACAAAAATCCCCGGGCCTCCTTGCTGTAGAGTTAGATTGTAAGACCCATCTTTGAACAACTCATAAATAGAATAGTAAATCCCATTCCAAATCAAATACCTGGGCTACTTTTTTCGAAAGTTGTAAGTCCCAACCTAAATTTAAATCTCTGGGCTACTTTCTATGAAAGCCGTAAGTCCCAATCTAAATCTAAATACCTGAGCTAATTTTTATGAAAGTTATAAGTCCCAACCTAAATTTAAATCATCGGGCTACTTTCTACGAAAGCCGTAAGTCTCAACCTAAATCTAAATACTTCGGTTACTCTTTACAAAAGTCTTTAGTCCCAACCTAAGAGCTACTTTCTACGAAAGCTGTAAGTCCCAACCTAAATCTAAATACCTGGGTTACTTCCTAAAGAAGGCATAAGACCCGCTCCAATCCAAACTCCTAGGTTACTTTTAAACGAAGACATAAATTTCAAACTAAATCAATTTCTGGGTGTTTTAATAGATGTAAACCCCAAAACACCCAATAAAATATAAAATTAAAATTCACATTTAACCACTTCAGTCTACTCAAGATCCCTGAGAGGAGGCAACCCATGGCTACTAATCAGATTCTCTGGACACTACGGTCAATAATTATTAGTGTTGGTAGACTGGAATCTACGATATACCCGGGATGATGGAACCATGAGATCTTGATCAGGTTTACCTTCATTTTTCTCACTATTGGGACTAAAAATATCTAAAATTTATTCATCCTTAATCGAGAGTTCTCTTTTCCGTGTTAAGTGGGATAATTAACTATGAGGACCCCAGATCTAAACCTTTATACTGCTCTAAGGGAAAATTTGGTTAACTACAATCAGACTTAAGGGAAATGGAATCCTACAGCTACAAAGCGGGATTCATACATTCGTGCCTTTTTTGTTGAGCCAACAAAATATTAGTAGAGTGGTAGAATACTTAAAAACTACTCATGGTGGCAATGAGCTTGGAACAATTAATGAAGGTGGTAGTATCATATTAGTTTTTGCTTTAGCCTATGATATTATAATTACTAATACATTATTTATGAAAAAAGAGGAGCGTCTTATCACGTATAAAAATGTATAATAGTAAAATTTAGATTAATTATTTTCTTACAAGAAAAATGAATTGTTTATATTGCGAATATTGTAAAATCATTATAAATGAAAGTTTATGTACCTATTATTGCATACTAGTTTTGGATTTTAAGATGAATGGGTGGAATATGAAAAATAAACTAAATTGTTCTTTTAAGATTAGATGAGAATATTTAATGAATGTTGATAAAAATATTTTTGAGAGTAAGATTCATAATTTTAAAATTTGAGTTGTTCATGAAGAAGTTAATGTTATATAGAAATATCTAGCTAGTAATATTAAAAATGGTGCAGTCAATATGCTTGGAGTATCAAAAGAAAAAAACTCAAATAATAAAAATAGGTAGTGGTGGAATCAAAATGTGTAAGAAAAGATAAAAAATAAAAATTTTTGTTATAAAAATTTGTTTGCAAGTAAAAATTTTAGAAAATTGAGATGGATATAGAGGGGGCATGTAGGGATTCTAAGAAAAAAATATGTGATTTAAAGAATTTATCTTTTAGTGGTTTTTATAATATAATAGATACTGAGGGCGAATGATGCATGTATAAGTTAGCCAAACAAATAAATAGAAGCAAAATATTTAGTTGAAATGAAGTGCACTGTGAATAAAGATCAAAGAGTGTTTTTTTTGGAAGAGGACATTCAACATGGGTTGATGAGATATTTCGATAAATTTTTTAATAAAGATTGGGAGAATATGATTGTTTTTAGTGACTTCATATCTTAAATGAAAAAATATATTTTTTTAATGTTTGTTGTTGTATTTCTAAAATTGAATGGAAAGGTTTTGATGAAAGTCTAGTATGAAAAAATAGGACCTAATGACATTTCAATTAAAGTGTAGAAATGCTTAGGAGATCGAGGAACTTTTTGGCTTACTAAATTTTTTTAATATTATTCTGAAGACTAAAACGGTGTTAAATGAGTGGAGAAGAAGTATGTGTTATTCATTAAAATTATTGGATATAATAATTGAACACAGGGTTCGACGTGATACTAATATTTCTCAAGACCAGTTTGGATTCATACTAGGTAGGTTTACTTTGGAAGTTATACATTTGTTGAGATGTTTGATGGAGAAGTGTAGAGAGAGTAAGGAGGATCTACATATGATATTTATTGATGTAGAGAAAAGCATATGATAAAGTTCCAAGAGAAGTAATCTTGAGATTTCTATAAAAGAAAGTAGTTAATAATGCTTATACTCAAGTATATATATATATATATATATATATATATATATATATATATATATATATATCAAGGCTTTTAAAATCGGATCGATCAATGAACCGGTAGAAGAAGAGGTTAGTGGTTCGATGGTTCGACCGGGGTCGAACCGGGTGACATAATAAATATTTATTTGTCTAACAAAAAAAAAAGTATTGCACCAATATCTCTTTCAACAAACAGACAGAGTGTTTTCTTTCAAAAATCATTTATCACTGGTTATAATAAACGTCTAAACTTATGCCAAAGACCTAGAAAATGAGATGAAAACAAACAAATTTCCATTTTCCCTTTCTTCACCCATTTGCATCAAGGGGAAATAATAAATTGCAAAGTGCTTATTGGATTTAAAGAGCAGCAAAGAATTTCAAAATATGAGAAAGGCCGAACTCTTAAAATGGAATGTACCAGAATAGGGGGCGGAGGGGGTAGAGTCATGACTTCGAATTCATGGAGATGGATCAGGAGAGGAATAGCCCCTTCCCACACCAACCTCACTACTTCTTCCGAGCACAACTCCATCCCTCCAAACACGAAATGTTGATCGCAGCAACCGTCGACGCTTTCCAAGTGGTCCAGATGCTTCTCCTCCATCCCCTTCATCGATGTTCGCTCTTTGTCCCTCCACGCCCGCCGTGGTTTCGTGCTTCATAAGAAAACTGTCATGGAGGCGGTGAAGATATGACGCTTGCTGAGGAGTGTCGTGGCTGTGGGCGAGACGAATAGTTTAATAGGGTTTCACAGAAACCTTTTATTTGTTTTCGCAAGGCTTCCTCGTGGCTCCGCTGTTCGCACAGATCGAATCTCAGCCGTCCAGTTTTTTTAGCGAACAATCCGGTTAAAGGAAATCGAAACCGATTCGCCGGTTCGGCGGTCGAACCGCTGGTTTGAGCAGTTCGGCGTCGGTTTTCGGCAAAACAGGTTTTATCTTGAACCGTAACCGGCCGGCCGGCCGGTTCGCGGTTCAAACGGTTGAACCGCCCGGTCCGATTTTAAAAGCCTTGATATATATATATATATATATATATATATAATAAGTTGGTTTGACCAACTATTTTCCTATTTCATATGAATTACAAGGATCATCTTTAAGCTCATATCTTTTTTCTTTAGTCTTGAATATTCTTACTAGACATTTGCAAGAGGATGTACCTTGTTGTATTCTTTTTGTTGATGATATTCTTCTTGTTTATAAGACTAGATAGGGAGTTGAAAGAAAACTTGAATTATAGAGGTCGATCTTAGAGTCTATAGGTTTTCGTTTGAGTTTATCTAAAACTAAATAGATGGAGTGTAATTTTTGTAATAATATATCTAATGGAGGGATTGTGACTTTGGGCGATCAAGTCATCGAAAACAGTACATGTTGTAGATATCTCTAGTCTATTATTCAAAGCTATGGTGACATAGATGGTATATTATTAATAGAATTCAAATTCTATGATTGAAGTGAAGGAATGCATTGGGCATGTGATAGAAAAGTACCCCTTAAGAGAAAATTCTATAAAATGGTGATGAGACCTGCAATGTTTAATGGTGGCCGTTAAAGGAGAAGCATAAAATTAAATTAAGTGTTTCAGAAATGAGAATATTGAGGTGGATGAGTGGCTTTACACTTAGAGACAGGTGCTAAACGAGTATATATATGAAAATGTTAGACTAGCTCTAGTGGGTAGATAATATTTTAGAGAGTCTCCGTAGATGGTTGGTCATAAAATGTTCGTTGTTTAATGATTTGGTTAAGAGAGGTAGACCTAAAAGGATTTGGTTAGAAAGTATTAGAAATGACTTTTTTTATTAGATTTAAATGAGAAATTGACTCTTAATAAGACTCAATAAAGAAAAAAAGATTCATGCACGTAGTGGGATAAAGGCTTGATACTATTTTATAGTCATTTTTCTATCCTATCATCTAGACTGTCATTGAAATCTTTTTTTCTCATATTTTTCCTGTTGACGAATATTTTCGTGTCGACCTGACCCCGATCGAGCCCGATTGGGTTCAATCATACTCGATCGATTCAATCGAATGCAGTCAAAGCGAAATCGGACCCCAATTTGTCGAAATTAAATTGTAATTTCATCAAATTAACCTTAATTTAATTAAATAAAATCAAATTGAATCCAAATCGAACCCTGTCGAGCATCATCAAATCAAATTCGATGTAATTCAGCGTAGATTCAAGCCTAATTTTGTAAAATTGACTTGATCAGACCCAATCGGACCCAATCAGACCCAAATCGATTCAAATCAGTTCCAGTCAAGTTCAATTCGGGCTCAATTTCAGCCCTAATTGGTCAATTTGGGCTGCATTAGGTTCTCAAATCAGAAATTTAAGATCAAGGGTTGAGATTTCTTCTCAAATCCCATCCGATTGCACATCCAATCATGCAAGAAATCCACTTGAATGGGATTTTCCTCATTTCTCACATCAAGGGAATCGCATTGGTGCACTTTGGGTGGCACACCTGCGGTTCTTGCGTCTCCACGCAAACAAAGGAGCAGACAATAGAGGGGGAAGGGCATTCGGCTCTTTTGGCTTGCGGTTTTCATCCGAACCAGAGGAGAGGGAGCATGAGAGGGAGTGAGGGGGAGGCGGAATCCATCTCTGCTGCTTGTGCTTGCGTTTCCACCCTAGGAAAGGAAAGCAGAGCCGACCGGCTTTGCGTGTGCTCATCCAACCTGTGCGGAA
Source organism: Dendrobium nobile (assembly GCA_022539455.1). Lineage (NCBI taxonomy): Eukaryota > Viridiplantae > Streptophyta > Magnoliopsida > Asparagales > Orchidaceae > Dendrobium > Dendrobium nobile. Next base: position 36,222,210 of record CM039721.1, on the reverse strand, counting down.
GGGAAGACCGGCCAACTTCTTGTATCCGTGAAACCAAAGAAGGAAGGTGTTGGAGTTGAGACTCTCTTGCAATTACTCGGCCTAGGAGGAGTTGGGCGGCAGCCTTAAGTATTCTCATATATTTTGACCATCCGGATCGAGAAGGTCTCTCTTCGCCTCCTCCCTAAGTGTATTTAGGCCGGTTTCAGTAGTCCAAATCTTCTTTCTTGCATCTAGGAAGGTTTGGGAGTTTCCTTTCACTCTCGAATCAATGCCGACAACCTCGAGGCAACAAGGAAGCTGTTGGATGCTTCCAAATAGCACTTGGGAGATTTTGGAGCGCCTTAGACAGCAAAGGAGGCATCCAGAGTAGCTTGGACAGCGGCGTCGACATCCGGAGCAGCTTGGACAGCGGCGTCGACATCCGGAGCAGCTTGGACAGCGGTCTTCTTCCTTTGGGAATCCTTGGACAGCACTTGGAGCTTGGATTGGAGTGCTTGGACAGCCCAGGTGAGGTAAAATCTCAAAAACTTGGGAAAAACCCTAAGGCCCCCTAGCCGATTGATGTGTGGTTGATGATCCAAAGCCATAGGTCTCTTAGAAACTTAATTTTTTCTTCGTTTGTTGTCCTCTCCGCAAAACAGTGTAAATCTAGTGATTTCCATTTGTTTGCTCTCTTGGGAGAGCCAAGACGCATGGCATACACGTATGGTTGTCGGATTTGTATCCAACGATCCCTCAAATGCATGTTAAAGCATTCATTTTGTGTCTAATACCTTCGCCTATGACCAAACCTTAGGCTAAGTAGTCACTCAACCATACCTTGAATGACAATGCGTAAGGATTTTCACATGTTGTAGCATGCATGTCACTTTTAGCAAATTGTAAGTTATAACAAAATTAACTTAAAGATTTGGGAAATTGCATCATTAGCATTTGTGATTTCGTCTGAAATTTGTTGAATGTTAAGAAAATGAATTCAATTGATTTTGGAAGCTTGCAAACAACTAGTGGGGTCTTTCATGAACCCTCAAGTTCATGTTTCAAATCCCATGATAAAAGAAATTATTTTGAATTCACTTCTGATGCTTCCTCAAGTTTGGAGTGAAGACAAATAATGAAAATCTCCAAGCCAAATGTTTGCATTCTTGACTAAATTAGTTTGTATGATTTGGATTGCAATCCTTAACTTGTGATAGTTTGGATGATAATTAAATAGACTTATTTAATTAAAAAAAAATGAACTTGAGATGTATTATGGGCCCTCAAAGGCCCATGAGCCCTCATGTTTTGGAATTATCTAACTTTATTTTGTAACTTCCAAAATTGAATGTTTGAGATGAAATCGCTAAGATTCCTGAATTTGGAGAATCATCTATCACATGCATGCACTTCTAGGTTCTTCTTAGATCATGCCCAATTTGATCTTAAATCTCCTAGAAGTCATTGAGATAGATCTATCCTATCCAAAGTATCTAAATCATGTCAAAATTTGTTTAGAAATCTCTCCAAAGCCTTAGGAAATCAATCTTCCTTCTCCAAAATGAATTCAAAACATTCATTCAAACTATAGGGAACTCTCGTTCCTATGCAATTCTCCTTCATACATGATGTTTGGAGCCTCCTCGAGGCTCCAATTATTTTTCCCTTTCATGCATGACCTTCGAAGCTTCTTCAAAGCTTCAAATACTTCATTGCATGCCTCCTAGCCTATCTTAGGAGCTATCACCCATCTTCGTCATGCATTGTGTTATGGATCTCTCTAAAATCCTAAATACATCATTTCGTAGCTTTTTGAACTTAGAACCAAACTCCAAGTTCTTTCTTTCAATTTGTTCGAACATAAGGTTAACAATTGAACACCCCGCTTAGACTTCGTACCTAAATCCTAGTCTTCATTCTCCATTCACTTGACTTCAACTAGGTGAATGATCCTATCTCTTTGAATACCAAATATTCAAAGAACATTTATGAAATTTTGGAACTCTCAAGTTACATATTCTTTCTTCAACCCCAAAGTTGTAGGGAGTTTATCAAATCATTTATTTATTGCAACACAAAAATCAATGAATTATCTCTTGGACTTAGGATTCAAATCCTAATCCTCCATCTCCATTCACTCAACCCCAACTGAGTGAATGATATTTTCTCCTTGAATATCAAGTGTTCAAGGGACCTTCTCGTTCTCCTAAGCCCAAATTTAAGAGAATGGTTACCCCCCTTCGAACACCAAATGTTCAAGGGCATTCATGAATGTGTAAATCGTATGTTGCATTTTGTTCTTATCTTTCTTCCTAAAAACAAAATTGTAGAAAATATCTCCTTTCATTTAGCCTAAATGAAATGAGCGATTATTCTTTTCTTTGAACACTAAATGTTCAAGGAATATCTCCAACTTGCAATACCTAAATTGCATCTTCCTCTATTTTCCTATAAGCCAAAGTTGTGGGAGAATATTTAAATCCCCTTTCGCTCTCCTTGCCCAAATTAGGTGAAGCCCGATATCCATTCAAAAGTCAAAGGCTTGAAGACCCCCCCCCCCAAAGTAGAGTCTGTAATTAATTTGACTTGGTTATATAATGACAGACAATTCAGCTGCGAAATCTGGTTGTAATAACTTGGATTATATATATATTTAGTTTGTTTGATTTTTGTATTCAAGCATGTTTGGTCTGTTTACCTGATTGCACAATAGAAATGCATGCATTCTTTCTAAGTTCTTTTCTTATTTTGTTTGGGGGTGGCCTAAACTATTTGATTCGGTAGGATCTTATGAAAAATTTAAGATTTCTACCCTTTAAAATGTAAACAACTTAAAATCAATCTAAGCTTCATATTTTTTTGAATAAGAAAAAAAATTACATGACTCCCTTTTAAGGAGCCAAGCTTTCCAAAATTTAAATTGAGCATGCATAGCTCAAATGTGTCTCATGTTGAAAAGCCATCACTTAAGGATTAGATAATAAAAAAGTCTGCATTTTGAGTTAGTATTTTGTACACTCTGCGTAAATAGGTATCTTTGTCTCAAAGCAAAGTTATAAGCCCTACTTCCTAAACAAAAATAACCTTCCACTCTTCATATGCATTGAGACTAAGGTCATGGTTTTAAAAGCGTTTAGGTGGGTTTAGCTGGTAGCCCTCTATAGACAGGGCAATAAATCTAGGGGTTGAGCTGCCTATGCCTCATGTGAGGTATAATTTGTAAGTCATTTTTGCATTCTGTTAGACTTTAGTTTGAGGCACTACCTCTCGGTAGTCCTCATTTTAGTTTTAGGATCCGACTATCCGAGACAATGGTTGATTCCAATCACCATGTAAGTCCTCACCTTCTGAGCTGTTCCTCCAACATGTATTGTTGGAATGTAAGACCTTCTAATCAAAATGATCAACTTAAACAAAATTAAAATTAAAAATATAAAGCCCAATATAGGATAGCCCGAGCACTTCTGAGATATCTCAGAATCAAGTGCTCCTACTTCACCTCGTTTGGCACTTATTTCAAAATCCGATTTTAAGTTGATCCCTTCTTCCTTGAATTTCCTAAAGACCAAAACCCTTTAAACAAGATTTTTATGGATTGATGCAAGTAGAACTAGAAAAGATAGACAAATTGGAGAACACCAGGACAAGACTTAAACCAAACTCGATTCATATAAAACTTGCAAATATCCAAACAAACTTAAGAGAAACAAAAGCCAAAATCGAAGATAACAAAATAAAAACCATAAAAAGCTATCCTCAGTAAAACCGTCTAGCAGTCTCCTCACATGCAACGAAAATAAAATTTTAAAAAAATTGTGCTTAAGCTTGCAAACCAAGGGTCCACCACTGTAAAAGAGTCCAACGCCCTTTCCAAACTCGACCGGCAAATGTCTCCAAATTTCAGCCAACATACACTTCCAAAGCTCAAGAAGAATGATACAAGTGGAGTGGAGCTTGCGTAGAGAAGAAGGGGTTAGAAGTCAAGACGAAATAGAGAAGAGAAGAATGGGATGTAACAAGCTCTCAAGCTTTTCCAAGAAGAAACCCTCAGGTTTTGTAGAGTTTTTACTCACAATCATCAACAACCTTTTTCATGCCAAAACAACTCTCTTTTATAGGCAAAAGAAGGTAGATAAGTAGCCATATCATCTCCAACCAAAGCCCATAGGAATTGGGGAAATGAAAGGCCAAAAGTCACCAAGTAGAATGTTAAAAGACAGCAAAGGCTGCAGCAGAAAACTACCCAGAAAACAGGGTGAAAACCACGGAAATCCCCCCCCCCCCCCAAAATGCCACGGGAAAATAGCCAGCAGGAGACCCGAAAAACCAGCACAGGAGGCCAAGCACTAGGTCACGGGAACTCCAGCCAACACAAGAAACAAAGGGGCCAGGCACGGGAAAACCAGCCAGCACAGGAAACAAAGGGGCCAAGCACGGGAAACCAGCCAGCACAGGAAACTGAGAAGACATAGGGGAGGAGAAGAGGCAAGTCCACTCCAAAATGAATCCAAGAAATATTATCATTTCTTTTTGAATTAATGAGCTAGGAAATGCAATTAATCTCCAATCATTGAGCCAAAATTCAGCTCAGGCATTTATGAGCTAACACTAAGTAGAATCCCACATTTTTTTAGCTCCATACCAAGCAAATAAGGCCCACCCGAGGGCAGCAATTAGCTCCAAATAAATATCAGGAAGCAACCCAAGGACGAAGTGGACCCAAAAGCAAGCAAACCCAAGGATTGCCATGCCTAGCACATTCCTACCATGATCATTGGAAGCCCAACTATCATAGGATAACATAACAAAAAAAAAAGAAAAGAAAAACATAACTAATATTGTTCAAAATACAATAAAACATAAATAAACCAAAAATAACTGAATGCATCATTTTCAAAAATTAAATTTAACTAATATCTAAATGACTTTCAAAAGTAAGAAAACCACTAGTTTAATTAGAAGTCTTCTTAAGCACCAAAGTTTGAGATGTAATTAACCATAGGGGCAAGACCTTATGAGATATATGTACCCCAGAATAATGAACCTCATTCGACCAAACATCGAATGTGGGAATCTCTGTTAAAATTGTAAATTTTATCATTGAGTCCATCAAGGTTTTAAAAGGCGAAATCGGGAATCGCGGTGTTTTTTCTAAGCAAGGCGAGACATAAGCCTCGAGGCGGATTGAGGCGTAAGCCTCAAAACGATTAAAATAAATTAATTTAAAATTATAAATAATGACAAAAAATAACAAAATATTATGTCGACTATGAATTTGAAGATTTGTTTCAAGATAATATTGCTAGAATACAAGATTTAAAATAAACTCACATAAAAATAAAACATCCCCTTAGGATCAAGACCCAAAGCAGGCTCATCACCATTTTGATTGTCTTAAGAAGAATCTTTATAATTAATGTCAAAGTCATCCTCAAACTCTTCTTCATTTATAATATTTTTTCCTTTATCTCCTATATCAATTAATATTTCATTAGCTCTAAAATAAAACAATAGTAACATACAAAATAATTCATTATATTTAAGAATACATTTGAATTTTTTAAAGCTCCAATCTCACTTTATTTCTTTCTTTGCGGGGGCTGCCCCTGGAACAAAATTTTATGTAATAGTAATTTTGAAATTCTGCTTGTTTTTAAAGTTCGTAAATTATTTGTATGGAAAGATATCGAGCGGTATCGAGGATGTACCTAACGGTACTGAGCATATACCAGTTAGTACCGAGCATATACTGCTCAGTATCGAGCAATACTGGCTCGATACCGAGCATGTACCTAGTGGTACCGAGCATGTACAGCTCAGTACCGAGTATATACATGCTAGTTACCGAGCGGTACTGGCTTGGTATCGAGCATGTACCTAGTGATACCGAGCATGTACCTAGTGGTACCGAGCATGTACCGCTCAGTACCGAGCATATACTTGCTCGGTACCGAGCGATACCTAGCAGTACTGAGCATGTACTGAGCGGACGAATGAAAGAAAGCCGAATCAGGAGTTATTCAAGCTTTCGTTACTGCACGTCAAAGTCAAGGCCCACAACACCGCTCACCTGCTCTTCCGACCTAATCGAGGCCTGAACGTTTCATGCACTCACAACTTAGGCTTCGTTTTCTGTTTCATCTCCTTCCGACTCGGATTCGTCTCATTCCCTCACGGCTTCGTCTCCTTCCCTCATGCCTTCGCCTCCAGTTCGCCTTTCAATTCTCACAGGAAGCTCTAATCCTATACGCGAATACGCGAACACGAATCGGCTGCATCGTATTTACATATATACCGAAGAAAAAAATTTGAAGTGGTGCCTCGTACTGCCTTGAGGCGTTACGCTCTGATGCGTACGCTTCGTGCGAAAAAATCGTAGGCTTCGCTGGATGGTTCGAGGCATAAGCCCCGATACGCATGACTTCCGCCTCGACTTGAGGCGCGACTCAATGCGGACGCCTCGTCCGCTTTTTTAATGGTTGGAGTCCATAAGGAAATGATATTTTTACCCTTGGAGGTAATATATCATCATTTTTATGACGCACTCGATCATAAAGCATGCAATCCGTTTGAGGACAACGAAAATTTTCCAACATTTCCTTTCTTAAACAATATAAGGGATAGCATTTACAACAAGAGGGAAAGTTTGGAAATCAATGTTTAAAGCATAGAAAGTTATGAGAAAGTTTCATCGGATTTGGATATCTAGGGCCATGCTAGCATTGTAATTGCATAGCCAGGGCCATGCTAGCAAGTGTAATTGCTTAGCAAAAATTGTCTTGCTGAAGGAATCACTCTACTATAGACATGAAATTCTTCCCAAGAACTTCTTTTGATCTCTTCATTATATCATTGATTCTTTTTGGCTTCGGCAGTTCACTAAGCTAGTTCGTACGCCTTCTCAACAAGTCATTTGACATCCTAATCTCGCACCCTCGTTTTAGAAGGTGATTCACTCATGTAATGTAAAACCCGAAAATGCCGTCTAAGACCTCGCACGCTTTTCAAAGCGCCGCGACGAGGTTTAAGTGAAAATTTTGAGGTTGTCAGATTTCGACGGGAATAATTTTAGAAATTAGAGCGTAAAATTCTGGTCGTTTTCATATATAAAACTTATATTTAATTTTGAGTATTTTGAGAATTATGAATTTTGGAAAGTTAGAAATGCCAATTCTACCCTTAAGGTTTGTTCATGCATGGGTTGTTTAAGTGAGGGCATAGAAGTCTTTTGGCTTATCCCCTTTCTCCCTAAATGAACTAACCGAGCCCTCATTCCCCCATTCGCACGGTTTGAGCGGAAGAAACCGTGAGGGAGCGCACGGGTAGAGGCGACGGGCAAGGGAGATCGGGCGGCTCCGGCGGCGGATTCTGGCGGCCAACCTTGGGGAAAATCGTAGGGGAGACTAAGGGAAGTAAAAGGTATGCATTAAAATCAATTTCTCTCCTCTCATTCTCAAGATTTTTGGAAGAGAAGATTTCTAGGGTTTGAGAAAAACTTGAGTTTTCTTTAAGATTCTTTTGAGGAAAGTTTAGGGAATGTTAAGAGGATGTTTCTAAACCCTAATGTTTGTGATAAGGAAGTCTCTAATTGAGATTTTTGAGAGAAAACTATTTTTCATAATTTTTATTTAATATTAATCCGAAAATAACATTTAATTTAGATAAAAATTTAAAATGATTAAGATTTAAATGCTTGTGATATTTATTGGAAACCTCTTTTTCCTTAGGTTGGATTAAGAAAAGAAATTAAGGATAAGTGGGAGAAGGTTTTAGGAAGCCTATAAAAGAAAATTATGAAACATAAAGTTTACTTTGGCAAGAAGTTTAAATTGAGTTAAATTTTCTTTAGGTGGTGGCAAGAAGAAGAAGAATAAGAGGAGAAGAGGAGTTCATAAATTTTTGAGGTAGGAATTCTTTTCCTTACATGTCCATTTGTAGTTTTATGCTTATATCATTTGTTAAAGTTTTATGACATGAATTGAGAAATGGAATAGTTGTTACCCATGCAATACACATGCAATATGGTTACTTCATTGTTTCTTTCATGCTTAAGTGTAATTATGATAAGTCATTTCATTCATGATTAGAGATTCATGTCACACATTAGTTCATGGAAATACATAACTTTATATGAAAAGGAAGGAATTATGAAAGGAAGGAAAGAGTGTATGTTTATATGAAACAAATATATATATGAATGTGCATGATTGATTACGGAGTACCAAAGATGGTGCCAAAGGCACATATGAGCAATATGGGAACATTATGGCCCTTGGGGCAAAAGAGGAAAAAGGAATAAATGGCCAAAAGAGGTTTGTGTACCTGATCAGTACACCTCTGGTACTCCGAGACGGTTGTATATATTAAATAAGTAAGCATTTTAATATGATATTCATTTTATATGCACATCTTTATATCAAATGACATATGCATATGACATCTAAATTATCTCTCATTCATATGACAAACAAGATAGCATTCATATGACAAACAAGATAGCATGAGCATGTTTAGGATTAAAATTTTCTATTGAGCGTTAGCTCACTCCCTAGTTTTGGAAAATTTCAGGAGAACCTGGTAGAAGAGATGGCTGACAACCCGAGGTTTATATATAGTCGTCGTACCCCGGGTGACAGGTTCATTTTTTTAGTAGTTTTACTTGTTGTACTTCCTATCTTTTGGATGGCTTATCCTAGCATGTTTAATTTGAAGTTAGCCATCTTGTATATTTTGAAAACACTTTTTGGAATGAAAATATAAAATGTTTAGAGGCGCTTTTTGTCTTTGAAGATTTCATTGAATAGTTTTAGTTACTTGAAGAATGATTAGTTACTTATATTACATGTCCGATCTCGTTCCCGCCTCGTATCTACGAGCTAACCGGGCCGGGTCATAACATGTAAATTAAGCAAGACGGGAGGGAATAAATAGTGTAGTATTTAGCAGCTGTGGAAGCCACCTCCCCTTTCTTGTTGATTTTGTATAACACATGTTGCAATGTTTTTTTACTGTAGTCGTTGGTCCTCTTCCAACTAATCATTTGGGACTATCAATAGGTCATTGAGAAGGGTAAAATTTCCTCCACTCATCATCTAGTATCAAAGGTTCTAAATACTATAGATTTTTTACATTCACCATAGAGTAGATATCTATGTAGGTGGGCAATGCTAAATGGTATGCATTTTTTCTAAAATTTTTTAGAATCTTGAATGGTCATGTCTAATTGGTTTGATTTTTTGCCAATCCTCTAATTCTCTATTTAGATGTGAATTTATTGAGATTTTCTCTTCAAATTTCTTCTCTATATGTCCATGATCATGTCAAAATTTATATGTTTGCTATGACGTGGTTAGTTATTTCTACTCTTTGAATGGGTTCTTTGGATTTTCTCTAGGAACCTCTAAGCCTTTTTGAGTTTTTCATCGTAGAAATCTTTGATCCTTTTTGAGTACATCCCTACTCCTGGAGTTGTTGTTAGCTTAACTGAGAATTGTAAGTCAAAAGGATTTTAAGACAAGTATCCCGGGCACGTCTGAAATGGAGTTTTATTCATAAAATTATGCATTGCTCTATTATAAGTAAATTGGATGTAAGATGGGCTTTCATTCTCATGTTTTTGGGTGTCAAGAGTTAAGATCTCATAGTAGGTATAAATTAGTTCTATTGAGGACCATATTATGATTATCAATTTGTTGATAAAAAAATTTGCTCTTCAATGTAGCATCGATCATGGACCACTATAATTTTTAAAAATTATTAATGGAGCGATACTCTATTTGAAATGTTTGAGCTTTAAAGTTTAAAGTATATCTAAACATTTTTGAAAAGAGATAAAGATACTTCTTTCACACGAAGCCATTTTATTTTCGAGAGCTTTTCCACCGTTATAAAAACATTGTTATAATTGCTATAAGTTTTTGGTATCATTCCTAGGAAGTTTATAAAAATTCTCTTCCATGGCTGTGTTGACATTGACAGTGGAGTGTATAACTCTTATTAAAAGAATTACTAGAAATTTGGCCACAGCAAGATGCATTTTTGGCCAATATACGTGTGCCACTCTAAGTTGAGAAGCATATTCACCATTCCTAAATGTCTGTCCAACTTGTAAGTTTGCTCCTCCCTTATGTACTCACTTAATCCCCATCTTTATTTGGTAAAGAAGTTTGTTTTGATGGTTTATCTATCTTCATAACCATCTTCTATAAAATCTTGAAACTCTGTGATGTGATGCATGAGTTGAGTTACACAAGATAAAAGGAAATTGAATAATAGCTTAACCGTTTATATAATTATGCTTCAAATTAAAATCGGCTACAAGAATTCGACGTGTTCCACTTGCTTAGGCAAATGAATTACAAGGAAAATTAACCAAACAATTTAAGCCAATACAAAGGGAAACGTAAAGTTAAAAGCTAGTGATTTGAATCCAACGATTAATAAGGAGTTGTTCACCTTGAGGCCTCTTCTCTCTTTCCTACGAAACTAGGTTGAGCGGCGGAAGATCGTCCAAGCTAGAAGTGAGGTTGCCACGAGGAGGGAGGAGCCAATGAACGTCGCCGTGGAGAAGGAACTCGGAGGTGGAGGTGGCACGGTGGGATGACCTTACGATGATCCACGTGTAGTCGGAGAATTGGTCGTCGATGGAGTCCACTAGTGTCAGTAAAATCCGATCCAAGTACTCTTCGACGGTATTGTCGAAGCCAAATCCAACGTCGAAGAAAGGAGATCTTAAGACGTGGATACCTCCGTAGATATCGTAGAAGAGTCCGTGATCAATGGCGGGGTCCGCCATACACCATGGATTAGAAGACGAGCAATCACCACAAGCAACCCAAGGGGAGAAGAGGCGGCTTGGAGAGGAGAAGGGGAGGCCGACGGTAGAGAGGGGAGAGGGATGAGGTTTGATTTAGAAAACTGAAATTGATTTCAGTTTTAGGGATTTTGGAGGGAGTTTGTTTGAAACTTGATTTCCCAAATAAAAGGCAATTAAAGCATTAATGAAAATTTAATGAAATGGAGCCAAAGGGGGAGCCGATGGTAGAGAGAGAAGGGGGGAGGGGAAATTTAAAACTGAAATTAGTTTCAGTTTTAGACAATTGGAGGGAAATTTATTAGAGCTTAATTTGGATTTCAAATAAAATAAAGGGAGTTAATTGCATAATTAACGGGGATTCCACCTAGGGGGGCCGGCGGCATAGCTAGAGAGAGAGGGAGTTAGGGAGAGAGGGGAGGGGTTTCCAATAATAAAAGATGACTAGGAAAATATTAAATTAAATCCAAACAAATTTAATTTTAAATTTGGATTCAATCAAAAAACTTTCCATAAATAGAATTTCCAAATTTGGAAAGTAGTTGAAATTTGAAATTCGAATTTCAATGAGAAGTTGGGAGGGCGATGTGGGGAGTTGGTGGAGAGGAGAGAAGGCCGGCGACAAGGTGGCTGGCCGGCGAGGCTAGGGTGGCCGGCGGGTAGCTCTACGGGCGGTGGCAACAAGGGCTCGAGCTTCTTTGCTTCCTCTTCTTTACTTGGGATCTTTTCTCGCTGAGAGGCAAGATACTAAGGGTTGCAAGCCTTGAATTATTTCTCCAAATGAACTCACAAAGAGATCACAAAGAACTCACTAAGAGATCTCAAAGATATTGAACTCACAAAGAGAACAAAGCATAAAAATTTCATTCAATAATTCATTAGCCTCATACAAGATATATGAGCCATATAAATAGGCTCTAAATGACAACAAGTGCAAAGTCTAAAATGCCCCTTGGGCTACAAGAGAAAACAAATACCCACAAGGGTAAAATGGGAAAAACTGAAAGTAAATAAGTAATAATAAAAAATGCAGATACAAATAGTCATCAGTAGTACAGGCTCTCCATCATGGCCATCGATCTCCGGTGTCGTCTCTGATAAACACGCCGGAATCTCCTGTCGATGCCCCCATCACTCTGTCATTCTTGTAAAGGTCAATGTCTTCATCTTGATAAACGTTCAATAACATTATTGCTAAAAGTGATCTTGATAAACGTTTAATAACATTATTGCTAAAAGTGTCACTATTGGCCCAATATCGAATGTCAACCATATTTTTATATACTCCTTTCTAGTATTTTAATTTAAATTGCTACAAACATAGCATCCACTTCATATGCTGAGTTCCTTGAGCTTCGACTCGGTCTATTGAAGTAATTTGTGCTCTATATGAATCTCTTTTTTTTTTTTTTGGTTTTTGAGTAGATAAAGCCACCGAATATTCACAACTTGGTGAAGTGTAAGTAGTCCCTTGTCATACATTAGATAATTTTTCTGAGCATTGTGTAGCACCTCAGGGTGGTACAATACATGTCTCCCTTTTTGTATTTCAGAATTGTGCTGAGTGCATAGTCTGAGCATCATCCTTCTCTTCTAACAGGCTATAATTGATGCCTTACATATGATCCATTTGAGAAGAAGAAACCTTTTGTCATGTTATCTTCTAAGGGAATTTCTGATTGGCTTTTGTCAAAGAATGTAGAGATGCATTGAGTATACAGAATTTATGGATGAATCTCCTCATATTACTAACAAGCTCTCGTAAATCTCCTGACATTGGACACGTATTGTGGTCGAGGCCAATCTGGATATCTCTAATTGTTTTTTTTCCTTTGGGTCTATTGTATCTCTAAACTGCAGCTGATCGGCTGCGGTTGGCGCGCTAACCGATGCAATATGTCGAAACGGCGCCAGCCGACTGCGAGGGCAGCTGCACGGGCGAGAGCACGGCGTGGGAAGCCGACAGCGCAGGCGTGCTAGCACGACGTAAGCTGGGAAACGAGTGCGAGCAGGCCGGGCAGCGTGCAACGGCGGCGGTGGCCGCCAAATCACATCCGAGCTCGATTTTTGGCTCGGACAGGATGATTCAGACATTTTTGGGGTCCTTGGGGCCATTTTTCGATGTTCCAGACTCAATTTTATCACTTTAGAGCCAATTGGGAGCTCTACTGGCATGATCGGGTTGTTTTAAAATTCTGGACCGCATCAAGAATTCCCCATATGCTGAAACTCATATTTTCGTGTCTCATTTTAATTTTTTTAATTTTTTAAATAGGAGCCTAAATGATCACGAAAGGACTAATTTGATCCCAATATAAAGAGTAAATGGACCAAAATGATACTTTATGTAGTCAGGGACAATTTTGGTCCTCCAGAAAAAGTTAAGGGACCAATTGGATCTTTTTTTCTATTAATTAATGTGCGCTTGACTTAATGATGCTTTCTTTTTGCTGGGCTGATTGTTGCTCGGTGCTTTGTTGGTTATTAAATGATCATTATATCTTTCTGCAGGACGGTAAGATTGAAGCTGAAGTAAAATTAACTGGAATTCTTAGCTTGGGAGCATTGAAACCTGGTGAATCAAGAAAATATGGCACAACAATTGCTCCGGGTTTATATGCACCAATTCATCAACATTTCTTTGTTGCTCGTATGAACATGGCAGTTGATTGTAAGCCAAACGAAGCTTTCAATCAGGTGTGTCTAAATGTATTTGTAGAGTTGAATGCTATGATGTATAAGTTATTCTTTTATAGAGGGTTACTCATCAAGATAATTTACTGTCTAGTGTATAACTCATCTATTGATTTCTTGGTAGGAAAAATTACAGAAAGAGCTATCATTTTGTTCGATGTACCCTAGTGACATCTGAACTATTTTTTCAATGGTATATCATTCAAAATTCAAAAGCATAATTACATTGTGGTTAACGTGTTGCTCATCTTTATCACCTTTAAATCCAATGGCGTGGCAACACGAATCTTTGATGAGCAAGCCTTTTTTTACTAACACAAAAAAAAAAAAAAATCTAGTTGTCATATGTTTCATCTTTGTCAGAAGAATTGCAACATCTTCTCCCTGTTGTAATGAGCAAATCATGCCATTATCAGTAAGTCATTTGATAAATTGGTAAGTGCATGCTTTTTGATGGAGGTATCTGTCTTAGATGCCCTTGATGTATCGCTGGCTACTTGCGGACCAGGGTACCTATTGATCCCAGTATTTCACTCACAGTTTATATAGTTGAAGCTCAAGTACAATGTAAGGGACGAAAGTGATAAAACGACCAGAGAGCAAGTTTTCCTTAGGAATAGAGGACAACATGGCATTTGGGGCTGCAGTTCCATGTTTGCTTATGACATTCTAATTGAGTGCTTCAATCTAATATTTGTGTAATCCTTCATGAACTAATCTCTAGGAGAGTTTCGAGCTATTAGCTTATGGGATAAACTTCTTGTGAACATAACTTTGCTAAATTGATTATGAAATGAATTCTGGTTGGGTGAATTCTTTTCACTGTTTATGCATGTGAAATTTTAAAGACTTGAATATTTTTTTTGGTTTATGGTATATTTCTATTATATAGGTCGTTGAAGTAAATGTTAAGGTTGAAGAACAAGGCAACAATAATATCCACAATAATGCTTTCTATGCTGAAGAGACAATTCTTAAGACTGAAGAACAAGCAATGCGTGATTGTGATCCTACATCAGCGCGGCACTGGATTGTAAGTACATAATTCCTTGGTGCTCATTTTTCATACAATCTTATTTTGAACCTACTTCAAATGTCTTTTATTTTTTTTATAAAATAAAATTTAGATTAGTTTAACATTTGCAACAATGAATCATTTGAAGTATAAATAACATCCGTGTTTGGAAATTACATGATTTTTGCCTGCTAACTTATTTTCCATGTCTCACTGACGCATAACTATTAATGGCTTAAATTCGTGTCTGCTGTTGATCAACATAAACTGTGGTACTTTTAAACATATTGGCCTTTAGAAGTAATTAATGTCTGGATATAGTATCTGAACTTTTAGGAAACTTGGTTTGGTAAATTTCTGTTTTTCCAGTAGTTTTGAGCTGCATGGTAAACTTCATTTGAGGTATGCTATGAACTTCTTTCTTTTGTTGAATTATAAAATTTCTTCATTTATAGGCTTCTAGCTTTTTTCTATTAACTTTTGATCCATGATTGCTTTTGATACCTCATCTTAAAATTTATTTGATCAAGCATGGACTTGATGCAATTTGAATGTCTCTTGCCCAGATAATCGAACTATAAACTTCCAAAATTGTCCCCCGGGCCATCTATTTTTTTTTCCAGAATACTTATAGTTAAAATTGTTAATAATTTATTAAGAAAAAAAAGACCATCTCATCACGTTTAATAATGAATACAGTAAAACTTAGATTGATTATTTTCTTATAAGAAAATTTTATCGTTTAGATTGCAAATATTATAAAATCATTTTGAGTGAAAATTTATGTACTTATCATCTCTTATTAATATTGGACTTTAAAATGAATGATTAAAATATGAAAAATAAAGTAAAATATTATTTTAAGATTAGATTGAGATATTTAAAGAGCCTTAATAAAATTATTTTTGAGATTAAAATTCAAGATATTAAAAATTTGAGTTGCTTATGTGGAAGATAATGTTATATAGGAAAAAAGTTGCTAGTAATATTAAGAATATTCCAAATTATGTGCTTGTGTATCAAAGGGAAAAGTTCATAATAATAAAAAAAATTTGCAGGGGATTAAAAATGTGCAAGAAATGATAAAAAATAAGATGATTTGTTAGAAAAATTAGCTTACATCTAAAATTTTAGAAAATTGAAAAAGATATAGAGGGGCTTGTAGGGATTCTAAGAAAAAAATATGATGTAAAAAATTTAGCTTTTGTTGATTTATATAATAGATTAAATACTAAGGAGGGCGAAAGATACATGTATAAATTAGCCAAATAATGAATAAGAAAAGTAAAATTTAGTTCAAGTGAAATGTATTAAGGATAAAGATCACAAAGTGCTTTTATTAGAAAAGGATATTCAATATGGGTAGTTGGGATGTTTTAATAAATTTTTTTAATTAAGATGGTGAGAATATGATTGATTTTACTGACCTTTGCACTTTAAATGAAAATAGAAATTTTTTATTTTTATTATTGTATTAGTAAAACCGAAGTTGGAGATGCTTTGATGAAAATGAAGTTTGAAAAAATAGTAGCACCTAATGACATTTGAATGAAAGTGTGTAAATACTTAGGAGATCAATGAACTTTTTGTCTTACTACATTTTGAATATTATTATGAAAACTAAAAATGTGTTAGATGAGTGGAGAAGTGTGTTGGTTTCTATTTTTAGTAATAAATGCACTAGAGTGTGTGAATTATAACATCATTAAGTTAATATGTTATACATGAATGTTATGAGAGAGTAATTGATGATAGATTTCAACATGATACTAATATTTCTTAAAAATCAGTTTTGATTCATGACAAGTTGTTTACTACGGAAGTTGAACATTTGTTGAGAGGTTTGATTGAGAATTATAGAGAGAGTAAGGAGGCTGTAATATTTATTGATTTAAAAAAAAAACATATGATAAAGTTTCAAGAGAAGTGCTATTAAGAGTTATAGAAAAGAAACTAGTTAATAATGCTTATATTTAAGTTATTAAGAATATGCATATAGGAGCTGTTTGTTGTGTTCAAACACAAGGTGGTTTGAACAAATATTTTCCTATTTCATTTGGTTTGAACAAATATTTTCCTATTTCATTTGGATTAGATCAAGGATTAGCTTATATCTTTTTGTTTTAGTCATCTATATTTTTACTTGACATTTGCAAGAGGATGTACCTTGATTTATGCTTTTTGTTGACGATATTCTTCTTATTGATAAGATTAAAGAGGGGGTTGGTGAACCTTAGAGTGTAAAGATTTTCATTTGAGTAGATCTAAAACCAAATGCATAGAGTGTAAATTTAATAGTAATAGACCTAGTAGTGGGATTGTGACATTTGGTAATCAAGTCATTAAAAAGAGTGCATGTTTTAAATATATTTGATCTATTGTTCAAAGTGATGGTGAAATAGATAAGGACATTATTAGTAGAATTCAGGTTGGATTGTTAAAGTGGAGAAATATATTGGGCTTGTTGTGTGATAGAAAAGTACTCAAACTTATGGGAAAATTTTATAAGATAGTACTGAGAGTTGCAATACTTTATAACACATAATATTGATCACTAAAGAAAATCATAAAATTAAGTGTTGTAGAGATGAGGATGCTGAGGTAGATGAGTGGCTTTATACTTAGAGACAGAATGCGAAATAAATATATAAATGAAAAGTTTGGAGTAGCTCTAGTGGAAGATAATATTAGAGAGAGTCACCTTATTTCATTTGGTCACATAAAACCAAGGCTTTGAAAACCAGACTAGACAATGATTGGAATAAGGAGAGGTTATCATTGATGGTTCGTTCGGGGTCGAACACGATGACATAATAAGTACTTACTATATTTAAATATTATAACAATGACACAACTATTAATAAATATATATATCAACATTGAACATAATAATAATCTGAAGCATAAAAAAAATATTTTATAAAGTAAATAAGAAAAATATAATAATATTTTTCACTTATTGATGACCAATCATAGAAAGATTTTAACACTTTATATCAAAAGATAATAAAAAAAAACATATTCATTATATAGAGATAAAGCTAACTATGTTTCACTTTCTCAGTTCAATAGTTTTAATAATTTCAGAAGAAAAAAAATCAAAGATCTCATAAATTTGCATTATCAAATCTATCCATTAAGTTGAGTTTTCATGTTTCGCTTCAGCAAAGTGTTCAAACCCAAATGCATCTAATTAATCGAACTTGATTATGTCGCCTACATCTCCTTTTCAAAGTCACCTTCACAAACCAATAAGAAATATAAAATAATACATTATTTTTTACTTTCATTTAAATGATATACTCATATTTATTATTAACTTACTTTGTCTTGGCCAATTGGATGGTATGTTTTGTTCTTCAATAACTAACATTCCATCATATTTGTATATCTCTTTTTCCAAGTCTTGTAAGTCAAGGTCTAGAGTTGTTTTATCTTTAAATATCCAAAAATCAACCATTTCAACACAAATGTAGTCTAGAGGATTATAATTTTTTTTAAAAGTTGAAACCTAAAAAATGAAAAAATAAATTTAATTTAAGATTATACACACTCTTTAAATTGACACTTGTACATAAATATTAATATATTTTAAGATTATACCTTTTTTTTCAATTTAGATTATACCGAACATATACAAAATCGTTGAGCTGTTGATGCCCCAAATAATTTGGTTTCTTTAAGTGGATATGTTCAATAACAATCACATTTCTCTCGCATTATGATGAAGATTATGTTTGACTTATAATTCTTATAGCTACTTTCTTATAACTACTTCCTTATAATTCTTATATTATACAAATTTGACCAGGTCAACTCTTTGACCTAGGTCTGGAGAAAAACAGGGTCAACAAATGGACCCCAACAGGAGTGGAGAACAAAATAGTGAACCGCTCGTGTTGCCGTTGACCGAATGTGACAAGTAAAGTGTAGTTAAGTGCAACCAGTATAGGAGTCACCAAAAGGTGAAAAAGTAGGGCGGGTATCTCTCCTTGCCTTACCCTGTAGTGGGGCAGAGCCGAAAAGAGAACCAAGAGTAAAGTAGTTAAGTAAACCAACTACCTGCCTGACCATATCGAAACAACATAATAGAAGGTACCCATCTCCTTCTGATCCTTTCGGAATAGTGGATTGGGCTGATTCAATATTTGGCTGACCATATCAAAATAATAAATAAATGAGTCACGAAATCTGATGCCTGCCTGATCACAACATGACACTCAGGGTAAAAGGTGGTGAAAAAAGCCTTCCAGGTGCTTTGTCAGGCTCTCTCAACTAGATAAGTAAAACCAACTATTTACCTGACAATATCGAAATAGCATGATAGAAAGTGAAAATGTCCCGTCTCCTCCTGGTCCTTTCGGAATAATGGATTGGGGTGACTCAATACTTCTGCCTGACCTCAGCAAAAGTAAATAAGCCAAGAAATTGGAAGCCTGCCTAGTTTTTAACATGACATCCATAGTAGAGGGGTGGTGAGGAAGGCCTCCTAGGGACTCTGTCCGGCTCTCTCAATCGGGTAAGTAAAACTAACTACCTGTCTGTTCATTCAAACAACAGTATAGAAGGTGAAAATGATCCCGTCTCCTCTTGATCATTTCGGAACAGTGGATTGGGGTGACACAATACTTCTGCCTGACCTCAACAAAAATAAATAAGCCACGAAATTGGAAGTCTGCCTAGTCTTTAACAAAACAACCATGATAGAGGGTTGGTGAGGAATGTGATACCCTCAATATGTTTAAAATAAGGTAAGCATCAATTTCCTTTAAATGTTAAGTTATTTTTTGTTAAATTGTACTCTTAATTTTAATTACTTTGACATATTGAAAGCATTTAAAAAAAAAAAATAGATTAGTAGTTAAAAAAATGACTAATATTAAATAAAGTAACTTAATTGTAGTACTTGAATGATTTACTGATAACTATTAAGTCACTTGTTTCATTATTTTATTCATTTTACTGTAGCCATCCACTTATATAGGCATGCATTGGTTTGACAGTAGAATCTGTAATCAACGTCTGAGATCATCTTAGGCACTTAACTATTCATGCAAGGGATTGATTAAGTAGGTTTGGCTGTATTGAGGAAAAGACTTAGGCTTCGTTTGGGACGGCTTTTTTATTGCTTTCTAAAAAGGAGTTTTAGTACAAAAATAAAAAAAATTATACTAAAACTCCGTTTTAGAAAGCAATAAAAAAACAGTCCCAAACGAAGCCTTAGTGGATATTTAAAATATATTAAAGTACACTAAGTGAAAATGCCTTAAGTTAATTTCAGTCCATTTCCATTCTATCCTCCCGTTATTTCCTTCTGGAGCTGAAGCATTCCGTGAAGAAGGGAGCAACCAGGGAGAAAGCTGGGCGGTTGGTGGCTTAAATCAGGTAAGAAAATAAATTCATGTAAGGGAAGGAAAGATTATCTACTACTGTTTGTTGAGAAAAAAATTGCTGAATTGTTATTGTTGGCTGACCACAACAGCTTGAATCAGTAGTGAGAAGAGAAGAAATGTTAGAGAGAAATTTCTACACCGTAATTACTTAAATTTCTGAAGGTTTCTGCTATAGGCTGCTGTAGGGTTGCTAAAATTGGATTTATTTTGCAGAAATCAGTGAAATCAAGAAGGAAAAATAAAAGAAAAGCTGAAATTTAGTCGTGATTGTTGTTATTATATGGCTGCTATATTGCCGGCTAAATATTTGCTGATAAATGTTAGGGAAAGATTTTGGTGAATGAAGAAACATACATTTGAGGCTGTTTACAAAAGGAAAGAAAGACAGAATATTATAAGAGAACCAATTGACGACGAGGTGAGGTACCCAACAATACATAGAAATAATAAAAAAGTTTAAACAGTTACAAATGGATATTTATCTTGTTTTTAATAGCATTTCTTTTCCCCATAATAGCATGTATTTCAAATAGTTCAATTACTTCATATGTGAATTACATGTAGTTGATTCCAATTTATATAATTGTTGAAAATGATTATGAAAATGTACCTGAAAAGAAGGAGAGTATAAATGCTATTAAGTCATATGTTGGGGGATAAGCCCGCACCAGTAAGGGTGAAAGACCTGATGAGATAAGCTTATACTCTCTCATTCTAAAAGTTGGGAATTTGGACCCAACCTTGAATAAAAGAGCGCTTTCAATTCTAAAAATTGGGAATCTAGACCCAACCTTGAATTGAAAGACTAAAAAGGGTGCACAAGCTTATAGACTTCATATGACTGGGTTGAAGCTGTTATTAGACAGCCAAAAGGGAAAGCAATGCTAGACATTTCTTACTATCAGTATGGAATTTCAATATGTTTTACCTATGTTATGAAATTCTTAATTGTTAAATAATGTTATTATTATTTCTTTTACATTGCTGGTGTATTTCATTGAGCCCTAGCTCATTAGCAGTGGTTATACTGCAGGTAAGGGAAAGGAGCCCGTAGGGCACTAGGAGAGAAAGAAGTGATCGTTCGTTTTTGGTGTAAATATGTTTTGGTGTACAAAGAGATCTTAGAGGAGATCTTAAGGATAGCTGTATAAACCTTTTTGTATGTGAGTAAATTTCGAAAGTTTTAGTAGAGCTCTGTATTTGTTTTATTTATCTTTGATGTTTAGTAAGGTATATTACATGCTTCTTATATGTTGAAGTCTGTCTCTGTCATACTCTAGTTGGTATGTTAGAGGGTGAGCCAAACTGGGGTGTGATAAGGAATGCCTCCAAGGGACTCTGTCGGGCTCTCTCAACCGGGTAAGTAAAGCCAACTATCTGCCTGACCATATCGAAACAGCAAGATAGAAGGTGAAAAGGATCCCGTCTCCTCCTGATCCTTTCGGAATAGTGGATTGGGGTGACTCAATACTTCTGTCTAACCTCAACAAAAGTAAATAAGCCACGAAATTGGAAGTCTGCTTAGTCTTTAACAGAACATCCAGGATAAAAGGGGTGATCTCACTTGATCCAAACATCTTCCACCATTTATCTACATATTATAAAGTTAGAGAGCTTAGTGAGTTCACATATTTATATAAGTATATACACATGTTGATATTAAAAAAAAAGAATTACTAAGTTGCATTTCTTTCTCCATCGTCAGTATAATTGATTTTCCAAAGCTTTCTAAGCCATTACGGAATAATCTGAATTCATTCATTATAACTGTGGGCATCTTCTCACATTGTTCGCTGGCATTTTCATTTCGATGGGCATTAGGGTACCCAATGTTTACTGGAAGCTTCATATTTTTTATTATGAGCATACTGATTGGAGTGTCATTGCCTTTGTCACACATCCCTGCTTCTACTCATAAACATGTTGATGTGTTCGTAGAGAATCCCTCCGTAGCATCTACGAATCATTTGTAACTTGGTGGATTGAAGAATGTCAGCTATTTTATGTTCATTGTCCACTATTCATGCGCATTGGGAGTTTATTTTCTCTTGCTCATTTGCATAATGACACTGCCTATGAAGATGTTATTGAATTCCTCATGCTTGTTTATTTCATGAGTCATTACTTTTAGAAGTAACTTGTAGCTGGCATGGTAAATTTGCATGCCATCATGTGCTCACAATCAAACTACATGTGCTTTTCAATTATCATTATTTGCAAGATCCCATTTGCTTGTTTAGGTGATGATATTGACTGTAAAGATGTTATCATATCCATCATTTATCTTTGTAGTCGTTGCAACTATTTCCAGTCAATCTATTGCATGAATTTCATTATCGTTGGTGAATGACTTGTACTTGCAGGAGTTTGGCATGTTGACTTGTAAGCTCATGTTTAAAGACTTGTTCATTACAAGTTTCTTCTAGTTTTGTAATGTTGTTTGTAAGCACATTCCCCCATTTATTACAATTCTTGCTGATTGTTTCTTGGGAATGAGTCGTGTATAATATCACAAGTCAATTATCATAACTCCAAAAAGTCTCTGTATCATGGCTTTGAAGTCAAGCCATGTCCTTTAAACTCTTCTTGTCACTTGCAAACAAATGATACTTACAAGTTCTCTATTTTTAAAAGCAATTTGCAATTTGATTGCAATTTCATTTAATTCTCATTTGCATGTTGTTATCTTTCCATGTTGTTCAATTAGGTTCAATATTATGTTTCTCTGTACTTTATCTATTTGAGTTCATGTCATAGCACGATCTTTTCCAATTTTTATTTGGATTCAAATTGAGTCAAAGCTCTTTTCATTTGCTTGAATATAAGTCCAAATCTAAGTTCAAATTGTCTAAATCTTGACCAAGTCCCCTGTGGTCCAACTCAAGTTGTAGTTAAGTTCGAGTTCATGTCCAATGCGGTCCCAAATCAAGTATTTTTTCACTTTGTTAAAATATTCAAATCTTTGCTTATCTCATTTGATTTGCAAGTTTAGTTATTGTTTAAATTGAGTTAAAATTTGTTTGTTTGCTCAAATTCAATTATGAGCTCAAATTCAAATTGCCCACATTTTGTCCAAGTTAGATCTTCTATTTCACCGGAAAATTCGGCAGCCTCCCGGTGTCTCCCCCATTTAGAGGAAACCACTAGAAACTAGGCCATCCCAACATACTACTCGAGCATGTATGGTAGGTGTCGGGGGACACCGGGCCGTATATCTTTCTTCCCACCACGTTAGGCAAGCGTGTATTGGGTCTTCAAAAGTATCCATACGAGAACTTAGTTGGCTTTCCCCACCATACTTCAAGAGCTTGTATAGGGCTTACCCACCTCGTCGCATCGGGGTCCCTCCTACAGTGCTATAAGAGCACGTATAGGTGTTTCTCCAGTCCGACGCAAATGTCGAAAATGAGATTTAGAACATTATACCTTTCGTAGTTTTGTCAGTGGTGCTGATGTAGAAGTCGAGGACTGTCCCCACCACGATACAAGAGCTTTTATAGGGCTTACTCGCCTTGTCGCACTTGTTGCACTGAATTCCCCCCACTGTGCTACTAGAGCACATATAGGAGATCCACCAGCACATCAAGCGCATCGAAGATGGGATTTGGAACTTTTATACCTTCGCAGGAGTCATCGGCTTTTGTATCAGCTTGTGGATCGAAGCAAGGGAGGAGCATGTATTTTTTTGAATTAATTATAATTCACATTAATTAAGTACAATTAATTAACTAATTATTTTTAATTAATTATTTATAATTAATTATAATTAATTAAAGTTTATTAAAATTAATTAAAATAATAAGTTATAATTTATTTATGATTAATTATAACTAAATAATATTAATTAATTTTAATAAATTATAATTAATTAATAATAATTAATAATTAAATTTATAAATTATACTTAATAAAAAAAATAATTATAATTAATTAAGATAATTGTAATTAAAATTATATTATATATATATTTTTAAAATCCCTCGGTTCGGCAGATTTACGGGATTAGGCCGAAGAAGCGCACCAAAGGGAAAAAGTTAACCTCACGGCCAGCAAGCTCTTGTTGTTGCTTCCGATCAAAATGTTGTTAACTTTCGGTCGGACAGGGAGGGAAGCCTTGGAAGGAGCGAAGTCGGACAACCACGAAGAGCCGAAGAAGCGTGCAAATGGGAGAAAGTTTCCTTCTTAACGGGCGAGCTCCAGTTACTGTTTCTAATCAAAATGCCTTAACTTCCGCTCCAACAGGAAGGGAGAGTCATCAAAGGGGGCGGAGATCTTCGGCTAGGGCGGGGAAGGATCGAAGAGGAAGGTGGTTGGCAAAGGCTTTGTATGAGGCCTCTCTCTCTCTCTCTCTCTCTCTCTCTCTCTCGCCGGATCGAAGGATCCAAGAGGTCGGGAAAGGCTGAGGCGTCGGAGCTTTTGCGTGAGGGAGGAATGAGAGAAAGCTACCTTCAAAGTCAGCGAGCTCCCTTTGTTGCTTCCGACCAAAATGTCGTGGCCTCCGATCCTATAGGAATGGAAAGTCGTTTGGAGATCGAAGTCGAACAACGATGAAGGATGTCGAAGAAGCGTGCGAGAGGAAGTGCGAAAAAAGAGCCATCAAAGGCTTCGTTTGCCCAGCTTTTTAAAGACGTGAATGTGGAGCGAGATTGAGGTGAAATCGCGTATGGTCGGCTCTGAACTGCGCCGACTGCAAGGTATGGGAACTATAGAAACGACTAGAGCGGCGATTTGGGCAGGATACAGGTATGGGCGGCATGGCAGAGGTATGTTTCTTAAGCATTTTTTTTTTGTTTCTTTTTGACGTGGCATAGAGGTCAGCAGTCTTTTATGTCTAATTTATTGAACTTTAAATACCTGTTAGATTTGTTTTTTATTTATTTATTTATTTATTTATTTATTTTTTTTTTTTTTTGAGGTTTCAAACATATGACCTTGCTATAGGAGGTGAAGGACACTGACCAATTGACGTAATGTTAGTAAGGTGAAAATCATGATTCTTGATTCCTTTTTGAAACCCTAATTTTGCATATATTCATAAAAGCTTCTTCATATAAACACCATAGGAAGCCCTATATCCTCATATACCCAAAAACCCAAATTAGGAAACCAATTTCTTGTTTCTTGCTTTGACCTTAAGGCTATTTAAACTCCATATAAAGCGTACCTGCAAATTTATTTCTGTTCCGAAAATCTTCTTTTTACCAAATTGTCCGATCATTGGCCTTATTAGTGCCACTTTGTGTTGGTCGCTACTTTGATTAACCTTTTGTCTATTTCCATTTTTTAATGATTTCCCCAATGTTTTTGTAAAAATTTTAATCTCAGACCCATCATTTTTTGTTTGAATTATTTCTTTCAATTCATTTTGGATGGCCCATATCAATTGGGTTTACTAGTAGGCTCAATAAGCAAAATTAATGATAGAAAATGTATTGAAGTAGTAGGAGAAAGGCAGTTTACTTTGGAGTGCTAAAAATGGTTTACTTGGAGAGCTGCTAGCATCACCGATGATGCAATATATGAAATTAATTTAATAATTTGAGTTAATTTATTTGGACTTGTAGATTTATTTTATTTTGGAATTAAAATAAATTATCTTTTTATATAATATTTGTTAAGAGATTTGAATTTTTAAGGACATGTATAAGATTTTAGATTTGATTTTATTTTCCTCTTCTAGTAAATAGTGTGGTCCTGGCTTGTTATCAAATCACTTGATTGATGAATTGAAATTTAATTTTTATTTATTTTCTCTTTAGGGCCTTGCTCTCCTTTTACCTGATCTTCTTTGACAGATAGACATCATTTTGATGGCACAGAGCCAAGCAAATTCTTTCTTTTCACAATCTTATGCTATCATCTTCTTCTGCATGCCCATCCTCAATGATTTAGGCTTTGTTTGGATCAGCTTTCTTACTGTTTTCTAGAAAAATTTTATAGTACAAAAGGTTATAGTTTAAAAAATTTTTATACTGAAAAGTTATTTTAGAAAGTAGTAAGAAAGTTATCCCAAACGTAGCCTTAGTTGTTCTAGCTTTTGCATCGCCTTTGTATGCTGCATCAACTCTCCAATTGCCTTTGCCACCTTTAAGTCTCTAAACACTTCTACATTGTGATCTCTTTGTCAAATTGGTTTTTCACAATCTGTATGATACCACCCATACTTTGCAATCATTAACGTCCATCAACTTTCACCTTCATTATCAGTTGAAAAGGAGAACAATTTTGGTGCCTCTAAACTTAGAACTTTGGTTTCAAGCTTCCAAAATTTCTCAGTTTGCTATCATCTATGATGCACAGACAAGGACAAGACGGCACAAACATGGGCCACATCAAATATTGAAAATATAGAACACGGACGTGGGTTGAACATTGTGTTATAATTTTATTTATTTAAAATAGTGTATGAAAATTAAGTATAATATTAAAAAGAATTTAGAAATAATAAGTAATTTTTCTTGGAAGTGTCCTTAAAATTATTAATATTAGGATTTCGATGTCAAGAGGCCGTCTGTCATCAATATTTAGAGGGCGTTGGTCATCAATGTTAAGACGACGTCGAACAATGATGAGCTATCTAGTTGTGCATGTAAAAATTGCTAGCGTCGATCATCAAAGTCAAGATAGTGTTAAATTTTGACGTGAAGATGATTTTGAAATGTTGATGTTGTAACGATGCTAGACTTCGATGTTGAGATAACATCAGACATTGTTGTGAAATCAAAGTCACGACCCGCCAAAGAGAAATGAATATGAGAATATTCGATGAATGAGGTGTTGAGTGCGGGCGATTGATTTGGTGTTGTGGATAAAAAATAAGAAAGTTATTTTTTAGATTTTAAATAAATAATAATTTTAAAGATAAGAAATTAGATTTAAAAAAATATTAAATAGTTAAGACACGTGTGTTAAATTTGTATTTAATATTTTTTAATCTGATACGTTTTTGGTGCGTTCGACATGTGTCAGAGACATTTCAAACTCATGTTGTGTTGGATACGTGTCGGTCACTGTACGCTTATTTAAGGAGAAGTGTCGGTGCATCATAGGCTATCATTATATTGGTTTGGGGTATTTATTAAAATATTAATGCATTTTTGTGGATTTTTTTTGAATATTCACTATGAAGTCAGAAGCATCTCCGCTGGAAATGTTATTTGGAATGTGATTTTGATGTCACAAGAAGATTTTGACAAAATATTACTTTAAGATAATTGGGATGATAGATTACTTAATAACTTATTGCTGGAGGATTTATCAAAATATTAAGGCATTTTTGCTGATTTCCAAAATTTTGCCTATTCACTATAAAGTCATTATTTTTTTATCAACTTAATATTCACTATAAAGTCATAAGTATCTATACTGGAAATGTTAGTTGGAATGTGATTTTGATGTCACTTGAAGATTAGACAACATATTGCTTTAAAATTTGGACTATGGGTGCCAAAATGGGTTTTCGGGTCGGGTTCAGGTCCAACTTGAAATTGACATGTCATCAATTGACTCAACTCGAAACCCATCCTGATTAGGCAAATGGTTCAGAAATCTAAACCCGAACCCAATCCAACTCTAACCAGGGTTAACCCATCCCGACCTGCAATGCAGCGAGGAGTGAGTAAGTGTAGGCATGAGCGCGTGTGCGAACAAGGCGAGAGCAGGCAATTGCGGGCATAGGTGCAGACCCAGGTGCAGGCTTAGCTTGGGCGCGGGGGGATGGCTGCTGGCGTGAGTGCGGGATTGTTGCGGGTGAGAGGATGAACCAGGTCAGTTTCGGGTTGACCCGAGCTCGACCCTAAATTAAAAATGGGTTATAAAATGAAACCCAAGCCCGACCCGCTTGCAAAACAGGTTGATCCGAACCCGGAATGTTTTGCATCTTGTTTCGGGTTGTGTCAAATATTGATTTATTTTGGTTTGCTAAAATTTTTTATTTTCATTTTAAGATTGAAATTTTTTTATTTTTATTTTGATTTTTACTTCTTGTGTATTCTTATGTTGTCGGGTCTCTCTTTCTTAAAAGCCCGGTCTACTCTTTCCTGCTATCGATCAACCTCACAAACATTATAGATTTCATGTCAAGCATATTTTGTGATTGTAACCTTTCATCCTTTGATCACCTTCATTATTTTACTTCAATTCTCTTTATTTAGACATAGGGAAGATGATTGGCGTGCCAATTGCAATATTTATGCTATGAATGATGGAGCAATAATATTTATACATGCAATAAAACCTGATGATTGCTCTTTTACAGTTTACTTCTTGTTCTCTGACTAACATTGCTATTTCTTATCCATCTATGAAGTGAATACAATGGTTACTGGGAATAATATTTTTGTGCTATAGTTGCTGCATTTTGATCTTGGTCATAGACTGTCAAAAATTTTGATCTAAACATGTTTGATTACATATGCTTAGGTGAGGAACACCAGAACTGTCAATCGAACTGGTCAATTCACTGGCTACAAGCTCCTACCTGGTTCAAATTGTCTTCCATTAGCTGGGAACGAGGCTAAGTTTTTGAGACGAGCTGCCTTTCTTAAGCATAATCTTTGGGTCACACCATACAGCCGTGATGAAATGTACCCTGGAGGGGAGTTTCCAAATCAAAATCCACGTGTGAACGAGGGACTGGCTACTTGGGTTAAGAAGAATAGGTCTCTTGAGGAAACAGACGTTGTTCTTTGGTTAGTTTATCTAATTTTGTTTTGCAAAGACAGTTGTCAACCTTGTGCAAATGCATATTTTATTTTCGTTTTGCATGATTAATACAGTTCTTTTATGATGCAAATTGATATATTTTATGCTGAACTAGTATTTGCCTTAGTAATCCTTGTTGAACAGTCTCACGGCTTTGTGGCTTGTTAGCATTTTTTTCTTTAGTTCAAAAGAGCCAACAAGTGAGAGAGAAGGGATTGCTTATTTCAATTGCCTTTTTTGCTGTAAATTATTCAGAATTGCATTTAAGGTAAATGCTATTTATTAAAACTGTTCCGATGCATTCTATATAATATTTTGAACTAGTAAGCTGTAAAAGCTTATTATAATCTTACACAGAAACATATGTCGTATATTTGTGAAAGTGTACTTGTCAAAATCTCAGTCATCCCTTGGCATTTGATCCCACGGTCAGGATGAGAATCCGTGGGAGGCTCACCTGAATCACGTCAATATCCTTCTATATTTGGGTAGCTGAATTAGGAAGGATTATATTGAGGCAATTATATATCAATTAGAAGTTATTTATTTCTTTATTAAGACATCTTGTATAGATTTATAAATAGGGATAATTTTGTATAATAATTAGAAGGTATTTTTACCCTTCTCAATTCTATGAATTCTAACATGGTATCAGAGCCAACGGCCTTAATCGTCGTCGAAGAACGATCTTAGATTGTCGGAAGAGGAAGAGGAAAAAAGCCCGAAGCATCCGAGGCTTTATCACTGCCGACTCCGTGTACGCCGAAGACAAAAGCTGAGACGAAGCCGAAGCTCCAATCCAAACTTCAGATCAGACAGGAAGGACAAGTCATCGAAGGAGGATAGTCGAACAGCCACAAATGAACTAAAGGAACTTTCGATCCGAGAGGAAGGCCGAAGTCGACGAGTCGAACAACCAAGAATGCGCGGAAGGTGCGACCGTGAAGCCAAACGTGACTTCTTTGAAAGAGTCGAAGAAGCCTACTGCGGAGCACGAAACCCGATTCGACATGAAGGGAAGATCGTCGAAGGAGCGTTCCGATCCGACCGAGAAAGCCTCCAGCGAACCATGGAAGCCGAGCGGCTCCTGCAAAGAAGCATATATCTGCTTGCGCGCAGGACCGGCTTCCGTTCCCGCAAGAAAATCCTGCTTTCGTTCCCTCTTGCTGCCAGGATCGCACGAGCGAGTCCCTTCTCCGTCTCTGGCTCCTGCTCGGTGGAAAAGACCGACTCTGTGCCAATCCCGATCCGAGCCCTTGCTCGGCTAGTTTGGTTTAATTATTAAACCAAAAAAAAAAATATCGGCCTTTATTGCCGTAAATAAAGATCGGAGGGATCTTATTTTTTGGAAGCCTTCATTGCTGTCTAGAATCAAAAAGATAGTCTTCATTACTATCAAAAATTACCGAACCTTTGAAGAATATTGATTCTTTTACCGTCCTTCATTGTCGGAATCGCCTGGGATATACGAATCAAAGATAGCAGAGAGGAGAAAGCGGCCTTCATTGCCGTTGGAGTCGTGCGGTCCAAACAGCTCTTGCCCTCTATTTTGTGCAAGCGGCCTTCATTGCCGTAGGACATCGAATGAGAGTCGAGTAAGTCCAAACCGCCCGTGCCCTCTGTTTGTGGTTGTGGCCTTCATTGCCAGAATTTGGAGAAATATTAGTCCTTCTACCGGCTTTTATTGCCGAAATTATGAAAAAAAAAAACAGGTTCCTATCATTGGCCTTCATTGCCAGAATGTTGAGGAATACTAGTTTCCATCACCGGCCTTCATTGCCGGAATTTTGAGGATGTTCCCATCAACGGCCTTCATTGCTGGAATTTTGAGGAATACAAATTCCCACAACCGGCCTTAATTGTCGGAATTTTGAGGATAGTTTTCCATCATCGGCCTTTATTGCCGGCTTTCTCTGGTGGTTGATATCCTATCCATAACCAATGCAGCTCTACCTCTGAGCGAGTAATTGCAAGCTGGTCTCCAGCTTGAGGGGGAGTGTCAAAATCTCAGTCATCCCTTGGCATTTGATCCCACGGTCAGGATGAAAATCCGTGGGAGGCTCACCTGAATCACGTCAATATCCTTCTATATTTGGGTAGCTGAATTAGGAAGGATTATATTGAGGCAATTATATATCAATTAGAAGTTATTTATTTCTTTATTCAGACATCTTGTATAGATTTATAAATAGGGATAATTTTGTATAATAATTAGAAGGTATTTTTACCCTTCTCAATTCTATGAATTCTAACAGTACTTGATCCATGAAAGCCGTGTGCAGGTCGTTTCATTTGTATGCTCGTCGTTTCATTTGTAATATTATAGTCTGTTTTTTCTTATTTACTGAAACAGTGACTTTTTAGTGTAGTATCTGTATAAGTTTTGAGTTTTTAGGCTATATGAAGAACATTTTAATTTAGTTCAGAGTCCATTAGTTCTATGAACAATGTAATTTTAGTTTCGTCCCCCCACCCCCAGGCCGAATACGCATGTGTTGTATTGAATAACTTCAAATCATTCAACTCATGCATCTAAGGGTTTGTTGCTATTTCTGTATTCGGATTGTCCTTTTTTTTTTTTTAAATTGATTGCTCTGCCTTATCATGCATCAAACTAAAGACTTCTTAAAAAGCATACCTTGTGTGAAGGCATTTAAAATTGTTATATTTAAGTTTTTTTTTTCTTTTGGCACAGATACCCTTATATCACAGATTCTTTTAGATTGTTCACCATGGTGCAACCTAGCTGTTGCATCAATTTCTGTCCTTAACAAATGAGCAGTTGCTTGATTTAATGTTCTTTTTTTTTTTTTTTGAAGAAAATACAACAAATTGCATTAAATAATAAGAAGGAAAAATAAACTACAAACTAAGAACATTACATTCCTCCTTTAACAAAGATATAAAAGATGGAGGAACCTTATTCACACTAATATCATCCCAATTAAAAGTGCTAAGAAGAGCATAGTTAGCACATCAGTCTTCTAACTTATTACCACTTCTATCTATACAATTAAAAATTACATGATTGAATTCCTTGATAGAGTGAAGAGCTTCCAACTTCGAATTACCACTTGATTTTGCCTCTTGAAGAAACTTGATAATATTAGCATTGTCCCCTTCTATGATAATTCCCTTATATTTGTACATCCAATCTTTGATCAACTCCTTGAAAGCATGAGTGGCAAAAAGCTCCAATGATGATACATCCCAATGAATACAAGACTTCCGAAAGGAGAAAAGAAATCTTCCTTTGTGATACACGAAATACCCCTCCTACTCCAGCTTTATAAGATGGATGTAATGCTGCATCAACATTAACCTTAATCCAATCTGGTGGAGGAGGATGCCAATGCAAATTAGACAGCCTAGACGACTGGTTAGCACCCCATATACACGAGCTTCTACTAGCACCATAAGCAGAAAAAGAAGCATAGCTCACTACATTAGCAACAATGGATAATGAGCTATCCTCATTTCCTTTATGAATCAAGTTGTTTCTCGATTTCCAAGAGAAGAATACCACATTGCAATGCAAATTTGCCAAAAAAGAATTTTGTTTGGACAACCAATTGCAACATTCATCAAGTGATGTAAAAGCTGGAATAAAAAATCCCCACCTATTAATGTGTTGTAGAACATCCAGCAGTTTTTTACCCTTAACAGCAACATGCTCATTATTTTCGTCTTCATTACAGCTCCTAGGACAGCTAACATCCCTTTGCAATCTCCTATAAGATAAAAATTCATAAGTAGGAATAGCATTGTTAAAAATTCTCCACCATAATAACCTCCACACGTGGGT
This sequence comes from Dendrobium nobile, assembly GCA_022539455.1. Lineage (NCBI taxonomy): Eukaryota > Viridiplantae > Streptophyta > Magnoliopsida > Asparagales > Orchidaceae > Dendrobium > Dendrobium nobile. Next base: position 36,189,826 of record CM039721.1, on the reverse strand, counting down.
TCAAATTAATCTTTCTAATCCAATTCCAGAACTGAACTGGAGCAGTTTGCTGACCGAAGCTTCAAACGCAAGGGAAGAGATGGACTTTCCTTATATTTGCAAAAGTAATTCCAGCCTATCTTTTCCCGTTTTAGAATGTATTTGGATTTGGCATATTAGTTTCGCAAGTTCTGAACCCATATACTTGCTAATTTCTTCCACATTCCAGCAGCCATCTACAATGAATTTATCTACCATGAAATTACTGAGATCATGAGTAATGAAATTAGGCCATCTACTAAGACTTTTGTCCAATGCTCAGGTGTCATTTAGTACTTCAATTGACTCTCCATTCACAATTGTCCATCTAATGATTGGCTTTAAAGAATTACCTCCATCAGAGATTATTTTCCAAGCAGTAGAACCACCTTTCTTCACCGAGCCATCCCCAAACATCCTCCATATTTCAGATAATACACCTTATGTAGCAATGAATCTTCCTCTTGAACATACTTCCAAGCAATCTTAGCTCTTAAAGGTCCAACTTTATTGGAACAAGAATGTAGAGCTCTACCTCCCCATTTCAAAGGCAAGCACATTACATTCCAATTCACATAGTGAATTCCATATCTTCCATTTGCTTTATTCCAAATAAAATTTCTACAAAGTTTACCAACTTCATCAAGAACACCTTTGGGAATCAAAGAATTGGTGCAGTGGAATGTTGTGTATGAAAGCAAAACAGTTTTGATAAGCATGATTTTACCGGCTAAAGAAATCAGCTTTCCTCCCCCAAAGTTAATCATCTTCAATGTTTTTTCAACAATGCAATTGAAATTATGATGTAAGCACAAGTGCAAGAAAACTGACACAAAGAGAACAATGGATAGAACTCAAACCAGATTCTATTAAAATAGAAGTAGTCAACTAAAACACTCAAAATCCAACAAGAAAACATGAAGTGACTTTTTAAGAAACAAAGAAAATAAAAAAAACAATGCTATCTTCAGACAACCGTTAGAGCGGGTTCCTCACATGCATCGAATTGTAGGTTAAATAAGATAAATGCATAGGGCTAGCAAACCGATGGTCCACCACTGCAAGATCGTCCAATTCTTCCAAGAGATGCTTCCAAATCAACCAACAATCACCACCAAAGCTCAAGAAGAAGGATACAAATGGAGTGGAACTTGCGGAGAGACGAAAGAGGTTAAAAGCCAAGACGAAGGGTGGAAAGAGCTCGCAAGATTTCCAGAGGGGATGAGAAGAAGAATGGAATAAGCTCGCAAGCTTTTCCAATAACCCGCAGGTTAATAGCAAATTTGCTCACAATAATCAACTCCCTTCTTAACAAAAACTTCTTATATTTATAGGCAAGATAGAAGAATATCAACAACCACTTTAATTAATTTCCACAAGAACCCAAGCATCAAATTTTGGAATTTCCCCATTTGCTTTTCACGGAAAATAGCCCAGCTCAGGAACCGAAGGAGCAACCACGAGAACCAAAGGAACCACACGGAACCGAGGCATCAAAAGCCACGGGAAAACCCCCAGCTCGGAAAACCAACAGCCAACGTGGGAACCAAGGAAATAATGCTCGGAATCAGCAACCAAGGAATGGAATTCAGCCAGCACAAAATAATAAGCCACGGTTTTCCAAGAGACAAGAAGAAAGGGGAAGGAGAAGGGACAAGTCCACTCCAAAATTGAATCCAACTTAATGAGCTTACCTTTAGAACATTAATGAGCTACAAAACTTCAACTCAAGCAACTTAAGAGAATGAGCTCAACTCCAACCATCACCATATGCCCCAAAACAGCCAACTCGTGAACCAGCAGCAGCCAAGGACCAATCGAGCCAGCAAACCAAAGGTCTACCAAGCCTCATGCACAACCTACCATGTTCATTGGATGCTTTCCCATCATTAGATAGCTAAAAAAAAAGAAAATAAAACATACTATTGTTCAATAAAAATAAAATTACAGAAATATTTGATAGCATCAAATTATCTCCTACTAACCTTCTAAGAGTTAATTTTTCCCCAAGATAAGACAGCTCTTTAACAATTTTGAACCCCATAATCCGAGAGATGGCTTTCTTATTCCTTCTATCTACTGTTTTACCAAAGAGCAAGCATGATTTGTAGATATTTATTTTTTGTCCGGTCCATCGATAGAATTTATCCAAAATCGCCCTAATCTCCTTAACTATCTTCAATTTGGCTGCAGAAAATATAATTACATCATCTGCATACAATAAGTGGGAAATCCTTGGCCCATTTGAACTCACACGAATTTCAATAGAATCTCCTTTTTGCCTAAATGTATTAGATAAAAGTTGGGAACAAAGAATAAATAAATATGGAGACAAGGGACAACCTTGACGGAAGCCAGTTCTAGCATTAATCCAACTCGAGGGATTTCCATTAATCAAAATAGAGAATCTTGATCCTTGGACAAACTCCAAAATAAGCTTAGAGAACTTAGATGGGAATCTGAAATAATCCAAAGCTTTCACTAGAGGTTGCCACCCCATTGAATCATAAGCCTGCTCCATGTCTATTTTGAGTGAAACAAAACCTTTGTAGGATTTAGAGTACCTGAATTTATGAATAATCTCTTGAGCTACCAACACATGATTAGTCAAGGATCTTCCTTTCAAGAATGCTACTTGCTCTTCAAAAATCAATCTAGGACATCCTGTTCATAAGAACCTTTGCCGCCACCTTGTAAATAGTGTTGCACAAACTAATGGGCTTAAAATTGGTTGGAGCCAACGGGTTGCTCACCTTAGGAATTAAAACAATAAGAGTATCTTTCCAATTAGGATCCATATCTGCCGTCTCAAAGAAATAATTAACAGCATTCAAAGTCTTTTTTGATGTTGTCCCGATAGGCTTTCATAAAAGAGTAGGTAATACCATCATTACCTGGAGCAGTGTAATTACCACTTTGCTCGATCACCGCTTCCACTTCTTCAATGGAGAATTGATGTAAGCAAATTAAAGCAAACACAAAGAAAGAACAACAAAGAGAATCAAATCTTACTTTTATAAATTTAAGACATTACTTAGAGAACAAAATAGGTTAGAGAAAACAACTAACTTCAGAATAGGAAAGAGGCAACTTCCAACGACTAAAACAAAAGAAAACTAACAAAGAAACAATATTTAAAAAAAAAGGCTATCCTCAGAACATCCTACAAGAGGACTCCTCACATGCACCGATTGTAGGAATATATTTTAAAATAAGGTTTAGATATGCAAACCAAGGGTCCACCACAGCTAAAGGGATCCAATGTCCTTTCAAACCTTTCCAACAAATGCCACCAATATAGCCCACAACTTTACCAAAACAGCCAACAACTTCACCAACGAAACTAGAAGAAAGATACAGGTGGAGTGGAACTTGCGTAAAGAAGAAGGAGGTTAGAAGACCGAGAAGAAAGAGGAGAAGCTCGCAAGCTTTCCTAGGGGAGAAGGAGAATGGAAAAAGCTCTCAAGCTCTTCCAAAGAAGAAAACCCTCAGGTTTTTAAGCACTTAGCTCTCAAATATTCACCAACCATTCCTTCTCAAAACATCTCATATATATAGGCAAAAGAGGGGAACTAAACAGCCCAAACAGCCATAAATATCCAGCACAGGAATTCCAAACAGCATAGCAAGTCTCAAGGAAAAAGGCCACGGTTCCAGCACAGGTATAGAAATTCCAAACGGCACCTCAAATCTCCAAGAGGTGGCCACGGTTCTAGCACAGTGAAACCCCAAACGCTACAGCAAATCCAAGGAGGGAATTTCGGTTCCAACAGCCAAGCACAAGAAACCAACAGCCACCATTAAAGCACATTGAAGGCCACGGTTCCAGCAGCCAAATGAGGGAAAATAAAGCAGCAGCTCAAGAGGCAAAGATGAAGAGGAAGAGACAAGTTCCACTCACCTTATAGCTTGCACCTCATAATGAATTTAGAGCTAAACATCAGCTCATAATGAGCTACTCCTCCACTAGATATTAATGAGCTGGCACCACTAGAGTTTCAACTACTTAAGCTCAAACCGAAAACAGCCAATGCCTTCATGAAACCAGCAAACATCGAAAGGACAAAATGGACCCCCAAAGCCGGCAAACCCAAGGAAGCAAAATCCAAACCTCTTCCTACCATGATCATTGGATTTACCACCATCATTGGATAGCATAAAAAAAACAAAATAGAAAATATAACTAATATTGTTTATAACAAAAAAAATAATGCAAAAAAAATTTAAATGCATCAATTCCCTCCAGGTGGGGAATTCTCATCTCCCGATGAGAAAACTTTAGCAACTCTTTTGTAAAGCTCCAAATTTCTCTTTTGAAGTTCAGCAGCATCAATCCACGTGCAATCAATTAATGGTCGATTACTCCATTTGACCAAAAATTTCTTGTGTTCTCCATGCCTTGTCTTTGTTGTTTTTATATCAACAACTTCTTCAATCAGATCATCTTCGTTCAACGATGAAGTGGAAGTGGCAATGTTTCAAGATCCACAGAATCACCTATATTTCCTTCATACAAAGAAAGATCAGAAACATTAAATATAGGAGAAGTTCCAACTGTGTTAGGTAGATCTAAAAGATATGCATTTGTGCCCAATTTCCGGAGAATGCGAAAAGGTCCGAATTTTTTTCTGCTCAGTTTCCCAAAAGTACCAACGGGAAAGCGTTGGCGATGAAAGTAAGCCATCACCATATCCCCTTCTCAAATCAATTTTAGAAAAAATTTTGGCACCACTTAACATGTCAAGCAAATCATCTAGCCTAGGCATGGGAAATCTGTACTTAATGGTTATCTTATTGATAGCACGACTATCCACACACATACGCCAAGTTCCATCTTTTTTAGGAGTAAGTAAAGCAGGCACAGCACAAGGACTTAGACTTTCCTTTATTAAACCCTTTTCCAAAAGTTCAGTCACTTGCTTAGAAAGCTCTTTATGTTCATTTGGACTCATCCTGTAATGTGAAAGATTAGGCAATGTTGCTCCAGGAATTAAATCAATGTGATGTTGAATGTCTCTCATAGGAGGTAAGCCAATTGGTAACTCGTCAAGTGTTAAATCAGAAAATTCATTAAGCAACGGTTGCATTTCCTTAGGAATTTCAAGAGCCAAATCAGATTCTTTTCCAAGCACCAAATAAGCCACTTCAAATTGTTTCAAATCATTTGTGTTCAAAAGTAATTCAGGAGTGGATGAATTTTCAGATTTTTCTTTTTTTGTTGGAGGATTAGAAATGTTTCTTTGAGGAAAAAGAGTGAATTTCCTATTGTTTTGAATCAAAGTATAAGTGTTACTTTCGCCATTATGAATTGTCTTATTATCATATTGCCAAGGACGCCCCAAAAGGATATGACAAACTTCTAAAGGTACAACGTCACAAACAATTTGATCCTTGTACGCCCCTCCAATTGTCAAATTAATGGTGCATTACTTTGTTATTGGAACCTCACCCCCTTCCTTAAACCACGATATTTTGTATGATTTGACAAGAGGTTTTGTTTTCAATTTGAGCTTTTCAACCATGTGTTGTGACATAAAATTTCCTGAACTCCCACTATCAATCATTAAAGTGCAAATTTTCCTTTCAACGTGCAAGTTGTTCTAAAAATGTTTCTTCTTAGCCACTTATCACCCTTTTCTTTTTGAGCAGTTAAAACTTGTCGAATTACTAACAAAGGTTCTCCTTCGTCACCTTCCAAATCAAAATTTTCCATTTCAGCCTCATTATCAGATTATGTTTCATTTTCTTCTTCTTCACTTTTATTTTCATTTTCTATCAAATTATTTCGAGGAGGATTATTTTTTCTACAAGTAGCCGACAAATGACCATAAAGTCTACATTTGAAACAAGGTCCAATTAGTTTAGGTTGTTCAGTAGGTTTAGAACCCATTAGCCCTTTACCCTTATCCGGATTTTGACTTTCATAAGTTTTGACTTTTGTTCCCGACATCCCAACAGAAGTTGGAGTTTGGATTTTAACCCCACCAGTTTGTCGTCGCTTATATGTTTCAATGACTTTGCTACTTCCCCTTTGATGTTGTTTCTCAATTTCTAAAGCCATGCGATAAGCCTCATCTAGTTTAATGACATGATGCAAGTTTAATTGATCCTGAATTGTCCACTTAAGTCCATTAAGATATCTTGTTACCGTTTTTTCTTCAGATTCATCTAAATCATTCCTAGCTTGCAACTTAAAAAAGTTTTCAGTGTATTCTTCCACAGTTTGAGTTCCTTGACTCAGATTATTAAATTCTTGAAAAATAGTTCTTGAATGATCAGAAGGTAGAAATTTCCCTTTCATTTTTTCTTTCATTGTTTCCCAGTTTTGAATTTTTTCTTTACCTCGCCTTACTCTATTGTTTTGCAAATTTTTTCACCATGTTAAAGCATGTCCCGTTAATTTTAAGCTTGCAAATTTGACTTTTCGATTTTCTGGTATTTCTTTCCACTCAAAAAATTGATCCATTTTCTCAACCCATTCGAGGAATTGTTCAGGTTGTAACTTCCCTTCAAAATTATGGACATCGATTTTAATCCCATGATCCCAGTTTCTTTGGCGCCTATTTTGATTCCTAGGACCCTCATCCTCGCTTTCAGAAGATATGACATTAGGATTAACATTAGCTTGATTGACATTCAGATTAGCGATTGCTTCAGCCATTGTATTGATTTGTTGTTGCAAATTATTTAATTGTTGTAAGAGTTGTTGCAAATCCCCTTGATTATTAGCCATTGATCGAAAAGCAAAGACTCACAAAAAAGACTGAGAACTTAGAGAAAAGAACAAAGACTACCCAAGCAAAGAACTTGCTCTGATACCAAATTGATGTAAGCAAATTAAAGCAAACACAAAGAGAGAACAACAAAGAGAATCAAATCTTACTTTTATAAATTTAAGACATTACTTAGAGAACAAAATAGGTTAGAGAAAACAACTAACTTCAGAATAGGAAAGAGGCAACTTCCAACGACTAAAACAAAAGAAAACTAACAAAGAAACAATATTTAAAAAAAAGGATATCCTCAGAACATCCTACAAGAGGACTCCTCACATGCACCGATTGTAGGAATATATTTTAAAATAAGGTTTAGATATGCAAACCAAGGGTCCACCACAGCTAAAGGGATCCAATGTCCTTTCAAACCTTTCCAGCAAATGCCACCAATACAGCCCACAACTTTACCAAAACAGCCAACAACTTCACCAACGGAACTAGAAGAAAGATACAGGTGGAGTGGAACTTGCGTAAAGAAGAAGGAGGTTAGAAGACCGAGAAGAAAGAGGAGAAGCTCGCAAGCTTTCCTAGGGGAGAAGGAGAATGGAAAAAGCTCTCAAGCTCTTCCAAAGAAGAAAACCCTCAGGTTTTTAAGCACTTAGCTCTCAAATATTCACCAACCATTCCTTCTCAAAACATCTCATATATATAGGCAAAAGAGGGGAACTAAACAGCCCAAACAGCCATAAATATCCAGCACAGGAATTCCAAACAACATAGCAAGTCTCAAGGAAAAAGGCCACGGTTCCAGCACAGGTATAGAAATTCCAAACGGCACCTCAAATCTCCAAGAGGTGGCCACGGTTCTAGCACAGTGAAACCCCAAACAGCACATCAAATCCAAGGAGGGAATTTCGGTTCCAACAGCCAAGCACAAGAAACCAACAGCCACCATTAAAGCACATTGAAGGCCACGGTTCCAGCAGCCAAATGAGGGAAAATAAAGCAGCAGCTCAAGAGGCAAAGATGAAGAGGAAGAGACAAGTTCCACTCACCTTATAGCTTGCACCTCATAATGAATTTAGAGCTAAACATCAGCTCATAATGAGCTACTCCTCCACTAGATATTAATGAGCTGGCACCACTAGAGTTTCAACTACTTAAGCTCAAACCGAAAACAGCCAATGCCTTCATGAAACCAGCAAACATTCAAAGGACAAAATGGACCCCCAAAGCTGGCAAACCCAAGGAAGCAAAATCCAAACCTCTTCCTACCATGATCATTGGATTTACCACCATCATTGGATAGCATAAAAAAAAACAAAAATAGAAAATATAACTAATATTGTTTATAACAAAAAAATATTGCAAAAAAATTTAAATGCATCAAGAATGCTTTGTTCAACAAATTTCTATTATCTTCATCTAAACTCTTCTATGGGTGTGACCAACCTTCAAGAAGACAATTTTTGTCTTTCCATTTGTCTTTGAAAAACTGAACCAATAATACTTCAATTTTATGTTGATCTTCCACCATATCTCCATTCTCATCTTTGATTTTGACAATGTAAATTAGAAATTCTTCTAGCCGAAGCCAAAGAATGGAATTAAGGGCAGTTGAATTCAAAAAACATCTATCCAATCTTTCATGGATCTGATCAGCCCCCGATTTGTTATTACACCAAGTAAATCTTGGTGCAACATACCCAATCTCATGAAAATCATTACAAGATAAAAAAGTCTTCATTCTTAGGTCCTAGAGAAAATGTAAATCTTTTCACTCCCCTCTTGTTTTCCTTGGAAAGTATACAATTAAAATCTCCTCCTATTACCACAGACAAATCCTTGGAGGAGTAGAATTCCAGCCTCTCCCAAAGTTTCCTCCTTTTATAGATATCCTTATTTACATATATTGAAGCAATTCTCCATCTCCCTTTGTTAGGAACCTCCAAATCACCAATAACAAATTTGTGTGATGATTCCAAAACTTGAAACTTAGCAATGCTAGACTTCCATATCAACAGAATACCCCTAGACAAACCTTTTGAAGAAACTTGGAAAAATTCCCAATATGAACCAATTAATAAATCAACATCCCTCCTTTCAATATTAGATATTTTGGTTTCCAACAAACCAAGAAAAAATACACCATGAACCTTCACAACCTCCTTCAAATATAGAGAATCTTTCTTCTTTCTAGCTCCTCTACAATTCCAAAAAGCTATGGAAGACATTATTGGATATGGGGGATGAAATCCCCATTTTATCACTATCGACTCTCCTACTCCTAGGAGCCAAGTTTATAGGCCCCAAACCTTTAAGTTGCTTAGAACCCCTTTTCTTAACATTAGAAGAACCATCTTCCTTGCATCCCAAATCTGCATTTATTTCCTCCATATTTATGTTTAAGCTTCCTTCTCCCATTGTAATATTACCATTCAAGCCACTTGGAGAGGCAGCAACGTCTTCCTCTGGGATAGTAGTCTCCCGTTCCTCAATCAACCCATCTAAAACTTTGAATTTTTTTTCATTAACAGAAGTAACCGAGGTTTTGATTTCCATACCAACTTTGTTGTTTGAATCCTTTGAGTTGTCCAGAACTTCCTGAGCCAAACCATCTACAAGCCTTTTGTGATGCCAGATCTTGCCCGATCAACATCATTGCCTTTGCCTTCTAACCTTTACTTTCTCAAATCCATGCGGTTGATTGCCTCCACCTTGTCAGATTCACCCAGATCTTGTTATTATTGTTCCTGCTCAAAGCCTAGATCTTTTCCCTTTCTCATAATGCAAAGGTATTTGACAAAATGACCCTTCTTGACATTGGCAGTTGAAAGTGGTGTGGAAACTGAGGTATCCGACCACTTATTTTGCATAACTGCTTTGTGAATAAGCCATTAGTTTATGATTAATATGTAAGGGCTTGACCATTTAATTAGTGTCAATTAAATTTACAATTTCATCATCATTATCATTAGTATTATCCGAAGTTATTGGGGAGCCTTTATGCATTCGCATTCTCAATTTATTTCTATTGAGTGTCGTATAAGATGTTTAGTTATAATTTGCATAAATCCTTTCGCATAGCTTCTAGGTTTATTATTTCTGATCTATCATTTTCTTTCTTATTTTTTAAAGTTTTATCGAAAAATGAATTGACGCATTTTCTAGTCTCGATTGACATGTTAAATAACTAAGTATGTTTTTCATTCCTTATCATCAATAGTGGTAAAGCTTTAGTCTTTTTGGTGTAATCATTTTTCTACTCCTTTCTAATTTTGATGCACATTCTTCTTAAAATTTATTCTTAAGACACTCAGTTAAGCTATCTGTAATTTTATCTCCCAACTATGTCATCCATACAGCATAATTAATTAATTAATTAATTTAAATGTAGTTTTATAAAAAAAATTTAAATAATTTATTATATTCTCTTATCTAATATAATTTTAGAGGTGTTTCTCCATTTTTTTTTAATAAGTTTCTCTTTAAAATTGTATTTCCAATGTCCAATATTATGTTAGTGTATGGGATTGTTGAACCCCGTTGATCTTCCGTAGCCTTGGAAGTTTTGCTAATTCTCTCTATATTCTCTGGAGTTTTTTGGCCGGTACTATGATTTAACGCAGAGAAGTACATGTTTAACATTGGATTGCTTTTTTTGTGCTTTCAATTTAGGTATGTATTTGGACTCACGCATATTCCTCGCTTGGAAGATTGGCCTGTTATGCCTGTGGATCGGTTAGGATTTATGCTCATGGTATTACTTGCTCATTTTGTTAATCTAATTTGTTTGGTATTACGCATTTGGTTTGTACTTGTATAATTGCACACTCATATCTTTCTCGCTTTTAAGTATGCCTGAATCTATTTGAATGCAGAATTCTTTTTAGCGTTTGCCTCGTACCTGGGAAAAAAACGGTAAGGTGAATTTTAGCCAGTCATCTAGAATAGCTAGTCAAAAGGTATCTTAAACATATTAAATGAAATGTCTTTGACATTGGTAGAATTGCATTTTCCTTGTTCTTCGAAGTTAGGAAGAATGACCTCGAATGGCTGATATTTCAATACGTAAAACATCTGATTTGTGGTAGCCTAGGACCACCTTTTTTGCTAGCTCGTCAAATCTATACCTTAAAATTAATTTACTACCGTTTTGGTATCTCTGCTGGCTCTACTGGTCTGCAGAAAACAGAAAATGTTGGATGTTGTAAGGATTATTCATAGGAAAATTCTCGTTCGGTCCTGGATTGAATTCGCAAGCTGGTAGACAAATGAGGAAAAATGATATTCCAATAAGGTTTAGCCCGGCTCTATGGTTCTCTCTGGCTTCGCCTATAAGTATATAAGCATAGCTATTAAAATTTCAACATTTAGGAACAAACTGAAACACAGTTTTGGAACTAACAAAATTATTTTAACTGATGAATTAAAACTTTTTCAACAAGATCGATGCTGACTAACGAAATAAAAATTAAAAAGAATGAAACAAAATAACGAAAAAGAAAATTCATCAGAGTGGCTCGCGCCACATTTTTTAAACTTGACCTTATATCTGCATTTGTAGAGTACCGACATACTTGCAGCGTATCTACCATTACTGCTTGCAGAGGATTACTGGGTGTCGTACATCGACTATTTGACATTTGTTTGCAAACAGGCTTGTATCCATTTCCTTAATAGACCGGATGAAAGCAATTTTGGACAATAATGTGCCCCACATGAATGAGGCATATTTAATCACATACCAAAAAGGGTAATTGCAACAATCACATTCCCCCAATTTTTATTTAAATTTTGATGTTATGTATTATGTTATTTCCTGCTTGGTGTGTATTAATGATGACAAGTTCAATCACATTGTTTAACTTAATCCATTTAATGTGATTTCTCAACTAATTAAATATTTTTATGACATTTTTAATTATTTGCATTGACAAAATATTATTTAAAATTTATTGCACAAAGGTCCTTTGTTAGGTTCAATTTCGGCAACCTCCCTGCATCTTCTTCCCATGAGGGGAGGTTGGGAGGCACTTGCCTTTGGTTCTACCAGCCCGGATCTAAGATACAACGACACTAGGTCTTTGAATTTTAAACCATCCTACCCGGATTAAAGATCGACGACGTAGCGTCTTCAATTTGAAATTATCTTGGCCGAATCTAAGATACAATGACCCGGGATCTTCAAAGTTGACAATCACCTAACACAGATCAGAGATCAATGGCGTGGGGGCTTTAATTTAAAACCATCCGCCTGGAACAAGGATCAAAGTGCAGGTCCTCGATTTGAACATTTTTTATTGGACCTAAGGTCGACTGTGCAGGTCTTCAACACCTGTTTAAAAATCTCATCCCTCCCTTTTTTATTTTAATATATATACCCACATATATTAAATAGAGAGGGAGAGAGGGCATACGTCAAGCTAGGGCACTTCGTGGTAGTCGGTTGGAGGCAGATATGGCAAGCCGATGAGCTCGACGGTGCAGGGTCGGTAGTTGGTGGTGTTCGGCTAGCCAGTGCAGGTGGCTGGAGGTCAGAGGGATTCAAGTCGAGCAGACGGCTGGAGCGGGTCCGATGTCGTCTTGCTTGTCGCGTACAACAGTTGGAGGCTAATTGGCGAGTGTGGCTTGGGCTTCGTTCTTCTGAGGTAAGCTTCCAAAATCTTTAAAAGTTTGTATGCTTCGTTTGTTCCGAGTTTTGCCGTGTGAGGGGATTTTCTGTCCAGTGAATGAGATTGTGTGAGGCGGTTGCCGAAATGTGCACGAGTGGGAATGTTGTGCGATTGTGGGATCGTGGGTGAGGCAAGGAGTGTCGGCTATTAGAGGTCATCAAATGCCCCTCCAAAAAATTTGATATGCCCTCTATAACATATCATGTTTGTTGCAAATAGGTTGACCCTACAGACTTCAAAAATTAGATTTTAGATGTGACACTGAGGATCTTTAGAAATCTCTAATAGGTATCCTAATAGAGGATGTCATTTATCTGATGCTATGTATAATTTAGATGTGCTGATTTGCCTTATTTGACCTGTTAAGGACCTAATTTATCTTACTTGACTTGTTAGGGTTTAAATACTTCATCAACGTTAGCATCCAATCTTATCCGGTGTAATGAAGAAGGTTGTCTGATTTATCTTCTCGATTTGTCAGGACTAAAATATACCTTCTACCCTAGCTTTATGCTTTGGTGGGCTTGTCAAAGGAGTGTATGGTAGTAACCTAAACCCTCTAGGCTTTCATTAGGTCGATGATGAATTGCCATCAGTCCAATGCTTTATGCATGACGGATTTTGATGATAACGATACCCCCCTAGTTCGACATATGTCTTTATGAGGACTGTAGGATGACTTCTTCGGTCCTAAGCTCTGTGCTTTATCGGACATGCTGGAGAAGTGAAGCTCTTTCGATTTTAGCTTTGTGCTTGACAAATTTATTGAAGGATAATGCCTTTAACTTGATAGCAGTTTTGATTGTGGCTTAGTACATTTGAGTTGATTGAAATTCTTCTTCTAAATTTCGCCTCAATCCACTTGTTAATTGAGGAAATCTATGAATCTGAATTGCTCTGACTTTTCAAGTTTGATAACTTGATAGTATTTTTCATCGGGCTAACGAAATTGACGCTTTCTTACTACAGCCTCTTATCATAACTTATTGAGTAGGTAAAACTGTTAGTGACTCAGCCATATTTGAGCCTACTGAGTTTGACATTATTCCTGTTTAAGCACTAGACTTGTATTATAATAGTTTGTGCTTTTTGAACATGATTTGTTGAGTTTATTAGATTAAATATTCTCCTTAATTAAACATAAGGAATTTGGCAAATTTGAAATGAGTCTTCAACTTTTGTAATGATCATATATTTGCTTGCTTGAAGCCTTGAAGGTGTCATCTTCTGCCTTGTAATTTATGCAGTGGTAGCACCATGATTGATTTTAAATGTTTATTTCAGAATCTTTGTTAACCCAAATAAATATTTAAAATCCTTTCAGTTTTAAAGAAAAATTTTGAATTGTTATTAGATTTTTGGCATTTTTAAAACTTAAAAATGCCCCCAATCTTATAGGATAATTTCTAAGACAACTTAGAAATGTTTTCTTTCTTTATAAGAGAATGATCTTCAGCTCATTTTTCTAAGAATGATACTTCTTCAGATATCACCCATTGATCAGGGGATAGGTCTTCGACCGTCTATATTTGATGAGTTGATAGGCTCATCCCTACTACATATTCTCAATAACAAAAAGGCCTTCCCAATTTGGTTCAAATTCGTTTGCGAATCTCTTGCCGTGGCCGTTGATGGTGGAAGAGGATCGTCAGTCATCTTCTGATGACCGGAACAGCTCATCCTCAATGTCTGCCATGCTTCCAACTCCGATGGATACAAAAGCTAGATTTTATTTCAATCGCAACATGTCTCGCAATTCCTACTTCATGAATACTCCTCTAGTTATCAGAGAAGGTTGTTCTGTTTCAAATCGGAAGATTTTGCCTGATGGAGAGAAAGGGAAAGGAGTGATTTCTTGTTTGGATCATAAGTTTTCTTTATCTTTGTCGCATTGTCAAAAATCTGTTTCCTTATTGGATTCTGCTTTGGTTTTTCCTCCCAAACCAAATGATTTGGAGGCTTCATCTTCGGGATCTAAATTAAAAGTGAATAGTCTGTTGGAGAAAGGGAATGATGTTGATATTAACAACCCTGGTGATGAAAGTGATAAAAATCCTTTTTCAAATTTGCTTAGAGATAACTTATCTCCTATTTGGGAAAATTCAAATGTGTGGGTCAAAAAACCACATATTAAAATAAATATGAAGGAAATTACTGATGATAATGAGGATGTAAATGTGGTAAAACTTGATACAGAGAAAGAAAGTGCCAATGTTCATGTTTTAAGGAATTCCTTGGTTGTTAAAATTCTTAGCAAGAATTTGTCTTTTTCTATTTGTAGTCTTGAATTAAGATGACAATGGAGTAGATTTGGTGGCTTTCATATAACCTCACTTGGATTAGATTGGCTTTTGTGCTCGTTTCAGTCATCTGAAGCCGTGGAGGAAGTCCTTAATGGAGGTCCTTGATATGTTGGAGGTTTCATCATTGGTATAAACAAATGGTCTCCTGTTTTCTCTCATATTTCTATGGATGGAATTTCTTCACCAATTTGGGTTCGACTTCCTCATTTGCCTCTTCATTGTTGGGATGAAACTAATATTACAAAAATAATTTCTAAAGTTGAAACCTCTTTATTATTAGACGACAACATGTTTAAATGGGGTAGAAGGGAATTTGCTAGAGCTTGTATTCGGATTAAATTGAATACAAAGCTACCTTGTGGAATTTGGATTGAAGGTTTGAGTGAAATTTTTTCAAAAAATTGAATATGAGAATCTATCGGCTCTATGTTTCAATTGTGGAAGGATTGGACATAAAGTTTCTGTGTGTCCTAATATGAATCTTTCTGATAAGTATGTCCCAAAGAAATTAGCTCATGTTGATGAAACTTCATATGGCCCATGGATGCATGTGAAGTTCAAGAAATCTGATCATCATACTGGTAAAAAGATGACAAGATTAATGAAGAGGATTCAGTTTTTCTTGGTAAGATTCCCGAAGAAGATAAGGAGGAACTTGATGTCTTATCTGAGAAGATTATATAAGATTTGGGGAAAAACAATAAGTTTAATGTGTTATCTCTTGAGGAAAATGGTATTGAAGATGTTGAAATCTTAGAAGTTAGCAATGCTGAAGTTGTTGACAAGGAAGATTCTAATAAAAGTCTAAATGTGGAATTTGAATTTAAATCTGTCAAAATTTCAGAAGATTTTCAACAGAAGATAATGAGAATTGCTGGAAAAATTACGAGGATGTGGCTGCTGCTCTATATGACAGAATTCCTGAAGTTGTTCAGATTGGAATATCAATTGTTGATGAGAATCAACTTCGTAAAAAATCTGGAAGGAAAAAACTTTAGTATCAAGGAGGTTGCTGCTGCTATTTCTTCCGAAAATAATGTTGTTTCAGATGAAACTTTCAGTGATATTGGAAGTTTTAGTGGAGCTATTCCTGATGTTGAACCGGAAGTTGCTACTCCAACGTCTCCTGTTAATTTAAATTTTAAAAAGGCAAAGATTTTGAAGGATAAAGTATCTTATACTTATACTGTTTGTAATAAGGAAGGTAAATCTTCTAACTCTAAGCATAAGTTGTTTAAAGAACTTCAATCTTTAGGTCCAATGAAAGATATTCCTAGAAGAAGGAATGCTGACCTCATAATTAAGAATGATAAGGGGGGTTCTTCCCCTTCAGTTCATTAAAATGCTTTTTCAAAAAGAGTGGGACGATGTTGAAGGCCATATAAAGAGTCAAGTCTATCTTTATATTTGCCATAATCAAGGTGGATTTCATTTGGTGTTTTGCGAAAGTGCAGGATCTTATAAAATTTATAAGATCTTGTTAATTCTTTTGGCATTAGGATTGAAGAATCTTTGGAGATCTTTATTCTCGAAGGATACATATTTGGACTAGTTCGAATTTGTTGAACATTGTAGATGGATTGTAGTGGCTGGACTTCTTAGCTTTATTGTTTTTTATTTCTTGTTTTATTTGCATAATGTGTTTAAAGTAATGAAGTTTAGGACTCTTACTATTTCTTATTTTATTCCTCTTTGGGATCACTGGGATACTAACCAACCCTTCGGTTTGTTTTATATTTAGTGTCCCCATCACCCCGATTGGTTTAAAAAAGGAATAGAGGATCTTACCTTTGTCATGATATTCTAATTTTTGCAAATATCTTTCTTTTAGTAGTTTTTTGCTTTTTAATAATTGTTACGTACCATTTGTCTTGACGGTAACATCCTTAGTTGTTTTTATTTCTAGCTTGTATTAGGTTGTTAATTTTCTTTTTAATGCAATTTGCATTCTCTCCAAAAAAAAATTTTGGTTCAAATCTATCATCAATTTTTCGGTGTGGGATAATTTGTCTTCTCAGCACTAGGATCAATTCTCTTTTTTGAAATACTCGATGACGTACCATACGGTCGAAAGATTTTACCATTCTTAATAAAATTTAAAATTCTATTGAGCTTGGAGCTTGACTTCATCTAGTGCATCAAGCTCTTTCATTCGTAAGAAAACATTTTGTTCTTCCGTTAGGTTGTACTGAACATCTACTCGAAGTGATGACAATTCAACTTTAAGTGGCAACACAACTTCAACTCTAAACACCAACACAAAAGGAGTTGCTTTTGTTAGTGTCTTGTATGTAATACGATATGCCCATAATGATTCTGTCATCTTGGAATCTCATTCTCTTTTATTTTTAGTTAAAATTTTCTTGAGTAGCTTTACCAGCATATTGCTGAAAGCTTATGCTAATCCATTTACTCTTGGATTTTAAATGAATGAATATTGCCAATCGATTTTATGCCGCTCAACGAATCTGTAAATCTTAGTACTTCTAAAAGCTGGATCGTAGTCTTAGATTATGCGGCGCGGTACACCAAATCTTTAGACAATATAATGGGTAAAGAAGTTGATCATATGATTAACACCGATTTTTTTAATGGAACTACTTTAGCCCATTTAGAAAAATAATTTGTTGCTTCTAATATAAAATGGTTTTCAGCTGATGATGGCGGATTAATTGGTCCTATTACATTTCTCCCCCAACATTTAAATGGCCATGATGCTATAGTGGGATATAACAAATTTGGTAGTTGTTATATGATATTTCCATGAATTTGGCATTCATAACATTTATCTTCATGATTGTAGTCCTTTACCATTGATGACCAGTAATAGCCCATTCTTTTAGTTTTATTGATTATTTTAGGACTCGGTTGATGTGCACCACATAGGCTTTCATGAATTTCAAAAATAATTTTATCAACTTCATCTTTCCTTAAATATCATATGCACATTTGATTAAATGATCTTCGATATGACATGTTGTTGACAAACGTGTATCACAACGCTCTCTTCTTAATCTATGTAGCTAATGATTTATCTACAGGGTGTCTGCTTTCTCTAAATTAGTCAATTAGAGAATAAATATTTCTGCTCTAATTAATCTTCGACTAATGTAATAGAGGGCATTCTATTTGGCTTCTTCATTATGCTGAGCTAGCAATGCTCCAAGAGACTTTTTCAACGCTGTAGTGTATAGGATAAAAGGCTTTCCTGAAATTGGTGCTGCAAGAATAGGTGGGCTTAACATGTAACTCTTGATGCTAGAAAATGAAGTACAATTTTATTTGATTTAGTCAATGTATCAACACTTTTAGGAAGATTTGATGTCACGTTCTTTCTTCTTGTCTGCTTTTTCTTAACTTTTTTTGGATTATTTTGTACTCCTTGAGGTTAATGCTTCAACTTTAGAAGATTTTATTGGTTTCTCTTCATTTGGAATGAAGTATTTTGCTTCATCATAAATTTTTACTTCATGGACTGCAAAGGGTTATATATCTCTAGAAATCCAAAACTCTTCTCCATCCTTTAGATATTTCATGCATTGGGGCATAGTTGATCGAATAAGATCATTCTCATGGAGCCAAGGTCTACCCAAGGGTACCTTGAATGAAGTGTTTGCATCGATAATATAAAATTTGGCTTCTGTATGTAGTTCTCCAAATTTAAAGGGAAGAACAAATGATCCTACAGTATTTTGTCCTTTTTCGTTAAAGTTGTGCACCATAAGTTTATTTGACCACAAATTTTCCTACTTGCTCTGAGGCAAAGGCAGTTTTAATATTTTCATTGATGATTGATTTTAGCTCTGGAGTCATAACCAACTTGGATGTACTTGCGACATTTTGGTAAGTATGCAGATAAGTAAGCCGATCAGCCTCATTTCCCTTTTCATATGTGGTTTGTATTCCAGACACCTGGGGTTTGGGTTGGTTGGCATATTAGTAGGAATACTACTCGATATCTGATAATTAACTGACTAGCTCGATGTCTAATGATCAGCTGGCTGAGCAAGTGAAGGATTAGTAATAATATTCTTTAGTATTAACTGCATCATCATAATCATTTGTGTCATCATTTCTATCATCTTGCTTATTAGTTCTGATATCTCCTTATATTTTTCTTTCATCTGGCACTTTATATGCCTTTGTGCTTGTGTTAATGTCTCAACAATCACTTCTTCTTGATCATCATTTTGTTCATCACCTGAGGGGACTTCTTATTCTAATTGCTCATACTGAGCTTGCTCTTCTTGAGGGGTTGTTGTTTTGAAAGAAGCAAGTTCTTCTTCATTCCTTTGTCGGTAGCGACATGATGGAGTGGCTCATTACCATACCCCCCCCCCCCCCCCCCGCCACGTAAACTACCTCAACCTCCGTGGTGTCTTCATCATAATCATTTTCTTTTACTCAAATCTCAAAGCGACGCTTCCAATAGATCTCAAGCTCTGAATGCGGTATAGAAAGTTCTTCGACTGGAGTAAGATCAAACTTGACCTTCTTCTGAGGGGACGAAGTTGGCTAGCAATATGATTCTTTGGAAGATTCTCCAAGGTGCGACTATTGCAAGTGTCAGTATTAGGAATATTTTTCTTAAGTAGCCATTGTTGATGATTCTTATCAGAGGCAAATCTCTTAGAGACTGCACAAGATGTCACGCCTATACTTATTTTATTCTATAGTAATATTCTTTCATGAAGTCTTGGCCTCCAAATTTCTTTACCCTTGCACCGAGATCTTTTGACAGCAGATTTCTGAAAGCGAGATCCAGGTTTCACGCTCCAATGTTTACCGTGTGGAGCTGATTTTGATTTTTCTTTAGTTATTGTTATAGATGGTAACTCTCTCGGTGGGATTCTCATGGCCTTGAATGTCAATGGCCTTTATTATTTCTTTTTTATTAGGCCTCTTTCTTTCTCTGTCTTTAGCACTTTGTGTGCTCTAGCATATAAATTTTTAGGTTCTTTCTTCCTTTGAGAAGCGAGGGTTTTGGGTTGGTTCTTCTACAACGACTGTTTCAGCTCACCAGGAGAACTATTCCTCTTTACCCATTTTAAATTTGTAAATTTATTATGGGTAGGAACGTTAACTTCTGGCTTGAAGGCTAGCAGCGTAGACAGATGCACATGTAGTGCTTGTTGGGCCCATAACTTAGCATTCATTTTTCCCTTTTGCCTTCTAGATAATCTTCCTCAAGATAAGGAAGCTTCATGATCATGTCTACCTAATATGGAAGGCTTAGTTGGCAGTGTGATGACACTATAAAATCATCATGCTTGACATCAGTACTCTTCATAGTTAGAACTTCAGAATGTGAAAGCATCTCGAAGACTGAGGTCTTACTTTGTTGAACTACTTTAGCAGTAGCAGCTCTAACACCTCGTGGTCGTTGCATGGAATAATTACATCGTGCATAAATTTCAGCAGAATCAGTCATTGCAGCATGGCCTTGAAAGAAGCAAGTTCTGCAAATGGTTGATCACATTCCTGATCAACCCAATCAAAAGGTGTACACTCACAGAAATATAGCTTCAAATTTGCAGAGTAAAGAACAAATGTGAGGTAATCTAGAACATGCAACGCCTGTAAACAGGACACCTCCACAATCATAAGAGGCTGAAGAAGAAGAAGATAATGAAGTTGTGAGAAGATTGCAATAAGAAATGTAATATCTCTATTAGAAGAAAGATGAGGATATTAGAAGAAAGATGAGGATATTAACCATCTGCATTCTCGTCTCGATGGATGAGCAGCATTATGAAATAATTGTTCGGAAAACTTGGCCTAGCAGCTACAGCTGGCCGACCACAAGTAGCAAATCTATAAGGGAATGTTATCTTCCGAACAATGAATGCTGTGGCACTCAAACTATTCTTCCTTATCTAGACACTCCTGACAAAAGACTGGAAGGCCATCAGGAAGATGGAATGGTCAACAAAGCTCAAATTGAAGATCTTATCAGCAAACATGTTAAGTTATTTCTTCTGTAGCGGCTGAGCCTTACTATGCAAAAGTTCTCCGTATCTAGTAGAATACAAAATTGAAATATCCAAAGTGATATATTGTATCAAAGTTCAATACATTCTCTGGTACTGAAAATCCTTGACATCACCTAACACAATTCAAGATACTTGTGGTAATACCAGGGGTAATCATGCCTTATTAATATACCAATTTGTTAGTAGTCTTACCAGTATGACTTTTGAATGATATGTTGAGTTACTAAATCACTCAATTAAAACTTTTGCCGAGTTAGAAATAATATTTGTCAAAAGATTTGCCAGTACAACCAAGAAGGAGACTATTATTGATCTTGCTCTTGAGAAGAGAAGAATGAATAAATCTGTCACCAAATACATCACAAGGTGGAGAAATCTCAATATGAAGTTTGAGCAAGAGATCACTGAAAAACATGCTGTAGAGCTCCTAATGTGGAACATTGATGACTAGATTGCTCTATATATGGCAAGGACTACGATCAATACCTTTTAGGAGTTGTTGGATTGTATAGCCAAATTAGAAAGACTGCCCAAGCCTAGAAATGTTAGCTTCAACTATAGTTACAATAATAACGCTCCATGTGATGGAAAACAGGTCAGAATATACGAGCAAAGGAATGAAGTAAAAACTGCATTTACTTCTTCCTCCGACTAGAAAGAGAAAGGGGAATTGAGAAATCCACTAAAGATACAACAACAACAACAACATTAAGCCTTTGTCCCACTACGTATGGTCTGCTACATGAATCCTTTTCCACCATTGTGTCCGGTTAAAAGTCAAATTCTCATTTAAAAAAAATAAAAGAAAGACAAAGTGCCCCTACTCTTTATAAGAGAATATAAACAAACTGTATTCTTTTAAGAAAGCATGTATGTGAAAGATTTTCATGCATGAATTTAAGATCGGTCTTCAGCTACTGGAAACTCATCGACCTGAGCAAGCTGGTATGATCAATAATCAAAATTACTGCCCATATCACAGGATCATAAGTCACAAATTGAATATTGCTTCATGGTCAAATATTGGGTGGAAAGAAGCTACCAAGATGGTGAACTTACCTTGTCATACAGTGTCTTAGTTAATCCTAAAAGGGAGAAGACCAACCGTATCTCTTCAATGTCATGCCAAAGAACAAAGAAAACCTTCATTTCGATGACTCCTCTCTTCGAAGAATCCAATTGTGAAAGGAATATTCAACTTGATAAAATTACTATGTCGGAATATCCACCTAAACCCAAGACTGCTAATGCATCTACCCTCCGCAAATTACTTGCATTGCTAAGCGTTTATGATGCTCTGATCATATCTAAGGACATCCAAGAAATGCTCATTAAAGTTTTGTAAAATCCAGAGCAATAAGATATATTCTTTGCAGAACAAAATATGAAGGAAGCTTTGTATGCTGAAAAAATTGCTACAATCATTTTTTGTGATAATGCTCTGCTCTTGGGAATAATAGATCATGATTGATCACTCTTTGTTACTACAGAAAGTAACAATATTTAAATAAATAGAATTTTAATTAATCCATGTTCCTTTGTTAATCTGATGCAATGTTTAAAATTGCGTATTCGGGTATTGAGGCGTTTTTCGTTCGTGAGGCGAGGCGTAAGCCTTAAGGCGTTTTGAGGCGTAAGCCTCAAAATAAAAAAATTGCATAAACATAAAATAATAAATTTTGTATATACTAATGAGTAAATAATTTATAAAATATAAAAATGCTACTTACCACATCTTTGAGAATAAATAAGGGAGACATATCACATAAGAACTCACTAGTCATCAGCACTGTCATCACTCATCACTCATCACTCATCACTAAGGGGGTCTTCTTTTGAATCATTATTATGATGAACTGCTCTCTTCTCTTCCCCCTCTCCTGTAGAGTTCAATATCTCCCAATCAGCTTCTTCTTCCTCATTATCAGTTATCTTCCTCTTCCCTAAATATTTTTGAACAATATCATAATGAATAATTATGTAATACATTAATAAAAGCTTAAGAAAAGAAAACTATATTATTTATATACCTTTTTTGATTTGTTCTTGAGCTGTGGTTGATGTGGATGCTTTAAGACCATCAACGAAATCAACATTTAAATCTTCATCTTGTAATTCAGACGGCATCACTTCAACTTCATCATCTACAAACCACTCATCATCAGATGCCACATCATCGCAAAGTAAAAGATCTTCATCATCTATTAATCCTTTTTTCTTCAAATTTCTATCTCTGACTCTCATTGTATATAATGTATACTAGTGAGTTCATCCTCAATGTCGACAAGCGATTTCTCCTATTTGTATATACTTTGCTGTAGGTACTCCAATTTCTTTCACAGCAAAACACTGTAATTCTGGAGTCCCATCACCAAATTGAATCCACCACTCAACTGGAGATCATTTGGCAATTGTATCTTTTGCTTGTTGTAATCCAAAAAAACCTTCTTTGTTCCTAAAATGTACCAATTGCAAGTCAGCATTTGATCTTTCAGTTGCATCACTTATTAGACGATTCATGCAATGATATAATCCCAACTGTATTTCAGGGTTTGTAGACTTGTTCTCTGCATATTGATACTGAGGGTTTAGGTAGTAGCCAGCGACATGCAAGTGTCGGTGAAGCTGTATTTCCCACCTATCATCAATAATATTCCAAATTTTCCTAAAGCTTCCCTCACTGCCTCCTAAGTTGGAGGCAATCATCTCTTTGGCTTCATACATGGCATTGTAGATGAAACCCATTGCAGTCTTCTTCTCAGCATCCACCATTCTTAAAACATGAACTAAAGGTCTAGTGGTTGTAATGGCATATAAGACACTTTGCCAAAATCTGTCATTTAAAATAATCTTTCTAATATCTTTTCCCTCAGCCTTTTTCGCCCAAGCACAAATCAACCACTGTGTAGATGTGAACATAGTCTCTAAAGGTTGCCTAGCATCTAGCATGCTCTCTAAGGTCAAGTAAGCGGTGGCAAATCTTGTTGCTGCTGGCCCTAGAATTTTTTTATTCGAAATTTTCTCATAAGAGCTAGAACCCTAGAGTATTTGTAAATAAACTTGGTTATTTTTTGGCTTTAGTGAGTGCATTTTTATGTTGAGGTAGCTCCCCAAGCTTCTCAAGAATCAGATCTATGCAATGTGTAGCACATGGAGTCCAGTACAAATGTTTTCTCTTCTCCATAAGTTTATTAACTACAGCCTTATAAAAACTTGTATTATCTGTCATAATTTGTACAACCAAATGTTCTCCAACCTCATCAATAATGCTATCTAATAATCCAAATATAAACTCAGCATCTTTGACCTGGTCAGATGCTTCAATTGACCTTAAAAACACAGTACCATAAGGATTATTAATGAGGATGTTGATCAGACTTCTATGTTTGATATCAGACCACCCATCTGACATAATTGTTACTCCTGTTTGGGCTCAAGTCTTCTTAATTTCTTCGATGCTTTTATCAGTGCTTTTCAACTCCTTCAAAATCCATGTTCTTAAATCATACATGGTTGGAGGTTTGAACCCTCTTACAAATGCTCCAACTGAACGAATCATGTTGTAACAAGATGGTGATGTTGCAACATCAAATGGAATTGTATTTTCGTAGAAGAATCTGCCTATATCCTTACACACTCTTCTCCGCGCCTCCCTTGCATTTTCTGGGCCATCTTCTGTGTAGTAGAAGGTCTATCCTCTGATGTGTCAACCATATAATGATCCATAGGCCCTCTAGCACCCATAGATGAAATGAGCTTCATAGAAGAAGATGAATCCCTAACGCTGCGCTCACTCCTGTAGTAAGATCCAACATCAACTCTGTCCTCAAATTGCTTCTGTGCAAGATGTTTTGATGTGGTAGACGTATTCATGTATGACTTTATCTCATCCCTTACAGTATCAGAAACTTTGGAGCATGGAGCAACATTCTTGTGAGAACCTGAAAGGTGTTTCTTCATCCTAGTCACATCACCTTTCAAAACTTTATCACAGTAATTGCATTTCAGATAGACATGTTTTATCACTGTCTCCTACATCCACCTGAGTGCTATGTTTCCATGCTGGATCTTTTCTATGACCTGATGCAGCTTTATTCTTATTTCTGACCATTCTGATTGAGCAAAAATAGGAAGTGAACGAATTCTTACTAATCTTTTCTATGACCTGATAGCAGCCTCGGACAGAAGCGGCCGCTGGTCGGACGGAGAAGACAACAACCCAACTCGCAGTAGAAGAAACCTCTAAGTAAAAGGCGAAGAGTTTGCTTCTCGTTTAGGGTTTAATATGCGTACTGGATGTATTCAGTATTATATAATGTCGAGCTGTCGATAAATTTTCTGGATGTGTTCAGTTTTATATTGTGCGTATTTTATGCGTATATACTGCGTATGTAATGCATATTTAAGGCGTATATACTGCGTATGTGAGACATAATCTATGCGTATTTTATGCGTATTTTGTAAAATTTCTTCTAAAGTTTTGTAAATTAGCAGTTGGAGCAGCTGTAACTTAATGTATGATTTTGTATTAATATTTAATAAAACATGATTTTTTGGTTATAGTATAAGTACTGGATGTGTTTAATATTATATTGTACGTAATCTATGCGTACGATATGTGTAATATATGGGTGTACAATGTGCACACTATGCGTATGATGTGCGTACTCTCTGCGTGAATATTGCGTATTTTGAAAAATAAAAAATAATTAAAAGAACATTTAATAGAATTTGATAAATACAATTTTAATGACTATGTACAATATAAAAAACACAAGAACAAATTAAAAGAACATTTAGAACAAATACAATTTTATAAGAGAACTTATGTATATTCTATTAAAAATATTAAACCAAAATAATTACAAGAGAAGCTTGCTTTGATGTTTAGACGTGATTGTCAATCAGAAGTAATGCAGGCTTAACAGAAGGTAATATTTTTTACTTAAGAGTTAAGAGCGAAGTCTAAGGCTGCTGGTAGATTGTGATTCATTTGAGGCTAAGGATTACCTAATTTTGAATTGTACTTATTTATCCTCATTCTCAAAAGAATTAAAATCTAACAGCAATCTTAGACTAAGCTCTGAAATAAAAAATCAAACCTTTTGTCAAGCTTATATTACTTCTGTTTGAAAAAATCATGCGTTACCATAAGGCAAGCATTCCCGCATTATATAGTGGAAATTTTAATGTTGAGCAAAAGTAAGCAATAAATTATAAATAATGGCTCATAAAAATTCAATCAACACTCCCAACCATATCTGCCACCCGTCAGTCCACAGCTAACGAAAATTATTATTCATGTTACGGTCCGTCAGTCCATACAAAATGTAACCTAAAATATTTAATAGAATGTGTGCGTGTATTATGCATACTCTATGCGTCTTATGTGCGTAATATGTGCGTGTATTATACGTACTCTATAGATCTTTTGTGCGTGCGTCTAATATGTAATAATAAATTTAAGTTCAATGTGTTAAACATATTCCTCATCTTTTTAATGTAAGTAACTTAAAAACAAAGATAGATATTAATTAAAACATTTAATAGAATTTGATAAATAAAATTAACTGCGTAATATGTGCGTGTATTATGCGTACTATGTGCGTATTTTGTGCGTATTATGTGCATGTATACTGCGTACGATATACGTGTTGTGTTCGTACGTAATGCGTATTCTTCAAAAACATTTAATAGAATTTGATAAATAAAATTTACTATGTAATGTGTGCGTGTATTATGCATACTCTATGCATCTTTTATGTGTGCGTTATGCGTATTATTTAAAAACGTTTAAAAAATATTTATAAAATGATTTTTGTCGTTAAAACAAATAAGAAATTCAAACAACAAATTTTAGCTCTGGAAATAAAAAGGTTACTAACAAACAAGACACTATAATATTATACGCATATAATACGCGTATCATAAATGCGCGTATAATAAGCATACCATACGCACATAATATAATACGCATAACATACGTGTGTCTGATGGATATTTCATGAGGGGAATCAGGGGATGGAGGGCTGCCTGATGGATATTTTTTAACATTAACCATATCCAGTTTTAGCCTGAGAAATTGCCTGGAGGACATTATAAATCTGACTTTTTCTTATATTAATAAATAAGTTAGTGACCACCTCTGTAGTATATACAATATCATCGGCCCATCGTAGAAAATGGGGCTTTTTGTCAGTATACATAGGAGCATGAAAATAAGTATGCTCCAAAAACCAAATCTGTATAAGATGAAAGAAAATTTTAGCACTCACATTGAGGCAATAAAATTATGAATGAATTTAGCAGTTAGCACTTAACACTCACAATTAGCAGAGGTATAAAACCATTGATGTAACCTGCTGGCTTCTTATTTAAAATCTTGGAGGAGACCTTATTAAACTCTCAAACTAAAAATTCCCTAATTGAACTAGTCCAGTTTAATGATAAAAAATCATCTGGATTATTTGCTATTCTTTGAAGCAACCGAGGGATTTTGAAGTTTTTAAGTTAAAAAAGTAAATTTGAACATAAATGCATGATAAACATTCTTAACATAGTCTCGGGGGGGGGGGGGGGGTTTGCTTGTTCAACTTTAGCATGTCTGCCTTAATTTTCGATGATGTAACTGAAGTATGTGCTTAGAAAAGCCAGGATATTTCTTCTCCTTTATTTGGCAGACCAGTAAGTAGGCCACTTCATCAGCAGTGAAAAGAATGGAGTCGCCTTTTAGAACAAAGCATTGCTTTGAAATGTTCCACCTTGATATCATCTCATAAATAAGATGGACATTTTGCTCAAACCCAGGAAATTGCAAAAACTGTGTGATCTTTAAACTTTTCAATGTGTCAACGACTTCAGGAGAAATTTGCTGAGCAAAGTTATCACAGATTGATCGAAAAGTAGAAACATAGCATCGATAGGTAATTAGACGAACATATATCTGAAAATTTTAAAAAATAAAAATATATAGAATAAGCAAATAAGATACGCACAAAAAACGCACAACATAAGCATAAAATACGCATAACACAAGCAAAGATCACGCACATACCCATAGAGTACTCATAACATACACACAAGAACGCACTTTTTAGAAAATTTGGTACCAAATTATACGCACGCATAAAGTATGTACGCATAAAGTACGCACGCAGTATGTACACATTACATAAGCAATTATCACGCACAGTATATGCATAACATACGCATATAGTACGCACAACATACGTGTAAAGTACGCACAACATACGCATAGAGTACTCGGTGCTTAAAATTTAGTTAGGATTTATGTTTCAAATTTTAACATAAATTCATAAACCCTAAATACAAAGAAAACCCAATGGAATCAAAGTATCAAACATTTAAAAGTTTCGAGAAGCACCGCATACGCATAGCATAAACATAAAAAAAATGAAGAACTTCAAAACCTTGAACACCTATGCATAGCATAACCATAAAATACGCAGAACTGAACATAAATCATGGCTACAAATTACCTTTTTCTTGGTGGGTGACGATATCTGAGAAGGAACTGAGAAAATGCTTGGAATTGCTCCTGAGTGAATGCTTGGAAGTTGGAACGTTTGCTGGAACTTGAAAACCGTAACGCAGCATCTGACATTCGACCTTTACCAGGGGTTAAATGTTGATGCCACGTCGACATCTCACTAGGTGATAGTTGGGGTTCGAACTGAAAAAAAAAATTAGGTTAATTTTATTAGAGGTGGCACCTCAAAAATGTGAGGCAAACTTGAGGCGTAAGCCTCAAAACCTTTACTTATTGCGTAGGCTTTGAGGCTTAAAGGGACCACATTGCGCTGAGGCGTGCCTCAAGGCGCGCCTTTTATTGTGCAATTTTAAACAATGATCTGATGAGTCTAAAAATGCTCAAAAGATGAGCCCTTAATGTTCAATATTTGAACAAAAGTACATATTCTTGCAAGGCTTCAATGAATAAGGACAAAGAATCTTCTGATCCTTAGTCTTACCTTTAAGCTTTGGGAACTCTACACAGAGACAAGATTTCATGTGATTGATTCGTACATTTTTTATAAGGCACTACTTGGAAAACTATGGCTCCATAAATACAGTATCATGTCTTCAACACTTCATCGACGCACGAAATACAACTGAGATTGTGAAGAACATTGAATTAGAGGCGGTGGTGTCAATAAGGAAGTTCATTCAAAGGTTGATGTTAGATAGCAAAGGAGTAATAATTGAAGGTGATAACTTCAACATTATAAAGTTTATTCAAAATTCTTTGAAGAAGGCAAAGTGGCAAAGCAACACTTGGATAGATGAAGATTTATTGTTCTTGGCTGACTTTAATAAGGTAATCTTCCACCATGTTCATAGAGATTGTAATAAAGTAGCCGATCTTTGTGCTACTTTGACTTTAAAGAATAATTTTTGTTTTGATAATTTTTCTTTTGCTAGCATCTCTTCTTCTCTTTTTTGTTTGTTGAAGAAGGAATGTGAGCCTTTTCTTTAGCTTGTAATTTGTTTATTCTCTTCTAATGCATTTTGTAATTTAAAAAAAAAAAAAGATTACCCAATGCAGAACTCTTGGTCAATAACACATCACACCATAATATATTCTCATTTTTTTATGGATCATCATTTTTAAATCAAATTAAAATGGATCTAGAGGATGATAAACACACATTTCAAACTCCTATCGGTATATATTATTACAAGGTGATGCTGTTTGACTTGAAAAACTGGGGCTACCTATCAGAGCAATGACTCGAATCTTCGATGATCTTATACATAAATATGTTGAATGTTCTGTTGATGAATCGGTTATAAAAAGTAAACTCCAACATGAGCATGTAAATGATCTTAGAATTGAATTCAAAAGAATTCAAAAATCTAAGATGTGCTTTTATTATTTCATCCGGAAAATTTCTAGGATTTGTTATAATCCATAGGGAAATCGAAATGAATCCCCCTAAAATTAAAGAAGTTGTGGAAATGCCTTTATTTGCAAGAGGTTGTACCTTCGTATATTTTTTTTACTGATGATATTCTTGTTGTTGTTAAGACTAGAGAGGGAGTTGAAAGTATACTTGAATTATAGAGGTCAACCTTAGAGTCTAAAGGTTTTTGTTTGAGTAGATCTAAAACTAAATATTTGGAGTGTAATTTTAGTAGTAATAGACTTAGTGAGGGGATTATGACTTTGGACGATCAAATCATTAATAAAAGTACACGTTTTAGATATATTGGATCTATTGTTCAGAATGATGGGGAAATTATCAACATAATTCAAGTTGGATGGTTCAAGTGGATGAATGCATTGGGCTTGTTGTGTGATAGAAAAATCCCCCTCAAACTTAAGGAAAAATTCTATAAGATGGTGGTGAGGCCTGCAATGCTTTATGGTGCCGAATGTTGGCCATTAAAAGAGAAGTATAATACTAAGTTAAGTGTTACAGAGATGAGGTTGCTCAGGTGGATGAGTGGCTGAGCATATATGTGAAAAGCTTGGTGTAGCTCCAGTGGAAGATAAGATTAGAGATAGTCGCCTTAGATGGTCTGGTCACATAATACGGCAGCCTTCCGATGACCCTGTTGACCTCCAACAGATAAAGTAAAAGGAAACAAAAAATGCTTAAAATATTTTACCCATACTGCAAATCCTGCCAAAGATCTGTCGCAGCTACAGTACCCCATTCTCTGTAAGTCTGCAGTTCGGCGCCGAATTGTCATATTTCCTGCTCTGCCAGTCGAAAATCCTGCTTAAATCGTGTGGCCTTCGCTCCGTTTCATACCCCCATTTGCATTATAAAGGACGAGCGGAAGAAGTCTTTAACCCTGACGCGCCAACCAACACAAAAATCCTTAAACCTCCGATCATTGGCTGTCTCTTCCATCGCTGAGCATTCAACCTCCATTCGCAAATCCAAAACCCAACCTACCGACTCATTCGGTCCGCACTCGCAGAGAGAGAGGAAGAGAGAGAGAGAAAGAGGAGAAAGCCCTACCTTGCCGAGATCCCTCCTCAACCTGAAGCCTCCACTGCTCGTCGCCTCCACTCCGATCTCCACTCCCGTAGCCGCACGACTCTAGCTGCAAACCTTTAGTGCCGACTCGAACCCTATCTCAGTCGAGAGCTATACCTGATACTCTTGCTTCTATCTGATTGCCTTTTGCTAATTATGTATATATTTATTTTAGTTTAGTTATGATTTGTATTAATTATTGTTATTATTAGTAATATTATTGTACTTATATATATACACACACACACACACACACACATATATATATATATATATATATATATATATATAAGAAAGTTTTGCAAACTTTGAGAACCTGCCTTCGACGCTAACAACGCAACAAAACATTCACCTATACATACTTTTCTTAGCGTGGTAGGAGGAAGTGCATCCCGATGCTTGCGATGAAGAAGGTAATCTCTTAAAATCCCTTCTATGACTTTTGTGGCGAAACCGGAAAACCGCCTATACACATTTTTTTAGCGTGGTGGGATGGGAACCCGGTGCGATGCGTACGACGAAGTGGGGATTCCCATAAGTACCCGCTTGCAGGGAAAGAACTGTTTTCCTTTTGCAATAGGTACCAAAGACATATATAAGCTTTTCTTAGCGTGGTGGGGGACGAAAAAAATACGTCCGCGGTGTCCTCGTCTGAGGACACCTACCATACACGCTTTTCTTAGCGTGGTGGGAAGGCCCAGTTTCTCGTAGTTTGCCCCTAAACGGGGGAGACATTAGGAGGCTGCCGAAATTTCGGGTAAATGTTAGATTGCATTTGGACCTGGTTTGAACTCAAAAGAACAAGGACTCAAATGAACAGTGGACTTGTGAGCTCAGACTTGAACCAAATGGACCTAAATGAACTTAAACTAAAATGAATTTGAATAATACAAGAGAACTTGATTGAACTCAAAAAGACCACAGAGGATTTTGATTTGGACTTGAGACTTGAACAATAGAACAAAGGACCATACTTGAACTTGAACTCATATTGAACTTGAGTTAGAACTTGTAAGCTTGGACATGATTGGAATCAAGCATGGTGGGTATGAACATGAAAATTGAATTTGAATCATAACACTAAAGGTTAAGAAAGGATCACTTTAATTTTAAAGCAAATGTTAAATGAATTTGTGGAGAATTTTGGAACAAATCTCAACATATAGCAAGGGACTCATGAAGGAGGGCATTCAAGCATGATCAACGGGCAAGCAAGAGTCAAATGAAAATACAATCAAATAGCAAATGTTGAATAAACTTGGAGAGAGTATTGAAATAGGTATCAACAATCAAGCAAAATGACTCATGATGAACAAGCCTTTAGTGCACTCAAACAAACATCGATGAACAAATGAACTTGTGATACAACTTGCTTTCAAGCAAAGGCTCACACATGAAGTCACTACAAGCTTTGGTATAAAGCTCATTTGAGCAATCATAATTAGCGTACAACAATCATCTCTATTGGAATGAAGGGATCGATATTAAACTCACCATGTATCTTGTAAACTATCTTGGAGTATAAAAAGTTTGCTAGTAGAACTAAAATATCTTTGAGGATAAAGGATTTGCAATAATTCGATGCTACAACAAAGAACCTTCAACCTACACGTAAGCAACATAAGGTCCGTGGTATCCGTATCAGTAGGGTCCTCAAGTTCGTGCGAGAAAGAGGGATAGCACCAATGAAAGAAACTACCAATGAATATGATGACTCATTCACACAACTGCGATGCATTGTTTACAAATGAAGGTCTTGTGACTTAGTTGTGAATACATATATAAACACATACATAGCATACACGAGGAATGATATGTGACATTTACATCAATCTTACAAGTGAGCATGAAGAAACGTAGTAGTGTCTCTATCATTAGCAACAATTTGATTCCAAGAAAATACACAGTAAAAGGGTTCCAAATACACACAGAAGAGGAATGATTGAATCGAAACGACTTGGAGCATTTAGTCAAGAAGATTTGCAGTACATATAAGTCCTCTACGAATACATATGTGAGCACCATATTTCACCTATGGGTAGATACAGAAAGACTTCAGTGAATGCAATTTCCTGTAGTTAATTTCAATCTGTGAATGAACACATCTACTTGATTACATGAAGCAGTAGGGGATGTACTAAAAAGACCGAAGATTGTAGCAAATGCAAGCACCTACGAGTTAAAGCAGGAGATTCATTAGTGCACTATGATCCACCTACAGAAAGCAACATGTAGTGCACAATTGTCTACCTGTACAAAGCAGCGAACAATTCAATCTATAAGCTGTTATGCCACGCCACTAGATTCGTAACAATCATACAAGCGGACATAAGACGTTTACAAACATTCCAAAAATACCCCGTACATGCACTGTAATATGTATGCACATAGGTACACTAAATAGGGGTATACAATCAAGAACCCACATGGGCCCCGACGAGCATGTTTTAAATACACACGTGATGTCTAGGGTGCTACGCGGGTCACTAAATCTGAACCCGATCCTCCTAAGCATGTAAGTAGGAGTCGACAAGGTTCAACAAATAATTATAAAATGCTCCCAAACACCTGCATGGGCCCTGACAAGCGTGTTATTTCTACATACGGGTCTAAGAATGCTGCGCGGGTCAATAAGTGAATTCAAGTTCGAACCCGGTCATTCTATGCGGGTTAGTAGGAGTCGAGAGGGTTCGAACCATCAAACAAATATACGGTTGTGGCGACCTATATATTTATCTTGATACATTCATATTAGGCTTGAAGGCCTATAACGTTGAGAATTCACTAACAAAGACATAAAGCATACGAAATCCGATCCTCTGTCGGCAAACTAACAGAGTCGACAGGGTTCAATCAACAAAAAGAAATAACCCCAAATACCCCGATTATGGTCACATTGAATGCAAACCTCAACCGAAGGAGTTAATTCCAAAAGTCAAAAATGCCACCCAAATATCCAAAAACTAAAGAAATCCCAAAAATCATTCAAATCCAAAATGTTTAAAATTGAAATCACACCGTCAACCCACCTAAAGCAAAATCCATCCACCCTCCACAATAATTTGCCGGGTGGACAAATTAAAATTTACTTCAGCTCATATAGAGCAAACACTTGTCGAAAATATCACTAAGATCCATTCTCAAACAATCTCTTGCCAATAAGGACGTGGTATGTGTCCTCTGATCGGCAGTTTTGTCGCCAAATGGCACCGCAGGATTAACGGTTATGACCCGAGGCCCTCTGAACCGAGTGGTTTTGTCGCAAAATGGCACCACGAAATACTGGTTATGGCCAGAGCCAATACATTCTTTTATGGCATCAAATTCTTAAGATATGAATCAATAGGATATGATTGATATGGCACAAAGACCTCTGTTTGCTAAGGTGAATTCAAATTTGTCCCCTTAGACAAATACCCACCTCAGGTCCACTTGGACGAAGCAACCCATGACTGCCGACAAGGATCCTTCTGTCAGGTTGGGTCGACTACCTCCTCTATTAAGTGGACTATGGGCCACGATGGCCCGGATGATGGAACCATGAGATCTTGATCGGGTCCATCATCCATTCCCCCACCATCCGTTTTAAGTGCAATATGGTGAAATTTCTGTTTTAAATATCAAACTTCCACAATATTTCAACCTAAATTTCCAAACTTTAAAACATTTCAAATCTCAATACCCGATACTGCTACTATATGTCAGATAACATGTATTTTTTACATATCTGATTGACGACTAGCCTTAATCAAATGTTCTCTCATTATCGGGAGGGGTAATTAACTATAGGGGCTTGCACCTATAGGAAACTAGAACTCAGATCATAAAGTCCTCGCAAAATGAGGGCGAAATCTCTGGGTTTGCCTTCCAAAATTTACCCCGAAACTTAAATTCGTTAAAACTCCCCCCCCCCCCCCCTGAATAAATGCAACAGCGGGCGGAGGCTGGGGCCGAATTTTTGGAGCCCACAGACCCGATTAGGAAAGTAGAGATATTAAATTTGACTTATGTTAAGAAAGGTAGAGGTAGACCTAAAAAGATTTGGCTAGAAAATATTTGAAATGATCTTTTTTTATTAGGTTTAACGAGAATTTGACTTTAATATGACATAATGGAGAAAAAAGATTCATATAGCCTACCCCTCGTAGTGGGACAAAGACTTGATGATGATATTGTTGTTATTGAAATGCCTCCACCAAAAACTCCATAACAACTTCGTTTGATTCAAGAAAGATTGGCGTATATTCGAAGATTTATATTTAACCTCTCAGGTAGATGTCAAACCTTCATACGACTAATGAATAAAAATATCCCTTTTATATGGGGTAATGCTTGTCAGGAGGGATTTGATAGCATAAAATAATATTTGCTACATCTTCCAATTTTTGCTACCGCTTTCTCAAGTAAACCCCTAATATTATATGTAGTAGCTCTTGAAATCAACAAGCCCCAGTAAATCTCATATCATGAGTATGCCATGCAACTCCTACAACAAATCCTTGTAATGACTTATACTAGAGTTGCACATGGTTAAAACAACAATGTCGATGCGCTAGCAAAACTACCTAAAGGACTAGCAAATCCTCTAGAGGATCCAATCATCATAACTATTTAAAATAGGCATGCATTGGTTCACACTTTCTTCCATAACAATAAAGGAAAAGAAATACAAGAGTACCTGGATATATCTGATGAAAACGAATGGGGGGAACCATTCATCAAATACTTCAACAAGGAATGTAGGTTTCCAGAAAATAAATCCATTGCATCGTAAATATCATTTAGAGCATTATGTATCATAGATCATTTGACCAAATATAGCTACGATGTTTAGGACCTAATGACTCCCAAAAAGCTATAACTGAAGTTTATGAAGGACTGTGTGGTGCACCCAAATCAGGTCCAAAAATGAAAATAAAAATCAAGTACATCGGATATTATCGGTCAACCATGGTTCAATATTGTAATTACTATGCCAAGATATGCCAACAATGCTAAGTGTATGGAGACATTATGCATCGACAACTTAACCCGCTACATCCTACAGTAGCATCATAGCCATTTGAGAATTGAGGCATCGATATAATTGGTCCTATAGAACCACCATTTTTCCAGGGAAGTTTTATCCTTGCTGCTACTGATTACTTCTCAAAATGGGATGAAACATTTCTCTTAATAGAAGTTATTGCAGAAATATGATGAAATTCTTCCGAGATCAAAATGTCTATCAATTTGTGGTGCCACTTTGAATCTTATCTGACAATGGCACAACCTTCATGAATGGTAGAATCTAACGATTTGTTGAATGACATAAAATAGATTTGTGCTATTTCTCAATATATAACCTAAGAGCCAATGACTTAGTTGATGCTTTTAATAAAACTTTGGTAAAATTGCTCAAAAAGATTCTCTTTAAAAATAAGAGAATGACATAATAAATTGATATATGTTATATGGGCATATTGCACCGCTTATAAAATTGCAATGCAAGCTACCCCATTGTGAAAACCCGAAAATACCGTTTTAGATCTCGCACGCTTTTCAAAGCGCCGCGACGAGTTTTAAGTGAAAAATTCAATGTTGTCAGATTTCGACGGGATTAATTTTATAAAATTCTACGCAAAATTCTAAGAAATTTGGTATATAAAACTTATATTTGATTTTGCTTAATTTAGGAAATAAAAATTAGAGAAGTTTCATAATACCAATAATGCCCTTAGAGGTTATTAAGGCTTAGAGAGTTTAAGTGAGGGCAAATAGGTCATTTAGGCTTCTCTTATTTCCTTATGAGAACCGAACCCTCCCCTCCCCTTTCATTCGCTCGGCATTCTTCCGCCCGAACACAAGAAGAGGCGGAGAAGAGGCGTCGGGCAAGGGACGGACGGCGGCTCCGGCGGCGGTTTCCGGTGGCCGAACTTGGGGGAAATTGAAGAGGGAGATTCAAGGAGCAAGAAGGTATGTTTCTAAACCTAGAAATCTTTGTGTTTGCCATAGATTTTTGAGATAAAGAATTTAGGGTTTTATGGAATAATGAAAATTTCTTTAAGAAATTTAGAGGGAAGATTTAAGAAACGATTTTATACATTAGAATGTGTTTTTCTTCAAAGATTTCTAGGGTTTCCAAAATTAGGGTTTTCTCTAAAATTGGAGTTTTTGAAAGTACCTTTGCAAATATTATTCCTAAGGGTCCTAAGAGAGTTTTTAAGAGAAGAAATTGAGTTTTTCTTATAAAATCATATTTTCCTAATTTTTAATTAGTTTAAATCCGAAAATGGAAAATATTTAATTATGATTTAGGTGTGGGGGAGAGAGTGACATGTTTATTTGAGGGAATAATTAAAATAGGTTTTCTAAAATTAGGGTTTTAGGTAAATCCGAAAATAGAATTATTTTAAATTAATTTGGATTATGGAGAAAGTGTTATTTTGATTAATATTAATTAATTAGATAAAATTATGAGTTTTTAGATTATTATATGCTTTATGTGATCTTTTGGAAAGAGGAAGAGGAAGAACTTAGGGTAGATTGTAAAAATAGAATGGGAACATTAATTTAGATTTATTATAAATGTATTTGAAGAAGAAATTATATCTTTTAGGTGTTTTAAAGAAATCTCGAAGGAAGAAGGATTAGCGTGAAGAAATCAATTTTCCAAACTTCTGTAAGTATGCACGGTTCTTTATTTCAGTAATACTTTTGTTACCCTCAAGTTATATGCAATCATTATCATTTACTGTTGTCAAATTTCTTTATTGTTGTCAAGAGAATGATCATACAAATTACATGTACAATTTATGATATCTTACGATAAGGTTTATATGTTATAAGGAATAAGATGGAATGAAATGATATGCTTATGTATATTGAATGCTTTGTATGTGCATGTTGAAAGGATGGAGTTCACCCCCTTATGGTACTAGCTGGGGACGCTGTACTCGTGCACGATAAAATGGTAAAGGATATGGAAAAGGAAAATGGAAAAGGAGTACCTTTATGGTACAGACGGTGACTCCTGTGACGGTTGTATTATATACGAAAAATGAAAGTTAAATATATTGATATGAATATGGAATGGAAAATGAAAGATATGATTTATGATATGATATGTTTAATGTTATGTTTGTATGAAATAAATTTTATGTCATGTTCATATGAAATCGGCATTTAGCATATTGTTCAGATTATCTTGTTTACTGTAGTTTAGAATTGTGTATGACTTACTGAGCTTTAGCTTAATGTTAGTTGTTAACATTTTCAGGTGAGCTTAATTTTAATCAATGAGTAGAAGGGGCGGCATTGTTTATCGTAGGGCAGGAGCTCCGGAAGAAAGGTAAGGACGAAGAATATGTTTGCTTATATGTTTATGTGATTTCAAATTTTATTGTTATAGTGGCTCTTTCAAAATATTTTGGAGATTTATTTAGGGAATTGATAGATTTAGGAATTAGATATTTGACCTACCGTCCGACCTCTGTTCCCGCCTCGCCTACGCGAGCTCACCGGGCCGGGTCGTGACACCCATAATCGTTAGTTTTTGGAACAGAAGTAATATTGCTTCTTGAAGTTGAATTACCATTACTTCGTATTGCTATAGAATGCAGAATCATTAAGGAAGAAAATGATCGTTTAGGACTTGAAGAACTCGAGGCTCTTGATGAAGTTTGACTTCAAGCTCAATAAAGTTTAGAAATCTATGAAGAAAGTATGACTAGGGCTCATGAGTTGATAATTTGTCCTAGAAATTTTTAAAAAGGTGTACTTGTCCTCAATCGTCTATGGCCTATAATCCCTTATTGTCGCCTCATCAATAAATTCGATCCAATTTGGGAAGGATCCATCATTGTTGAGAAAGTATATGAAGGAGCCTATCAACTCAGAGATCTAACAGGTCAAATGCCTATGCCATCAATAAATAACCAATATTTGAAGAAATATCATACATAACAATTTAACCAAAAGAATGTTATGTTTTAAACTCTTCCTGCAAGACATGTGAAAATTTATATATTCTCTTGCAAGGCAGGTGATAAACTCCATATCCTCCTGCAAGAGAAGAGGCAATTTTTACATCCTCCTGTAATGTAGGTGTTTACATATACTTTTGTAATATAGGATGCAATTTATTATACTCCTGTAAGACAAGAGGTAATTTAACAGACTCTTGCAAAGCAGGATGCATTTGCCATATGCCTCTGTAAAACAGGAGGCAATTTTCTATATTGTACCCCCTTTGCCAGATAATATTACATATGAAATTCCACGTTGACTAAATTATCTACCATAATAGTCAAGTAAAATTTTTAATGCCAAACCTAAGGGTCGAGCTAATTTTATAGGTTTAACAAACCTAATATCGAACAAAAAAATCTTTTATGCTCACTAAGTTATGGGTCTGGTTCAAGGTTTAAAATTGCCTAATTAAGCCTCGAGGCGATTTTCGTCCGTGAGGCGAGGCGTAAGCCTCGAGGCGGTCTGAGGCGTAAGCTTCACGGACACAGAATTGCGTAAATGAAAAATTAAGGTTTTTAGCAGGAAAATAATAGCAATATTGTATCTTACAATAAAAACATCTAAATTATATATGAACATCGTGGAAAGTAAGAAAGTACATGCAATAAAATCATGTCCCAAAGTACAAAATCACAAAATATTAGTTTAACAAAACTCCCAAAATACCAAAAACATATAAAATGAAATCATATCCCATCACTAAATGGGTCTTCAAGTGAATCTTCTTTTCCAATTGTATCTATGAATGCCATGTCATCATCATCTTCAATATGACTCACTTTTCTCTTCCTTGTTCATTAAGAGAAAAGATCATTATCATGTTCATTGCTCACTTGACATAAATATAATGTAATAGCATATAAGAAGTTGTGGAATATCTTTACTTGATTGTTGTGCTGCAGAGCTAGTGGATGTGTGTGGTGTAGTACTAGTGGATGTGCCAACTTGATCTGCTTCGCCCCTCAAGACATCCACACTTAGATCTTCTAACTGTAAGTCTGATAATGACAAATCTGTCTCATGATCTATGAACCACTCATTATCAGACGACACATCATCACACACTAATGGGTCCTCATCATCCTTCAACCCTTATTCCTCAACCTCCTCTCTCTCAACCTCTTGTTGTGCATAATATATACGAGAGAGTTCATTCTGAGTGTTGATAGCTGATTTCTTCTCTTTGTTTGCACTTGGTTATATATACTCCAGTTTCGCTCACACCCAGAAGAAGAACAAGTTAGGCCCAACACTCTTACAGCAAAACTCTGTAACTCAAGGGTGGAATCACCAAATTGGATCCACCATTCAACTGTTTTCAAGAAAAAATATAATCAGAACTGAATAAAGTGTCTTGCATTTACCAAAATAATTATACCTGGAGATC
Organism: Dendrobium nobile; assembly: GCA_022539455.1. Classification (NCBI taxonomy): domain Eukaryota; kingdom Viridiplantae; phylum Streptophyta; class Magnoliopsida; order Asparagales; family Orchidaceae; genus Dendrobium; species Dendrobium nobile. The sequence continues at coordinate 36,149,714 of CM039721.1, read as the reverse complement.
GTTTAGAAATGATTTTTTTTGCTGCATTCAAACAAAAAAAACCCTCTTTATTCCGGAACAGAACAAGCTGTAAATCTGCAAGCTCCCTATCTACCTGCTCCGGTATTAATCTTTCCATACAATGATATAGACAAAGCTTCACCTCAGGATTTGAAGATTTCTTCTCTGAATATTGAAATTGAGGGTTGAGATAATATGCCACTGCATGTAGATGTCGGTGTAACTGCACCTCCCACCGAGCATCAACGATATCCCAAATCTCCCTATAACTTGCCTCCTCTCCTCCCAAGTTGTGTGCAATCATCTCCTTGGCCTCATCCATAGCATTATAAATAAAACCCATAGCTGGTTTCTTCTCTGCATCCACTAAAGGTTGCCTCACCTCCATCAAGCTCTGCAGTGTCAAATAGGAGGTGGCAAACCTATAGATTCACAGTGCACAAATGTAAGAACTATGAACATACAGTAGGAATGATTTGCAATGGACAAAATTAAGAACATACCTAGTGGTTGCAGGGCGAATGATTTCTTTCTTTGAAAACTTTCTCATCAAGCTTAAGACCCAAGAGTGATTGTAGATGAACTTTGTAATCTTCTTCGCCCTAGAAAGAGCACTCTTGTGCTGAGCTAAGTCACCAAGATCCTCCAAAATGAGATCGATACAATGTGCTGCGCAGGGTGTCCAATATAGGTGTGTCCTCTTCTCCATCAACATCTGACCAGCTGCTTTGTATGCACTGGTATTATCAGTCACTACCTGGACAACCAATTGCTCCCCAATCTCCTCAATAACACCATCAAGTAAATTGAAAATGAATGTAGCATTTTTCACCTCCTCTGAAGCATCAACTGATCGTAAGAACACCGTGCCATAGGGATTGTTGACAAGGATGTTAATCAAGCTCCTGCTCTTCATGTCAGACCATCCATCTGACATAATAGTCACACCAATCTCAATCCATGTCCTTATAATCTCCTGAATGCTCCGCTCTGTGTTCTGCAGCTCCTCTTTTAAAATCCATGTTCGCAACTCATACATGAAAGGTGCCTTCAACCCTCTTCCATACAATCCTACAGACCGCAACATACTGAAGTAGGCAGGCGATGTAGCAACATTAAATGGTATTGCATTCTCAAAAAAAACCTCCCAATGTCCATGCAAACCTGTCGCCGACCCTCTCTAGTACTAGCTGCAGGCATCATCTCTGCTTCTCCTCTATCCACTCCTGGAGTAGTCATATACTGATCCATAGGACCCCGTGCACTTCTACTATGTATAGTGGAGGAAGGGCCCTTTCCACTCTCGCTCCCAAAATAAGCACCATGCTCGACCCTTTCATCAAATTGCTCCTGTTGTAAGTGTTTAGCAGTGGTAGTTTTCTTCATGTAAGCACTTATTTCTTCCTTCACATTGTCCGGCACTTTTGCACAGGGTGCTACATTTTTGTGCGAGCATGATAGATGTTCCTTCATGTTGGGTAACACCTCCCTTCACCACTTTATCGCAAAAATTACATTTCAAATAAACATAGCTCTTCTCTCCGCCGCCAATGTCAACTTGTACACTATATTTCCAAGAAGGGTCCCTCCACAATGACGAAGACCCCTTTTCCTTGCCTCTAACCATGATCCCTAATGAAAGAATCAAAAATCACACAAAAAAATTCAAAAAATCTAAAACCCTAGAATTTCTTTCACTTCAAAAATCTAACCAAAAAGTCAAAAAAATACCTAAAATCGTTTGTGGACTTCTCCTACAAGGCGGCCGAACACTTCAACTTCGCCGGAGAGAGGCGGCGGCGGCGGGATAGGCGGCGGGAAGGGTGGCCGACCGTGCGAGCTCCTCTGGTTTTCGCGAACTTGAGCTTGCGGGCGGAATTTTTCGGGAATAAGCTGGGCTGAACGGGTGTGGGGGAAAAGAAGAGCTCATTTTAAGTGGGTGGGGCCATTTGGAAGAGGCGTACGCCTCACCCAAAATTGCGCAATTGAGGCGCGCCTCACTAGGGGTGAGGCGTACGCCTCAACAAAGCCCAAAATTGCGTGCGCCTCGAGGCGCTTTTGGCCATAATTGCGTAGAGGCGCGCCTCTTGTTGCGCAATTTTAAATAGAGGTCTGGTTAATTAGGTTCAACAAATTTAAGGACGTAATCTTTAAAAATCTTTTACGCTACAAACCGAAGGATCGAGCTAATTTCATCAGTCTAAATGATTGAGATTAAATATAAGTTCAATAAGTCTAATGACTGAACTTCTGAAATATTTTATACTCACAAACCTAAAGGTAGAGCTAATTTCATCAACCAAAAGGGTTGAGACTAAATATCAAAATATGGGTTCAATAAGTTTAAGGACCAAACCTCTAAAATCTTTTATTACTCTCAAACCTAAGGGTAGAGCTAATTTTATCAATCTAAATGATTGAGGCTAAATGTAAAAATATAGGTTTAACAAGTTTAAAAATCAAAACTTTAAACACTTTATGTGCTCATAAATCTAAGGATTGAGCTAATTTGATCAATCTAAATGATTGAAGCTAAATTAAAAAATATAGGTTCAAAAAGTCTAAAAATCGAACCTCTAAAACTTTATGTGCTCACAAACCTAAGAGTCAAGCTACATTAATCAATCTAAAGGATTGAAAGAAGGGAAAAATGCTGACGATGAATATGATTTCTAAAAATGATTGGTGATATTGCAACAAATTCACTGTGTGAAAGTCAAATAGTTTCATTTGCCTACCTCGTGGCCCCACCTCGATGATTTGCTCTCAAATGACATAACTACTCCTCACGGAGCTCCCACATGTGGTACGGAACTCCCCCAACCTACTCTCTCATCTAATTCAAATGTTTAAGAAATTGCTCGGACACACAAAACTCTCTTCTCCCTTGTCTCTTTGTTTTGCACGACATGATTCAAGCCCCATCCTCCGCACTGACCAACCGCACCCAGTTGCACGAGACCCCCTTCTTTCAATCAACCACATGATTGAACACCCGCAACCATGTGCACTTCTGCGTGCGACTTCACCTGCTTATGATCGTGTGGACCCTCTCACTCCCGCGCGGCTATTCCTGCGCCAAATCACCGTCTACGAACCTTCTCCAGTTTGACCATAGAGGTCGCACCAGCCTGCTCATCCAACTTCTACACTTGGCTGCGCGGCTCTTGTCGCACTAGAACTCCCATTCTAATTTGCAAGATGGCTTGATCCCACGCCCATGCAATGCTTGCTTCTATATGCAAGCGAACGACTCGCTCTTCCTAACACTAAGCCCAATATCTATTTTCTCCAATAATAAATGTAAATGGATTCCTTGCCTTTTCCCCATGTATAATGCATAGCAAAGCCATTACTTATTGTGAATATTAGAGGCTGGAAAGGAAAATTTTTATAAAAAAACATATGTATATATAAATAAAAAAAAACATGCATGAATGTTTTTGAAGACCCTATGCCGTCGTTCCTAGATCCGGCTAGGAAGAAATCAAATTAAAGCACTCACACCGTCGATCTTAGATCCGGCCAGGAAGAGCAATGGCAATTGTCGTCTCAACCTCCTTTCGCAGCGAGTGTGCGCCTGAAGGTTGCCAATTTTTTAGACAAATTTAATTTAATATAATAAATCATAAGCAGCAGGTACATCTGACTCGAAGACCTATTCCGTTTATCTTAAGATTTGTCCAGCAATAATCAAATTGAAGATCTCGCATCGTCGATCCTAGATCTAGTCAGGAAGAAATCAAATTAAAGCCCTCGTGCCGTCGATCTTTGATCCGGCCGTGAAGAATCAACTGCAAGTACTGTCCTGACCTCTCCTCACAGGTAGGGGGCGCAATAGGCTGCTGAATTTTCTAAAAAGAAATGATGATTTGGAGAGAGCAATTTGATTAATTAATTTTGTTAATCAAGTAAATGACTGAGGTATTTTTTAAAATGTTTGGAAATCAATCATTGGAGAGCTTTTGTAGAGTAATTTGATTAGTTAATATTGGAGAGCTCTTTTAAAATAATTTTTTAATTTCTTTCAATTAGTTAATTAATTAATTAAAAAAATCTAATTTAATTAATTGATTATGCAATTAATTAATTAACGAGTTTAAAATACCATGAATTTAATAGTTATAATTAATTAATTAAGTAGAAAATGAAGAACAGAGAAATATTATGAATGTTTACACTAAAATAATCTCTTGTACAAATAAACTACAAACAAAACTCTCAACTGTAGTTCAAATAACAAACTACATACATCCTTTAACAAACTCTCCAAACAAAGTACAAACTCCTATGCGAGCTCTGAATATATGCAAAGAAATAAACAAAGGTTAACCCAATACTGTAAACAAAATTACAGTGTAAGAAAGAAAAAAATAAAGCACTATAACAAAGGCTGTAGTGCTAAAAAGGGAAAGTACTGAAACAAGAAATAATATAATTGAAGTAAAATAATTAGGGTCAAGACAGTAAAATGTACAAAACTGAGTAACTGCTATTAAGATCACCCTAAGACAAAACTTAATAGGTAACTTCTAAGTGAAGTAGTAAATTCTACCCAAGTGTAACTTATAGGTTACTTTCAAGGGCAGCCGTAAGACTTGCTTTAATTAATCTATTAGGAAAAACTTTTAAGTGAAGTAATCTACTCATAAACTAAGCTTATAGACAATTTCTAACAAAAGCCGTATGACCTGCACTTTGGGGAACTTCTGAAAGAAGTGTTAGACCCCCAACTAAGACCTATCCAAAATCTAAACTAGCAGGCTACTTTCAATGGAAGTAGTAAGACCTGTTCTTAATGAATTTATTTGGGAGAACTTTTAATTGAAGTAATCTATCCCTAATAAACTTATAGGCAACTTCCAATGGAAGCCGTAACACATCCTAAAATTAAAATAACAGGCAACTTTCAATTAAAGCAGCAAGATTTGTCCAAAACTAAAACTATTGGCAACTTCCCAGGGAAGCTGTAAGATCTATCTATAGGGAACTTTCAACGAAAGCAGTAAGTCCTATCCAAACTCTCGAACAAACAGACAACTCGGTGGAACCATAAGCCCCGAACTTAGTTCAAACTACGGGCAGCATCTAAATGAATCCGTAAGCCCTGTATTAAAAATCAAACAATTGGGCAACATGTAAGTGGAGCTGTAAGTCTCGACCAAATTCAAAGAAACGAGCAACTTCGGATTTTATAGACTGACGGTGTCTACCTTCTTCCTTATATAGATGTGTGGGTTGTGGTACTAGTTTTTGTCACGAAGTCAATGTCCCTATGATTTTAAGAGGCCTTGCTCGTAGGGGTGCTCACTGCTGATTGATATTGGCCGATCTTGTGGCATGTGTGACTTCTTATTTGCTCTGTGTTTTTTGTATGGTGCCTGCATGTCTATGACTTTTATATTGACTACTCCTGACAACTAGTTCTTTGGGGCAAGCGGTTGAGGATATCTCCACCACATTGTTGTATTCCTCTAGATGTATGTGGTTTTGGCGAGCTCTTACAATGTGACCAACTTTCATCGTTACTGAAATCCACGGGCATAGCTTGATGGACCTTTATATAAGCCTTACGTTAGTGCAGTCTAGGGGACTGATGGATCTATATCTTTAACATCTAGCATCTCCTTGGAAATCATATGATGAAGCTTCGCATTTACTCCAACTCTAAATTGACACAACCAGAGGTACTAATATTTCAAATTACATATGTAACATCAACAAGTTTTATTTTCTCAAAACATATATTTCACAATAATCCAAATTTTAGAAGTCCATACACTAATCAAATAAATGCTAGATTATATCTCGACTTCTAGGACTCAAAAGTTTCCTACACCTGATCTATTCAACAAGAGCTTTACATATCCCTAAAACATTAAAAGAACAGAAAGAGCATAACTAATTAAGTAGACTTCTTATCCTTGCATATTCAACTATCAATATTTAATAAAATAGAAATGAAATAAATAAACATTAAAGCAATAGGAAAATAGTAAACCATTGCAATACTTTCAAAACATGCTCAATATTTTCACTCACTTTCAGTCCACTTGCACAAAGGTTTCCATATGGTTTGCAGAACACGTCCTTAGAAGTTCAATTACACTTAGACTTTCAGATTACAACAGAACTCATACAGAGTTTTAGACTTTTAAACATTTATTTTAGATTGTAAGTTATACTTAAGTCATTAACATAAATGCAATGCAATAAGTTTCATGCATGTCTCGATGCTTACTTATAGCTTCACTTTCACTTATGCATTCTTTTACCTCCTGCACCCGCTTGTAGCTAGTGATGCTATAATCCCTCCCACAGCTGTATTAGACAGAAAGGGCTAGAAGATTATATGTATAGTGTTACTTAGGCTTCGTTTGATACGACTTTCGTACTGCTTCTTAAAGTGGTGTTCTAGTTCAAAAAATTAAAATTTTAATACTAAAAAGCTGCTTTTAGAAGTAGTAAGAAGCCGTCCCAAATGAAACTTTAATCTCTTGCACTTGCTTTCAGTAAGTGGGGCCATAATTCCTTCCACATATACATCGAGTTGATGGAGCCAGAAGATATATTTAGGGCCCTTGTAACATAACATATATTGATCTTTTTCACTTTATCAGAATAATATATCTCGAATGCCATATAATGCAAGATATATATGTAGTGCAATAGTACATGATGCATCATTCCGAAAATATCTAAATTATTAGTAAAAGTCTCACTGATTATAAAATAGAATGCTCATTGAACTTTCCTTTTTCAATTTCTAACTTTAAAATCACGTTTACATAGACATTTCAAGTTTTAAATAACTACAACATTTGGCATGAAAGTCTTAATTTATTAATATACTCATAAATCATATCAAAAAAATTCACTTGTGAAAATTTGATTTCTTATAATCGAATCGCTCAAAACAGAGTATGCGACAATATGTAAAAAACTACACGGTGAAAACTTCATAAAACTCATGAAAAATATATTGTAGTCCATAACTTATTATTAAACAACATGAATTAGAATCAAAGATGGGGATTTAGAAGGCTACCTCGACCTTTATAATTTATCTAACTCCCCCGACATTCTATTCCCAAGCTTTGGCCTCTAAAATCTCCTCCCTCACTTTTGCTTTTCCCTTCTCCTCTTCTCTTCTTCTCCCGCAAGCTTGGTGGAGAAATGGTTAACCTTAATGGTTTGTGATATTTTAATATTTATAAAACACTAATTTTGATTTAGCGCCGCATCGCTCCTAGAGAATATTGTAGTCTCCCAGAATATACTCATTTTAGACCTGATCTGTAACGACGGTTTTCTGTGCTGTAACGCTACCACAAAATTATTTTTTCTTCCAAAAAACAGAGATCCCGTTTTCGCGGTTCTGCCACCCCTTGACATGGTAGTGCCCGTAGAGAAAAATCCAAACTTCATATTTTCATTTCTAGACCCCAATCCTTGGTTATTTTTTATCCCATTAAACCCTTTAATATTCTTAATTACTAATTAACTCAAAATTAACGAGCAATATAAGATTACCTGAATTTCAAATGATAGATATTACATTCTCCTCTCCTTAAAGAAAATGTCAACCTGGACATTTTCATCAGAATTGATCTGGATGCAACTGTCTCATCTCAGCTTCTTTTTCTCAGGTTGCTTCTCTCTTTGGCCTATGCTTCCATTGAATCTTCACCATCAGAAATTTATTTATTTCTTAACTGTTAACATCAGAAGCTAGAATACGCTTAAGTTGTTCTTTATAAGTCAGATTGGATTGCACTTTCACTTCAGCTTCTGAAACCTGGCCCTAAACCAGGGTCAACACCTGGTTTAAGCTAAGCAAACCAAGAAGCCGCTGACCCCCTTTGTGGGGCCCTTGAATTAAAAACAATTTTTAAATAGGAGGGGGAGGAATTAAGGGGGAAATTAATTAAGGATGGTTGTTTAGTAATTAAGCATTTATTTTGTATACTCTAAATAAGGGTGAATAGTTAGGGTTAGGGTTATGTTGCTGCTTTGTTGAATTTAGGAGTCTAGGTTTTGCTTGGGCTCTGGCCATCATCTAGAGATTGGGAGAGCCGAATCTTCCTCTCGAATTGAAGATCTATTGTATCTTGATTGTTTTCATCCATTTTTCTTCAATTATTAAGTTTTCTACTTATTTTTCAAGGAATTTTATTCAATTCCTGCATATTTCTAGCTTAAATCCCTAATTTCAGCCATTATTGTGGTAATTTATACCCTTGTTTCCTAACAAATTGGTATCCAAGCAATTTCTTAGGTGGAAAAACAAGTTTTCTTCGTCGTATTTGTAATTGGAACCTAGATCCAATTAATGACAGCAAATAAGATTGATGCGTAGTGGAGGGATGAATTTCAGCCATTGAGAACCGCTATGGGAACTTTAAAGAGATGATGAAAAAGATGCTTGAGATGCAATCGAAAGCATCATCGGCGATTCCTAGGACGAAACCACGAGGGAAGGAGGACGGTGATGAATTGGAGAGTGTTTTTCATCGAGGACCGCCATGCGGAGCCTTGTTGGTGGGCGGATCTTGAAGGGAGGACAACAAGGAGGAGGGAAGCGGACCATTTTGGGAGGGTAATCTGTCATGGGGAAAGGTGGAATGGAGAAGGGCATGGTTGGGGGAAGCCATGGGGTCAAAACCAACCAGGAAAGGAAGGGAATCACACCACTACACTAGGGGAACAATGGGTTATGGATGCGAGGGAAAGCAATCTAAAGATGCTGAACTTTGAAGGGGAGGATGCTCAGGCTTGGGTGTACCGAGTGGAACGTTACTTTGCCATCAATGGGTTTACTGAAGAGGAGAAACTCATGGTGGCGGGTACTTGTTTAGAAAGGAAGGCCCTCGCCTGGTTTCAATGGAGGGCAGCGAGGTATCCAATCTACCCGTAGGAGAAATTTAAAGAGTGCTTGTTAGAACGTTTCGAGCCATCCGGGGAGAGACCTCAATGAGCAGTTCTTTGTCCTAATGCAGGAGGGGACAATTATGGAGTATTGGGAGAAATTTGGGCTATTACCAAGGAGACTATGGGGAATCTCTGAGGAAGGATTGAAGGGGAATTTTATGAAGGGGTATAGGGAGGACATACGAGTAGAACTAAGGGTACTGAGGCTTAGGGGGCTGAGAGAGACGATGGAGCTGGCTCTGAGAGTGAAGTAAAAATGTAAGAGGGAGAAATCCATCAGAAATAACACCAAGGAAGGGGCCTATCAGAGTACCCCTATAACCCTAGTTCCTAAAACCCAATTAGTATCCTTATAGAAAGAAGCTCCAAGGGAGAAGAGCTGTGGAGTTTGCCTCGTGTGGGGGGTGGGGGGGGGAGGCTTCAAGCGACTTCCAGAGAGAAGCTCCGAGGGGAGAAGTGCTATGGAGTTCACTCAGGTACAGGAGAAGCAGACAAAGGAATTATTTTTCAGATGTGTTGAGAAGTACATGCCAAGAATAGGTATAATGACTGAACTCTTCAGGTTCTCACCATCTATGATGATAATTAAGATGAGGAGAAAGGTGGGAGTAAGGCCAGCAGAGGAAGAAAGCTGCATTTAGACATGGTTGAGGTCTCCTTGAACTTAGTGGTGGGTTCACTCCAAATCACACTATGAAGGTGAGAGGAGAAATAGCAGACAAGGAGGTAATTGTACTGATAGACAGTGGGGCCACCCACTATTTCATCTATAACCAGGCTGTAGACCTATTAGGGCTGAAACTTGTGGACACAGGAGGTTATAGGATGATGATGGGAATATGGAAGATGTAAACGGGTGTGTAAGGGAGTAGTCTTGACCATATAGGGAATCTAGGCGAAGGAAGAGTTTCTCTTGTTGCAGCTATGGAGCATTAATGTCATCTTGGGGATGAGATGGCTACAGACCATAGAGGACACCAAGGTGAATTGAGGGATGTTGACAATAGAGATGATGATGGAAGAGAGGAGGATGGTTATTACGGGAGATGTAGGCGTCTTCAAAGCCATGGTGTCACTAAAAACTATGGTAAGAGCCATACAGGAGGGAGGAGGATTTCTGGTGGAATTGTAGAGCTTGGAGGGGATCAGAGGGGAGGAAGGAGTGGACATCCCTCTTTCAGTACACCTAGTTATACTGCAGTTTGGTGAGATTTTTAAGTCACTTAAGGGATTGCCTCCCTTCACGGTAGTAACAGTGACATCAACTTTCATTATAGAGATGTTCAGATTATACTGATACCAGAATCGATAGTATTCGATCGAGACAAGGTTTTCCTCAGTCATTTTTGGAGTGAGTTGTTTAGGCTTCAGGGGACTGTACTAAAAAGGAGCACCTCTTACCACACTCAGATCGACAGGAAAACGGCGGTGGTCAATGGGAGTATGGAAATGTATCTGCGATGCTTTTAGAGACTCCTCGACAATGGGATGTGTGGTTGGCATGGACAGAGTACTGGTACAACATTTCGTACCATTCTGTGTTCCAGATGACCCCTTTCAAATTGATGTACGACAGAGATCCACCGCACTTGGTGCACTTTTGGTAGAGTAACACATCAGTCTTTTCAGTGGAGCAATACTTAACCGAGTGGGACAGGATACTAGAGGAATTGAAAAGACATGTTGAGAGATCAACAGATTATGAAAAGGCAGGTTGATGAGCACATGAAGGACATTCAGTTTGAGGTAGGGGATAGGGTGTATTTGAAGCTTTGTTCCTACAAGCGTAGGATGGTGCGAGTTGAAGGAATGAGAAGCTGGCACCACATTACTTCGGCCCTTTCGAGATAGTGGAGAGGATCAGAGCTGTGACATATCGACTGAAGATACCTCTAACCGCGAGCATACACATGGTATTCCACGTGTCATACTTCAGGAGAGCTATAGGGGATCACACCTCCATTGAAGAGTTGCCAGCAACTCTAACAGAAGATTTGGAGGTGATTTTAGAATCATTGGAGTTAGTAGGAGTGCGATAGGGGGAGGGAGGAAGTAAGGATATGTTGATTAAGTGGAAGGACCTATCAGAGTACGACACCACTTGGGAGGCGTATGAGTAGGTGAAGCATTATTTTTTGTCCTTCCACCTTGAGGACAAGGTGGTTCTATGGAAGGGAAGTAATGTTAGATCGGTCCAAGGTGGACCGGTCCTGCCCACCCTAAACCAAGGATGGCAGCTAGCTAATACCATACGGACCAGGAAGCCATCGACCCCCTTTGTGGGGCCCATGAGTTAAAACAATTTTCAAGGAGGGGGAGGAATTATGAGTGAAATTAATTAAGAAGGGTTGTTTAGTAATTATTCATTTATTTTGTATTCTCTAAATAGGGGGGAAAAGTTAGGGTTAGGGTTATGTTAATGCTTTGTTGAATTCAGAAGTCTCTAGGTTTTGCTTTGGCTCTGGCCGTTGGCTAGAGATTGAGAGAGCCAGATTTTCCTCTCGAATTGAATATCCATTGTATCTTTCTTGTTCTCTTCCGTTTCTCTTCTTTTATTATGTTCCCTACTTGTTTTCTAATGAATTTTATTCAATTCCTACATTGTTCTTGTTGAAATCCCTAATATCAGCCATTATTGTGATAATTTCTACACTTGTTTCCTGATAGAAACCCATTTCCTTAACATTAACACTTGAAACACATTATGGATATTAGGCATATAGCCTGGCAGAAACAACCTATAAGCATATTTCCCAATCTAATTAGTCACCTCGAAGGTTCCAATATAATCTAGACTTAACATGTTATCTCTTCCAATTCTTCTTGCACCTTTTAACTGGTTGATTTTAAAAAACGCAAAATCACCTACTTGAAATTCTCTATTGTGTCTTGTTAAAGAGTCAAATACTCATTTAAATATAGTAAAAAATGCCATTTTTAATACTTTCTAATAAGGTCTTTTAAGGCCTACTTTTATCTTTTTTAACATAGGTCGTGCACCTACTCTCTTAACTGGATTATTGGAAGGCTGGTGATTTATGTTACCAATCCTTTAAAGGCGACTCTAATCTTATATGCCATTAGAGTTTCTCCAACCTTTTTACACATTTGTTTCGCATTTTGTCTGTAAGTGCAAAACTACTCATCCACGTAAGCATCCTCAACTCTACAACACTTAACTTAATTTTATGCTTCTCTTATAAATGCCAACATTTTGAGACAGTGTAATACCATCTTATAAAAATTTCACTTAAGTTTGATGGTACATTTATATCACATAGTATATTGATGCATTCCTCCAGTTCAACCATCCAACTTGAATTCTACTAATACTATCCTCATCTATTTCACCTCACTTTGAATAAATGATCTAAGATAGTTAAAACCTATACTCTTTTAATGGCTTGTCACCCAATTAAAATATATTTAAAAGTTTTTTGTTCTAATTTGTCTTGTCTAATATGAGTAGAAGTAATGCAACAAATTATTTTTTAGTTGGTTGCTATCTTTTAGTCGTCCACTCTATCTTTATTGTGAGGTCTTAAACTCAATTATAGTGTAAAATGCTTCAAGGCTTATTCCTGTGGGCTCCGAAAATTCGGCCCCGGCCTCCACTCGCGCTTTTCTATTCTTATTCGCCGAGGGAGTTTTAACGGAATAAGTTCCGAGATAAATTTTGGAAGGCAGATGGGTTTGTAGATAAGACACTACCCAGAGATTTCACCCTCATTTTATGAGGACTTTATGATCTGAGTTCTGATTTCCTATAGGCGCAAGCCCCTATAGTTAATTACCCCTCCCGATCACGAGAGAAAACTTTCGATTAAGGCTAGTCGTCGATCAGATACGTAGAATATACATGCTATCTGGCATATAGTAGCAGCATAGGTATTGAGATTTGAAATGTTTGAAGGTTTGGAATTTGAGAGGTTTAAAAATTTGGAATTTGAAGGTTTGTTATTTAAAATAGAAATTTTCACCATCTAACACTTAAAGCGGATGGTGGGGGAATGGATGATAGACCCGATCAAGATCCCATGGTTCCGTCATCCCGGGCCATCGTGGTCCCTGGTCTACTTAGTCAGAGGAGGTAGTCGACCCAACTTGACAGAAGGATCATTGTCGGCAGCCATGGGTTGCGTCGTCCAAGGGGACCTTGTAGACCTAGGGTGAATATTTGCCTAAGGGGACAAATTTGAATCCACCTTAGCTAACAGAGGGCTTTGTACCCTATCGATCATATCCTATTGATTCATATCTCAAGGATTTAACGCCATTAAGGAGCGTATTGGCTCTGGCCATAACCGCTATCTGTGGTGCCATTTGGCGGCAAAACCACTCGGTTCAGAGGGCCCCGGGTCATAACCGTTTACCTGCAGTGCCATTTGGCGGCGAAACTGCCGGTTAGAAGACACGTACCATGTCCTTACTGGCAAGAGATTGTTTGAGAATGGATCCTATTGATATTTTCGACTAGGCATTTGGCTCTTTGTGAGCTGAAGTAAACTTTAATTTATCCGCCCCGGCAAACTGTTATGGAGGGTGAATGGATTTTACTTTAAGTGTTCGATAGTTGGATTTTAATTTTAAATATTTTTGAGGTTTTAGGATTTTAAGATTTTTTTTTTGGAGTTTTTTGGGTTTTTGGATGGAGCTTGGAAGACACTTGGATATTTGTGAGTCATTTGAAAATATTTGGGAACCCCTCCAGTTGAGATAAACATTCAACACGGCCGTCATCGGGGTGTTTAGGGAGCATTTTCATTTTCTGGATTGAACCTTGTCGACTCTATCTATTGCCGGATAGAGGATCAGGTTTCGTAGGCTTTATGCCCTTATTAGTGAATTCATATTGTTGTAGGCCTTAAAAGCCTAATATGAATATTTTAAAGCAAATATACCGGTCGCTACAACTTTATATTTGCTTAATAGTTCGAACCCTGTCGACTTCTATTGACCCGTATAGAAGGATCGGTTTCGAACCTGAATTCACTTGTCAACCCGTGCAGCATCCCTAGACGTCACGTGTGTACCAATAACACGCTCGTCGGGGCCCATGCAGGTTTGGGGGCATTTTATAATTAAACACTGTCGACTCCTTTTTACCTGCTAAGGAGGATCAGGTTTAAATTTTGAGAACCCGCGCAGCATCCCTAGACGTCACGTGTGTATCAATAACAAGCTCGCCGGGGCCCATGCGGGTTTGGATTGTACTTTTCCCTTTAGTGTACCTATGTGTATACAATTTATAGTGCACGTGCAGGGGTATTTATTTCAGACTTTGTTGACGCCTTCTGTCTGCTTGTGTAAGGGTTGCAGATCCGGTGGCGTGGCGTTGTAGTTCTCTTTTACTTGCTCACATATAACATGTTACTTACATAGTGAGTTTCCCACAGTGACTCGTGGAAGCTTGCTTTTGATATGACCTTTTGATATTTTTCTCGTAGATGACATTCAGTGTGTGTGATGAGTCTTCCACAATGATCCGAAGGAGCTTGTATTTTGCTGTAATCCTTTTGAATTTTGCTCATAGGTGGCACTTGGTGAATACGGTAGGTCTCCTACGATGATTTATAGGAACTTGTGTTTATCATAATTCTTTTTGTATTTGTCCACAAATAGCATATAGTGCATATAGCGGATCTTCTGTGAGGGCTTATATATATTCGCATTTTGCTGTGTATCTTTCCCCTTTATTTGCAGATAGATTGTTACATCCACATTGGGGAATGATCACTTTTATTACATGCATCTATCATCATTGACTACGAGTAGGTTATTGAACTTATCATCATACTAGTCTTTATTAGCAATGAACTAGCCATCATAAGCTACGAGCTAATTAGTACCAATCATGTTCTTCGTGGCTTCTTTCAGTGTGCCATGCTATTGGGTCACAATCTCTTCCATATGATTGATACAAATGTCACGACTGATTGTCATTGTTTCTTCCACTTATTCTTTGCTTGCATAAGACCAATGTGCTTGCTAGATAATGAGTGGTGATTGATTACAAGATGTTGTTGCATTCGTCATTTGTAGGAAAAATATTGTTTGCATGTTAATGTTTGCATTTTGTAGCATAAGAGCCATTCATCATTTATTCCGAAGCTTCATGGAAGTATTTTGGCTTGGCAAGCATTGATAGTGATTCCATTACTCTTGATGAATCTTCAATAACTATAGGAATTTTTCTATTCATTACAACTCATCTAAAAATTGCTTGCGAATACATTGCATTCCTTCATTCAATTGAGATGATCATTGTAGGCTAATTATAACTGCTCAAATAAGTTTTATACCAAAGCTTGGATGAAATTCAGATGGATCACCCCCCTTTGATTAGCACTTGTATTTGTATTACAATGTCAATTCTTTAACCTTTAAGAGCTTAATGTTATGGTTCAAGTTTCAAGTCAAAACTCATTGCACCAAGCTCTTTTGAGTTCAAGTTCAAAGTCCACTCAGGTCTTTACTTGAGTTTAAATGTCCAAGTCAAGTCATTGTAGTTATATTGTTTCATTTGGAAATTCAAGTCTCAAATACTTGCAAAATCAAGTTCCCTTGAATGTTCAAATTGTTCAAGTCATGTTCTAGTTCTTTGTTCAACTCATTTGAGTTCAAGTAGTCCCCTGCTGTCTTGTAGAGTTCAAGTCCAAATGCACAAGTTCAAGTTCAATCTCATTTGCACATTTATTTTTTTGGATTTAAGTTTATTTAAGTAGATTGAATCAAGTCCACAAGTCCCATTTGTTTCCAAGTCCTTGTCTGTATTTCAGACAAAATTTCGGCAGCCTCCCGGCGTCTCCTCCGTTAAGGGGAAAAACCAAGAGGCCGCCTACCCGCCACGTCACTAAAGACGTGCACGGTTGGTGTTGGTGAGACACCGCAGCGGTTCTATTTTTGTTTTTCTCCCACCACGCGCACTAAAGGCGTGCTTGGGGTTTTTTAAAAAAAGATTTATTTGAAAAATAAGCAATTTTTGATTTCCCCCCGCCCGGGGGTACTTATGAGCGACCCCGCCTCGCTGTAGGTGCCGCACCGGGGTCCCATCCCACCACGCGCACTAAAGGTGTGCTTGAGGCTGTTTTCCGGTTCGCCACGAACATTGAAGCAGGGTTTGAGTTTAGAAAGATTCATACCTCCGCGGGGTTGTCATGGTTGACACATGGATCGAGGGGTCACTCGCCTACCTCGTTGTTGGTGTCGCACCGGGGTCCCATCCCACCACGCGCACTAAAGGCGTGCTTGGGGCGATTTTTCCGGTCCAACACAAACATCGAGGTAAGAGAGGGACGGTGAACACTTAAAAATAATTATAATTAATAATGAAAACTAATTATGATTAATTTAAAAGAAATTATAATTAATTATAAATTATTAATTATAATTAATAGGAATTAATTATAATTAATAAAATAATAAATTATAATTATTTAGAAATTAAGTATAATTAATTATAATTAGGAATAATTAATCATTAATATTAGAGATTAATTAAGATTAATTAAAAATAATTAATTGGTATTAATAAAATTAATTAAAATTAATTAAAATAATTAATTATAATTAATAAAATTAATTATAATTAATTAAAATTAAAAATAATTAATTATTGTTAATAACAATTAATTATATCTAATTAAGCTTAATTATTTATCAATATTAACAATTAATTACGATTAATTATAATTATTATTAACTAATTATAATAAATTAAAACAAATAAATAAAACTCCCCTCCCCTTCTCTGGTTTGGGGATTTTATGGGATTTGGCCGAGAGAGGCTCCCGAAAGGGAGATTTACCTTCACAGCCAGAGAGCTGCCGTTCTTGCTTGCGATCGGGCAAGAAGGGAGGTCGCCGAAGTAGCAAAGCCAAATAGCAAGGATGGAGGAGAGGTCTCGGCAAGGTTGGGCTTCGGGTGGCTTCAACGGAGATCGGAGGAGGCGACGAGCGGTGGAGGCTTCGGGTTGGGGGATCTTGGTCGGCAAGGTAGTTGAAGGACTCCTCTCTCTCTCTCTCACTCTCTCTCTCTCTCTCTCTCTCTCTCTCTCTCTCTCACACACACACACACACACACTCTCTTTGGATCGGAAGCAGCAAGGAGGGGGTCGGCTTCCTGGTTTGGATCGGGCAGAACAATGACAAGGGGAGAGCGACGGGGAAGAGATCGGGAGTGGAGTCGGGAGGTGGAAGCAATGAACGAGAGCTTTGGGTCGGTATTTAACGAAGTGGATGAAGCTACGGATCGCAGGATTTGCGCAGGGGTCCCGGGAAATGATGCAAACGGCGCCCAATTCAGCGGGATATCCGCTGATTTTCTGGACTTCCTCGATAGATACGAGGTGAGCTGCTCTCTTTTTGTTCTTTACCCGTAGGTCAACAATTCCTTGAGCTTTTTTTATGAGACTTATGCTCAGTTTGGGTGAGGCTCGCCTCGCCTTGTTTGCGTCAGGCTTGCGCCTTACCCTACTTATATATATATTTTTTTAAATTTGATTAATTACTAAACTAAAGACCCGAACAAGTCACTCCTTCATGCACTCCCTAGCTATAGTAACTTCTTAACTATCTTGACCACAAGCACGCTGCCTTGAAGGGAGGAATTGGATTCCACATGATGAGGCTTGGGAGAAACCAATTTGTTATGACGAAGACTCAAATAAAGACCTCAATGATGATAATGCAGATGATTTCTGAGTTATCGCCAACTATTTTAACTTTATTTAGAAATTAAATGTGGATTTATACGGAATTAAGCATTGAGCTTGATATTATATGATATTTTGTTGACCCACAAACTCAAAACGCATAAAAGGAGCAAAATTCGGTTAATGGGCGCGACGCGTCATTTGAAGGGTCAAACGACCTTTTATTGTCAAACGGGCTGTGTCGTTGCAATCAGAACAACGAATTCGCCTAAAAAAGGACAGCCTCATAGACTAATCGGGCAAAAATGGTTAAAATCAATGACCAAAACCCAAATTTACTCTTGTTATTGCCCAAATGATGTCTGATCATAAAATTGACTTCGTCATTGCATTCAGAACATTCAAGTCACTCAAAATTGACTATAAATACATCAAATCAAAACCATGAGAGAAAATCAACATGTATCGGAAGTAATATGCATAGATTTTGAGAAAATACACCCAAATTGAGGGATCGACACATGAATTTTTAGACATTTGAGTTTCTGATTAATTTCTATTATTTTTATAACAATAATAGTAGTATTATTATTATTTTTTAAAAAAAGATCAAAATCAATCAAAAATACCTCGTATGTTGTCGATCAAATTCCCAAAATCCCGCTGAAACCTTGGAGAGCTGCTTCACGTCGTTTCTCGCATAACCTACATCTTGATCGCAGCTTACCTCGATTGAATAATCCGCTCGCTCTTGAAATGAGTGCGAAGGTTCATACGTCAAACTTCTTCGACACATGAGCTGCTCGGCCCTTCCTCACCTGTGCCGAAGTCAACTCAAATTCCTTTCTTTGGTCAAATCAAAGCTTGTCTACTTCCTCCTGGTCGATTCTTCATGACACCTCACAGTTCTCGTTTAATCCCACAACTCAAGTCCATCCAATTTCCTAATGACAGGCACCCGATCCTCATCATTCGTCTCCCTCTCAGTTGTAGAGTCTGACGCCAAGCCAGCCTAGATCTGTGTGAACCCAGCTCCAGCCCCGACATTCTGATCGCAGTTGATCTCCACTCTATGCCAGTCAGAACCCAAGCGGCTCGAGCTTACCTCGGATCTATATACACATGACATTTCATTTACATACGACATTAGGAGACTTGCATTTAATGTAGCCCTCGTATGGACAATGACAGCTGAATAACCACCTGCATGTAACGACAATGGACATGCAATGATTGCAAAGATACTCTCACAGTCAATGACAATCAATCATCTAGCAAATGCACGCTCGCCCGCACCCTCCTCAGGCAAAAGAATTTGCCACGCATGATGAATGTAAACGTCCACTGATAGCTCACCTATGGGTGATAATCAAGAAACTGACATGCATATAATACCTCCTCACCTACAACTAGAAGGAGGTTTAGAAGGAAAATGTCATAGCCTTTAAGAGGAAAGGCAATAAGCTTCAACGAAAATATCAATGTTACCACACAACAACAAACAACAATCACCCTGTGGGCCACAAGGGATTCTGAACATATGTTCGATGGTTTCTTATGAATATAGAGTCAACATACAATCAAACACATTAAACCCTGTATGCAGCAACAATAGTCCTTACAAACACTGATGAGGAGTTGCAACAAACACATCAGCTCGCTTGAAAGCAACAATAAAAAATATATTACAAGGATGAGGGGTCCTTTACGAACAAACAGATGTTGATATATGAATGAATGCGAGCACCTATCGGCAATGATAAAGGATTTTTCATATACACAATAGCATGTCTACAACTGATTATTAGTAACAAGCAATGAATGTTTCAATGCCCTTGTAGTCAATAACCATTCAATGACAAGCAAATACATCAGTCCCTTGCAACCAGAGGCGATCAATATGTAGCAAATGTAGACATGTACGAGTTATTATGGGAGATTCGTTATCTATCAACAAATGCCAAAAGGCTGTGATATATGTAAATATCTATAGGCAATTGCAGAAGATGACATGCAGCAGAACACTACGATTCACCTATGATCAGAAGCATGAAATTTATAATAAAAACTGCAAAGCACGGGGAAACCAAAGTAGTGTATTTGCAGTGCTAGGAAGAAGTACAATTCTATGTTTCAAACACTGAAGAAAGCAGCGACATGTATAAGATGAAATGAGCTAAACATCACTAGTGATGCACAATAAATGAAGCTCAACGTGATGTTAAATTTTGTCACCGGATCCGCAACATTTGTACAAACGGACATTAAGCATTTTCAAATTTTATAATTAGACTTTACATGTGGGCATTTGCATATCTGATAATTACAAAAATATAGCCATGCAAATGCGTGCACCCGCATGAGTTCCGACGAGCATGTTGTATGCCCACATGTAACGTTTAAGGATGCCGCGTGGGTCAAGAAATGAACTTAAGTTCAAGCCCAATCATTCTATATCAATAGATAGGAGTTGACACGGCTCGA
Organism: Dendrobium nobile; assembly: GCA_022539455.1. Classification (NCBI taxonomy): domain Eukaryota; kingdom Viridiplantae; phylum Streptophyta; class Magnoliopsida; order Asparagales; family Orchidaceae; genus Dendrobium; species Dendrobium nobile. The sequence continues at coordinate 36,129,646 of CM039721.1, read as the reverse complement.
ACTGTTGAACAAATATACTGTCGTGGCATTGACCATAATATTTCTTTTATACATTCATATTTGGCCTTTAAGGTCTATAACAATAAAAATTACAAATAAAGGCATAACGTCGACAACGAAGCTGGTCCTCTGTTGGCAAATAAACAAAGTCGATAAGATTCAACCAATAAAGTAAAATTGCCTATAAATGATGGTCGTGTTGACAAAAAAATCTTAATCGGAGGGGACCATAAAAATTTAAAATGACTCCCAAATTTCCATTGAAATTCAAAACCCAAAAATCACCGAATCCTAAATATTTAAAATTGAAATAAATCACCAAAAAACTTAAGGAAAAATACCTATCCACTCTCCGCAAGAATTTTCCTAGGTGGATAAGCTTGAAAATCACTTCGGCTCACAAAGAGCAAATGTCTGGTCGAGAATATCTCGAGGATTCATTTTCAATCCGTCTCTTGCCAATAAGGACGTGACACGCATGTTCCATAACGACATTAAATAATTGAGTAATGAATCAATAGGATATGACCGATAGGGCACAAAGCTCTCTGTCAGCTAAGCTGTGTTTAAATTTAACCCCTTAGATAAATATCCACCCCATGCCTGTAAGATACCCTTGGATGAAGCAAGTCATGGCTACTGATAAGGATCCTTCGATCAGGATGAGTCGACTAACTCCTCTGACTAAGTTGACCAGGGATCATGATGACCCGGGATGGCGGAACAATGTGATCTTGATTGAGTCTATCATCACACCCTCTCCACCATCTGCTTTAAGTTCAAGATGGTAAATTTTTAATTTTAAACGTTAAATTTCCAAATACCTAAACTCTGCAACTATTATATGCGGGATACTATGTATCTATTTGACGACTAGCCTTAAACAAAAGTTTCTCTCTCGCCATTGGGAGGGGTAATTAATTATAGAGACTTCTTGTGCCTTTATGAAACTTGAACTCAAATCATAAAGTCCTCGCAAAAAGAGGGCGAAATATTTGGATAGTGCTTATTCAGAACCCAATTTGCCTTCTAAAAATTTGCCTCAGGAAATACTCATTAAACTCTTCTTAATGACTCGACTAAGAAATAAAGGAGCCGTGAAGAGGCCGGGGCGCGAATTTTTGAAGCCCACATACTTTTATGCAATTCCTATATTTAATATTATTTTACTCTTTTAATATTGGATTTTAATTTTACTTCATACAATTTTTCACTTGTTATTCAACTTTTTGTACAATTTTTTTTTTCATATGTATATAAATTTGTTATTTCATAGTCCAATAAAAAAGTTAATATGTCATCCTTTAACATACTATTTAGGTATTATATAAAAAATAACTTTTAACCATTATTTTCACTTTACAAAACTTTTTGATTTTGAGGTTTACGCCTTAAAACATCTTGAGGCTTACACCTCGCATCATGAACAAAACAATCTTAATATATAATTGCATAATTTTAAACCTTGTGTAGAAAACGCAGACCCTGCTTACTTTGGTAGAGGTGGGTGAAAGGGGATTTAATTGGGCCAATTTTGGTTTACGATGCAACTGAAAAGATCTGTCTAATCAGAAATTGGTTTAAAATTGTACAAGATAGATAGAAATAGCATTATGATGATAAAATGGAGACTTTGTGCATATGAAAATCAAATAAATGAAAGGCATCGACAAATTTGAAAAAGAATGGAAGTTGATTCCAATGTATGTTGGACCATATAAGATATTTGAAAGGATTGGGATGTCTACCTACATCTTACAATTTATAGAGCATATGTCTGATATCATGATGTATTTCCTGTATCTTCTCTGAGGAAATGAGTATTCGATTTTGGAAATCAAATATCTATAGAAGAAGTTGAGATATGTTTGAATTTTAGTTACCTTGAAGAACCAAAGAAGATTTTGGCTTATGATGCTAGAAAGTTAAGAAATAAAATTTTTCGATGCTAAGGCTTAATAAAAAAACATAAAAAAGATAGGCTACTTGGGACAAATAAGATAAAATGAAGCTATATCCTGAGCTTTTTTGATGATATGAGTTTTAAAATGTTGAAGACCATTTTTTTAGGGAGAGGAGAATTTTAACACATACAGATCAGTGTATCATTCTATCTATTATGACCTGAGCTAATTTAAGGTAATCCCGTAAATTTTTGTATTTAAATATTCTCCATAAGTATGGGAATGTTTTGTATGTATAAGTTTGCATGTGTTCTGAGGATGGTCCCGAGGTTATGTGTGCATGTTTTGAAAATCTAGAAAATTCAACTTTTACCATATAACTTTTTGTATATTATAGAGATAATGATTCTGAACATTCAATTTTTTATTTTTGGAAATTTTACAGCAATGGTTTCGGAAAATGTGCTATTTTAATTGTCGAGAAATCATTCTAACCTTAGAAACTGATGTGTAGTATAATTAATGCTTCAAAATATTGTTCTAAATAATCTCTGACAATTTTGTTATATTTTGAAATAGTGAATTTTTTTCTCAGTAGTATGCTCTGCTTCCCAATGTTAATTTTTTTATTAAATTCTGAAATGATTTATTTATGTTTCTCTTAATGCAATGCAATAAATTATATGCTTATCTATTTAAAACGTATGATTTTTAGGATATCTGGTGTGTATGGTGGAAGTTTTGTTCTGGTGCTAAAGGCATAAATTCTATTTTGTGCTAGATGCACATTCTTTTATGGTATTGAATGCACATTTTGTCTAGTGATCGACATTGGGAGTCTTAAGAGCCTATTTTCTTATATACCAGCGCGAGAGTCATAGGGTTAGAGTTCTCTAAATTATGTTCTGATGTGAGGTATAAGGGCTTGAGGGAAATTTGTAATCTTTTCTTTTGACATATGAAGTATTTGTTTATTTACTTAGTTGCATTATTATTTATGTTTTCATATCTGCAAGCACACTACCGTATTCTACCCAACAATTATTATGAACTGCTTTTAAAACTCATCTAAATGCTTAAAAAATAAGTTATTTGAAAATTTAGATAAGTGTGACCTGCAAAGCTATGTTGGTTTAGTTTATCTGCATTCTATATAATGGTCTTAACAAGGGAAAGAGTCCGTTGAGTTAAAGATTTGATTTGTCTGAGTCTGGATAGATATTTCTTTTTATGAATTTTTGTGTAGTCATAGTTAGTTATTTAAATTACTCTGTTATGTAAATTACTCTCTCGTAATGTACTATAGTGTAATTATTGTATATATATATATATATATATATATATATATATATATATATATGGTGAGAAATGAAAAGAAATTTTGTGGATGAGTTATTTTTGTATACTAGCAATTATTGCCAACTCTATAGTTATTGTTGGTTTTCTATATTATATTGGAAGAAAAAATATGAAAATTTTCACAACACATTGATCTAGGGTTGGCCTGTCATAAGTCAACATGATAGGACTTGTTATATTTGTGAGTTTTATCGAGTTAGGTTGTGACATGAGTGTACTTGTTATTTAGGATGATTTGAAAAGCATTCCTTTATTGTGTAAATCATGCTTGTTTGTGTTTTCGGTATATTTGATCCTCCCACTTCTCCTATAGATGTAGGCTTTGTAGATTTGATCCTCTCACTTCTCCTATAGATGTAAGCTTGGTTGAAATTTAATCACTTAAATTTTTATTTCTTTATATGTGTTTTTTCTTGATCTATTTTTTATTCTATGATGTTACGCATCATAGTCGATCCTAAAATATTTTTAAATCAAGGTTTTTTATCACGCTCGTAACAATAGGTGCACTTGCGTGTGAGCGGTGAAGTGCTTTGTCAAATAGTTGTCATTTTAGTGTGCCAAAAAATTGGCATAGAGTGTTGTGTATATATATGAAGAATTATATTATTGGTATTTTTTTGTCTATTGATGTATCTGTCTTTAGTGCACTTTTCTGCAATTAAGTTTCAATTAATTTGTGCTAACTAACAGATGAGAAAGTAACGTAATTTAAATGGTTTATATTTTTTGCAATGTTTTGTTGTAGATTCCAAAACATATTAAAAAAAAATTTTGTAGAGAAGATTTAAATTACTAAACTAATTAATTTTCTCATTATTGATCTTCTACAGTTACTTTGCCTCTTTTTTGGTAGTGCAATCTGAAAATAAAGGAAAAAATGAAAGAAAAAAATGTTGTTTTCAGATTAGATAATTACTGTTTTATGTTTAAAAAATTTTGAATGCAGAAAAATCACATGAGCAATAAGATTTATGAGCAAATGCTACAAGTTCTTTACTCTATTCATTGTAGTAACTATCTGCAAATAAACTGCTATCGACCCAGTACTTTGTATATTAAAATAAAAGCCAAGTTCACTGTTTCTTATTTCTGAATCAAACGCAATTTTTGTGACAATAATTACTGGAAAGATTTGTTCCTTCTGCAGCCTATCGGATTTTTTAATTGCTCTCCTGCTGTTGATGTGCCGCCAAGTAATAGTGATGCCGAGCTCAAAGAGACTGGAATGTCTAAGCCCCAAAATGGTTTGCTGGCAAAGCTTTGATGAAACATCCAAATGGAAGGAGATGCCACTAATATGTTATATAATAAATGCGGTCTTGCTTCGTTCTTTAATTTGCTACGCAACGGCTAATGTGTTTTTTATAGTGATAAATGAGAAAAAAAATATGCTTTTATTAAATTAGTTAAATTTGTCACTGTGATTTGAGAACACTTGCTGTTTTGCTACCAGTCGAAATGCATGTTGTATTGTCTGGTGGCTATGACCCACTTGTAAGTAAAGAGTTGGATTTTGTAATAATTGCGTTGTTGCACTGGGAAGTTGAATAAGATGTTTGATCAGGGTTATATGAAGATATTCGAATTCAGACTCATTAAAAAATGTTAAAAGTTCTGGTGGTTGAGGATGCGTGGGGAATATATGAAAACTTTCAAATGCAGGCTCATTATAAAATGTTTATATTGTCGGGTTGGATTAATTTGCAGTCTGATTAAAAATGTTGCTCGAGTTTACTTGCGTAGTTGTCTATCGTTGTTTTAGGATGTGTTTGGAATTGCTGCAACTGTCTGTTTAGCAGGTTGTAAAATTACTGTACAAAAAATTGCTTTCCAAAGTAGTTGTATAAAAAGTTTTATATTTTGTTTTGGAAATTTAAGTGTCGAGTTATTTCGTTGGAGCTGGAGGAGAATAAATTAATTTTATACTCTATATATATATTGGGATGAAAAAAAATTATTTAAATAACACTTCTTTTTTTAATTTATATGATAACAAATTAAGAATTATAAATTTAAATTATATTTGATTTTATGAAATATTTTTGAACTTTTAATTATTATAGTTTTTTTACATTGTACTATCATAGTTTAAATTAATCTTAAAAAATGTACCTCTATTACTTCATAATAAATATATTTTTAATAATAATAAATCTATGCTCATTTTTTTAATTAAATTGAAAGATTAAATAAGTATGTAATTACAGGCTTGGATCTAAGTCTAGTAAAGTAATAAACAATCAATTATTTGTAAGTTCCTAAGCTATAATAAAAAACCTGTTGGACAATATCAGCTCTCGTTTTCTAGAGAGAGAAGCTCCCGTTGAGTTGGGTTTTTTCAAAATTTTTAATTTCCCGGCAACGATCTTGAACGAAATTGAGGGGATGACGGCGGATGGACGTCAGCAATCTTTGCCTACGGCGATCAATGCGGTGTCCGTAGGAGGTGGAAATCAAATCTCTAAAGGCAATGTTTGTCAATGTTCTGTTATGAAGAATTGGAATGATGATGGAAAGCTTAAATCATCAACAGGTAGGCTGATAATTAAGGAAGTTTCTGAATGTATACTGAAGAAAGTTTATAATGTACCTGGTAAGGGCAAATCTATAGCTGATGAATCTGAGTTCGTAACCCCTAAGCATGAATTGTTTTGATCGCCTACAAAATCAACCGAAGTCGGAGCTTCTTCGTCAAGCATGAAAATTTTTGTAAATCATTTTGGGAATTCAAATGCAATCGCTGGTAATGCCAGCGCGATAAATGCGAATTCTCTGAAGTAGATTAACAAAAGTTCTTGTGATAATGACGGAAGTTCATATACGGCTGATCAAACTATTGTAATTGAGAAGGATATGTATGAACCATCAGGAACAGATGTGGAGAATGGAGGAATTATGAAGAATATGCCTAACATTGGTAAGAGTAATGAAATTACTGGAATGTAAAATGCAATTATTTATGCCTGGTCTAAACCGCAGAACGTCAAATGCTCTTACAAGAGTGAACAATCAGAAATGTAAGAGGATGGAGTAGCAGTAAAATTGAACTTGGAGCAGTGTAATAAGAATTTTCAAATTCTTCATAATTCGCTTGTGATTAAAATCCTAGGAAAAAGTCCAGCTTTTCCAATTTGCAGCATGGAATTGAGAAGACAATGGAACAAATTTGGCGGTGTCCACATGACGACACTAGGTATGGGACGAATTTTATGTTCATTTAAAAATCCTGATGCAGTGGAAGAAGTTCTAAATGGTGGCCCATGGTATGTTGGAAGGCACATTGTTAGAATGGATAGATGGTCTCCTTCATTTGATCCTAACTCATTCAAGGGAATTACAGCACTGGTATGGATTCGGTTCCCATGTTTACCCCTTTTTTGTTGGGATGAGGAGAATATTGTAAGATAGCTTCCTTTGTTGGCAAACCATTATTTCTAGATGGAAATTCTTTCAAATGGGGAAAAAGAGAGTATGCTCGGATTTATGTAAGAATAAATCTGGAAAACAAGCTGCCAAATTGTGTTTTGGTGGATGGAACTTCAGGTAGATTTTTTCAAAGGGTGGAGTATGAGAAGATTGATTTATTATGCTATCATTGTGGCAAAGTACGTCATGATAGAGTTGCTTGCCCAGATGATAAGGCAATTCCAAAGGAAATGCAACTTGTGAAATAGGTAACTAAAGCAGGAAATGATGCCCAAGTGCCAATAGAGGCAAAGGATTATGATGTGGGGAAATTGGAGTATGGCCCATGGATTCAAGTTAAATTCAAGAATAATAAATTCAGGAATGGCAGGTTCAATGGGGGAAGCAAATATGTGAAAAACAATCAAGGAATTCTTTATGAAGAATTTAAAAGCAAAAACCTAAAAGATGATGCAGCAAAAATTATCAGCAATACAAATGTGGAAATTGTGTCTGAAATAGGAGCTCCTGAAGCAATTATAGATGAAGAATGGGGTACAAATGTTGCTGAGATCAATGACAACATTATGGCAAATAAGTTCAGTTTTCTAGCTGAGGAAATTGAAGAAGGTGAAGTAGAGGTGCAGATGCATAAAGAAATCATGGATAATAATAATGTGGCCGCAGGTCTTGCATCTCCTGAACAAAAGGATAGCTCAAGAGGTATGGCAACTCTATTGAAAGAAAAAGATGATATTTTAAATGTTTCGGTCAAAAACAAATTGTTAAAAGAAGTAAGGTATTTGGGGCCGGCTGAAACTGAAAATAGAAAGAAAAGAAGAGAAGGAAGAGGAAGTAAAAAAGCCGAGGATGTATCCCCTTTGGTTACATAAATGGCTTCCATTATGTTTTGGAATTGTAGGGGGACTAGGAAGATGGATGCCTCCTTGTACCTTAAAGAAGTAGTTAGAGATCATGATGTTTTCTTTATTGGCTTGACCGAGACAAAATTATCAAATATGGATAGAAGTGAAGTGAATAGCAAAATTGGTATTTCCTGGGATTTTTTCCATCACCAAGCTCAGGGAAAATCTGAAGGAATATTGGTTTTGTGGAAGAAGAACGTGGCCTCATTCAATGTGATTGAACACTCTTCTCAAATGGTTTTTGGTGCACTCAGTACCACTTCTTTTGGTAAATGGAATATTACAGCGATATATGGGAGCAAGCATTGTCATGAAAGAAGCTTATTATGGGGTAAGCTTGAAAAGTCCATGGTAAGTAGTGTTCCTTCCATAGTTGGGGTTGGGGGGGGGGGGGGGGGGGGGGGGGGGGGGTGTTGATGGGGATTTCAATTTTGTTTTAAACAAGGAAGATAAAAAAGGAGGAAAAAGGTTCACTTTCTAAAGGACCTAGAGATTTGAAAACTTCCATGATTAACAATGACTTGCATGATGTTGGAATGATTGGACCAAGATTTACTTGGTGTAATAACAAGGATAGGGCTGCTAGAATATTGGAGAGGCTTGATAGGTGCTTGCTGAATTCGGCTTCATTGCAACTGGTTCCATTAGCAAAAATTAGACACCTTGCGAGGATTGCGTCTGATCATAGCCCAGTTGTTTTCAGATTGGAAGAGAGGCAACACAACGGGGTAAAAAATATAAAAATTGAAGATACTTGGAGATCTTACCTAGCTGCCTGGAACATAGTGGTGAAGTCTTGGGGAAAAACTGATTTTGGCAATAATGTTGACATCTTACTTAGAAAGCTGAGAAGAATTTTAAAAGCACTCTTCTCTTAGAACAAGAATAAATATAAAGATTTGTTATTTCTTAAAGAATAATTAAAAAATGAAATTTTGGATTTACAATTGAAGGAGGCCTCGGATGCAGAAATTAATTCAAACAATTTGTTGCTTCTCCAAAGTAAAGTTCATGAGTTAAACATCACTCTAAGAAGACTATCAACTTGGTGGAACCAAAGGGCTAAGGTGAGATGGGTGGATGAAGGAGACACTAATTCAAGGTTCTTTCACAATTATGCATCGGCTAGAAGGAATGAAAATATTGTGAGACAAATCAAAGATGATAACAAAAATGTGCTAGAAGAGTTTGAATAAATTGAAGAAGTTTTGTTAAAATTCTTCAATAATAAGTGGAAGGCTAGAAATTGCATTATTGATGAATGGCCGATGTTACCAGAGAACCAAAAGCTAAATTACAGAGATCTGGAAGTTTTCATGGCTGATTTCACTGAAGAAGAGTTTAAAGTGTAGTCTTGGAACAGGGAAATAATAAGTCACCGGGCAATGATGGTGTGACTTCCTCCTTCAAGTTCTATTGGAACATTGTTAAGGATGTCACTTAGACAGCTGTCAAGGACTTCTCTAAAATAGGAGTGATGCATAAGGAATGGAAAGACACTCTAATTGTGTTAATTCCAAAGGTTAAGAACCCTATCTTGCCATCAAATTATAGACCAATAAGTCTATGTCAAACAACATACAAGATAGTTGCAACTATGATGGTAAATAGAATCAAATTCTGCATCTCTAACATCATTTCTGAAGAACAAATGGCATTTATCCCTAGTAGAAGTATGTCGGAGCACTGCTTACTAGCTCAAGAGATATTCAATAAATTTAGAATATCTAAAAGCAAGAATGGCATGATGTCAATCAAATTAGATATGGAACAAGCATATGATAGCATGGGATGGCTAACACTTAAAAACATTCTTTTGTGGTATGGGTTTCCTTCCAGTTTCTCGGATCTAATTATGGAATGGGTAACTAATGCAAGGTTTTCTATAATATTGAATGGGTGGAACACAAAGTGGATATATGCTGAATGTGGATTTCATCAAGGATGTCCACTATCACCTTACTTGTTCATTATGTGCTCTCAGCTCCTATCAAGTGCAATTAGACAAAGAAGAAGTGATTTGGGTGTTCAAATGTCAACCAGAAGTGAGAAGTTTACACATCTTCTATATGCCGATGACGTTCTATTATTTTCTCATGCAAAACTCCATCTTGCTGAAATTATGAAGACCATAATTGCAGATTTCTGTGGTTGGATAGGTCTTCGGGTAAATTTCAATAAATCCTAAATTATTTTTGGCAAATTTGTTAAACATGCTGTTAAACATAAAATTGCTAGAAAACTTGGTTATAGAGTTGTGAAGGAAATAAAATATTTGGGAATCAAAATAATGATGAGAAGATTGGGTATGGATGACTATCAAGACTTGTTGAATCATGTCTTAGATAAATTAAATACTTCGGGATGAAAATCCTTATCCATGGGACGTAGAATTATTTTGGTAAAGTCAGTTTTGTTATCCTTGCCAAATTATTTGATGACTCATTCTTTAGTCCCAAAAAAATATTATATGAGCTAGACAAATATAGCAGAAATTTCATATGGCACAAACCGAATGGAAGAAGAGGTCTACACTATGTAGCGCAGGATGAAATCTGTAAATCGAAGAATGTAGGGGGTTTGGGGATTCATTCAGTAATCTAGAGAATAGGTCTTCTTAGAGCAAGGTTGGCATGGAATGCTATTAAAAATCATGATTCCTTATTACATAGGAATTTGTCATTGACATATGGTAACACTATTTCGAATGGGGATTGTAAGAAGAATGCTTCTAATACTTGGCAGATTATTATAAATGGAGGAAAATATATTAAGCCAATTATCAAATGGAAAGTATGTAATGGGAAGAAGATTAATGTTATGAATGACATATAGCTACTTGACAAATGTTTGAATATGTGGCCAACATTTGCTAATTGTGGGGAATTGGAAGGGATAATGCTCAATCATTTCATAAATCTAGATGGGAGCTGGAATGAGGAGGAATTAAAATGGTTCTTTAATCAGGAAATTATATGCCTAATATTGCATATTTATGTTGAATCCAATGGTGAGGAGGATAAGATGTAAGCTATGTTTCAATACTCAGGCAAAACAATTGCATCGTTGGCATATGCAAAATTGATGGAATCAGTAATCAAGGAGGATGATTATAGCTTTTACGAATGGATTATGAAACTTAAACATAATCCAAGAGTAGAGCTATTTTGGTGGAGGTTGAGCAAAAATGCAATTCCTACAAATCTTTTCCTCAAGTATAGAAAACTAAGCAATGAAGAGCTATGTGCTAGAGGATGTGAGGAGGTTGAAAGCTATTCACATATTGTCATAATATCTAAAAGATGTTATTCACAAGCTTAGAGATCGGGGCTTTCAAATTCAGATGTTTATTTCATTGGAAGATTGTTTTACTGAACTAAGGAGCTTATCTTGGAAGCATACCAGAATTGTTAAGATGTATTGCATAGCGGTTTGGTTAGCATGGAAAAATAGAAATGATGTAAAACATGGAAAATCTCTATTTCTTCATCCTTGATTGCAACAAATGTTCTATCAATTGCTATGATCCAAACAAATCCAATTCTAGATAACTGGGGTGCTAATCTCCTAAGGGAGTCTGACGAAACTTGGCACCCTCCTCCTCTAGATTGGATAAAAATTAATGTTGATTCTTCAATATTAAGATCAAATCAAGATGGAATTGGACGCATATTTAGATAGTATAAAGGAAGGCTGATCATTGCGTTCGGGAAGAATACTATTCATTGGGATGTGGCACAATTAGAGATGGAGGCGGTAATAGCAATAAGGGAATACATACAAATTTGGATGATGGAGAGCAAAGGTGCTATCATTGAAAGTGATAATCTTAACATCATCAAATTCATTCAAGATTCAATGAATAAATCCAAATGGAAACTGGACAAATGGGTGGAAAAGGAGCTATTCTTTCTAAAGGACTTCAATAAGGTAATTTTTCATCATGTCAATAGAATTGTAATAAAGTAGCAAATCATTGTGCTACTCTTGCTTCACAAAATAGTTTTATTTTTTATAGCTTTTCTTTTGACAACATTCCTCCTTCATTGGTTAAATTGATAAAGGAGGAATGTGATCACTTTAGCAATTGTACCTAGTTTTTATTTGATTTAATGCAATCTACAAAATTCAAAAAAAAAAAAAAGTTCCTAAGCTACAGGATAGCAACTTCATGACTTCAAATTAGAGATCATGTAAAGCCCAACAACATTAATATCAGCAACTACAAAATTGTGACCATTATTCAGAGCGACATAATTTTTTTTTTGAAAATTGCAAATTGCATTAAACTCAAACTTATTGCAAACTAATAAAAGGGAAAGTAACTATCACATTCCTTTTTTATTAAGCTGAACAAAGACGAAGGAATGTTACTAAAGGAAACACAGTAAAAACAAAAACTATCTTCTAAAACTAAAGTAGCATAAAAATTGGCCACTTTATTTTATTCTCTAGAGGTATGATGAAAAATAACTCTTTCAAAATCATTAAGAAAAAGAAGCTTCTCTAAAACTGAAGTGTAAGTTTGCCACCTTGATTTCTTCATATAATATTGAAGAAACTTGATAATATTAATATTATCACCTTCTATTATAACTCCTTTGCTTTCAAACATCAACATATGTAGGAATTCATTTATTTATAAAATAGCCTCCATCTCCAATTGATTAATATCCCAATGAATTTTCTTAATTCCAAAAGCAAGAAGAAATCTACCTTTATGGTCTTTAATTATACCTCCAATGCTTGCAAGATTCTACTCCAATAGAGAAGCATCCACATTGATCTTGATCCAATCTAGAGGTGGAGGGTGCCAAAAATTTTTGAACTCCATACGAAGAGTAGCACCCCAGCCGTCTAGTATTGAATACATAAGCATGTCTGTGAATAATACATTAGCAGCAATCACGGTAGAAGGAGAAGTAGTCTTTCCATGCTTGATATCATTTCAACTTTTCCGGGAAAAGAAAAAAGCTGTACAATAAACCTTTAGAATATTCATATGTTGCTTAGAACGAATTCTAAGCTCAGTTAAACAATTTGCCAAAGATTGAAAAATAGGAATTTGAAATCCCCAATGTCTCAACGTGCCAACGATATCAACCAAAAATTTGCAGTTGACAACAATATGAGAGTAATCTTCAACCTCTTAACATCCTCTAGCACAAAGGTCACTATGACAAAGTCTTCTATTCTTTAAAAAATCATTAGTCGGAATGGCATACCTCCTTATCCTCCACCAAAAAATTTTAACTCTCGGATTAAGCTTTAATTTCCTTAACCATTTAGAGAACCCAAAATCATCATCTTCACTATTATATTTGATTAATTGATAATATTCCAATGCTGAAATCGATCTTCTCGAATGCTAAAATAGGGCATCAACTCGATCCTCTTCTCCATTATGACAAATATCAACATGCAAGATAATCCTGTTAAGATCTTGATGAAAAAAATCGATTTAGCTCAATAGTATTTCAACCACCATCTTGCATTAAAAACTGATGAAGCATAACACCATTCAACCCAACACAATCGGCTAGCACTAGCCATTTGTTAAAACAACTATCCAAAAGCCATATATCATTCATAACATTTATTTTTTCTTGATTTGCCACCTTCCATTTTAAAATTGGTTTGAGATAAGAAGCCCAATCAAAAAGAATATACCAATCCACTGAAATATCCTCTTTTAAACTCCCCATTCCAAATATTATTACCATATTTAGCAATAATACTTTTATGTAATAAGGATGTAGGATTTTAAATGAACCTCCAAGCTAGTCTTGCTCTTAGTGGACCAACTTTAAGGATTGCAGAATGCAAACCCATACCACGAAAATCTCTCAGTTTACATAAATCCTCCCATGCCACATAATGTAGACCTCGTCTACCATTTCCTTTATGCCAAATAAAATCTCTACAAAGCCTATCTATTTCAAACAACTCCTTCGGGAACCAATGAATATGTTGATAAGAAAACTAGTAAAGATAAGGAGGATTTTATAAGAACAATTCTCCCAGCCAATGATAAGAATCTAGTTCCCCAAGAATTAAGTCTCTCCAATGCATAATCTATCAAAGATTGAAAGTCTTCCTTTACCATTCTTCGAAGAATAATCTTGATTCCCAAGTATTATAACTCATTAACCATTTTGAAGCCCATTTTCCTTGCAATTTTTCTTTTTATGGAAAATCTGACAGCTTTTGCAAACAAAATTTGAGACCTAGCTTTGTTAATCTTTTTCCCAGTCCACCTACAAAAATTCGTAATTAAACTCATCATAACTTGAACCAACCTTGTAGAAGCTATCCGAAAAAATAACACATCATCTACAAACAGATTGTGAGTAATGTTCTCAGCTCTTGAAGATATTTGAATTCCCAATTCATGTCCCTCTTGATTAATTGCATTTGATAAGAGTTGAGAACACATAATGAATAAATAGGGGGACATAAGACATCCTTGTCGAAAACCACTTTTAGCTTCAATCCATTTAATGCTCTTACCATTCAAAATAATGGAAAATTTCACATTCACCACACATTCCATAATAAGATAGAAAACTTGGCTGGAAATCCAAACCATTTTAAAACATGTTCCAAAGCCATCCATCCCATACTGTCATATGAATGCTCCATATCCAACTTCACCGTCATTAAATCTTTCTTATTTTTAGAAGTTCTGCATTTATTAAAAATTTAATGAGCTAACAAACAATGCTCAGACATAGATCTTCCCAGTATGAATGCAACTTGTTCTTCAGAAATAATTTTAAAGATACAACACTTCAATATATTCACAATCATAGTTACAGCAAACTTGTAAATAGTTTGACAAAAACTAATCGGACGAAAGTTAGATGGCAATACCAAAATTTTAAATATTTGGATAAGAAATGTCATGGTATATTTCCAAGCTTCATGCATCACACCTGTCTTGAAGAAACCATCAATTGCTTTCCACATTGCATATTTTACAATCTTCCAATAGAACTTGAAACAGAGTCAGTGCTTCCATCCAATCCAAGAGATTTGTTACTTCCTTCCTGAAAAATCGTTGTAGTAAACTCCTCAGTGAATTCAGCACTTAATAGCTCAATTTTAGCAGAATTAATTCTCTATTCTTCTTTAACCAAAGGCCAATCCAGTAAATTACAAGTTCTAAAATGCCATTTCTTCTAAAAAAACATTAGAAAAATAGCTTCGATCAACTCCATGTCTTCCACTAATTTATTATCTTCATCTTTAATTTGTCTAATAAAATTCCCATTTCTTCTTGGAGAAGCATAATCATGAAAGAATTTTGAATTATAATCACCTTCTACAATCCAATTTTCCTTATCCCTTTGATTCCACCATGTATACAATAATCTACCCAAGGTAGCATTAAGCTCATGAACTTTACCACAAAGCAATTTCAATTTCTCTAGACTAAGCCCTCCTTCACTATCTTCCTCCAATTGTAACTTCAAAATGTCATCTTTCAATTCTTCCTTGAGTAAGCTTAATTTTTTGCATTTGTTTTTATTCAAATAATATAAAGCTTTTAGAGTTCTATGAAGTTTCTTGTTAAGAATATCAACTACATCACCAAAATTACTTTTTCCCAAGCCTTAGTAACAATGCTCCATATAGCCGGGTAAGACTTCCAAGTATCTTCAAATATGGAATTCGTAGAATTGAATCATTGCAACTCATCAAATTTAAAAAAAAAAAGGGACAATGATCAGACACCACCCTTGCCAGATGTCTAATAATTGCCAGTGGGGTCATTTGCAAGGTAGCCAAATTCAACAAGCATCTGTCAAGTCTTTCCCAAATACTAGCAACACGTTCTTTATTGTTACACCAAATAAACCTTGGTCCAACAACACCCACATCATGAAAGTCATTATTTGCCATATAAAATTTCATTTCATTCAGACCTTGATTCATAATAAATCTTTTTCTACCCGTTTTATCTTCTTTGGATGAAAGACAATTAAAGTTCCCTCCCACTATGGTAGGAACACTCTCCCCAACAAGCCTCTCAAGACTTTCCCAAAGGCACCTTCTAGTATAAAACTCCTTATTCCCATACACCGTAGCAACATTCCATCACCCCCTACTAGCAAGATCAAGAACCCCAAAAACCTAATGGGAAGAATGCTCCACCTCTCTAAAAGACACAACATTCCTTTTCTAAAGCACCAAAACACCATCAAAAGTACCTTACGCTGGATGATGAAAAATATCCCAGTCACTCCCAATGATTCTATTAACATAACTTCTATCAATACTAGCTAACTTGGTTTCAGATAACCCAATAAAGAAAGCAACATTATCTTTCACTATCTCTCTAAGATTTAGAGAGGCTTCCTTCTTTTTGGCCCCTATAGAATTCCAAAATATAAATGTAGACATTAATTACATAAAGGGGAGGAGTCCCCACCAATCTTCTTCACATTCACTTCTCCCCTTCTTTTTCTAAGAACAACTTCTATTGGTCCAAAAAATTTTAGCTTACAGTTTGATTTTTGATTAGCAACACTTTGATACGATAGCTCATTATCAGAACCAGTGATTCTTTCATTCTAGATTTAACAGTTACAACATTAGATTTATTACCTTCAGAAGTAGGCCTAACAACAGTTTTCCATTCTCTATCATTAATTGAAGAAGTTGTAAGTTCAATTATACCTTCAGAAGGATCATTTGAACCAACAGCAACTAGACATGAATCCTTATTTACATGATCGTTCATATTTTCAGGAATATCAACATGAATAACAACAGGTGGATCTTCAATATCTTTAGCCAACATATCAAAACTGCTCGCCACACAAATATCAATCTTTAAACTATCCAAATTTTTATTCCCTTCAATCTTTTTTTCCATATTCTCCACTATCATGTTGAATATTATTCTCATATTGAACTTCATAGGATTTTTTATTGACAACCTTCTCCTTATTCAATTCCTTCAGATTTGAACCACCTTCCTTTCTCCACCTCTTGAATTTGTTATTTATGAATTTCACATGCATCCAAGGCCCATTTTCCTCCTTTTAATGATTAAATATTGAAGATTCATGATCATCAAAAGTAGATTCCAAAAAGCTTTTGTTAATACCTTTTACATTATCTACCTGAGCTTGAAGTACATTGCATTATGATTTCAAATGCCCAACCTTAGCACAATGAAAATAAGATGAAGCAATCTTCTCATATTCAACCTTTTAAAAAAAATCTCCCACCCAATCCATCATCCCAAATTTCCAGAGGTATTTTGGATTCTAAATTAATACGAACACAAGAATGGGAAAATTCCCTCTTTCCCCATTCAAATTAATTACCATCTAAATACATAGGTGTTCCAACCTTTGAGGCAATTGTAGTAGTATTTACTTCATCCAAGCAGTATAAAGATAGAAGAGGTAAACAAATCCAAACTGGAGCAGTTAAACCTTTTAAAGATAATGGTGAAAAATACCGAGACCATTTGTGTATACCTACAATGTGACCCCCAACATACCGTGGGCCACCATTGAGAACTTCTTCCATAACTTTGACCGACTTAAAGGAACATAGAATCTAATCCAACCACAAAATTGTTAAGTGAAAGTAGTCAAATTTGCTCCATTGTCTTCTAAGCTCCATGCTACACATGGGAAAAGGTATATTTTTCCCTAAAACTTTCAATACCAAAGAATTCTTCAAAATTTGCTAACTCCAAATCTGAATTTAACTTGACCGCAACACCATCATCTGACATCTCCATTGAATCCATATCAAAATTAATTTTAAAATGTTGAGGTCCTTTCCAAGAGTTGATAAAACCTCCTTTTTGAACGTCAGTTTCCATAGGCAGATCCTCGCGATTTGAAGAATCATGATTTGTAGACTTAGAATTCGAAAAATTCAGAGACAAATTGTGACTCATTATTCCTTCATTACTACAAGTGAATTTATTAACTTTCAAAACCAAATCTGTTGTAGAAGCTTTATGACAAAAACTCCATGAAGCAATGTTCTTAACAACATTTCCTTGAACAATTTCTAGTCTGTATGTACCTGCTGACTTGAGGAAAGAAACATATTTCTTTCCTTTACCTTCAATTACTGACTCTTGACAAACATTAGAATGAGAAACTTCCCTAATAATCAACTGTTTTTGAAAGCTCTTGATATCTCGTTCTCCGTCTTCTAATTTGTTGTGGCTCTTCTATACGAACACTGAAATTTCCCAAAGCCGTTGAATCTAAAAGTTGAAGGAGGATGAATGATTGAGGAACCACCGGCAATAGGTTGCCAGTGATCAATCACCGCCAAGATGGAAAAAAATGTGAAAGAACCTGGAAGAAGAAAATTTGAAAAATAGAATGTTTTTCTCTCACTAGAAAATCAGAGTTTCTTTCTCTAGAAAATCAGAGAGTTTTTCAGGATGCCATAATGAGTATATAGTTATAGGCATAAAGTTGGTATTTGTATTGATGGGGAGGCATGGTATGAAGAAGCGAGCAGGGAGTAGAAATCGGTGGAGGGGGAGGGAGAAGACAAGAAGGGCGACGAATAAGAGAAGGAAGACAAGGGAGGCGATGCCATCTGGAAAGTTTGTGGATAAAGAGAAGAGGCGGATGATTGCGGAGATAGTGAGGAGTATCAACAGTAGGAAGGAGAAGATACAATAGAGTTTGAGGGTTAGTGTATGGGAGCTTGCACAAAATCACTTCTTGTAGGTGATGATGATAGCAACGACGAGATGGAACATGAACTGGAAAGTGAAGAAGATTGATTGGAGAATCTAGGTCGGGAGATTTCCATGAGATGAGCTTGAGGGGCTTGATGTTGGTCTTTAGGTTTGGTAATTTTGGTCGGAAACGGTGAGGACAGTGGGATGAAAGTCATGAATATTTGCAAGCGGAGATTTATGTCATTTAATTTTTTGAGAGAGATGTACTTGGCACATTATATTTCTATTGTATTGACATTTAATTATCTGTGTCATAGTGGCTCGATTATAAAAAATGCTTAATGCCTAAAAAAAAAGTTAAATATATTTATTTAGACTTAGGTAACAACAACAATAACAACAACAACAAGCTTTTATCCCACTATGTGGGGTTGGTTACATGAATCTTTTTTCTCCATTGTGTCCTTTTATGGGTCAAATTTTCATCTAAATATAATAAGAAAATGTTATTTCTAATATTTTTTGACCAAGTCTTTTTAGGTCTACCTCTAACTTTTTAAAGAAAAAGTTAAATTTATTACATCTTCTTTTCTAACCAGTTCATCGGAAGGCCACCATTATATGTGACCAAAGCATCTATGGTAACTCTCTTTAAATCTTATCTTCCATTGGAGCTACATAAATTGAAAAAAAAATTTCTAATTCATCTCTTAACCAAAATAAAGCTAATAAATTATGAAGGAATTTAAGAAAAAGAAAAGGAGTCTATTGCACCCAAATTCAATAAAATAATTGCCTTTGCTATTGTGAGAGCAAGAAAACATCTATTTATCATTAAATGCATGGTTAATGCCTGACTAACAACTCTAATTACAAAAATTCGATCCTAAATTCTTTTGGTGGTTACATGAAATTAACGCCTTTGAATTTTCCCTTAAAGGTTTAAACATGGAATCAAAAGAAATCTTAAAAAAAGAATCAACTCACTCTAAACGACATGAAGAATATAGGATATTTAAGTCTAGGTGTGTGGAGGTCTTGAAACCTTTTTTCTTGAATTTTGTTTATATACTAGACCTTCTTAATGTTTAGGAACTTATTAAATTTAAACCATATCCAAATGACTTCGTACTTTCAGATATTGATGATTAGATTATAACTAATGATTTCAATATCATGAGATTTGAGCACATATGAAGAAAAATTATCAATATCAATTGATCCTTATTTGCTTAGTTATTTGTAAAACTCATAACTAATTCAAATAAAATTTAGAAAATGTGGAGTGTAATTTTAGTAGTAATAGACCTAGTGAGGGGAATGTGACTTTGGGTGATCAAGTCATTAATAAGAGTTTACATTTTAGATATCTTGGATCTATTGTTCAGAGTGATGGTGAAATTGATGGAGATATTATCAGCAGAATTCAAGTTGGATGGTTGAAGTGGAGGAATGCATCGGGCTTGTTTTGTGATAGAAAAGTACCCCTCAAACTTAAGGGAAAATTCTATACGATTTATACATGATCTAGTGGTCAAATTGAGCTCAAATTAGGTTGGTAAATATTAAAGCATGTTATTTACCTTTTTTTTTTGAAGAAAATGCATAAAATTGCATTAAAAAGATAAAAAGAAACAAATAACAAACTAGACATTGTAGATTCCTCCTTTAACAAAGTCTTAAAGGAAAGAGGAACCTTATTATCACTCAAGTCATCCCAAATAAAAGAGTTAAGAATAGCATAGTTAGCACATAAATCAGCTAACTTATTACAACATCTATTCAAAAAATTAAAAATAACATGTTCAAAATCTTTGATAACTTGAAAGCCTTCCAAGTTAGAATTTGTACTTGCCTTGGTTTCTTGAAGAAGCTTGATAATATTTGAATTGTCCCCTTCTATGATGATCTCCTTGTACTTGTACATCCAATCTTTAATCACATCCTTGAAAGAAAGAGTAGCAACTAGCTCCAATGATGAAATGTCCCAATGAATACATGTGTTCTCAAAAGCCAAAAGAAATCGGCCTTTGTGATAACGAAAAACCCCTCCAATTCCACCTTTGTAAGATGAAAGTAATGCTGCATCAACATTCACCTTGATCCAATCAGGTGGAGGAGGATGCCAATGCAAATTAGACAGCCAAGATGATTGATTAGCACCACATATACCTGAGCTTCTACTAGTACCATAAATAGAAATGGAGGCATAACTCACAGCATTAGCAGCTATGCACAATGAACTATCCACAAATCCTTTATGAATTAATTTGTTCCTTGATTTCCATGAGAACAAAACCATATTGCAATATAGATTCACCAGGAATGGATTTTGTTTTGACAACCAATAGCAACATTCTTCAAGAGAAATAAAGGAAGGGATAAAGAACCCCCACCTATTAATTTGTTGAATAGCTTCCAACAATTTTTTACATTTTACTACAACATGATCGCTATTTTCATCTTCAATGCATCCTCTAGGACAACTTGCCTCCCTTTGTAATCTCCTATAAGAGAAGAAATGATAAATAAGAAGAGCATTATTAAAGATTCTCCACCAAAGAACCTCCACTCATGGACTTAGTTTGGATTTCCTAATCCATTTCCAATAATTGACAATAGCTGCTTGTTGAACCGAGGCTTAAAAAATAAGTGCATATATTGTTTCCCCTGATTTTTGCTAAAGTAATTTAAGTTTATCTTTCCCCATGTCAGATTGTATTTGAATATTTCAAATAATCTTTGCAAGTTCCTCACCCATATACTTGTTGATTTCAATAAGGTTCCATTCACCTTTTTCAATCAGTTTATCCACTGTTGAATTACTAATATTTAGTGTTGACCATTTGCTCAAGCTTTTATTTGCTTCAATGAATTGCCCCCATTTGAAATGATTTTCCAAGCATTATAGCTTCCCTCCTTCATCGTACCATCTCCATTGAAGCTCCCATATTTCATATAGAATACCTTATGAAGTAATGAATCTTCCTCTTGAACATATGTCCAAGCAATATTGGCTCTCAAAGGCCCAACTTTATTAGAAAAAGAATGTAAAGCTCTACCTCCCCACCTGAAAGACAAGCACAAAGTATTCTAGCTCACATAGTGAATCCCATGTCCTCCATTAGCTTTATTCAAAATTAAATTTCTACAAATTTTATGAACTTCATAAAGTACACCTTTGGGAATCAAAGAGTTGGTACTTTGAAAATTAGTATAGGAGAGAAAAATAGTTTTAATTAAAGTGATTTTTCTTGCTAAAGAGATTAGCTTTCCTCCCCAACTATTGACCATCTTCAAAGCTTTCTCAATAATAAAATGATAATCATCTCCAACAAGTCTTCTAAGAGCTAATTTAACTCCTAGATAAGACAATTCTTTAACATTTTTGTAACCCAAAATTCTTGTTATTGCTTTTTTCCTCCTCTTCACCGATTTGCCAAAGAGCAAGTAAGATTTGTGGTTATTAACTTTTAGCCAGTCTAACCAAAGAATTTATCCAAGATTGCTTTAATATCTTTGATAGCCTTCACTCTTACTTCAAAAAAAAAATGATTACATCATCTGTATACAATAAGTGGGAGACCCTTGTCCCATTTGAACTCACATGAATTCCAAGGGAATTTTGCTTAAACACACTGGATAAGAGCTGAGAACAAAGTATAAATAAGAATGGAAACAAGGGACAACCTTGACGAAAGCCAATTTTCCCATCAATACAATTGGACGGATTGCCATTAATTAAAATAGAGAATCTAGGATTTAGGACACATTCCAAAATAAGTTATGCAAAATACAAGGAAATCCAAAATATTCCAAAGCTTTAATCAAAGTATGCCACCCCCTAGAGTCATAAGCTTGTTCCATATCTATTTTAAGAGAAACAAAGCTTTTGAAGGATTTAGAATACCTAAATTTTTGAATGATCTCTTGTGCTATCAACTCATGATCCGACAAAGATCTTCCCTTCAAGAATGCCACTTGTTCCTCAAAAATCAATCCAAGAATAATTGAAGACATCATGTTCATAAAGGACATTAGCCGCAACCTTGTAGACTATGTTGCACAAGCTAATGGGTCTAAAATTTGATGGAGCCAACGGGTTGGACACCTTAGGAATTAAAACACTAAGAATCTCTTTCCAAATTGGATCCATTTCAGCTGTCTCAAAGAAATTGTTAATAGCATTCCAAAAGTTCACTTTGATGATGTCCCAATAAGCTCTAATAAAGGATTAGGCAATACCATCATTACCTGGAGCCATGAAATTGCCTCTTTGCTTGATTACTTCTTCTACCTCTTCAATGGTGTAAGCTTTATTTAATAGCCTTTTATCATCCTCATTTAAAGTTCTCCATGGTATAGGCCAGCCATCAAGATTACATTTCCTTTCTTTCCATTTCCCTTTAAAAAATCGGACCAAGACTTCCTCAATTTGATGTAGATCTTCCACCATATATCTACTTTCATCTTTAATTTTTACAATATAATTAACATTTCTTCTAGCCGAGGCAAATTATTGGAAGAATTTAGAATTGCTATCATCCTTCACAATCCATTTGACCTTGGTCCTTTGTCTCCACCATGTATCCAACCTTGCTAAAGTAGAATTATGTTCCCCACTTTAACTTTGAGAATCCAACAATTGTCATCTGAAAGCCCTCCATCATTAGCTTCTTTGGTTTGTAACTCCTCAATTTCCTTCAATAAGGAATCTTTCAAAATAAATAAACTTTTGTGTTTTTCCTTACTCCAATAAAACAATGAATTCAATGACTTTTTCATTTTTAAATTGAGAATACTTGAATGCTACCAGCATATTTTTTCTCCAAATACCTCTTACCACTATAGCTGAAGCCTTATTAGAAGCCCGACTATCTTCAAATCTAAAAGCTATTTTAAGCATAGGCTGGAATTCAAGTAAAATTAGGAGTATAGGACAATGATCCGGAGCAACATGAGCTAGGTTTCTTACCACCAATCGATGTGAAGGGTTAAGTGCAGCTGAATTCACAAAACATTTATCCAATCTTTCAAGTATTCGATCAGTCTTGAATTTGTTGTTACACTAAGTGAACCTTGGACCATGAAATCTAGCTTCATGAAAGTCATTAGACAACAAAAAAGATTTCATTTCCTTTGGTCCTAGAGAAAAGATAAATCTTTTCCCTCCCCTCTTATCTTCTTTCGAAATAATACAATTCAAGTATCCTATTATTACCATAGGCACTTCCTTGGAAGAATAAAATTTCAACTTCTCCCAAAGTTTTCTTCTTTTATATACATCCTTATTTCCATAAATTGAAGCAATTCTCCAACTTCCTCTATTATGTATATCCAAATCACCAATAATAAATTGATTGAAAGATTCCAACACTTGAAACTTCGCAATGCTAGATTTCCAAATCAAAAGAATTCCGCTCGAAAAACCTTCAGAAGATACTTTTAAGAAATCCCAATCCGAACCAATTAATGTATCAACATCCCTTCTATCAATATTGGATATTTTGGTTTCCAACAAACCAATAAAAATATCCCATGAACCTTCACAATCTCCTTCAAATATAGGGAAGCTTTTTTCTTTCTAGCTCCTTTACAATTCCCAAAGGCTATAGAAGACATTTATTGAATAAGAGGGGATGAAATCCCCAGTTTTGCACCTTCCACTCTTCTACTTCTAGGAGCCAAGTTGATTGGAGCCAAACCTTTCAATTGTTTTGAACCTTTTTTCTTTGCACAAGAAGAACCTTTATCCTTGTTATTCAAATCAAATTTTCCCTCCATATCTGTCAACATGATACCATCTCTTTTTATAATATTTCCTTTACAGCCAATAGGTGAAGAATTAGTAACTTCTTCTCTGTTCTCAACTTCTTCTACCAATTCTTCTAAAACTTGGAATTTATTTTCAAGAACTGAGGAAGCATTGTTTTTGAAATTCATACCAGATTGGATGTTTGTAGCCTTTATCAAATCCTGAACTTCATGCTACGAGATAGCTCTAGCTTCCAATTATGTAGCTACCAAAATCTGATATGTATTTTTAACCATAGGTTCCTCAACTTCTTCAGCTTCTTCTATAGTCACCTTCTCATTAAGATAAACTCCTCCAATATAATCTTTTCTTTGTTTTGAATTCCCACTTGGCAGCAACCTTCATATCTGAAACATTCACTGGATTGTTGTTAGCTCTTCTAAAAAATGGTCTTTTATTTCTTCTTTTCCCATAGTTGACATGAATCTATGGACCTTAACCTTCTTTATATTTATTGGAGCCATTCTCACCATGATTAATAATTATTTTTGATCTATCTTCCTCCATTAGCTTGAATGAACTATCCTCATTTATTGGACCAATATTAGTATCCTTCTTGCCTCCCAAACAATCGTTCTTTGAGTGCATGATCCTACCACAATAGTAACAAAAATTGGGAATTTTCTCATATTCAAACTTTTAAAAAAATTTCCCATGGCTTCCCTCAACCCAAACTCCACATGGTAACTATTCACCCAGCTTAATTCGTACACCCCTTCCAAACTCCCTCCTTTACCACTGGATGTTTCCATCAATCAAACATGGTTTTCCCACCATAGATGCAATCCTACAAATGTTTATATCATCCCAACACTATAAGGGAAGGTTAGGCATCCTAATCCAAATAGGAGCTGTCAAACCTTAAGGAGGTAGGATCAAAATTTAGAGACCATCTATCAATACAAATAATTTTCCCGTTAACAAACCATGGTCCATTTGAAAAAAGTAGCTTCTAACAGTTCTTATTCATAAAATGAATAAAGAACCCAACCCTTTCCCCACATTGTTAGATGAAATTTGCCATATGAAGCCCTTTGTCTTCTAAGTTCAGAACTGATAATTGGAAATGCCACATTCACACCAAATACTTTGATAACTAATGATTTCTCAAGTTTTCTGGAATTCTCAAGTTCATTTTGAATGTGTAGTTTGACTGTCTTTCCATCTTCCAACAAGCATTCACCAAAATCCAAATTTGTCACCTTTATATTTTCTTTTTTGCTCCAAGCATTCAAATGTGCTGTAGTTGTCGCTCTCGGGGGATCCACATGAACACCGTCAACACTTTTACCTAGTTCCCCTGAATTGCAATCCTGGACTTTAACTAATTCTACATAAGTTGGCTCCAGCAGATTATTTTCAATCACATTCACAGTCATATTTTCCATAAAATCACTTTCTCCACAACCACTTTGTTAATTGATTTTAACTTAATCAATTCAACATTTTTGGAATCAATCTTCTCTGTTAACCCTTCCATAGAACCTTTGATGGCTTTCTCTTTCAAAACCTGTGTCGCCTTTGATGAAGGTGAGGCACCATCTTTAACAAAACCATCACCTCTTTAAATAGGGATTTTTACTACTTTCAACTGAAAACTCACATTGTCTTCCCTTGCAACATCTTTGCCCTTGCCAATGACTTCAATATCATTCTTCTTTAATAAACCTCCTTCATTGATGATTAATGGCTTTCCCATCTTTGTCATGGATTTAACACCTTGTGGAGCTCCATATTTCATGTATCCGAATGCCGGAGGAGAAGATGTGAAAGTACAATTTTGAGCATAAGATAGTCCTATAATGGACCATCAAACATCTGATGGACCACCAGCCATTGGTGGCTGGTGAACCTTAACCACCATTGGATAAAGAGAAAAAATCGCGTGATTGGAATTTTGAAATCATGCTGAAAAACCTTTCAATTTCTCAGAGCTTTTGTCTCTAGCATGTTATTTACCTGCATAAATTTTCCTAAACCTTGATTTGTCCTGGGTTTTTGTGACTTCAATTTTCAAACTTTTGGGTTATTTTTTAATAAAAAAACTTCAAAAATTTATAATTCACACACCACTTAGAATCATACGTTGTATTTTATGTGGTTTGTGCATGTTATTATAAGGATTACTATGTCATTGATTTTACCTAGATCCACTTTGTTAAACTCCTAAAATGAATCACTAAAGGTATATATACACTTATCTTTGGTGATTAATTTTGAAACATAAGTATATTAGTGGCTCCAAATTTGGTGATTTAGAAGTACATAATATGATGAACATGTGTTTCAAATTTTATTGGATTTAGAGCTAATTTGGCCTATCATTTTGCCAACCAAAAATCAATGCACAAAATTGACCTTGAAATTTCAAAAAATTATAATATAGAAAAATTAAATCTAAAAATACAAACTAAATGTAAAATTATTTAGAATTAAGTACTAAATAAAAGAAAATTAAAAACTGATCCCTATGTGTAAAAATTATTAATTATTTATAATAAATAATTAAAAAATATTTAAAATACCAAATAAATTTTAAATTATGTAATCATCCCTATGTGTCATAAATGACATTTGGGGAAGATTTGAAAAGGCCTGGAGTCAATTTGGCAAAAAAATAAGAAACATCTCTCTAAACAAATAATTAAATAATTCATTAAAATCACCGAACTTTGAAAAATCATAACAAAACACAAAAAACTCTAATTGAATAAAATAAAAGGCATTAGACTCAACTATGGGTCTAGCATTGATGAAAAATATAAAATTTTTAAAATTTAGTGAAAATAAAAAGGTTAACATTTATTTGAATACAATTTTTTAAAATCAGAAAACTTCTAAAAATCCTAACTAATTACAGAAAACTCCAATTTATTCATACTCAAATACATTAGACTCATCTATGGGTCTAGTATTTTTGACAAATAATAAACTTTTAAACTACAAAGTAAATTTAAAAAACAAACTTTTATCAATTTTAACTAATAAAATAATCAAGAAAAACTGATAAATTCAATAAAATCTAGAAAATTTAGAGTTTTATTTACTCACAAAACTAATTAAAATGCATAATAATGATAACAAAACATAAATACTACTCCCTCCTTCAATAAAGTTTTTAGGCTGGATTACATTGAGCTAAGGGGCTACGCGTGCTAAGGAGGCCATATTCTTTGTGCCCGTTGTGACAACGGAATAAATAAGTTGATGGAATATATAAACTTTAAATAATAAATATCTTAAGTTTGTGATATACCAACTCAATTAATTAAAAGTTACGAACCAATCAATAAACTTAAATAAATAATTAACTGTTGGGTAGCCCGAGCTTACATAGCTTATTGAATCTTGTTGAATCTTGAATTGGTTGTTAAACCTAAGCTTATGTTCTAAGGCTAACCAAAGGGGGGGGGGGGGGTGAATTGGTAATTTAAAAAATTACTTCTTGGATTTTAAAATTTTAAACTGATTATTGATTCGTAGCAATTTAATTAAACATATTTGTATGCAAATTTTTCAACCATGAAATTAAAATTGCAGTAAGTAAGCAATGAAAATTAAAATGGCCTAATGATTTATAGTGGTTTGATCAAACACAACCTACATCGACTCCCTGAAGTCTCCCTCTTCAGGTATTGCACTATTACCAAAAGTGACTCTTCTTTTGCCCCCACAGCAAGGAGGAGAAGCCTTTATAAAACTCTCTTCCACCAATCTCCAACGCGACAGAGAACCATCATCCTTTCACACAATCCAAGTGTAAGCAAATAACCTTCATCCTTTCACACCCTCCAAATGTAGGTAGAGTTCCTTCATCCTTTCACACTCTCCAAGTGTCAGTATAGAATCATCGGTTGTTCACACTCTCCAAATATTGGTAGAGAACTAGATCTTATCCAAAGATCTTGTCATGAACAATTTAGAAAGATAAGAGGAAGAGTGATAATAACAATTAAAAAGAGATTTTTACTTTTGAGTAATCTTGTGAACCCTTCACACTCCACTTGCAAGAAATCTCTCTAAAACACTCTCTCACACTCTCTCCTTCAATTTCCTATGAAAATTCTCATAGACAAAGATTTTAACGTCAGTCTTTAATGACCCTTTTATATAAAAGACATAAAACATCATACAAAAAACTGAATTTTTCAATTTAGAGCATACTCGATTGTATAGTATGATCATATATTTATACATACAATTAATTTAAATACTATTACATACAAATCTTTTATGAATTAGTATGAAATCATTTCATACCTGATCATCGTCAGGTACGAATTAAGTTCATCCAGGATGAACAATTAGAAAATTCAATTTTCATATGTACAAAACTTTAGGATGAAATGAGTGAGAATAGACTCGAGACGTTCATCCTTGTATAAAATAAGGATCGTCCCGTATGATCCAGACTTAGAAATTTTTTTTTGTGTGAGAAGAAAATAGAGGCGTTCATCACTATATGAAAATTATGATCATCTCATATGATTTTCGTGCGAGAACAAAATAGAGGCGTTCTTCCCTGTATGAAAATTTAGATCATCTCGTATGATCTTCATGTGATAATAAAATAAATGCATTTATCCCTGTACGAAGACTAGGATGTCCCATATGATTCATCCTTATAAAAAATATTTTCATTTATGTTCTTTCAACTGCTCGTTGGGAGAAATAACTGATTAGATCGTCTCGTAAGAAGTGATATCATACAATACAATCAATTTAAAAATGTGAATTTTAAACTCTCCCTGGTGTGTGTGTGCTCAGTTACTCAATTATAATCACACTCTCTCAGACTCAATAAAATAGAAAATACAGACTTCAATTTCAATAAACTTCTAAACTGATCTTGATGTGAAGTCTTCAACAATTTGGAGTGTGATTTCCCTGAAATGTTAGTACACACAAGAGCAAAAGAATTTTTTAAAAATATGTTAGGAGAAATAATAATCAAATCAATAATATTTGGAATCATAAAAAACATACAAGTTGCAAGAATATTAAACATGCAAAACTAAGTAGCAACTATCTCAACAATCTCCCCCTTTTTTATGATGGCAAAATAATTATTATTTGAATAAAATTGAAAATCCTAAATTTCTCCTTAACACACCCTAAATGAATAAGCATGTGAATATAAGGTAATTTCTATTAAGAACAAATCAATTTATTTTTTTTCTTATTTTTCATAAACTCGTAAACCCATAAAACAAAACACTTTCAAAACTCACAAAACTCTTCAAAATTAAAACAAAAAAATAAAATAATTCTAACGAACACTAAAATGCAAAAACCACACTAAAACACAAAAATCAAAAGCACAATCAAATATTATTTCTCCTTCATTTTGACAACAACAAAAAGAAGGAAGAAGAAAAACAAAAATGTAAGAAGTCATATGAGAAGCCTTTTATAATTGATCTTGAAAGAAATTGAATTATAAATGCAATAACAAGATTAATGCTTATTTAAGAAAAATAAAGATTCATAACATTTAAATTAAATATAACATAGACAAGATAAATATATCAAGGTCATGAAATAATCTAGATAATTAGACATGGAAAATTATTGCAATAATGACAAAATGAAGATTAATTAAAGTCAAATTCCAATACAAAATATAATTGAACATTAGATTGATTTGAAGTTGAAGATTAAAAGATAGAGGAAAGAACATTATCAATACACTTGTTTGGCAATATTACGTATCTTTCAAATATTTATGGCACACTTTGTGCATCTTTTTATATTTGGGTTAATTTTGTGCCTTTTTTTCAATTTGTAAAATATTACGCATTCTTTTGATTTTTGTACACTTGTACATTTCTCCAAATTTTTTGTTTGATCTTTCTAAAATCAATAATCTAAAAACATCAAACATCTCTAAGTATAAAGATTATTATATTGAAAAAGGAATTAAAAAATAATAAGACATCAAAATTGCAATAATAGTATTAAAATTTTGTATGCCTAAATAGAACATGAGATTGATAGCCTTAACTTGATCGAGTTATAAATTAACTTATATTTTTGAAAGATTAGATTTCCTAGTGAAATTAATTTTTGTATTGCTGTTCATGTTATAATACCTTTTAGATCAATTAAGTCAGGATCAATATATAAACAAACTAACATTTCAAATAACTAAATAAAATAAGACATATTTTATTGATATCAGTTAAACATAGAGATTCATTGACGCACAGCTGATATCAATACAAACACAACATATCATAAAAAAAAAATTAAAACAAAGGACAATCACAGAAGAACTACTAAAAATATCACATCACATCTCAAAAGTTTGACAAAGATAGCACATAAGAAGTACATCTACAACTCTGAGGGGCCCTGGTCTGGAGGAGGTGGTTGGTTGAAGATAAAAAATAGCTATTCATCATAACCATGTTGGTGTTCAATGATTCAAACTAACCTCAAAACCAACCCATATTCTGCTGGTGTAGGTGAGTCTGAATTTGATCAAGCACTGATCAAAATGACTCTCAAGTCGATTGAAGCGTTGGACCATCTCCTGAAAGTCAGGTCTATGAGTAGGCACAGGTGCAGGTGAAGGTGTAGGTGCTCCCCCTTCTTCCTCAGAATCCTCTTTGTATCATCTCTCCCAAAAAGTGCTCGAAATGAAGCATCAGTGAAGTAGATAAGTAATTCAAGTAGAGGATCAGTATGAACAAGATTGTACTTCTTCTCAAAGATATAGGTCACTAGGTGTCCTAAAGCAATATTATTATTCCTCTTATGAGAGATATGAGCAATTTTAGAAAGCCCGTGAATGTAATTAATAATTAGTTGGGCTTCATCAATTAGTTGTCTAGTCATGATAAGATAAGTGACAGTTGACAGAAGAGGAGTAATATTAATATGGTCACCAGCATTAGGAATTATGGAGGTTTTAAAGGACATGATAGAAGATCCTTGCATTTTGATTCAAAGTAGAGACCTAACCAAACGACATACTTGTTCAATCCCTCTAATTATTTATTTCAGTCCAGTCAAAATGAGAAGAAGAAGTCAAAGTATGGGCTCTGACTCCTTGAGTCCTTAAGTGCAAAATGTTTACCAAATAATCCTTAGTTATTTTTACCCTCTTTTTTAGTACATAAGATCTAATCCTACTTTTTGTCAGTACTAAAAGACATGTTGGCTTGAAATTAGTGAAAGGTTTCTTTGTTATAAACATGAATCAAGGTCAGAATAAATGCAAATTGGGTGGTAACGAAAAGGGGCATCACTTGAAAATGGATACCATCTTGTAATAGGACTCTTAAAGGAGTGATTTTGGAAAAAATAAACCTAATGAAAGAATCCTCATTAGCCCTGAATAGAAAGGTGTCGTCTTCACCCCTAGAAGACAAACCCTTAATGAGTCTACCCATCTTGCAAGAACTGACCATTGCTAAGATTTGAAGGATTGGAAAAGGCTGTTAAAGTGAATGGAAATGAATTCCAAAGCCCTCCTATTTAAAGAAAAATGATCTTTCATACGTACAAAAAGAGGTTCGTACAACACGATTCATGGGTTCATATGTACGAAAATAAATTTCATATGTACTAACAAATAAAATAGAAATGAAATGACTTTTTGTAATCACACAAGTTATGAGGCATCCTTTTGTACATGCTTTTTGACCAGACGATCGTATAGATGAATAGGTGTTCATCTGGGATAATTATTTATTTAAGATCATTTTAATGATGGTTAGATTTGTCCCCTATATTGAATGACACGTATTCGTACATACGAACTAGGGGTTCATACATACAATCAGTTATAATAACTTATTCTTCCCAGATAACCATCTAGGTGCATACATACGAATGAATACCCATCATTCGAGATGATATAGAGATCGTACAGTACAAAATGTATTGGAAAAAATAAAATTATACGTAAAGAGTTAAAAATAATGATTGAAATGCTACAGAATTTGTACAGGACAAAAGTAATTTTGTATTATATTAATTGAACAATTACAAAAATTTGCACAATCGATCAGAAATAGGAAATTCAATGTGAAAACATTTCAAAAACCACAAAAAAACATAAAAACACAAACACAAATAAGCACTTAAAAATATCAAAAAAATACACAAAGATACATATGAAGTTTGTAGAAAATTTAATTAAGCATTAAAATCAATCACACCAAGTCTTGTTCTTAATGTACTAAAAGTATCAAAAACTAGTGGTTTTGTAAAAATATCTACAAGTTGATTTTCAGTTAAGATATGATTCAGCTTAATTTCTCCTTTGGATACATGATCCCTTATGAAGTGATGCCTTATGTCTATATATTTGGTTCTAGAATGTTGAATAGGATTCTTTGAAATGAAAATGGTACTAGTGTTATCATAATAAATTGGAACTATACATATTATAAATCTTAAGTCAATCAACTATTATTTCAACTAAAGAACATATGCCACACAACTTCCTAAGGCAATGTATTCACCTTTAGTAGTAGATAGTGCTACAAAATTTAATTTTTTTACTAGAGCAAGAAATTGAAGAATTTCTTATGAATTGACATGTTCCAGAAGTACCCTTTCTATCAACCCTACAACCTACAAAGTATGAATATAAATTGTTGCAAATCTATTTTTTCATGGCTTACGTTTTGATGATTGACAAATACTACTTCTCTTGGACTACTTGTTGCTTCTAACTTTTCAGGAATCGAAGACCGGACGATCATGAAGAAGCCAAGTTCAGAATTGCGTAGGTTTAGGGTTGAGTCAGTCTATACTTTTGTTTTTCTCTTTTTGAGTCTACTTGTAATGGTCAAAGAGACTGATGCTAAGTAACCCTACACACACACACACTTGAGAGACTTAGAATTTCTATTTTTTCCCACATCGGCCCGGCCGATATTTATATCGTCCGGGACGATCAGCTTAAAATAGAAAGTCTAATTAAGGATTCTAAATTAAGGCAGCCGACATTAACATATCGGCCTGGACGATACGTGTATCGGCTGTTGAGTCTAGTAATTAGGTTGTTAAGCCTAAGTGAATGTCCCAAGGCTACCAAGAGGGGGGTGAATTGGTAGTTTTAAAAAATTTTAAGTCCCCTTTTAGAAACTTATTGAACCGAAATAAAATTTCTTTTAAATTTTGTAGAAAAAGGTTTTTCAACCACAGAGTTTTTTTTTAAAACTGAAATAGAAAGTGCAGAAACGTAAAAACAGTAAAGTAAATGACACCAGATTTATAGTGGTTCGGTCTATAACCAGACCTACATCCACTCCCCAGAGGCACCCTCTGAGTATTGCACTAATACCAATAGTGACTCTCCTTTTGCACCCACAGCAAGGCGGAGAAGCCTTTACAACACACTCTTTTCACCACTCCCCGGTGCGGCAGAGAACCGTCCATCCTTTTACAAAATACCCAGTGTTGGCAGAGAACCGTCCGTCCTTTCACACTATCCCCAGTGTGGGCAGAGAACCCTTTGTCCTTTCACACTCTCCTAGTGTGGGCAGAGAACCCATCATCCTTTCACACTCTCCTAGTGTGGGCAGAGAACCCTTCGTCCTTTCACACTCTCCTAGTGTGGGCAGAGAACCCTTCATCCTTTCACACTCTCCTAGTGTGGGCAGAGAACCCTTCGGCTGTTCACACTCTTCAAGTGTCGGCAGAGAACCGGATATCCTTGACTGATCTTCTCACAAGAATCTAGAAGGAAGAAGGAAAAGAGTGAAGTAATCCCAATTCACAAGTAGAGACTCTTACCTTTGAACTCCAAGTGAAGCCTTCTCGCTCCAGTGGTAGGAATCCTCCTTTGAATGCTTTCTCCAACTCTCTCCTTGGCTATTCTCTCAAGAGGCACGAAGATCAAATGACAAAAAGATTGGGTGGCAGTCTAATTTGGACTATTTATACAAAAGACAAGAAAAACAGCCCAAAAACTGCAAGTATTCAATTCTGTACGCAGTGGATCGTCCTGTACGATCGTGGATCGTCCTGGACGATTTTACTTAAACGATCTGAAACGACCCTATTTATATATGTGTACGAAAATGACTTCGTACAGTTGATTGTCCTGTACGAACTGGGTTCGTCCAGTACGAACGGTTATTACAAGGTCGGTTCTAGAAACTAGTGAAAACTGTCCTAAGTCGGTTAATCGTTTGGACGAAAATTAATTCGTCTGGACGAAATTTTTACAGAGGACTGATTGTCCTGGACGATAATTTATTTCGTCTGGACGAAAAATTTCCCGAGGACCAATCGCCACAGACGATAATTTAATTTCGTCTGGACGAAAATTTTCCAGAGAACCAATCGTCCTGGACGATAATTAATTTCGTCTGGACAAAAATTTTCCAGAGAACCAATCGTCCTGGATGATAATTTATTTCGTCCTGAACGAATAGGACTTAGAAAAATTTTCAAGCAAGTTCCTATTCATTCCATATGCTCTATAGGAGGTAACTGTCTGATCGTCCAGTATGAACTGAAGATCGTCCTGTACGATCAGTATAAATTCTATATGATCTCCTTATGAGTGAATGTTTTTATTCTCTCAAAATACAATCACTCCCTTTCAATTTAATTTCTAAGAAAAGTGCAAGCTTCAAATTTTATAAAGTATCTCATGCTGAATTTAATTTGAAGTCTTCGTAGTCTGGAGTTCGTTTTTCCTGAAATGTCAGTACACACAAGAGCAAATACAATTCTTCCAAAATTGTTAGGAGATAACTACACATTTGAACAATAATGTTTGAAATCATCAAAACTTTATAAGTTGCAAAAATGAAAAGCATGCAAATAGCAACTATCTTAACAATCTCCCCCTTTTTGATGATGACAAAACAATTATTGTTTGTATGATTTCAATTTAAACAAATCTTTCTATCTCCTAAACTCCCCCTGAATTGATGAATACATGAAAATAAGGAGGCAATTTGAACCATAAAAATTTTTTTATTTTTTTTTTATTTTTCACAAAATAAACTAGAAACACAAAACATACGATACGAACAAACAAAACATACAAAACAAAACATACAAACACAATGATTTCTCCCCCTTTTTGACAACAACAAAAAGTGAAGAAGAAATAGACAAGAAATGTAAGTAATTGTATGAAATTCATTTGAACATTTAATCTAAATGGTGATTGATACAAGGTATGCAATTTTAAACTAAAAACATTAGGTCAATCATAGAAATTCATGGAATTTAAAAAGTGATATAACATTGTAATTAAGAAGAATTTAGCAAAGACATGATTCAATTTAGACATTCCAATATAGAAAATCATTACAAGAGAGATGATGAAAAATTCGATATTTCAAAGTTCAATAGAATATTAATGAACATAAGATCAATTTGAATTAAGAGATTGAAAGAATTTGGAAAGAAGAGAATTACTACATGTAGCGCTTTGCGCATCTTTTTCAAAATTTTTGGGCACATTTTTTGTGTGCATCTTTTGATATTGGGCTGATTTTGTACCTCTTTTTCATATTTGCGAACCTTTGCGCATTCCTTTTGATTTTTGTACTTTTTGTACAACTTTTTCAAGAGTAATTGAGACCAATTCTTTCCAAAAACAATAATCTTAAATTTCAAATATTTCTAAGTGCATAAATATTATTTGAGCTATGAAATACAAAATAAGACAACATCTAAATTGCAATAATAATATTAATTTTTATGTAGTCTAAATGAATAGACATGAATTTAAAAGTTCTAATTACACCAAGTTATAAACAACTTTTAAATTTAGAAAGACTAGATTTTTTAATGTAGATAATCTCAAATTACAATCTAATTTAAGCACTATGAAGATTAAATAATACTAATGAAATTCATAAAAATTGACCATATTTCAAAAACAAATCAACTTTAAAACAAGTACGAAATACATTGATATTTATGAAAGGATTACACATTTCATAATATCTAAACACAATTAACAAAATACACTTAACTTAAACTAAAAAACAAATATAAAGACAAACACTTAACATAAACACTAACACAACAAAACATGAAACAAAACACGAGTACAACAAAGACACAGAAATTCATCTCTACTATTCTGGAGGAGGAGGAGGAGGATTGCCACCGAAAAGGTTGAAGTAGGAGGCCATCAACATTACATTGGTATTGATATCATGTACTTCATTTCTAATGATACCAATGTCTTGTTGTTGCTGCACAAGTTGAGCATCAAATTGATCAAACCTTTGATCAATATGAGTCTCTAATCTATCAAATCTCTCAATCAGATTCTGATAATCTTAATGAGGTGCAGTGGTTTGCGCTCCTTCTTCTTCTTCTTCTAAAGCACTGGCATGTGCTTTTTCTTTTTCTTTTTCCTCCCTGAAGAGCAATCTGAAGGAAGCATCATTATAGTAAACTGGCTCTTCATATTCTTCATCAGGATGCACCAAATTATATTTCTTTTCCAAAATGTAAGTAATTAAATGTCCCAAAGAAATATTCATTTTCCTCTTCTGTTCAGCATGTCCTATTTCTGAAAGTCCATAGATATGATCTATGATAAGTTGGGCTTCGTCGATAGGGCGAAGATCCATAATCAAAAAGGTTAGAACAGAAAGGAGAGGAGTAATGTTTATCCTATCACCAGCTTTAGGAATGATTGAAGATCTAAGGATATGCTGGATGATACGGGCATTTTGGGTCATCCCAGATACTTTAGCAACATGATAGGTTAGGCCACTTTTTCTAATTACCGTATTGACATCTTCCCATCTGATTGTGTTTTCAATCATTAGATTGTGAGCTCTATATCCTTCAGTCCTTAGGTTTAGAAATGCACCAATGTCATGCTTGGTGATTTCTACTTTTTGCTTGAAAACAAAGGAACTAATGGAAGAGTGATCCGAGTTAAAACTCATGTTTGCTAGGAAATAGTAGAAGGTTTGCTTATTGTAAAAATGGATGAGAGAAAGTATGAAATGGAATTGGGTTGAGGCAAAAAGGTGCATTACCTTATAATTTATCTCGCTTTGGATTAAAATGCGAGATGGAATTATTTTGGCGGAAGCAAAACGAGGAAAGGATTCCTCATTCACCTTAGAAAGGAAGTTTTCTGAGGCATTCCTATTCGGCTTCTTCGCTAACACCTTTTGTCTTTTGCTTGAGGAGGCCATTGACAATTTGAAGTAGAAAGGGATTGAAAGAGAAGTTTGAAAGTGTGATTGTTAAGTTAGAAAGCCTTCATATTTAAAGAAAATGATACGTTCGTCCTGGACAAAAAAAGTTCGTCCTGGACGAAAATCATCGTTCGTCTGGACGAAAATATTTCGTACAGACGATCAAATTCGTCCAAAATGTAACGGCTTTTCGTAATCAACACAACTTACGATGCGTCCCTTCGTACAGACTTTTGACTTGACCGATCGTACATACGAACATAAGTTCTTACAGACGATCTAAAAATAACTCTTTTAAATGTCTCTTGAAAACCGTCCCCTACACTGAAATGACATCTGTTCGTCTGGACGAACCAAAAATTCGTACAGACGAAATCCATATTAAAAATTGTCTTATCCACTCAACCGCTGCATTCAATCGTCTTGACGTTTGAGAAGAAAAAAAATTCGTCCTGGACGATCGTCAGATCGTACAGACGATCTAATTAAAAACTGCTCTCAAAACGGTTAAAAATGCACGCAAACCAATT
Organism: Dendrobium nobile; assembly: GCA_022539455.1. Lineage (NCBI taxonomy): Eukaryota > Viridiplantae > Streptophyta > Magnoliopsida > Asparagales > Orchidaceae > Dendrobium > Dendrobium nobile. The sequence goes on along the minus strand of CM039721.1, from coordinate 36,091,878 downwards.
TATCTCACATCGTCCAGTACGAAACAAAAGTGGTCCCGGATGATTTCCTCCAATTTTTGAATTTTTCAATTTTAATTTAAGAAAATCAAATCAAACTTAAAAAAAAAGAAAACATACAATAAAAACTTACACTCAAAAAACAAATTCATTCAAAACACACAAAAATTTACAAAATCAAAAACAAAACAAAAACATAAACATCAATGTTGCAAAGACATTTTGTTTAGGCATTTAAATCAATAACACCTAGCCTTGTTCTTAAAGTACTGAAGGTATCAAGGGCTAAAGGTTTTGTAAAAATGTCTGCAAGTTGATTTTCAGTTGAAACATGTGTGAGTTCAATTTCTCCTTTGGATACATGATCCCTTATGAAATGATGTCTTATATCAATGTGTTTGGTTCTAGAATGTTGAATAGGATTTTTGGAAATGCAAATAGCACTAGTATTGTCACAATAAATTGGAATAGTGCCTACAGATAATCCTAAATCAATCAACTGTTGTTTTAACCAAAGTACTTGTGCCACACAACTTCCTAATGCAATGTATTCTGCTTCTGCAGTAGATAGAGCTACTGAATTTTGTTTTCTACTGGACCAAGAAACTAATGAATTTCCAATGAATTGACATGTTCTAGAAGTGCTTTTCCTATCCACTCTACAGCCTGCAAAGTCAGAATCTGAATAACCAATAATTTCAAATGAAGAGCTAAACTTAGGATACCAAATTCCTAAGTTTTGAGTTCCTAGTAAGTATCTTAAAATCCTTTTCACTGCTGTCAAATGTGATTCTTTTGGATCTGATTGAAATCTAGCACATAAGCAAACACTGAACATAATATCTGGTCGGCTAGCAGTCAAGTAAAGCAAAGATCCAATAATCCCTCTATATTTCTTTTGATCAACAGATTTTCCCTTAAGGTCCTTATCCAACTGAACTGAGGAACTCATTGGTGTACTAACAGGTTTAGCATTGTCCATTTCATATTTCTTGAGGATATCCTTAATATATTTAGTTTGACTAAGAAATGTCCCTTCCTCAAGTTGCTTGATGCTAAAACCTAGAAAGTAATTTAAATCTCCCATTAGACTCATTTCAAATTCACTACTCATTGTATTAGAAAAATCATCACAAAGATTTTTATTTGAAGATCCAAAGATGATATCATCCACATAAATTTGAACAATGAGTATTTCCTTTCCAAATTTCTTTAAGAAGAGAGTTGTATCCACACTTCCTTTTTCAAAAGATCTTTCAAGTAGGAAAGTGCTCAATCTCTCATACCAAGCCCTAGGTGCCTGTTTCAATCCATATAATGCCTTTTTTAACTTAAAACATGGTTTGGGTATTTTGAATTTTCAAATCCTGGAGGTTGTTCTTCAAAAACATCTTCTTCAATAACACCATTCAAAAAGGCACTTTTGACATCCATTTGAAACAATTTAAAACTTTTAAAACAGGCAAAGGCAAGTAAAACCCTAATTGCTTCAAGTCTTGCTACAGGGGCAAAGGTCTCCTCAAAATCAATTCCTTCAATTTGATTATACCCCTTAGCAACTAATCTAGCCTTATTTCTAATGACTACTCCTGAGTCATTCATTTTATTTTTGAACACCCACTTAGTTCCAACAACACTTTGATCTTTTGGCCTTGTAGTTAATTCCCAAACTTTATTTCTTACAAATTGATTTAACTCTTCTTGCATGGCCAATATCCAAAATTCATCAGAAAGTGCCTGATCAATATTAGTGGGTTCTATGGTTGAAATAAAGGCTGAATGATTGACTTCCTTATTTAATCCACGCCTAGTTCTAACACCCTCACTAGGTTCTCCTATAATCAATTCTCTTGGGTGGTTTTTAGAAAATCTCAAATCTTTAGGCAAAGGGTTTTCTCTTTCAAAGTTTTCTTCCATATTTTCTTCCAAATTTATTCTATCAATCTTTTGGGAGTTTTCCTCAATTTCTTCTTCAACAATATTTGGCTCTTCTAAATTTCCAGATTCATCAAATACAACATGTGTGGTTTCTTCAATAACTAAAGTTCTTTTGTTGAATACCCTATAAGATTTTTCAACACTTGAATATCCAACAAAAATTCCTTCATCTGATTTTGGATCAAATTTTCCTAAGGCAGATTTTCCATTGTTATGAATGAACACCTTGCAACCAAATACATGCAAATGAGACAAATTTGGTGTTCTACCTTTTAGTAACTCATAGGGTGTTTTATTTAAATTTGATCTCACATTCACCCTATTTAGAACATAACATGCAGTGCTAACCGCCTCAGCCCAAAAATATTTAGGAAGTGAGTATTCTGCCAACATTGCTCTGGCAGCTTCTATTAATGTTCTATTTTTCCTTTCAACTACCCCATTTTGTTGAGGAGTTCTAGGTGCAAAAAAATTGTGATCAATCCCTTTCTCTTTACAAAATTTTTTAAATCTTTCATTTTCAAATTCTCCTCCATGATCACTTTGTATAGACAATATTTCACATCCTAGTTTTCTCTGAATCCAAGTTGAAAAATTTCTGAATTCCTCAAATGATTCACTTTTATGAAAAAGAAATCTAACCCAAGTGAATCTAGAGAAATCATCCACAATAACAAATCCGTATACCTTCCCTCCTAGACTTACAGTTCCTACTAGTCCAAAAAGATCCATGTGAAGAATTTTCAATAGTTTACTAGTTCTAAGATCATTATTGGACTTGAAAGAGGACTTCACTTGTTTTCCTAATTGACATGAATCACAAAGATGGTCCTTAGTAAAGTCTAGATTTGGTATACCTCTTATTAAATTCTTTTGGGTAATTCTCCTAAGATTTTTCATACTAGAATGACAAAGTCTCCTATGTCAAAGCCAAGATTCATCAAAAATAGTTTTCAAACAGAAAGCAATAGGAGTATGAAATGAATTCAAATCTAGCATATAAACATTGTTTACCCTTTTTCCATTTAAAACTTCTTTACCATTCAGGCTTAATATGCAGCTAGTAGGTAAAAATTTTACATTATATCCCTTGTCACATAGCTGACTTATACTTAACAAATTATGCTTTAAGCCTTCAACCAATAACACATTGTCTATAAAAAAGTTTTTGAAATTACCAATCATACCTGATCCAATCACTTTCTTTGTGGTATTATCTCCAAGTGTAACCTTGCCTCCATTCCTGGCTTCTAGCGATATGAATTGTGTAGTGTCTCCAGTCATATGCTTTGAACATCCGCTATCTAGGTACCATATGCTCCCACGAGGTCTTGTGTGAGAGCACTTCTGCAAAAATATCAAATGTTAGACCTGGGAACCCAAACAAGTTTGGGTTCACCTTTTAGCAATTTATAATCAGATGCATGTATGATATGTCTAGGTTTATGCATCTTAGTTCTCCACACCAAATTAGATTTCATCATCAAGGTACAGGTGTGAGCTATATGTCCCAAAAAATCCACAATTATTACATTTAACATTAGGAAAAATATTCCTAAGTTTTCTTCCATGTGATTGTCTTCTAAGGGATTTCATAAATTTAGGATAATATTTAGGATTTGTAAAATCTTCAAGTCTGGGGGGTTTCTTATTATCCTCGAGAGCTCTTATAGTTAGTTTGTAAAATGAATTCATATCTTCCAAAATTCGATTTGTATAATTGATTCTATATGCTTTGCTCTCAGATTCATCCTTAAATTTTTTAAATTCCATTTCAAGATCAGCATAGGATGATTTTAGATTTTCAAAATTCTTATTTAAGTTATCATATTCATCAAGTAGTTTCATGTGGTTGTCATCTATTAAAGCATGGTCTTTCCTAAGGATTTCATGTTCCTTTTTGAGTTCTTCCAATTCTAAGCTAACACTAGCATGCATCTTTTTCATTTTCCTATATGCATCATGCATGTGTTCAGAAACTTCAAATAATTCATCATAGGTTAAGTCACATACCTCTTCTTGATCTGAGTGATCCACATTGTCTACCATCAAGCAAAGATTGGTGACTTCTTCTTCTTTTTCTGTCTCAGATGAGTTTGAAGCTGAGTCCGCCCAGAAAGCTCTTTGAAACTTCTTCTTGCCCTTCTTTACCATAGGTTTCTCCTCCACCTTCTCCTTACCAGGAGTGGCTTTGAGTTTTGGGCAATCAGTCTTGATATGACCTGGTTTCCTGCATTCATAACAAATCACTTCATTAGAAACCTTGCCATTTCTGTTAAACTTACCTCTACTCCATTGCTGGCGTCTCTTCTGCTTCCTCTTTAAAAAGCTTCTGAATTGTCTAGTCATTAGTGCAATATCATCTTCATCCTCAGGTTGTGAGTGTTCACTCTCTGACTCTTCCACTTTTAGTGCTATATTCTTCTCCTTTCGTGGTTCACCTGCATCAATCTTTCTTTGACTTACTCCTTGCTCATAAGCAATGAGTGAACCAAGAAGATTGTCAATAGAATAAATGTTTAAATCTTTAGACTCTGTAATTGCAGTAATTTTTGCATCATAAGCAGTAGGTAAGCAACGAAGAATTTTATTGACCATTTCAGCATTAGTTAATTCCCTACCAAGTGCATGCAAAGAAGTGACAATTTGTGTAAATCTTGTGTACATGTCGGAAATAGATTCATTAGGTTTCATGCGAAATAATTCATAGTCATGTAACAAGATATTGAGCCTTGATTGTTTAACCTCATTTGTCCCTTCATAAGTTATACAAAGTCTATCCCATATGTCCTTTCCTCTTTTGCAAGTGGAAACCCGCATGTAGTCTTCAGATTTTAAAGCACAAAAGAAACAGTTTAAACATTTGGCATTTAATTGTGCTAAGTCACGTTCTTCTACAGTCCAATCAGTGAAAGGTATTTCTACCATTACTCTATCAACTAATCTAGTTGGTTTTGTGTAGCCATCCTGGACTAGTATCCACATGCGATAATCAAGTGATTGTAAGAAAGTAGACATGCGTGTTTTCCAAAAATCAAAAGGAATATTGTCGAACAGTGGAGGTCTAGTGATAGAGTAACCCTCAGGTGTATTTCGGTTTCCGAAAGTAGCCATCTACGTTAATCAAAAAGTAGTTCAAACTTATGATATTGAAACGAAGCTCTGATACCACTTGTTGAGTCTAGTAATTAGGTTGTTAAGCCTAAGTGAATGTCCCAAGGCTACCAAGAGGGGGGTGAATTGGTAGTTTTAAAAAATTTTAAGTCCCCTTTTAGAAAATTATTGAACCGAAATAAAATTTCTTTTAAATTTTGTAGAAAAAGGTTTTTCAACCACAGAGTTTTTTTTTTTAAAACTGAAATAGAAAGTGCGGAAACGTAAAAACAGTAAAGTAAATGACACCAGATTTATAGTGGTTCGGTCTATAACAAGACCTTCATCCACTCCCCAGAGGCACCCTCTGAGTGTTGCACTAATACCAATAGTGACTCTCCTTTTGCACCCACAGCAAGGCGGAGAAGCCTTTACAACACACTCTTTTCACCACTCCCCGGTGCGGCAGAGAACCGTCCGTCCTTTTACACAATACCCAGTGTTGGCAGAGAACCGTCCGTCCTTTCACACTATCCCCAGTGTGGGCAGAGAACCCTTCGTCCTTTCACACTCTCCTAGTGTGGGCAGAGAACCCTTCGTCTTTTCACACTCTCCTAGTGTGGGCAGAGAACCCTTCGTCCTTTCACACTCTCCTAGTGTGGGCAGAGAACCCTTCGTCCTTTCACACTCTCCTAGTGTGGGCAGAGAACCCTTTGGCTGTTCACACTCTTCAAGTGTCGACAGAGAACCGGATATCCTTGACTGATCTTCTCACAAGAATCTAGAAGGAAGAAGGAAAAGAGTGAAGTAATCCCAATTCACAAGTAGAGACTCTTACCTTTAAACTCCAAGTGAAGCCTTCTCGCTCCAGTGGTAGGAATCCTCCTTTGAATGCTTTATCCAACTCTCTCCTTGGCTATTCTCTCAAGAGGCACGAAGATCAAATGACAAAAAGATTGGGTGGCAGTCTAATTTGGACTATTTATATAAAAGACAAGAAAAACCGCCCAAAAACTGCAAGTATTCAATTCTGTACGCAGTGGATCGTCCTGTACGATCGTGGATCATCCTGGACGATTTTACTTAAACGATCTGAAACGACCCTATTTGTATATGTGTACGAAAATGACTTCGTACAGCTGATCGTCTTGTACGAACTGGGTTCGTCCAGTACGAACGGTTATTACAAGGTCGGTTCTAGAAACTAGTGAAAACTGTCCTAAGTCGGTTAATCGTTTGGACGAAATTTGATTCGTCTGGATGAAATTTTTACATAGGACTGATCGTCCTGGACGATAATTTATTTCGTTTGGACGAAAAATTTCCCGAGGACCAATCGCCACGGACGATAATTTAATTTCGTCTGGATGAAAATTTTCCAGAGAACCAATCGTCCTGGACGATAATTAATTTCGTCTGGACGAAAATTTTCCAGAGAACCAATCGTCCTGGACGATAATTTATTTCGTCCTGGACGAATAGGACTTAGAAAAATTTTCAAGCAAGTTCCTATTCATTCCATATGCTCTATAGGAGGTAACTGTCTGATCGTTCAGTACGAACTGAAGATCGTCCTGTACGATCAGTATAAATTCTATATGATCTCCTTATGTGTGAATGTTTTTATTCTCTCAAAATACAATCACTCCCTTTCAATTTGATTTCTAAGAAAAGTGCAAGCTTCAAATTTTACAAAGTATCTCATGCTGAATTTAATTTGAAGTCTTCGTAGTCTGGAGTTCATTTTTCCTAAAATGTCAGTACACACAAGAGTAAATACAATTCTTCCAAAATTGTTAGGAGATAACTACACATTTGAACAATAATGTTTGAAATCATCAAAACTTTATAAGTTGCAAAAATGAAAAGCATGCAAATAGCAACTATCTTAACATCGGCCAGGACGATAAGCTCAAAACAGAAAGAAGTAGCCGCCTTAGACTGTTAAGATATACTGTATTTTTAAATTATCGGCCAGGACGATCCCCGTATCGGCCTGGACGAAATTACCAAATTATGCCTTAATTGATCAAGAACTCAAGGGAGTAATTAAGGATGATTGATACGATCCTATCGTCTTGGACGATCGCAGGATCGGCCAGGACGATACATTCAAAATCCTTGAGTTGCTTCAGGACGATAAATATTGGCCAGGTCATAAACAGGGCGATGCTCAGGACGATTTGCATCTGATTTGAACTAATCGGTCAGGACGATAGTATTATCATCCTGGACGATCAAGCCAAATTTTAATCGTTCAGGACTGTTCCCAGGGTGATGCTCTGGCCGATCTTCTTTGATTTATACTGATCGGCCAGGCCGATGTCCAGATCGGCCGAAACGATAAATTCGGCTACTTGCAATTAATGAGCTCCTTGAGAGCTCTTCTATTTAAGAGCTCTTGTTCAAACGTTTTAAAAAACTTTTGGCTGCTGCCTTGACCTTAGAAGACCTTGAGGAGAGAAAGAGAGAGAGGGAGAGAGAGAGGATCTTGTGAGGGGGAGCTTGTGAGGGGGATTCACAAGGGTTGCTTCAAGGATCGCTCTGCTTGTCTTTCGTCTGGAGTTTCTCGTTCGTGGAAGGGTCGGTAGAGGTAAGGAGTTTGCTTTTGGTTGTGGTTCTCTGCCAGCTTCAGGAGGAAGCAAAAGGAGGTAGGTTCTCTGCCTTGCCGGGGTGGCAAAAAGGAGGTTCTTGTAAGGGCTTCTCCGCCTAGCCGTGGGGGATAAAGGAGAGTCACGTTTTGTAGTGCAATACTTGGAGGGTGCCTCCAAGGAGTGGATGTAGGTCGAGTCGACCGAACCACTATAAATCTTGTGTTCGTATTTTTGCTTCCGCACTTTTTAATTCCGCATTAATTTCTTGTGGTGTGATTTGGTTTGTGATTTTATTTCTTTGTCTTAAAAGTTTTTTTAAATACCAATTCACCCCCCCCCCCTCTTGGTTAGCTTGGGAATAAGTTCATAGGGCTTAACATCCCGAATGAACTTTCAAGTGGTATCAGAGCGGGATTCAAAAATTTAAGTTTGAAAACTTTTTGAATTTGATCCATGGCTAACATTGGGAATCGTAACACTACGGAAGGGTATTCCATTACCCGACCTCCCCTGTTCGATAACCTACCTTTTGATTTTTGGAAAACCCGCATATCAATGTTTTTACAATCTACTGATTATCGCATGTGGATGCTTATTCAAGAAGGTTATTCTCCACCTTCTCGTGAAATTAATGGTATTAAAACTGAAGTTGCTTTTACTGAATGGACTTTCGATGAACGTGATTTGACTCAATTAAATGCAAAGTGTTTGAACTATTTTTTCTGTGCTTTGAAATCTGAGGATTACATGCGTGTTTCAACTTGCAAAACTGGTAAAGAGGTTTGGGATAAATTATGCATCACCTATGAAGGTACTAATGAAGTTAAGCAATCCCGTTTAAACATTCTCTTGCATGACTACAAACTTTTTCTTATGAAACCTCATGAATCAATTTCTGACATGTACACTAGGTTTACTCAGATTATTACTTCATTGCATGCATTAGGAAAAGAGCTTTCAAATTATGAAAAAGTTAACAAGATTTTGAGATGCTTGCCTTCGTCTTATGATGCAAAAATTACTGCCATTACTGAATCCAAAGATTTGAACACCTATTCTATTGATAACTTACTTGGCTCACTCATTGCTTACGAGCAAGGGGTGAATCAAAAAAATCTTGATGCAGGTGAGAAAAAAAAGGAGAAAACAATCGCACTGAAGGTGCACAAATCGGATTCTGAATCTTCCGAGTCTGAAAGCGATGATGTTGCCTTCATCACAAGGCAATTCAAAAGTTTTCTAAGGAAGAAACAAAAGCATCATCAAAGTTGGAGGAAAGGTAAGGATCACAAATATGTTAAGGGATCTTCTGATGTTGTTTGTTTTGAATGCAGGAAACCTGGACATATGAAAGCCAATTGCCCTACACTTCAAAATCATTTAAGCAAAGAAAAGGAAAAAGGTGAGGAGAAAGCCAAGTCAAGAAAGGACAAGAAGAAAATCCAAAGAGGTTTTTGGGCAGAATCTGGTACTGATTCCTCTGAGACTGAACCAGAGGAAGAGATTACGAATTTGTGTTTCATGGGAGAAAATCAAAGTGATGAGGAAGAGGTATGTAAACCAACCTATGATGAATTGTTTGAAATTTGTAAAAAAATCCATGCATCATACAAAAAACTTAAGAAGACTCATGCTAGCCTAAAATTAGAACATTCAAATCTACAAAAAGAGCATGAAGTTTTTCTCAAAGATCATGCAACGATTGATTCAAATCACATGGCTCTTCTTGATGAATTTGATGAGTTGAACAAAAAGCATTTGGAATTAGTTGATGAACATAATGCATTAAAAGCTTCACACACCTCACTTAAGGTTGATCTTAAGAAATCTAAAGAGATTGAGAAAAATTTGAGGATAGAGATTGATGCATTAAAAAGAACAAATTTGAGGATTCAAAATGATTTAGAAACATGCAAGAAAGCTAGGATGACACCAACTACTAATCAAAAGCCAGAACCTAGGAAGAAGCATTTTTACCCGAACCATTTAAGAAAACCTTTTCCTGGAGTTCAATGTTTTTCTTGTGGCATGCTAGGACACATCTCACACACTTGCACAGTTTATCGTAGTACACAATGGGTGTGGAGACCAAAATTAAATAAAGCACAGCATGGCACATAAGCATCACCTTCTACTTTTCATAAGATGGATCCCAAACCTGTTTGGGTTCCTAAATCTGACTGTTGTTGAGTTTTGAAGGAGTGCTCTCACCAAAGACCTCGTGGGAGCATAGGATAACTGGACATAAGGAGGCTTGCAGCTCAAAATTGCTTAAACTCGCTGCTTTATCACTTGCTTGAAATTTTTAGTTTTTTGTGTGTCTTTTATTTATTTTTTTTGTGCTAGTTTTTGTGCTCTCTTTGTGTTGATTTTAGTTTGCTTTATTTTCATTTGTTTTATTTTGTTTTGTTTTGTCTACACGTTGCTCTTTAAATATGGCCTTCCATATGATTAATCCTTTTAAGCTTTTAGATTTTGGAGTTTTTGGAGATAGTGTTTAGCTTTTCAAAATTGGTTAAAGGGAGTTTACTGTTGATGTTTTCCCTCCTTCTGACTTTATTTAGTGGTATGATTTTCTTCTCTAAAACAAAAGTCTAAACTCGGTTTAACCAATGGCCTGTTATTTAAGATCTTTTTCTTATCTTGCTACATTAATTTATCTTATGCATAATAGCCAAAGTTCTTAGATATCATTCAAGCTTTTGAAATCTTGCCATTGCATTCATCACATGATTTTGATTTTGTGTTGTGGATTGTTCTTCCCTATGTTAGAGAGAGAGCTCCTATTCTCTAATATTTGGAGGATATACTCACAACTAAGTTTTTTTTTAAGGGTATATGAAAGAGTTTCTAGCTTGCAAGAATTAAAAAGGAAAGAGGCCAATGAAGCCAAATTGAAAAAGAAGCTATATACACAAAAGTGTATGAAAGAATCAAAATATGCTCAAAAGAGCCAATCAAAATGACAAGAGGCATAAAATGAGCTCAATAGATGCAAGCTATCCTCTCTTTGGTAAAACTCTTAAAACTTAGAAAACTCATTGATTATGTGATGCTTTCAAAGACCTGACTTCAATTTCCATGATTGAGAAAAATTACTTTGAGTTATGAGATATTTTCTTTGTAAACAAGTCTTGAATGGATCTTATTATCCTATTTACTTATTCTGAGTTGGATTTTTGTTTTCCAAAAGAATTTTGTACCCTAAAGGATGTCCGATCTAAGGTTAACAGAATCAGATGTTCTACCTTCTTCTGATTGGGATTTGTTAAACTTCCTGATCTCTTGGAACTCTAAAAGTTTAACTTTTTGAAAAGAATTCTCATATGATGCCTCCATAAATAAAAAAAAAATAAAATCAAAAAATATTCATTTTTTTCCCTTGTGTTCCTTGTTTTTATTTTTCTGTGTTTTGACTGTTTTTTCTTTTGTTTTATTTTTTTGAGGGTCTTGATCATCAGTCTTCATCTCTTGATTTCAATTTCAAGTCACATCGTCCTGGCCGATCCCCGTATCGTCCTGGACGATATGACAAATTATGTTCAAAATCCATCTGCTGACCTATTTCTGTGCTTGCTATAACTCATCGTCCCGAACGATCCTATATCGTCCTGGACGATTTGATCGAACTCTGGTGATAGTCTTGGCCGATAGTATATTTCGTCTGGCCGATGCATTTTATATGCATCGTCCTGGCCGATACACTGGATCGTCCTGGCCGATCCACGTGTCAGCACGTTTTGATCTTTAAATTCGGCCCCGGACGATCCATTATTGGACAATCGTCCGGGCCGATCCACTGTTCATCCTGGACGATACACGTGGCAGTGATTTAAAACATTTTAACTTTGGCCGGTACGATCAATTATTGTGCATCATCCTGGACGATACACCTAATCATCCCGGACGATCTATTTTTTCAACAGTCGTTCGGCCTGACTCCTCAGGCCGATCTCCTGTGTCTGATCGGCCTGGCCGATATCTGATCGGCCTGGCCGATATCTGATCGGCCCAGACGATCGGACTGCCTTTTTGACCAATCGACCTGTACGTAATTATTGAACCATATCGGCCTGGACGATTCTGCGATCGGCCAGGACGATATGGTCGTTTCTTTAAATACAGGCCAATTCCAGCCATATTTTCTCACCCTCCACTCTTCTTCTTTTGTGTTTTCTTGTTAAAACCTTCTTCTATGGATGGTGGGAAGCGTGTTCGTCAGGCGTCTGGGAGTTCTTCGAGGTCGACTTTGGATCCTCGATTCAGGGAGGCAGAAGATCAGGCTGCCTACCGTCGCTACAAAGAGTGTAGCATCACCCTCTCCCGGACAATTAATCCTACCCATCTCTCATATCCGGTAATGAATCTTTTTGCCCACACCTCTCTTTGTTTTATACTCACTCTTGCCGTCCCTTTCTCTTCCGAACTCCTCTATGAATTTTATGCCAGCCTGCGCATTAACCGCTCCTTCACAGCCCTGACCTCCTATGTGAATCGACGCCCTGTCGAAATCACATATCAGGATTGTGTTGATCTTTTACAGCTATCCACCACCAGGGATAAGCTGCACCTAATAGCCTCTGATCCTGATTTTGACTGGTCCACGGAAAATCACTTCCTTCGCCAGACCAATGCACCTTTCCATGTTGGAGAGACTAGCTCTTTAGTCAAAGATGCAAGGACTATCCAACATGTCCTTCGCACCTCCATAATTCCAAAAGCCGGGGACCGGATCCACATCACACCGCTACTTTCCCTCACTACTTTCTACATTATGGCCCAAAGAGAATTCAATGCCACTGATCTACTCTTTCGCTACATCGATCACCTAACCACAATCCGTGATCCAGGCCACAAAAGGAAACCCAATCTAGCCTTAGGACACATCATAGCTTATGTCCTTGAAACCAAATACCAACTTCAGTAACCTATTCCACTAAACCTCCCAACTCCCTTCTACTCAAACAATTCCTTCACTGCCCTTCATAGCACTCGTCTTCACCCAGGAGATGGGGAAGGTCGGGGGGCTAGAGAGGAGGAGGCTCCCGCTCCCGCTCCCGTTCCTGATCCTGTCCCTCTCCACCAGCACTCACCAGTTGACCAATTGATTGAGAGGTTTGATCGTTGGGAGACTCGGTTTGACGCCTACGTGGATGCACAGGAGCAGCAACACTTTGAGGACATTACCCGCTACGAGCAGCACCGCGCTGAGGATTTAGCTCGATTTGACAGTTTCGTTACTCAGCAGCAGCAGCAGCATGACCAGGACATCACCTGGTTCAATACTCAGTTCACCACACTTTCCACCTACTTTCAGCAGCCACCTCCACCACCTCCATCTGATGATCTAGATCCCTCGTTGTTTTAGTCTGTACTTTATGTTGTTTTATTTCCTTTCTTTTTGTAGTTTGCTTCTTGGTCTTTTGTGATGTTTTTCTTTTGTTTCTGAACTCTCTTTTTGTGATGACAAAAGGGGGAGTAGGGTGTAGGAAAAAGCTGTTTGGTCTTGGGTTTGTAACCTTGATGTTTTAATGAAAATTTTCCTACTTATGTTTGCCATCATCAAAAAAGGGGAGATTGTTGCAAATCTATTTTTTCATGGCTTATGTTTTGATGATTGACAAACACTACTTCTCTTGGACTACTTGTTGCTTCTAACTTTTCAGGAATCGAAGACCGGACGATCATGAAGAAGCCAAGTTCAGAATTGCGTAGGTTTAGGGTTGAGTCAGTCTATACTTTTGTTTTTCTCTTTTTGAGTCTACTTGTAATGGTCAAAGAGACTGATGCTAAGTAACCCTACACACACACACTTGAGAGACTTAGAATTTTTATTTTTTCCCACATCGGCCCGACCGATATTTATATCGTCCAGAACGATCAGCTTAAAACAGAAAGTCTAATTAAGGATTCTTAATTAAGGCAGCCGACATTAACATATCGGCCTGGACGATACGTGTATCGGCCAGGACGATAAGCTCAAAACAGAAAGAAGTAGCCGCCTTAGACAGTTAAGGTATACTGTATTTTTAAATTATCGGCCAGGACGATCCCCGTATCGGCCTGGACGAAATTACCAAATTATGCCTTAATTGATCAGGAACTCAAGGGAGTAATTAAGGATGATTGATACGATCCTATCGTCCTGGATGATCGCAGGATCGGCCAGGACGATACATTCAAAATCCTTGAGTTGCTTCAGGACGATAAATATCTGCCAGGTCATAAACAGGGCGATGCTCAGGACGATTTGCATCTGATTTGAACTAATCGGCCAGGACGATAGTATTATCGTCCTGGACGATCAAGCCAAATTTTATTCGTCCAGGACTGTTCCCAGGGCGATGCTCTGGCCGATCTTCTTTGATTTGTACTGATCGGCCAGGCCGATGTCCAGATCGGCCGGGACGATAAAGTAGGCTACTTGCAATTAATGAGCTCCTTGAGAGCTCTTCTATTTAAGAGCTCTTGTTCAAACATTTTAAAAAACTTTTGGCTGCTGCCTTGACCTGAGAAGACCTTGAGGAGAGAAAGAGAGAGAGGGAGAGAGTGAGGATCTTGTGAGGGGGAGCTTGTGAGGGGGATTCACAAGGGTTGCTTCAAGGATCGCTCTGCTTGTCTTTCGTCTGGAGTTTCTCGTCCGTGGAAGGGTCGGTAGAGGTAAGGAGTTTGCTTTTGGTTGTGGTTCTCTGCCAGCTTCAGGAGGAAGCAAAAGGAGGTAGGTTCTCTGCCTTGCCGGGGTGGCAAAAAGGAGGTTCTTGTAAGGGCTTCTCCGCCTAGCCGTGGTGGCTAAAGGAGAGTCACGTTTTGTAGTGCAATACTTGGAGGGTGCCTCCAAGGAGTGGACGTAGGTCGAGTCGACCGAACCACTATAAATCTTGTGTTCGTATTTTTGCTTCCACACTTTTTAATTCCGCATTAATTTCTTGTGGTGTGATTTGGTTTGTGATTTTATTTCTTTGTCTTAAAAGTTTTTTTAAATACCAATTCACCCCCCCCTCTCTTGGTTAGCTTGGGACTAAGTTCATAGGGCTTAACATCCCGAACGAACTTTCATAAATATCCAATTATATCAAATGAAGAGCTAAACTTAGGATATCAAATCCCTAAGTTCTAAGCTCCTAAGATATATGTCAAAATTCTTTTTACTACTATCAAATGTGATACTTTTGAATCTGATTGAAATCTAACACAAAAACAAATACTGAACATAATATCAGGTTTGCTAGCAGACAAGTGAAGCAAAGATCCAATTATTCCCCTAAATTTCTTTTGATCAACAGATTTTCCCTTTGGGTCCTTATCTAACTAAACTGAGAAACTCATAGGTGTACTAACAGGTTTAGCATTGTCCATTTCATACTTTTTTGAGGATATCCTTAACATACTTTGACTGAATAAGAAATGTTCGCTCCTCAATTTGCTTATTGCTAAAACCTAAAAAATAACTCAAATCTCCCATTAGACTCATCTCAAATTCACAACTCATTATTTTAGAAAAATTATTACCAAGAATTTAATTTGTAAATCCAAAGATGATATCATCAATATAAATTTATACAATGAGTATATCCTCTCCCAATTTCTTAAAAAAGAGAGTTGTGTCTACACTTCCTTTTTCAAAAGATCGCTCAAGTAGGAAAGTGCTCAACCCTCATACCAACCTCTAGGTGCTTGTCTCAATCCATACAATACCTTTTTTAATTTAAAAATATGATTTGGGTATTTTGAATTTTCAAAAACCTAGACGTTGTTCAACATAAACATCCTATTAAATTATCCCATTTAAAAAGGAACTTTTAACATCCATTTCAAAGAATTTAAATCCTGTAAAATAAGCAAAGGCTGGCAAAACCCTAATTGCTTCAAGTCTCACTACAGGGGTGAAAGTCTCCTCAAAATTAGTCCCTTTAATTTGATTATACCCCTTAGCCATCAATCTAGTTTTATTTCTAATGACAACTCCTGAGTTGTTCATTTTGTTTTTGAATACCCACTTAGTCCTAATTGCATTTTGATCCTTTTGCCTTACAATTAATTCCCAAACATCATTTATCAGAGTTGATTTAATTCTTTTTATATTGGCAAAATCCAAAATTCATCGAAAGTGCTTGATTTATATTTATGAGTTCTATCATTGAAATAAAGTTAGAATGATTGACTTCTTTGCTTAGTTCATGCCTAGTCCTAACACCCTCACTAGGTTCACCTAAAATCAATTCCTTAGGATGATTTTTAAAAAATCTCAAATCTCTAGGCATCAAGTTTTCTAACTCCAAATTTTCTTCCAAGTTAACTTTCTCAATCCTTTGGGAGTTATTTTCTATTTCATCCTCTTTCAAAATAGGCTATTCCAAAATTCCAGGTTCATCAAACACAATATGTGTGGTCTCCTTCATTCCAATGTTCTTTTGTTAAATACTCTATAAGATTTTCCAACACTAGAGTATCCATGAAAAATTCTTTCATCTGATTTTGTATCAAATTTTCCTAAGATAGATTTTTCATTATTCTATATGAACACCATACATCCAAAAATATAAAAATGTGACCAATTAGGTGTTCTCCCTTTAAGAAGCTCATAGGATGTTTTATTTAATTTTGATCTGATATTCATCCTATTCAAAACAAAAGATACAGTGCTAACTGCTTCAGGCTAAAATTATTTAGGATGTGAATATTCTTTCAATACAGCTCTAGCGGCTTCTATTAATATTTTGTTCTTTCTTTTGACTATACCATTCTGCTAAGGGGTTCTAGGGGTAGAAAATTATGATTAATTCCTTTCTCTTTATAAAAATTCTCAAATTTTTTCATTTTCAAATTCACCGCCGTGATCACTTTAGATTATTAAAATCTCATATCCTAGTTTCCTCTTAATCCAAGTTAGAAAATCTCTAAACTCCTTAAATGATTCACTCTATGATATAAGAATTTAACCTAAGTGAATCTAGAAAATCATCAACAATTATAAATCGGTATACCTTCCCTCCTAAACTTACAGTTTCAACTTATCCAAAAAGATTCATATGTAAAATCTCCAAAGGTTGACTAGTTCTAAGATCCTTATTAGAATGAAAAGAGGACTTCACCTGTTTTCCTAATTGACATGCATCGCAAAGGTAATCCTTAGTAAAGTTTAGTTTTGGTATACCTCTAACTAAATCCTTTTGGGTAATTTTCCTAAGATTTTTGATACTAGAGTGACAAAGTCTCCTATATCATAACCATGACTCATTAAAAAGTAGTTTTTAAACAAAAGCATTAGGAGTTTTTATATAATTTAAATCTAGCATATAAACATTATTTACCCTTAATCCATGTAAAACATTATTTCTATTTAGGCTTAATATGTAGCTAGTAGAAAAAAATTTAACATTGTATCTTTTATCACATAGCTGGCTAATACTCAACAGATTATGCTTTAATCCTTCTACAAGTAGCACATTTTCAATGAAAATTTTTTGCAAGTTTCTAATCATACTTGATCCAACGACTTTCCTAGTAGTATTATCTCCAAGTGTAACCCTGCCTCCACTTCTAGCTTCCTATGATATAAATTGCTTAGTATCTCCAATCATATGCTTTGAACAACCATTATCCAAGTACCAAATGCTCTCATGAGGTCTTGTATGAGAGTGTTTCTGCAAAACTCTCAAATATTAGACCTGGGAATCCAAACTAGTTTAGATCCTCCTTTGGGCAATTTAAAAATAGATGCATGTATGATATATCTAGGTTTTTGCATCTTTGGTTTTCATAGTAAATGAGTTTTCCTATCCAAAGTATAAGTGTGTGCTATATGTCCAATCATGCCACAAGAATAACATTTAAATCCAGGAAATGGATTTCTCAGTCTTCTATAATTACTCTATCTCTTCCTGGGTTGTAAAAATTTTGGATATAAAATAGGTTTAGTAAAATCTTCAAGTGTTGGTGGTTTCCAATTTTTCTCGAGAACTTACACTTTTAATTTCAAAAATGTGTTTAAATATTTTAAAATATTCTAATCAAAGTTCAAATAGTGCTCCCTATTATCTGATTCATCCTTAAACCTTTTAAAATCTTTTTCCAATTGAGTATAGGATGATTTTAATATTTCATTCTTCTTATTCAAGTCATCAAATTCATCAAGTAAGCTCATGTGGTTGTTATCTATTAATATTTGATCTTCCCTAAGGATTTCATATTCTCTTTATAATTCTTATAATTCTAAATTTAGACTTGCATGCATTTTCTTTAGCTTCCTATATACATCATGAATTCTTTTAGAAACTTTTATTAATTTCACATCAGTTAAGTCACATACATCTTCTTGATCTGACTGATCAAGATTATTGGCCATTAAGCACAAATTGGTGACTTCCTCCTCCTTTTCTATTTTTAACGAATCTAAAGCTGGGTCCACCCAAAAAGCTCTTTAGAATCTCTTTTTACCCTTCTTCATATTTGATTTCTCCTCTATCTTCTCCTTGCTTGGAGTGGCTTTTAGGTTTGGGCAATCTGATTTTATATGTCCAGGTTTCCTGCGTTCATAGCAAACCACATCATTTGAAATCTTAACATTCATATTAAATTTACCTCTACTCCACTGTTAGCATTGTTGGATCTTTATATCATTATATTAAATGCCAAAATAAAAAAATTAGGATTTTTAGAAAATTAAATTGTGACATTCTCCATATTATTTTTCTTAATAAATAATTTTTAAATATGAAATGCAGAAAACTTACCAAAATATTGATTGAGATTATAAATCTTCTTCATCAAAATGTTGATTGAGACCGTAAGTCTTCTTCTTCTAATCACCCCACCAAATATATTTTAGTGAGTGGGCACAATAAATCAATTAATTATAAACACTTTTCCTTTTTAATCCAATTTGTGTTCCAAACACAATTTAATCCTTCAAAAAGAAAAGACTATGAGACTAACTTTTTCTCATATATATTCTTCCATCTCTTGTGAAAGAATCATCTATCATCATCATTTTCATGTAGAACTTCACTCTTATTTATAAGAAAAGTTCACATCTTTTCATAAGCACCTTTTCATAATTCATAAAGTAATTTTTAATTTATATTAAAATGATAATTATCATGATACATCATGACACATCATCAATCTTATCTTTAATGACACATTATCAATCTTATCTTTATCTTTTAATATCAAAGATATTTAATGATAATTATCTTGAAATATCATGATACATCATCAATCTTATCTTTATCTTTTAATATTAAAAAAATATTAATGACGAGTCATCATTATCTTCTTGAAAAATAAAATTAAAAGGTGATCATAAATGTGTTACTAATGTAATCATAATTTAACATTTATATTATATCACATTCATAACGATAGTGTTCAATATAAAATATAGCTTAGGTGATGAAGAAGTGACCTATGGACCTATAATTCAAGCTCCAATAAATTTGATTATTAATTTAACTCTTAAATTAATAAATAAAAAATCTTAATTTTAATATTATTCCACTATAAATATGAAATTGCACTCTTAAAATTATAGTATAATTTTCTCAATTAATAAATTGATTTAATCATTACATATAAAAAATCCTCCATAAAAAGTTCATAATTAGAGCTTGGAAATTCTGTCAGCTCACTAATTATATCTTGATCTTTGAATTCCAATTAAATCTCTAATGAACAGTAAACTTTGTGACCTCATTACAAAATTTAAGTGCTTAATTATTCAAGTTTTGAATTAATTATTCAAGGGAACTAATTTTCTAACATTCAAAAATAAAAGAAATGGATTCCATGTCTGTATATTAACATTCCCAACCATTTATTTCATTATGTTTCTAAAATACAAGGATTGAGTTTATTTCTTCCAAACTATTTTTGAGTAAATCAAAAAACCCAATGTCACAAATAGAAGTTTATTAATAACTCAGGATTAAGATTTTTTTATATATGATCATCTTTATGATTAATTTTAAATTCTCTATAATTAAAATAGAATTTATTCGAGAATTCAAAATTTATCTGGTCCAATTCTATATAATCATATTATATAAAGTACCTTAATCATTAATATCTCCATATCGAATAATCTGGATAAGAATTCTCCATTCTTAATGTTGATGGATAGTACTAATAATATTTAATTATAGATTCCAACTATAATTAACAATTATGAACTTATTTTGATTCTTATCAATAACTCAATTCTCTTGTATACAATTATATACTAAATTACTGTTACATAAATAATCATGGAAAAAATTATTATATTAAATGATAATATCGAAACATGCTAAACTTGTCTTTAAATATTTATTTCCATAGAAAATATATTACAATAATATTTATTTAGGGCACATTCCCTAATAAACTCCCACTTGCCCTAAAGCAAATGTGGCATCTTTCTTAATCCCATTGCTTGTACATATTTTTGAAAAATTCTTTCAGGAAACATCTTGGTAAATGGATCAGCAATATTCTCTTGTGATGCTATCTTCTATGCTGATACTTTACCCTCTTTCACAATCTCTCTTCTCAAATGATATTTTCTATTTATATGCTTTGCCCTTTTATGATTTTTGCCTTCTTTTGTATTTGATATAGCTGCACTATTATCACAAAATAGTTTTAGAGATTTTTCTAAATTTTGAACAACTTCTAATTCTATTAGAAAATTATAGAGCCAAACTGCTTCTTTAGCCGCTTCTGCAGCAGCCACATGTTCAGCTTCAATAGTTGAGTCAAAAATTCATGATTGTTTTATACTTCTCTAAACTATGGCTCCACCTCCTAAAATAAATATTGAGCCAGATGTGGATTTACTTTCATCTCTATCTGATTGAAAGTTAGCATCAGTTACTTTAGGGATCAAATCACTTCCAAAATACACAAGCATATATTCTTTAGTTCTTTTGAGATATTTAAATATATGCTTAACCACCACCCAATGAAAACTTCCTAGGTTAGATTGATATCTACTGACTATGCCAATAGCATAATAAATGTCAAACCTTATACACAATATTGCATACATGAGACTACCAATTGCTGATGCATAAGGCACTTGTAGCATATCATCTTTTTCTTGTTGTGTTTGAGGACATTGCTTTTTGGTAAGATAAACTCCATGATGTGAAGGCATATTTCCTTTCTTGGAGTTTTGCATCCCAAATCTTATAAGAATCATCTCAATATAAGATACTTGAGAAAGTGCTAATATTTTATTTTTGCGATCTCTTATTAGTTTTATCCCAAGTATAAAAATTGCCTCTCCCAAATCTTTTATTTGGAATTGTTTGGCTAGCCATTTATTTACATCAAATATTAATTCAGTATTATTCCCAATAAGTAGAATACCATCTTCGTAAAGAATTTAGAATACCACTATTTGATTTTTAAAGTACTTGTAAACACAAGGTTCATTTAAGCTTTGATTAAATCCATAATATTTAATTGCTTCATCAAATCTTATATTCCAAGACCTTGAAGCTTGCTTAAGTCCATATATAGATATTTGTAGTTTGCAAACTTTTTGCTCGTGACCTTTTATTATAAAACTCTCTGGTTGTTTCATATAAATTCTTTCTTTAAGATAGTCATTCAAAAAGCCATCTTGACATCCATTTACCAAATTTCATAGTCATAATATGCAGTAATGGATAAAATTATATGTATGGATTTAAGCATAGCAATAGGAGATAATGTTTCATCAAAATCAATACCCTCCATTTGGGTGTATCCTTTTGCCACTAGCCTTTCTTTATAAGTCTTAAATTTTCCATTAACACTTCTTTTTCTCTTATAAATCCATTTACATCCTATAGGTCTTACCTCGCTAGGAAGACCCACAAGTTTCGAAATAGATTTGAAATACATCGAATCTATTTCAAGTTTTATGACGTATAACCATTTTTCTTTATCAGGATCCTCTAATGCTTGTTTATATGTTAATTAATGAATCATTATTGTCATCATCAGATGCGACAATATATGCTTCTTCATTAATATTATATCGAGAGGGTAATCTAATAACTCTCCCACTACGATGAGGCAATAAAGGTTCTTAATTTTGAGCGGTGGTTTCTTTTTATTGACTTTCAACAATAGTGTTTGTATCTTTATGATTGGTTCATTTAGCAATTCTTTGAGTAACAATTTACTCCGAGGTTTGAAATCTTTCATATATTCATGTTCAAGAAAAGTATCATTTACTGATACAAATACATTCTTTTCTTGAGGACTATAAAAAAAACCTCCTCTTGTACCTTTAGGATATCCGACAAATATGCATACTTTCGAACGTGATTCTAGCTTATTTGTTTTTGCCTTTAATACATGTGTCGGACATCCCCATATACAGATGTATCATAAACTAGGTTTACGACCACTCCATAATTTTAAAGGTGTCTTATATACTGATTTTGAAGGTACAATTATTCAAAATATACATTGCAGTTTGTATTGCATATCCCCAAAATGAATTTGTTAAGGACGAGTAACTTAACATAGACCTAACCATAACGAGCAATATTCAATTTCTTCTTTTAGCAACACCATTTTGTTATGGAGTTGTAGCTGTAGTGAGTTGAGATACAATTCTATTCTCAATTAAATAACTTTTGAATTTTGTATCTAAATACTTACCACCGCTATCCGATTAAAGTATTTTTAATGACTTACTTAATTCATTTTCAACTTTAGCATGAAATTCTTTAAACTTTCAAAAAGTTTTAGATTTTCTTGTCATTAAATAAACATACCCTTATCTTGATTAATAATCAATAAAAATGACAAAATATTCATAACCACCTCTTGCTTGTATATTAAATGACCACAAACATCTGAATGTATAAGTTTAAGGTTTTCTTTTTCTCTTTCACTTTCTCCATAAAAAGTTCTCTTATTCATTTTTCCTTCTAAGCAAGATTCACAGACTAGTAGAACTCTGAGTGTCAGTTCTTTTAAAGGACCATCCTTTACTAGTCTTTCAATCCTATTTAAGTTTATATGACCAAGTCTAAGATGCCATAAATATGTGTTATCTTTATATGAAATCTATTGCCATTTTTCTTTAGATTTTTTAACTTTGAATATTTCAGAGTTAAGCAGTGTGTTTTCAGTAGGGCTTAACATAAAGAGTCCATTTTCCATTATTGTAAAACAAATATTCAAATCATTCTTAGAAATAACAATCTCATTATTATGAAAAGAGAGTCCAAAACATTGTTCAAATAACTTTGAAATAGACACAATATTTCTAGAAAACCCTGGAATAAAATAAATATTATTCAACACTAGATATTTATTTTCAAATTCAAGCTTACTGTCTCCCACTGCTTGAGCTGATATTATACTTCTTGACCCTACTCTCATAACATGTTCTCCACTAGCAAGCCTTCTCCAAGAACTAAGCATCTGCAATGAAGAACATACATGATCAGTTGCACCTGAATCAATTATTCATGATGACAAATAATTTTCAACTAAACATGTTTCAAGAACTAGTAAATCAAATTTACCTTTCTTTTCCTTCTTTTTCTCTTTTAGCTCTACAAGATACTTATTACAGTTTCGCTTCCAATGCCCTTTGATCGCACAATGAAAGCATTTTCCTTTGGGTTCCTTTTTAGAGCTTTTGTTATTTTTATTGCTTTTAATCTTACTACCTTTACTTCCTTTTATGAATTTTATGTTTTTATCTTTCTTCTTTCTCTTATTGTTCTTATAAGTAGAAGAAGGATAAACTTCAGCAATACTTGATTCATGCTCTTTTTCTTTTGAAATTGATTCAAAAGTTTGAAACTCAATTAGCAATTCAATAAGATTATACTTTAGATGATTCATAAAGTAATTGCTCTTGAATTGTAGAAATTGTGAAGATAAAGTTTCTAAAATCATCCTGACTTGAGTTCCCTCATTAATGATTGCTCCATTAATCTCAGCTTCATGAATATAATTTATTATTTTGAGAACATGTTCTCAAATTGAGACATTTTCTTTCATTTTGGAATTCATAACTGCTTTGATAGCTTCATGACAAGCTTTTTTAGAAGGTTGTCCAAACATGGATTGGAGAGATTCCATAATGCCATATGCAGTTATAATATTTTCATATTACAATCTTAGCACGTCAAACATGCTAGCAAGGAGATAACACCATGCATTGTTATTACGAGAAACATTAGCAGCAGGAGGTGGAGGACATTCCTCATTCAAAATAAACTTATAATTTTTACAAATCAGTACAAGGTTCATATTGCTTTTCCATTTCAAAAAATTTTCCCCAGTAAAATTTTCATTTGATAAGATTGTGAGAATTGGATTCGTTATGATAACCAAAATAAATAAATAAACATATTTAAAAAATAACATGACATATCATTTAAAAATTTGGCATATATCAGCATGATACATATACATATATGATCTATGCCTCAAACAAATTTAAATAAAAATGTTAATGCCACGATTATAGAAATTTTATCAATAATATGCTACCGTAGGGTCAAACATATTATTATAAAATTAAATTGATACTTTATCATTTAATAAATAAAATCATAAAGATCTCATATTTATCTTCACTTATTAATAACCGTTTATTTGGTCAAGATATAATTAACACATTTAATATATATCTTTATGAATATGGCCCATTCATATAATTTTCTAAAATTTAAATTAAAATTTTTGCCATAGGGTAGGTCAGTTTTAAAATATATCTTAGAAAATTTATATAAAAGAAATCAACCTTGTTATTGAATTAAATGGACACCTTCTATAGGGGAACGAAATCTATGCGTTGCTAGGCGCTACATAAAACTCACGATGTTGAATTAATAATGGAGACCAAGGGTTTTATTATCATAAAACCTGCTCCCGCTTAGTATTTGTTTTATCTTATAAAATATAAGAAAAAATTTATGATTAAATCATTAAATTTTCAAGAATAATTTTACTAAAGTAATTCAAAATCTACTTCAAATTTTCTTGGCTTATATATAAAAAAAATTGATACATAAACTCTTTTCAAATATCTTTTGCATAAATAATATCACCTAAGAAATACTTTATTTCATAAAAAGATATTGTAGCAATTACATAACTATTAGAAAAATAACATTTAATCATTTTTCATCTCATGAATAAAATAATTATAATGTGGGCTTAATTTTATCATATAAAATAAGAATATTAATAAACCAAAAAGATTTATTCAGTAATAAACTCTAGCTCTTATGCCAATTGTTGGATCTTTATATCATTATATAAAATGCGGAAACAAAAAAATAAAGATTTTTATAAAATTAAATTGAGGCATTCTCCATATTAATTTTCCTAATAAATTATTTTTAAATACGAAATGAAGAAAACTTACCAAAATGTTGATTGAGATTGTAAATCTTCTTCGTCAAAACGTTGATTGACACTGTAAGTCTTCTTCTTTTAATCACCCCCCAAAATATATTTTAGTGAGTGGGCACAATCAATAAATTATTGATGAACACTTTTCCTTTTTAATCTAATTTGTGTTCTAAACACAATTTAATCTTTCGAAAAGAAAAGATTATGAGACCAACTTCTTCTCATATATATATTTCTATCTCTTATGAAAGAATCATCTATCATCATCATTTTCATGTAGAACTTCATTCTTATTTATAAGAGAAGTTCACATCTTTCCATAAGCACCTTTTCATAATTCATAAAGCAATTTTTAATCTATATCAAAATGATAATTATCATGACACATCATGATACATCATCAATCTTATCTTTAATGACACATCATCAATCTTATCTTTATCTTTTAATATTAAAAGATATTTAATGATAATTATCATGATACATCATCATATATCATTAATTTTTTCTTTATCTTTTAATATTAAAAAATATTAATGATGAGTCATCATTATCTTCATGAAAAATAAAATTAAAAGGTGACCATAAATGTGTTACTAATGTGATCATAATTTAACATTTATATTATGCCACATTCTTAATGATAGTGTTCAATATATAATAGAGCTTAGGTGATGAAGAAGGGACCAATGGACCTATAATTCAAGATCCAATAAATTTTATTATTAATATAACTCTTAAATTAATAAATTAAAATTATTAATTTCAATATTACTCCACATAAATATGAAATTACACTCTTGAAATTATATATAGTTTTCTTAATTAAAAAAATTGAATCGTCCATTGATTTATTCATTACATATAAAATAATCCTTCATAAAAAGTTCATAATTAGAGCTGGATAATTCTATCACCTCACTAATTAAATCTTGATCCTTGAATTCTAATTAATTCTCTAATGAACAATAAACTTTGTGACCTTGTCACAAAATTTGTGCGCTTAATTGTTCAAGTTCTGAATTAATTATTCAAGGGAAGAAATTTTCTAAATTTCAAAAATGAAAGGAATGGATTCCATATATGGATATTAACATTCCCAGCCATTTGTTTCATTTTATTTCTGAAATACATGGATTGAGTTTATTTCTTCCAAACAATTTTTGAGTAAATCAAAAAGCTAAATATCATAAATAGGAGTTTATCAATAACTCAGGATTAAGATTGTTTCATATACGATCATCTTTATGATTAATTTTAAATTCTCTATAATTAAAACATAATTTATTAGACAATTCAAAATTTATCTGGACCAGTTTTATATAATCTTATTATATATAGTACGTTAGTTCCCTACCTAATACAAGCAAAGAAGTGACTATCTGAGTGAATCTTGTGTACATTTTAAAAATAGATTCATTGGGCTTAATATAAAATAATTCATAATTATATAATAAGATGTTTAGTCTAGATTGCTTTACTTTGTTAGTCACTTCATAAGTGATACAAAGTCTATCCCATATGTCCTTTCTACTTTTGCAAGTGGAAACCCGCATGTATTCTTCTGACTTAAGTGTACAAAAGAAATTGTTTAAACATTTTGTATTTAACTATGCTAAGTCACATTGTTTTACAGACCATTCAACAAAGGGTGTTTAAAATCTAATACCATCAACTAATCTAGTTGGTTTTATATGCCCTTCTTGAACTAAAATCCACATACAATAATCTAATGACTATAAAAATATAGACATGCATGTTTTTTTAAAAGTAAAAAATGATGTTATAAAATAAAGGAGGTCTAGTGGTCGAATACCCTTCAGGTGTGTTCCGGGTTCTAAAAGTAGCCATGCTCATTTATCAAAAAGTAGTCAAAACTTATGATTTTGAAAGAAAGCTCTGATAGCACTTGTTGAATCTTGAATAGGTTGTTAAACATAAGCTTATGTCCCAAGGCTAACCAATAGGGGGGGGGGGGGGGGGGGGGGGGGGGGCGGGGCGGGGCGTTGAATTGGTAATTTAAAAAATTACTTCTTGAATTTTAAAATTTTATAAAAGACACAAAAAACTAAAATTTTCAATTTATAGCATACTCGATCATACAGTACGATCGTATGTTTATACGTATGAACAGTTTAAATACTGTTGCATACGAACCTATTGTGAATCAATACAAAATCATTTTGTACCCAATCTTCGTCTGGTACGAATTAGGTTCATTCAGGACGAACAGTTAAAAAATTTAATTTTTATATGTATAAAATGTCAGGATGAATGAGCGAGAACATACCTGAAATGTTCATCCTGGTACGAAACTGAGATCATCCCGTACGATCTAGACTTAGAAAAAAGTTTTATGCGAGAATAAAATAGAGGCATTCATCCTTATATATAAATTATGATCATCCCATATGATCTTCGTGCGAGAATAAAATAGAGGCGTTCATCCCTGTACGAAAATTTAGATCATCTCATACGATCCTCGTACAAGAATAAAATAGAGGTTTTTGTCCCTGCACAAAGACTGGGATCATCTCGTACAATTCATACTTAGAAAAAATATTTTCATTTCTATTCGTTCAACTGCTCATTGGGAGAAATAGCTGATCAGATCGTCCTGTATGAAGTGATATCATATAGTACAATTACTTTAAAAATATGAATTTTAAACACTAATCCGATGTGTGTGTGCTTAGTTACTCAATTATAATCACACTCTCTCAGACTCAATAAAATGAAAAATATAGACTTTAATTAAAATAAACTTCTGAACTGATCTTGATTTGAAGTCTTCAATAATCCTGAGTTTGATTTCTTTGAAATGTTAATACACACAAGAGCAAAATAAATCTTCCAAAGCATGTTAGGAGAAATAATAATCAAATCAATAATATTTGGAATCATAAAAAACATACAAGTTGCAAGAATATCAAATATGCAGAACTAAGTAGCAACTATCTCAACATAGTTAATAACTTAGTCACAAGGAGAATGAAATAAACTGCATAGCTCTGGTTTAATAAAGATAATTACTATTTAGCATAAATAAGAGATAAAAAACTTTCCTAATAAAGTATTCATACCCTTATGCTAGAATTCTTTTTTTAGGAAAGCAAAGGTGTGTTATATCAGATGCTTTAAATGTCTAATTAAAATACCTTAATCAACCAATCAATAATCAACTTTGACAATTAAAATAAACTCTAAAATAAATCTAAAAAAATTAAAATATTAAAAATTAAACATCAAATAAAGTTTTGTTATCCTTCAACAAACCAAATCCTACCCTTAGAAAATTTTTAGTAATAACAATCTTAGTATATATCCAAGCCACATAGTCTATCAAACCATAGAATAGGAAAACTAACTTTAGCTTTAGGCTTGGTCATTGTTAGATTTAAATAGATTTACAAAGTATATATATATATATATATATATATATATATATATATATATATATATATATATATATATATATATTGACAACCCATATATATTCTCTGTGATGTAGATTGACAAAGATTTAAATGTGAATGAATGTTGGTTTCTATGGTTTGATATGATTTATGATGTTTATGCTGTGATGCTTTTACCATGCTACTTATGATGTGATATGTAATGGGCATTTCGATTTTCCTATGTTAGGATGATTTGTTTAGTTATTGTTAATCAAATCTTCTCCAAGCTATCATACGTATGGAGGACTATAATAAAAGGGGGCTAAATAATCATAAAGCTTTGAAGTTAATCAAAATATTTATAGGTGTATTTATTTCATAGCACCCTAATAATTAAAAGCATGGCCAAGATATAATTAGCTCAAAAGACGTGTAGATGATTGTGATGTAATATGATTTGATATTTTTCATATTTCTAATTTTCTCACTAACAAAAGAAATGATAAAAAAACTTAAAAGATAATACTATAAATATAGATGAAGAAGAAGCCATTTAAATGCCCCCATGAAGTACCATAATGAGGAAATGTCTGTTTAAATTTGAATAGTTCATACAAGGGCACCAACTTAGAAAAAAAAAGGATAATGCTAAAGCAAATCTTTTAAATTTCTTTGTTAAGGAGGATGGTGCACTAGACTTAACTCAATGTCAATTAGATTAGATTAAATGAAAGGATTTCACATTGCTAGAATCAAAAAAGAAGATGGAAGAAATGATGGATGCCATGGCTGCAGTATAAAATAGGAAGTCTATTTCACCTAAAGTATAGGTTGAATCACCTTAGCTTGAATATGTTAAACAAGACAATAAAAACAACGAAGACATTAAAGAAGAAGTAGAGAATATGGTAGTCTAATTGGTAAAAAAGGATCAATATACCTAAAACAAATAATAAAGCTGTAGGTTAAAAAGGTGTTAGCTTTATCCTAGAGTAAGAAAGTTGGTTATGATGATCCATGTTCTCAAACCTATAAATAGAGGTGTGCACTCAAAGAATGTCTAAGTTGTATTTTTGAGGCTTTTGTTGGAGAAAACACTCTTAGTTTTTAGGAGGCGAGCTTCTTTTTAGATTGTTGGTTCCATGGTGAGCTGTAGTGGGCTCAATGAATTTCATTCCTGTGACATTCAAAGTGAAGGAGAAAAAGATTTAACTATATGGAGGAAAAATGCAATGCCTAGTCTTATATGAGGATAAGAGAGAGTGAATCTTGATTAAGGGTGTTAGCAATGAGGCATCACACTTGCTCTAGATTTTCTTTTTTTCTTACTTATGCTCTATACTAGTGATTAGAATCAATAAAACATGTTGACATACCATCCTAACTACTTCTATTTATCAGTGGCAAAAAGCACTTAGTTTTCCATAGGGGTGAGTAGAGCGAGAGATATTTCACCAATTCACTCAAGTGCTTTTAGGCACTTTGAAAGAGATTATCCAAACTCTTATTTTGCAATGTAGATGCTGGCATTAATAGGCATCTTGTGTATGTAGCAAAGGGATCATGATTATTGATTTCTCCACTGCACCTACCATAGCTACTCACCATGAATGAGTTTTTGCAATGGGAGGTGGAATAGGTGTTGAAGCTCTAAAACCATTTTGACTTTGTATGCTACAACTGCTCACTTTATCACCATGGATTATAATGGAAAATAGATGTTTACCTCATTTTTGAGCGAGGTTAATTCTCAAAAAAAAAAAAAAAAAAAAAAAAAAAAAAAAAAAACTCCAAACATGTATTGTTTAACTTCATTTCAAACTTTAAATTCAAATCCAATCCATCATTTTGCTTAGGCATAGTGATCAAATCATTGGCCCCAAAATCTATTACTTGATAGTCACCATTGATTTTAATTTGATTATCTAATCAATCACTTGATAATCACCAAATGATTATCAGTGATATGATCATTTCAAAATCAAAACATCCCTCAATCATTGACCTCCACATTTATCTTCACAATCCATTATAAAATTAAACTTCAAATCTATCAATTGATAATCAATCTTGATTGTCTCCTGATAATTTGTTCAGTCATGGATAGTTACCAATTGATTGTTCATGTCAAATCCAAAAATACTTCAAATCATTGATAAAATAATATTCAAACCAAATCCACTATCCAATTCCAATAAAAATTATGAATCTCAAAATATAATGTCAAAACTAAACCCAAAACCCTTGGGTCTATAACCTAATTTTTAACAATTTTGAATCACTTTAAAACCTAACCAAATGACCATGGATTCATGATTAGTCAATTTTATATTGATTAGACATGTTTTTAGGGTCAACCACATCAGTTTGAAGGAATTCCAAGTCCGCTGACCCATTAAACTCAAAGCATATTCGAAGGATGCAAAACCATGAAAAATTTATAGCCTATGACACTAGACATAACATATTATCAAATTTGACCTTTGAAGACTCACCAAATAACTTTATCTTGAAAATTTTCATTAACATGATGCAATGAACCAATATTTAATCTTTATGACTATGGTTGACTATGTGTGACCATAAAAATCTTGAAACCTTAAAACCCCTAAACCTCCTAAAAAATGAATTTCTCTTAAACTTCAACATGGATTAGTCGAGCCAAACACTAAAATCTCTTTAAACACATTTCAAATGTGATCGATTTGGTGTGCATTAACCAAACCCCATGCCATGGTCAACCTAGGTTTACTAAAATGCCCCTAAAGCTTTTGAAATTACATTTTATACATGGAGATCTCACCAAATCTTAGTACCACCTCGAACAAACTCAAATCATAATTTTGAATGGGTTTGATCTAATCCTAACACATGGTTAACCCTAGTAGACCAAGTCAATGTAGTTGACCAAGGGTCCCTTAAGCCCTTACACTTGCATTTAAAGCCAAATGTCCTCCCTATTACATGAAATCACCTCCAATAAGTCAAAAATGTCATTTTGAATTTATTGGATAAAACCCCAACCCATGGTGAAAACTATTGACCAAGTCATCCATGGTTGACCAAGACATACATAAGCCTTAAAAAAAAAATTTATGATCTAAACCATGCTAAACCAAATGAACCAATGAGGATAATCCATTAGGTCACCTTGACACACCCTAAAATGTTTCAGCCATGGGCCCATTTGGTTTAGCCACATGGCTTGAACAAAGTGGACCTAAAGGGGTTATGTGAACCAAATTCAAATCCTTGTGAAATCAAATTGCATAAATAACTATAATAGTTTTCCCTTGACCCCATGCATAAAATACCTAGTAAGCCAAACCTATGGGTTGACCTTGATCAACTAATTGGGCTAACCAAAACCTTCCACAATCTAAATTCTTGATCCCATTGCTAACTTAGCCTAAACTAGTAGCTATAAACACTAAAATTATGTTTTAAATCATTCATCCCATATGTCATAGTATGCTCTAATAATGTGAACTAAGGATGTGGTAAGATTCCAAAAAATAACCCCTAAATAATCATTATTTCAATCCTAAATAACTATCGAACTATCTAAAAAATCTCAAACTATCTAGAACCTTCCCTTGCATCCTATTTGATAGTCCCCAACAAAAATGGAGGCTGGCCATTGCTTAGGTCGCCAGATCTTTACCCTTGAATCTAATTTCTCCCTCTTATAAATAAACCAAAAATGTTTTAAGAAAGGGTTGACAAATTGATTTCCTTAGCTTCATAAGAACTCTAAGAAATCCCTCTTCCTATATCCCTCTCAAGCTCAAAAATACTTTAACTGAAGTGTTTAATGGGGAAGAAAGAGAATGTCATCCAAGTTAAGCAACTTCCAATCCAATGGATTTCAAGGCTTAAACTCTATAATGAATATCTAGAAGTCCTATCTAAGAGTCCGTAGAGTTAAAAAATAATAAGATCAACCTATTGGATAGAGCTATTTTTTCCATTTAAAGATCTAAAAATAAAATTCTAATAAATTTAAGATCTAAATGCTTGTAGCCTCTAAAATCTGCTGATTAGATCCTTAGGGTATCAAGAAATTCCCCTTAAAATTTCATTTCATTTGGAAAAGTGTAGAAGAGGATGAGAGAATTTTAATTTGTAGTTCAATTTTGAACTAGATCAAACCAAGTTATCCGACCATGAGTCTTTTTTTTTTTTTGGGGGGGGGGGGGGGGGGGGGGGCACAGAGGGGCCAATACATTGATTAAAATTTTAAATTTAAAGTCTTTAAATGGGAGATCAAGCTCACTACTGCTCAGAGAAGCTACATAAAAAACCAAAATAAAACCTAAGAGCCATATGTCCCTCTTAATCCAAACAAAAAGAAAACCTACGTACATTATTGAGGGGAAATAAGTCATCACCTAAAAAATAAGGAAGATCCATAGATTAACATTAAGCATAATCTTCCCACAAAAAAAAAGAAGTGATTAAAAACTTGCACTAAAATATACCATCAGAAAAGGTTCGATTGAAGAGCGGAGTTGCACAGGTATATCTAAGTTTCATTCAACACCCTGGAATTAGACAAATCAAAGCCACCAAGACTTTAACAAAACTGCTAGAGTGTTATAAAAAGGAGCTTACAACACCAACTTCTCTATTAGGCATCACTATAGTGTCAAAATATCAACTTCGCAGTTCCATGTTCTCTGTGGTCTAGTTCCACAATGTTACAATTTATAAAGCCTTAGCACCAAAATTGATCTTTTGGTACCACAATGTTTAAAAATAAGCAATAATGAGAGATGACATTTTAACTTCCCAAGGACATGACCTCTTAGTGAAACAACGCAACTGTTCACTAAGTAATTGATCTACATTAGAAAGCTCCACTATGGAACTAGAACAAGAGTGTAATGGAATTTATTCATTTGTTCAGTGCAGCAGCACTGACATTTCAATTGTTGCAGTGCTAGTTGCCAACTTTTTTTTATAAATAATCACTGTGTTATATTAGTAAGGGGGTTTAATCACTTAGATAATTTCAGTATAATTATGAGTGTTTCTATAAATTTTCATTTGGAACAACTAAGGGATTTAGGAAATTACTTGATGCCATCGTTAAAGTGTTTGGCTTGCATTTGTAGAATCAATTCTATAAGTAAAAAGGAGAGTTGAGGAGATCCATTGAACCATTCTTGTGATATCTATTGTATTTTCTTTCTATAATGCTATTAAAGAAAAAGAATTTTCTTCAATTCTACTCCATGTATGACTAAATTCAGTAGCTTTGGATTGATGATGTAAATATCATATATAGCTCTAATGAGTTCTCTTATTTCTTAAATTATTAAATGATGTTTTCAATATTACCAGATCTTAATTTAATACACATAGTGTCCAAATGTGTAGTTAAAATTTAGAGCAATATGGGGCCTTGACAGACTGAAGTAGGCATAATAAGGAATATTTAATTAGTATGACTCATACCTTGGCATAGTGTATGAAATATATTGAATTCTTAAGGAGATGATATAATTGTAAGAAGTTGATGGAAATCATATATTCCTATAAGCTAGATAGAGATCTAGGTATGCATGTGCCTTCAATAATATCACATTTAAAAGAAATTCATCATGAAAAATATGTTATTTATATTCATCAATCTAAAAGATTATAACTTTGTTAAGTACTCATTATCTTTATCAAATTTTATTTAAGTGAATTAATTTTTACAACACCCATTTTTATTGAGTAAGCTAATAATTATAATTTTAGTAGATAGTACTAGTATTTATAAGTAATCATATCTTCTTCTTGGGATCGATACTCCACTCTATCACTATATTACTTGATTCAGCATGTATACTTATGTATATTAAGTGGGGTTTTTATATTTTTTAAATCAAGGAAAATTTAAGCATTGTTAAGGATTTTTAGAGCTCTAAATCATTTCATAAATATATAGGTTACTCCACAGCTCCCATCATGTTTTTGGCACCATTGTTGGGGAAGTATTTTGCTTTTGGCAAAATTTTACTATATTATGAAATTAATTTCATGATTATGCTTACTCATGACTTTTATTTTCTATGGTGTTCATAATTACAAATTCAATACATTAGTGGAAGTCTTGAATAGTTTTACATTTTATTTTGTAATAATTATTAAAGTTATAATATAAACATTACTAATTTAATTATAATATTTAGCACTACAACAGCCACTTTTTGAGCATTGTAGTTCTTGGTCAATTGAGTCAAAAAGCATAACTGGTTAAAAATTGAAGTGTTACTGTACATATATAACCTTAATTAGTAAAGTTAGGTGAGCACCGCAGCATTATTAACAAGTGATGTGGTGTTATTAAGAACCATAAGTGTTTCAGTTAGAGCTACACAACAGTTCTCAAACATCAGTGCCTTGACATTGACATGTTTCAAATGCTGTTATAGTGGTCTTTCCCAATGTGACACTCAAATTTCCAAAATCTAGTGCTGCTGCAACATGTGTCCTAAAAGTCTGTAGTGCTTTTTGGTTGATTATCTCATCATTTAGTGTAACATTAAGCACTGCGGCGCCGTATCTCACAGTGCTACTGTGCTTTTTTATGTTATAAGAAGGGGATTCATTTTTTTCAAAACTATCCATTTCCTTCGAACTGCTCTATTAATTAAAATTATCTCATGAAGAATGGATCCTAAGATGTTAGACAAGAGGAGATCATCTTCCTTTTTTCATAAGAGCAAAGTTTTTTCTTCAGATGCAAAATCAAGATTTATTGATTGGTTAGTAAATAAACAACTAATTCTAGAGTAAGGTTTTCAGCTTCCTACTCCACCTATCATGCAAATCATAGAAAGTAGAGGATGGGAAAGATTTTGTTAAGAACCATATGCTTCCATTATTAATGTATTTCATGAATTTTTTGAAAATTGAAAAGTGGAAGTGGATAATAGGTGTTTTGTTTGGGAAAAGTATGTCTCTATTGATTATGTAATAACTAATAAGCTTTACCAACATAGAGATTGTAAGTTTTATTATTACAATACATTTATTAATACACCTATAAATCTTGATGACATCTTAAATGACTTATGTGGACCTAATATTGGAGCAAGTTGAAAGGTAAAAAATAATAAAATTATTAATTTTCCTACCTCTTTTATGACCGAAACCTCTAAGATTTGGCATTACTTCATTTCTTCCTAATTGTTTCCTATTCATAAAATTTGTGAAGTCACTCAAGACAGTGCCATTTTAAATTACTAAATTCAAATGTGGTATTCTATTGATATAGGAAAACTTATATTTTCATCACTGATGTACATCATTAGGGGTACCATAATAGTTGTGTTAGGACACCCTTCTCTACTTTATATTTTAAGTGTAGTAGTAGGTGTTAGGGGATCATAATGAAAAATAATTATTTCTTATTCACACCCCAATAAAAAGAAATATTTAAAGTTTTATGCAACCAGGAAAGGATGTGGTGAAGGGTGATGTTTGTGAGCCTAAAGTATCTAGTAGATTTGGAAGCAACAAAAGTAGTAGGAGTGCTAGAGCTCCTAAAATATTCGGAGGGAAGGTGACTAGTTTATATGGAAAAATGGGAGATGTGGCTCACTTTTATGAACAAGACTATCAATTTGAGATGAAAATGAGGATGGTTCATAGTATGGACCAACAGGAGCCGTATTATAGATATACATAAAATTTTAATGATGAACTTCTTGGAATGTTTAAGAGTAGCCCTTTTGTGGAGCATCCTAAGTAGCTTAAATTTCATCGTGCACCTACCTAACGTGTTTTTATAAGGTAACACAGCGAGAAAGGTCATCTAAATGATGATGAGAAGGAGGATGAAGAAGGCCCTGAATCAAAAGGTTGGGGGTTATTATTTTATTTGGCATGAGAGAGAGAGAGAGAGAGAGAGAGAGAGAGAGAGAGAGAGAGAGAGAGAGAGAGAGAGAGAGAGAGAGAGAGAGAGAGAGAGAGAGAGAGAGAGAGAGATAAAGAGTTTACAGGCTACTATTATTTAATAGCATGTTTTTTTTCTAGGATTTATTGGATCATATACTCTAGCTGAAGAGTTAAAACTTAGCAATGGAAATCACAAGCAACCTAATTTTAGAATTGGTAATCTTATGAAATTAAAGTTATAACTAATTTTACAAAATAAGTAATAATGTACTTCATAAATTAAAAAGAAAAAGATCTATAAAAATAGTTAAAAAAAAGAAAGAAATAGAAGAAAAAGAAAAAAATGATGAGTACATTAAAAAATTGGTATATGTTGAAAGCTTAGAAACTGATTACATTCTTATACTCAAATTCAGAAAGGATAAAATAAGAAAACTAGTGAAAATGATGGTGAACTAATGAAGTTTTAATTTGATTACAAATAAATCTAATCATTAAGCTATATTATCCACTTTAAATGAAAAAAAATTAATAATTAAATTTATAATCTATGAATCCAAATTAAGCAATAATATTGAATGTCTTATTAGTATAATTATAAGTATTTTTCTAAACTAGAATTATAACATTGTTCATTTTTACTACTTCTAGACTTTGATGTATTATCCTATATTTTAATAATTTAAAATTATCAATTTTTAATTTGGTTAATCATTTAATTGGAATTATAACTTTTTTTTTTAAATTTTTGCTCTAGGACAACTAGGAGTTTAAGTTGGGGAGAATTTGATAAATGTAAAAAAAATATATATTTTATCTGTTATATTTTGAATGAAAATGTGTTGTTTTAGATATGATGTGTAGGAAAAGAATAAAAAATTAACAAAATTAAATGTTAACATCATCGTGCCTTCAGGGACACTATTGAAGGTGCTAAATAAAGGACCTTGCAGCACCAGCATCTTTATTATGTATTGTTGTAACATCAAAATATAAAATAACAGTGCAATGTTATCCTTTTTCTAGTGCTGTATCATCACTAATAGCTTGGTACAAAAATTGCTCTTTTGGTGCCACAATGTTCAAAAAGTATGTAGTACCGTGACATAACAGTTATAAGTTCTCAAGGACACAGCCTTCGATCAAAATGACGTGATTGTTCACTATGTAACTGATCCACATTAGTAAGTGCTGTGGCATAGCTAGAACAGTAGTGCAATGATGCTAATTCAGTTGTTGAGTGTAGCAGCACCAATCTTTTAAGTGTCATAGTGCTAGTTGCCTACTTTATATTTTCCTATAAATATTCATAAAATTTTTTTTGTAAAGGAGTTCATTATTTTAGATAATATCAGTACAATTCAGAGTGATCTAAATTTCCCTTAGGGAGAAAACTAAAAGAATTTAAGTACTTGATTCCATCATTAGAGTGTTGGCTTATGTTTGTGAAAACAATTATGTAAGTAAAAGGAGGGTAGAGGAGATCCATCAATCCATTCTGGTGACATCTATCTCTTGTATTTTCTTCCTATTATGCTATTAATGTAAATGAGTTGCTTGAACTCCACTATATGTCTAACAAAATTCTCTAGTTTTTTATTGATGATGTAAATATACTAAATAGTACTAATGAGTTCTCTTATTCTTTAAATGATTAAAATGTTATTTTCAATATCAGCATGTCTTAATTTAATTCACATAGTGTCTATATGTGTAGTTAAAATTAGGCGTAATGTAGAGCCTCGACGAAGGGAAGTAGGCATAATCAGGAATATTGAAGTAGTATGTATTATATTAGAAAGTTTGTTAGGGCTGTTAAACACTTATGAACTAGTCCTGAGACTAACCAAGAGGGGAGTGAATTGAATATTTAAAAACTTCTTTAACTAAAAGAAAAATCTTTTTATATCTTATAACAAAAATGAATTAAATCAATAATAAGAAGATTAGTCAGAGATTTCACCCAACTAGATAATTGCAGTAAAAATAAATTATGGAAAATAATTAGAAAGAACAAACCAAATTTATAGTGGTTTGGTCCAACCTGGCCTATGTAAACTCCTTGGGTCACCCTCCAAGTATTATACTAAATCATTAGTGACTCTCCTTTATCACCCACAGTTAAGTGGAGAAGCCCTTATAAAATCACTTTCACCTTCCCCTATGCGGTGGAGTAGCCAGATCCTTTAACACTAAAGAGATCATCTCTTTCCCAAAACTTCCCTCATCATGATCCTTGAATCTGATGGTACTAAGGTGCAATCTTGCCAAAGCATCTGTGTGAAACCCCCTCCACACTCCCTTGAAATCCCCTCCAAGGTTCTTCTCCATCTTAAACTACACCCTTTTCTCTCTCCCTTTAAGTTCTCTCTCTAAGTTTTCTCCAGAAGAATGAAGAAATAATGGCTACAAAAGATACTTACCAAGTGCCTTGACAAATCTTAAAAAGAGGGCTTTGAAAAACCCTAATCATCAATTATAGCAGTAAAGATCGTCCATGACTATCATGATTCTTATATGATTAGTACAAAGTTTCTCTTCAATTTAGATCGCCCAATATAGTCCTCTACAATAAGTTCACCAATTTGTATAGATCATCCAGGATGATCCTGTGATCATCCAGGGTGACTTGTTAAAGATTGGTGGTAATCAACATATCGTCCAAGAGATAGTTCAAGAAATGCAAGAGATAGCCTATATGATGAAAAGATATATGGTTTTTGTATTGGATGACTTAGGAAAAATAAGTATGCCAGCAAACATCATCCAGGATGATATATAGATTATCCAAGATGATCTAATTGAACTATTTAACCATAATTAGTCCCCTAATCACATGATCAATTTAGTCATGATTGGCATTGATCATTTAGGATGATATAGATCATCCAAGATAATTAGAAAAAAAATTAGAACATTAAATCCTTGCCTAAATTATCATTTGTGACTATTTTCCACAATCATAAAAGATCATCTTTAATAATCAAAATTGTCCAGTATGATTAGTTCAATGAGCTGATTATCCTGGATGATCAAAATCATCCAGGATAATTAGTTCGAAACTTAAACTTCTAGTTTTTAGTAGATCATCCTTAATATACTAAATTCTTAAGGAGATTATATAACTATATAAAGTCGGTGGAGATCCTTTATTCCTTTAAGCTCGATAGAAATTTAGGGATGCATATGCTTTGAATAACATCACAATTAAAAGAGTTTCATTAGAAAAAATTTGTATTTATATTCATCAAACAAAAACATTATATCCATATAAAGTATTCATTATTCTTATCCAATTTTATTTAAGTGATTGAATCTCCACAGCATCCATTTTTTATTTGGTAGGATAGTTGTTATAATTTTAGTAAATAGTACTAGTGTTTGCAATTGAGTATATCTTCCTCACAAGATTGATACTCTACTCTATCACTATATTACTTGATTCAACATGTATACTTATTAATATTCAGTTGTTTTTTATAATGTTTTATATAAAATAAACTTAAGCATGGTTAGGTATTGATAGAGCCATAAATGGTTTCATAATTTAATAGGTTACTCCATAGCCCCTAATATGTTTTGGCACCATTTCCTAGAAAGAATTTCACTTTTTACAAAATTTTCACTATCTTGTTGAATTAATTGCATGATTAAACTCACTGATATCTTTTATTTTTTGTGTTGATCATGAATGCATATTCATTATTACATTAGTAGCTATCTTAAAAAGTTTTGTATTTTGTTTTGTAATAATAATTAAAGTTATAATATAAACATTCATAATTTAAATATAATATTTAACACCATAGTGCCCACTATTTGATCATTGCAGCATTCAGTCAATTGATTCAGAAAGCGTGGCCTATTAAAAATCAAAAAGTTAGTGTATTAATATAACTTTAATTATTAAGGTAAGGTGAGTGTTATGAAGTTATTAATAAGCATAACGATGTAATTAATAAGTTTCACGCCATTAAGAATAAGCATCATGGTGGCCTTTCCCAAAGTGATATTCCAATTTAAAAAAACCAACACTGCTATATCACGTGGCCTGAACCACTTCAGTGCTTGGCAGTTGATCTTATTATTTAGTGTAATTGTTAAGAATTATAGCTCTGTATCACACAACGCCATACTGCTTCATTAGGTTATAAGAAGGGGAGCCAAGTTTCATTTTATACATCACTATCCATTTTCTTCAAACCCCCCTTTTATTTAAATTCTCTCTAAAAGAATGTTTCTTAAGATGTTTTACAAGAAGAGATCTTCTTGATCTTTTGATAAGAGCAGATTTATTTCTGTGGATGCTAAATAGAGATTTGCTAATTCCATAGTAAACAAACTTCTGATTTCAGGGCAAGGTTTTCAGCTTCCTACTCCACAAATCATGCAAATCATAGCAAGTAGAGGTTGGGACAAATATTACAAAGAACCCTATTATTAACATAGTGCTTTTGCATGCAAATGAAAAAGAGGTAGTGGACAAAATGTGTTATGTTAGGGATAAGTGGGTATCTTTTATTTTTGTAGCCCTTAATAAGGTTTACCAACTTAGAGATATTTTTAATTTAATGAGTATAATGCCTTTATTAATACACTTATAAATCCTGATGACATCTTGAATGTCCTGTGTAGACTTAATAGTGGAGCAAGTTGGAAGAAGAAAGAGAATAGAATTATTAATTTCCATGCCACTTTTATGACTAAAAAATACAAGACTTCGTACTATTTCATTTATTCCCAATTATTGCATAGTCATAATATTAGTAAAGTAACTCATGATCGTGCCCTTTTGAATTACTCAATTAAAATGGGCTATGTTATTGAAGTTGGAAAACTTAAATTTTCATGTCTCATGTTC
Organism: Dendrobium nobile; assembly: GCA_022539455.1. Lineage (NCBI taxonomy): Eukaryota > Viridiplantae > Streptophyta > Magnoliopsida > Asparagales > Orchidaceae > Dendrobium > Dendrobium nobile. Next base: position 36,050,746 of record CM039721.1, on the reverse strand, counting down.
ATCATTAGTGGTACCACATTTGTTGGGTCAGGGCACCCCTCTCATATTTATGGTTTATGTGTAGTAGAAAGTATAAGGGGGGATTATATTAAAGAATAATTATTTTCAACTCTAGCCTTAATAAAAAGAAAGATTTTGAGTTTCCAACAAGAAGGAAAGGGTGAGGAGGAGGGTGATGTTATTGAGCCTACAGTATCTAGTAGAAGATGAAGTAACCATAGTAGTAGGAGTGCTAGAGCTCTTAAATATTAGGAGAGCTGGTAGCTTATTTAAAGGGAAAAAGGAATAGCTGATTTAAAGGGAAAAAAGGAAAAGATAACTCACTTTTAAGAGGATACTAGGGATTGACAATTTGAGATAAAAATGAAGAAGGATCATAATATAGACCAATAGGAGCAATACTATAGATATGCATAAAATTTTAATGATGCACTTATTGAGATGTTTAAGAGTAGCTCTTTTGAAGAGCATCATGAGTTGCCCTAGTTTTCTCCTGCACCTACTTACCAACAATTTGTGTGGCAGCCTAGAGAGAAAGGTCATCAAGATAATGATGAGGAGGAGGATAAAAAGTCCCTGATTTAGAGGGTTAAGGGCTAATATTTTTCTTTGCATGGGGAGGGAGGGAGAGAAATAGATAGATAGATATATAGATAGATAGATAGAGAGAGAGAGAGAGAGAGAGAGAGAGAGAGAGAGAGAGAGAGAGAGAGAGAGAGAGAGAGAGAGAGAGAGAGAGTTTGGAGGCTACTATTGTTTGGTAACATGTTTTCTTTATTTCTATTTTGATAATGTGTTGGATGATATAGTCTAGGTTTAGACTTAAAGCTTAGCGCTTATGGGAGGCAACCCACTTGATATGCTATATATGGTACCTAGTGCTCTAGTTATCATGGAACTTGTGTTATGTTATAAATGCTATATTATCACATATTTCATGTCTTTTATCATTCATATAAAAGCATGTGTAGTGTTAGTTATTGTTGTGTTTCTTTTAGTTACATTTTATTGAAGTTCAGCCAATGCTTATTTTAATCTTTTTTAATTTTTGTATTTTGATGACTTAATTAACCAAATTAAAACTATTAATTAAAAATTATTTAAAATTAGAACCCCAGATTATTGTTTAAATGAACACTAATTATACTTTATAGAGTGGAAAAACTAATAATTAACTAAGTTAGTTCATTTTAGTTATTAATTTATTTTGAAATTATAAGTTATACCTTTATGTATTAATTTTAAAAATAAACATATCTTTGGACACCCGAAGGTTCAAAAAATCCTTGATGTGTGGTTCAAATGTACACGTCATTCTCTTATGTTTGCTTAGGATGGGCTTAGGGATTTTGATCGCAAGGTCCGACTGTAGGAGTCAGGTCGGATGGGGGAGATCGAAACTGGATGGGTTTAGGGATTTTGAGTAGGATTTTAGTTGCTGGAGGTATGGGTTGGATTTGATTGAGGCTTCGATCGGCTTCGGTTAGGTAAGAGTGAAAGCTGAGTGTCGGGTTTTGATCAGAGAAGGAGGATGAATGAGGGGAGGGAGAGCTTATTTAATTCTTAACTCTCTCATATTTAAAATATTTTCTCTTTTATAAGCATCATTAAGTTAATGTAATAGCAAAGTAAGGTAATAATGATTGATTGAATTGTATATGAACTGAAGTAATTTTTAAGTTATTATCAATGGTTTAAATTTGCAACTTAATTTTGAAATGAAAAAGAGTTAAATAACCTACTCAAGATGGAGACTTGTTTACAACGGAGTTTTGAATTTTTTTTTAAATTCATTAGTCAACACAAGATTTTTTTATATTTAAATTCCTTCCCAAAGGAAATACATATTTGAAGTTTATGGACAACATATTTTTGTTTGAATTTAGCTTCTTATAATTTCAAATTTTAATCTACTCAAATCTAATCTTTAATTCTAATTATTCAGCTTTATTTTTAAAATTAATACATAAAGGTATAACTTATAATTTAATTTGAAATTATAAGTTATACCTTTATGTATTAATTTTAAAAATAAAGCTGAATAATTAGAATTAAAGATTAGATTTGAATAGATTAAAAATTGAAATTATGAGCAACCTAAATTTAGAGTTGGTAATCTTATTAAATCCTTTCATAAAACTTATTAAGATTCTAAAAAAGGTTCAATGAAAAAACAAATATTAAAAATCATAAACTATGTAGTCCATGTATTAAAATAAAAGAACTATGAAAATAGTTTTGAAAAGAAAAAGAAAGAAATATAAGAAAGCAAATGAGTACATTAAAAATTTGTTATCAATTAAAACTTAGAATCTGATTACAACCTTATACTTAAATTCATAAAAGATAAAATAAGAAAACTTGTATAAATGATGGTGAACTAATAAAATTATAATTTTAACTAGAAAAATATATAATCATGAAGCCACATTATTCATATCAAAATTCAAAAAATAATGATTAAATTTATAACGTATGAATTCAAATTAAGTAATAATAAAGAATGTTAATTATTAGTATTTTCTAAAATAGAATTATTAAATTATTCATTTTTATTACTTCTAGACTATGATGTATTATCCTATATTTTAGTGATTTTAAATTATCATTTTTTACTTTGGTTAATATGTTAATCAGAATGACACTGCTAGAGTGCTACAAAAAAGACCTTGTAGCGCTAACTTCATTATCGGTCAGCACCATAGTGTTAAAATTCCAACTTGATAGCACCATGTTCTCTGTTAACCAGCACCGTAACATCACAATTTAGAATGCCTCAATACCAAAATTGCTAGTCTAGCACGACTACATCCAAATGTAATCAGCACTACAATATCGCAGTTATAACTTCCCAAGGAAATGACCTGTTAGAAAAATGACACAGTTGTTCACTAAGTAACTAATCCACATCAGCAAGCACTGCTATGGAGCCAGAACAGTAGCGTAGTGGCATTAATTCATTTATTAAGCATAGCAATGCTGGCCTTTCAAGTGTCACAGTGCTAGTTACCTACATTTTATTTTCTTATAAGTAGTCACTATGTTTTATTCTTAAGGTAGTTCAGTCACTAAGATTATTTAAGTACAATGCAGAATGCTTCTTCCAATTTCCCTTAGGGTACAACTAAGGGAATTTAGTAAAGTACTTGATACAATCAATAGAGTGTTTGGTTTGTATTTGAGAAAGTGATTCTATAAGTAAAAAGAAGGAGAGCAGAGGAAATCCATTGAACCATTCTAGTGATATCTATCTCTTATATTTTCTTTTTATCATGTTATTAATGAAAATGAGTTTGCTTCAATTCTACTCCATGTCTCAATAAATTCTCTAGTTTTGGATGGATAATGTAAATATCATATGTAGTTCTAATGAGTTATCCTATTCCTTAAATGTTTAAAAAGATATTTTCAGCATTACTAGATTTTAATTTAAAGCATGTAGAGTCCATATGTGTATTTAAAATAATGTGTAATGTGGAACCTCGATGGTGGGATGTAGACATAACTAGGAATGTTTAACTAGTATGCATCATACCTAGGAATAGGGCGTGAAATGTACTAAATTCTTATGGAGATAATATAACCGTAAGAAGTCAGTGGACATTCATTGTTCCTACAAGCTCGATAGAGATCTAAGGATGGATATTCTCTTAATAACATTAAAATTATAAGAGATTCATTAGAACAATTTTGTTATTTATATTCTTCATTCCAAAACATTTTATCTATATAGAGTGTTCACACATCCATTTTTTTTAGTAGGATAATTTTTATAATTTTAGTTATTTATGTGATTGAATCTTTACAACATCCTTTTCTTATTAAGTAGGATAATTATTATAATTTAAGTATGCAGTACCAGTGTTATGAAATGAGCATAAGTTCCTCAAGGGTTCAATATTATACTCTATTACTATATTACTTGATTCAACATGTATAGTTGTGAACATTAAGTTGGGTTTTTAGAAAATTTTAATATCAATGAAAACCTAATCATTATTAGGGATTGATAGAGCCCTAATTCATTTCACAATTTTATATGTTACTCAACAACCTCCATCAGCAGATGACTAACCTGAGTTTGTTTGTCTCTATAATCATTATGCATCATCGCACAATGATTTCTAAACATTGTTTACTATTAATTATCTCAAATTAAATGAATTTAAAAAAATAAAAAATCTTAAGATTTTAGAAATTCATCATAAATCCAAATTTTATCCAAATTTGGTGTTCTTGGGTCTCATTAGAAAAGATCTGACCAAATTTTATTTTAGGTTCTAATAACACCTAATTTTTTTAACTACTCCTTAACAAGTAATCAAATTGAGCTTAAATTTGGACAGGGTAAACTTGGGCATGTATTTGATATACCCTAATTTTTACTAGTATCGAAATTTATAGTTAGGGCACAACCCTTAAATATTAAGTCAATAGGAGGCCTGTTGAAATTAACTATCAAGACCTTTCATGAATTCCACCTTTCTGCTACTAGCAAAAAAATTCACCTTATTTTGTCTAACAATGATTATGACTGAACCCTTGCTAACACTACCACTAGGGAATTAGCTGTTAGATACCATATACCTCATGTCAATACCTTAGTGCATGATGCTAGAATTATTTAGCCTATCCTTCGTAATTGAATAATTCCAAAAGTTGTGGATCAAATTGATATCTCACCTCTTTTATTCCTAACCATCTATTTCAAAAATTACTGAGATTGATTTCAATGCGATTGATTTAGTTATTAGATACTTGAGAATCTAACCTGCATTTGAGATCCTACACATAAAAGAAAGTCAAATCTTACCTTAGGTCATATAATTACCTTCTGAAAGTTCGTGAAGGATGTTAAACCCTAAAGAACTAGTCTCAATGCTAATGAAGAGTTAGGGGAGGGGGGGGGGGGGGGGTAATTAGAAATTTAAACATGTCTTTATCAAAAGAAATAACCTTTTATAACTTGATGAGGAAATAAATCAACTTCACAATAAAAAAATAAATTTACATTTTTACCCATACAATTAATCATAAGAAAAATAAATGCAAAAATAATAAAAGGAAAGAACACACCAAAATTTATAGTGGTTCAGTAAACCTGACCAACATCCACTTCTTGAAGAATCCCTCTGGAAGTATTGCACTAAATAAAAGTGACTTTCCTTTTCCTCCCACAGCAAGGTGGAGAAGCTTGTATAGATGCTATTTCACCTCCCCTGTGCATCAGAAAATCATATCTCTTTTATAGGTAGAGAACCTCAACTCTATATTCATCCTCCTGGTGATGGCCAGAGAACCACAACTATATTTTCATCCTATAGGTAATGGTTAAAGAACCACGATCTTTTTTTAAGAACTTCTTGTTCAGATCCACACAATTCCAAGCAGGTTTTTGTAGGTACTAGGCAAGTTTCTTGCTTGGAGAAATTTATGATTCCCCTCACAACTTTTCCCTCAAAAAATCTTCCTCTGTTTTCTCACAAAGCTCTCCTTCTTCTCTCCCTAAGGCTCCCTCTCAAGAATACTAAGCAATCAAAGATATTTAACAAGAGTATAAGAAATCCATAAATAGAGGGCTTCAAATAACCATAATTTCAAAGCCATCTATCATCTATTTATTCAGTATGATATAAGTATCATATAGTATGATCAATTCAAATTATACATGTCCAGTAAGATTGTTTAGATGAATCATTCAACTTTTATAATACATCATCTAGTACATTAAAAAATCATATGGTATGATGTGCAAAAATTCCTTTTGTTCATTTGAGATGATCCTTGGGATGGCCAACTTCATACACGGGTGATCGTCTAACATGGTTGATATTATATGAAATGATCAATATAAAAATCATGGATTTTGTTTGGTATAATCCAAGTGACGACCAATATCATATACTAATAATTGTATAGTATAAACTATTTTGTAAAGTATAATCAATCACAATAATTTTCCATGATTTGATTGCCTGATACTTTGAGATCAATTAAGGAAGATTTTAATTAGGGTTTTAAGTGTGATCCAAATCATAATGTATGATCAATATAGAATTAGTATCTTTGTTAACCTTTGAAAGCTAGGGTTTTGACAGAGCACAATAGTTTATACTGTAAAAATTAAAATCGCATAGTATAAAATATTCTGTATAGTATGAAACATGTTTCATATTGTATGAAATACCTAAACAAATAACTCTCCTAAAAACATTTTCATCTTTCCCACTGTATGTGTGCTAGGTTACTCAGCAAAGTTATCCACCCAATTACATGATATGACTGAAGAAAAGACAAAATGTAGAATAAATTAAATATTAACTACAACTCTAGTCTTCCTAGTCTTGAGCTCATTAAAACTGCATGTGAACAGTGGACTAATTTGCTGAAATATTAGTATGCACAAACATAAAAAAAAATCACAATAATAAGAGAAGGAAGTAACATACACAATAATATTTCTTATCATTAAAAATATAGTGATTGAATATGGTTCGTAATAATCTCTCCCTTTTTTATAATGATAAATATCGTTATTTTTAGATTTAAAAAAAAAATTTCTTTCCTCTAAACACCCCCTTAGATGATAACCAACTATAGGAAAAATGAGTGTAACAACCATTTATTTAATTTTTTTTAAATGTAAACAACAATAACAACAACAAAGAACAAAATAAAGCAACAATATAAATGATAAACAACAAAATACTACTCCCCCCTTTGACATCACTAAAAGAGGGAAAACTGTAGGAAAAAAACATACAATAGAATTACCAAAGGCAATAAGACTAACATACACAAATCGACAAACAACTTAGGTAATGAAAGAACTATTACAGTCATGTGAACTCTCATAGGCTTTTTTAGAATATAATAAGCTTACTCTACAAATAAAAGATATAAATAAGATAAGTGTTGACTTTCTTTCAACTAAAGGATTTTAATTTAATAGTTTGCACACCCAACTTATTATCTTCACAGGCTAAATCCTTGGTTCAAACAAAAATCTAGTTAAAGAATTATAGTTGGATGGGGAAACTTAAGCTTTTTAGACTGCTCATATGAAATATATAAAAAGAATATTTCTATAAAAGTGATGAATGAAGATCCAAGATTTTCCAAAATCATGTATTAAACATATTATGAAACACAAGAATTTTCTAAGACTTAAAGATTAATGAGAAATAGAAGCAAATTTAAGTTGGGCTCATTTTGTTCCTCTTTTATTAGTTTTTATGCGTACATTATGAATCTTTTATTTTTGATACACATAGTGCACCTTTTACTTGTGGCGTTATTGCGCATCTTTTGATTTTGGACTCATTTTGTGTCTCTTTAGAATTTTTACAAATTTTTTCATTTCTGTATCTTTAAGAATCTCAGCTGTAAATATTATCATCCAAATAGAAGAGAGGAATAACTCACTCTCTTATATAGGGAAGAATAATCTACAAAGCAAACATGATATTTTAATAAGAATTAAAAAGTTTGATTTTTGAAAAATAATGAATCTTGTTTATCAAATTATAGAAAATATTCATGATATAAAAAATGTAGTAGAATAAAAGTGCTTTAATTTCAACCATCTTAACTCCAATTCAATTTAGATTTCAAGTTCAAACAAAGAATTATCATGCAAAGGAAATAAGAAGGGATATAAAAAAATTCCTAAATTCATTTATCATTTTAGTTTTAACAATGCCAGCAATTACTTATTAAACTTTTAATTTTGAATAGAAGTATGTTTATTATAAATAGCAAAGAGCCTTAAAGAGAGTTCATTCGTACATCATGATCCAAGTTGTATAATATGAATTTATTAAAAAGTATGATCCAAGTCATACAACACGAGTTAAATCATACAGTATAATCCAAATTGTGTAGTACAAACATGAGAAATAAAATTTTCTTTAATTATAGATCTCACAAGTAAAAAGCATATAAAGGAGATCTAAGATCATAAAACTAGCTAGAAAGAAAAAGTACAACTTAAAAGAGAAGAAATAAGCACAAGGTAATAATTGTTTTTTAATTTAATAGGATAAAAAAAAGAACTATAAAGTAAAGTGCGATATAGACACAAAATAACAAACTACAAAACAAAAAAAAGACATAAAAATAAAAGTACAACATGAACAAACTAATATAGAGATTGATCTTGATACCATAATTTCATAATATTTGACTAAAGCTATCGCACTGCTATTAGATGTTGGTAAATTTCTATTGGATGTTCCCAAATTGCTCCTTAAACCAACCCATATCATTATCATATTGGGTTTAATGTTCATCTAGGCTGTCAAATCTCTAAATGAGATTGCATCAGGAAGGTGATATTAATTCCACCAAGTGGGTAGATTATCCACTTGGTGGAATCAAAGAGAAAAAATCAGATGGCATCAGGAAGGAAATATTAATTCCAGGTATTTTCATCATTTTGCATCAGCTAAGAAGAATGGTTATCTTATTTGGAAAATCAAGGATCAGAATGATAATTTTGTGGAAGATTTTGAACAAATTGAAGCTGTTTTCTATAACTTTTTTTTTGGAAAAAATGGATTGCTAGGGATTGCAAGATGACCGGTTAGCCTTCAATCCCTGCAAATCGGAAACTTTCCAATGAGGATGATGATTTTCTGAGTGCTGATTTCACTAAAGATGAATTGATCAAGGCTGTTTTCAGTCAAGGTAACAACAAATCCCCTGGTTTAGATGGCATTATGACTTCTTTTTTCAAATTTTATTGGAAAATTGTGGAGGAAGACACTTGGAATGCTATTGATAGTTTTTTTAAAACTGGTTGTATGCATAATGATTGGAAGGATACATTAGTTGTTTTAATTCCTTAAATCAAAAATCAAATTGCTCCGTCCAACTTTAGGCCTATAAGCTTGTGTCAAACTACTTATAAGATTGTGGCAACTATGATTTTTAATAGATTGAAAAACTGTATTTCAAAATGTGTCACTGAAGAACAAGTTGCCTTTCTTAATGGTCGATCAATGTCAGATCATTACCTTATAGCTCATCAGATTTTTCATAAGCTTAGATTTTTGAAAAGAAAAAAAGGTTTGATGGTGGTTAAGCTTGATATGGAGCAAGCTTATGATAGCATGTGTTGGGAGACATTAGATCAAGTCTTAAAGATGTTTGGCATTTCAGTGAGGATGTCTATGCTGATTATGGAGTGTGTTAGAAAAGATAGATTTTTCTTGATTGTAAATGGTAAAACTTTCAAGTGGATTATAGCAGAAAATGGTTTTCATCAAGGGTGCCGTCTTTCTTCATATCTTTTTATTATTTGTTCTCAACTTCTCTCTAGCAATGGCACAAGGGGGTCAAGATTTGGGAATTCAAATTTCACAGAGAGCTAAAAAAATTAACCATCTGTTGTATGCCAATGATGTGTTGATCTTTTCTCAAGCTTCAAAAAAACTAGCTGCCAAGTTGAAAAGCATAGTGTTGGATTTCTGCTCCTGGACGAGGCTAAAAGTGAATAATAACAAATCTCAAATTTTGTTCAGTAAATGTATGAATAGAGCTGATATTATTCGGTTTAAGAAAATTCTAAATTTTAAAAATGTCAAAGAACTACAATATTTAGGAATCAAATTGTTGCTGTGAAGACCTGTAAGGTCTGATTTTCAATTCCTACTTGATAAAATTCTGCAAAAGCTTAACTCTTGGGGAAGTAAAAGTCTTTCTCTGGCAGGTAAGTTTACACTTGCCAAAACGTCTCTTTTGACTCTTCCAAACTTTGTTTCTACACATAATTTGGTGACAAGGAAGGGGCTACAGGAAGTTGATAAATGTTATATAAACTTTATTTGGCATAAGAGAAATGGTATGATGGGTATGCATTACATTGCTTGGAAAACTCTTTGTAAATCAAAAGTTGATGGACGTCTGAACTTTCACTCGGCGGTTAGTAGAGCTAGAACTCTTAAAGCAAGGATGTCTTGGAAGATGCTACAAAACCATGGATCTCTACTGCATCGATTAATTACAACTAAGTATGGTGACAACATGTGGAAAACTAAATGCAGGAATGGCACTTCAATTGCTTGGAAAATATTGAATGAGGGTGCTGAATACTTGAAGCCTTTATTAAGGTGGAGAGTGGCTAATGGAAGGAAAATTGATGTTCTTAATGACATATGGTTGTTAGACAAATGTCTGAATGAGTGGCCAATCACTGCTGATTTCTTGGGATTGGAAGGCTTAAAGCTCAGTCATTTCATTAGTTCGAATGGTTGCTGGAATTTAGAAGAATTGCTTTGCTTCTTTCATGAGAATATGATTACTTTTATATTACAGATCCAAATTGATAGAGAGGCAACTGAGGATTATTTGGAGGAGATATGTTCTTTATCTGGTAAATCAATTACAACCCATGCCTATGAAGCCTACAATAACAGTCACAATAGTGAAGTAAATATGGGATTCTCAACTTGGTTAAAAAAATTGAAACTTATAGCTCAGGTTGAGCTGTTCTAGTGGAGGATGAGAAGATATGTAATTCCAACAAATGAATTATTGAAGTATATGAAGCTTACAAATGTTGATTTATGTGCTAGAGGTTGCTAGGAAGTGAAAATTTGTCACAAATTGCTGTACATTGTAACCACGTGCAGGATGTTGTTCGAAAAATCCAAGATTGGGGTTTTTACATTCCTTTTTTTGATTCTCTGGATAATTGTCTAAGTGAACTGAGGACTCTATCTACTTTTGTGCCTAATATAGTCATTCTATATTGCAATACAGTGTACCTAAGTTGGAAAAATAGAAATGAAGTTGCCCATGGTAAAGCCGCTAGTTCTATCTCAGTTACGACAGCAAATGTTATGTCTTCAGCTTTTTTAATCTCTAATCCACTCAGAGATAGCTGGGGTGCTAATCTCCCTAGGGAGTTTCAAAATGTTTGGCACCCTCCACCGCTTGGATGGATTAAGATTAATGTTGATACGTCTCTCCTAACGTCTTATAGTGCTGGAATTGGAGGTTGCTTTAGAGATGATAAAGGGAGATTACTGATTGCTTTTGGTGAAAGAAGAATGCATTGGGATATAGCTCATCTTGAAATAGAAGCTGTGATGTCAATTAGAAGATTCATTCAACCGTGGATGTTTGATAGTAAAGGACTCATAATTGAAGGTGATAACCTCAAAGTTATCAAGTTCATTCAAAATTCTTTGAATAAGGCTAAGTGGAAAAGCAATAACCGGATAGGGGAGGATCTTTTATTCTTGGATGATTTTAATAAGGTAATTTTCAACCATATTCATAGAGATTGTAATAAAGTAGCTGATATGTGTGCTAATTTGGCTTTAGATAACAATTTTTGTTTTGATAGTTCTTCTTTTGCTAACATTCCTTCTTCTTTTAGTTCTTTATTGAAGAGGGAATGTGAGCCTTTGCTTTAGTTTGTACCTAGTTATTTTTCTTCAATTGCTATTACATTTTTCAAAAAAAAAAAAAAAACTAGCATTAACACATGACAATCAATTGATTATAAAATAGTGGTCAACCAAGTTTTCTAAAAATCAAAAGAAATATTATCAAATAGAGATGGTATAGTAATTGAATATCCTTCTAAGGTATTTCTATTACCAAAGTTAGCCATTGATATTTTTCAAATGTGTTATAAACCTTGAACTAGTCCTAAAGCTAACCAAGAAGGCGGGGGGGGGGGGGGGGGGGGGGGGGTGAATTGGATATTTAAAAATTTCTTTATCAAAAGAAATATCTTTTTATACATAAATGCATAAATGAATTAACTTCACAATAAAAGATATATCAATATTTTCACTCACACAATTAAGCGCAAGAAGAATAAATGCAAAAATAACAAAAGGAAAGAACATAACAAAATTTATAGTTGCTGAAATAACCTGACCTACGTCCATTCCTTAGAGACTCCCTTTCCAAGTATTGTACTAATTTGAAGTGAATATCCTTTTGCTCCCAAAATAAGACAAAGAATCGTGACTATTTTATAGACAAAGAACCTCAAGTTTATTTTTACCCTCTTGGTAATGGTCAGAGAATGACAACTCTATTTTATCCCTCTAAGTGTTGGTCAAAGAACCATGATCTTTTTTTAAGAACTTCTTCTCTGGAGACATAGAGATTCCAGGTAGACGCTGGTAGGTACTAGGCAGGATTCTTGCCAGAAACAATATTGTAAATCCCTCACTAGTTTTCCCTCATAAAATCTCCCTCTCTTCTCTCACCAAGCTCTGCTGCTTCTCTCCCTCTAGTTCCCTCTCAAGAAGAATAAGTAGTCAAAGATATCTAACAAGAGTGTTAGAATTCCTTAAATAGAGGATTTCGAAAAACCCTATTTTCTAAACCATACATCTTCTACTCGTACAATATGATACACGTATCATATGGTATAATCAATTAAATTCAGACTCATCCAACAAGATTATTCAGATAGATTGTTCAACCTTTATAATACATCATATAGTACAATAAAAAATCACATGGTACAATATGCAGAAATTTCTTCTTTTTGTATGGGATGATCTTTAGGATGGCCAACTTTATACACAGGTGATCGTCCATCACTGTGGATGTCATATGGTATGATCAATGTAAAAATTATTTTTTTCATTTGGTATGATCCAAGGTATGACCAATCACGTATACGGGTAATCATACAGTATGAACTATTTAATACAATATAATTAATCACAACAATTGTCCATGATTTGATTGTGTGATATTACATGATTAATTAAGAAAGATTTTTTAATGCATACAGTATGATCCAAATTATATTGTACGATCATTATAGAATTAGTATCTTTATTAACCATTGGCGACTACGGTTTTGAGAGAGCATAACAGTTTGTATAGTACAAATTAAAATCACACAGTATAAAATATTTTGTATAGTACAAAACCAATTTCGTATAGTATGAATTACCTAAAAAATAACTCTCTAAAAACATTTTGATCTCTCCCTCTATGTGTGTACTAGGTTACTCAGCATAGTTATCCACCCAATTACATGATATGACTCAAGAAAAGATAAAATAGAGAATAGAATGAAACCGAATGTAACTCTAGTCTACTTAGTCTTGAGCTGATTAAAATTGTAGGTGGACGATGGAATGATTTCCTGAAATGTTAGTATGCATAAACATAAAAAAAAATGTCATAGAAATGAGAGAAAGCAGTAATAGACATAATAATATTTGTTATCATCAAAATTGTAGTGCTTGAATACAGTTCGTAATACCTTCATCCTTGAATCTAAATACAACTTGTAATTCCTTGCATCACCAGTTCATCTCCTAGTTTTATATTCAAACATCTCCTTCCATATCCATCAAAATTCTCTATATCATAATATTCATTATGTTCACCTTGAGCTAGAGGAAGCAAAGGGAGGTCCACCATAAGTTCCATTACTAGCACCTATCCACCAATAATCCTAGTATGATACATTGGTTTAGAGGTATAACCAGTGGGAAGATTATTTGGACACCTATACAACATAACAACAATAACAACAACATGATAATGATATGGCTCATTTTGACACCTACATAGTAGAGCAACAACTACAACATGCAAATGATTTGTCTTGGCTTGGAGAGCAGTTTTCCTTCACTCATCAATTCTTCTAACCACCACCACCACCACCTCCACCTTATTAGGACTCCACATATTTTTAGTTTTTTATGTGTTAGTGGTTGTATTTATATTATGCTTTGTGTCTCTTATTTCAATTTCTATGTTTGTATTATTTTCTCTTGTGATGTCTATTTTGTTTTAGTATTATTTGTTTAGTTGTTTCTCCTTTTTATGATGTCAAAAGGGTAGTAGATTGTTATTGGTTGCTTTTATTTTCTATTATGTTATAATTAGTTCATTACTTTATCTTTATTTTGTCACCCTTTTTTTATGATTCTTTTATTCCTCATTTAAAAAAATAATAATAATAAAAAGAAACTCTCTCACATTTTAGAAATTTAATTAGTAAGGGGAAGCTTAGGACGTAGTAAAACTTTTTAATTGAAATAAAAACCAATAATATTTGTCATCATCAAAAGAGGGACATTGTTGCAAATCTTGACCCAAGTCCTGTGATTTTGATAATAATAAATATTATTTGATTCTTTACTCTATTATCTCCTATTTATTACTATTATTGCATATATGCTTTTATTTTGCACTAACATTTCAGGTCAACCATACACTATGTAAAACTAATCATTTTAAGACTAGGTAGAATATGGTTAAGGTGTCTAAATGAGTTTGTAATATAGATTTTTCTTATTTATTCTTTTCTTGAGTCAAAATTATGTATTTAGTGGATACAAAGCTTGATGACCATGCACACACACACTCAAGGGAGTGAGATAGTGAGAAAATTAGAACTATAGTTTTAAGAATTAATTGTATTATATGATCCATATCATATGGTTCGATAAGCTAATCAAAAATTATTAACATGAGTAATTGTGATAATTAAAGCCATTTGAACTAATTGTACTGTACAATCCAGATGGTACATGATGATCAGTTCAAATCAAGATCTCAACTGCCAATCATAATATAGGAAATATTTTGTAATTCAAAATTTGAACTAATTATACCATATGATATGTATCAAACTTTACGATGTAATGAAATGTTGCCTAAATTAATCATGTAATTAAGGAAATAATTTTTCTTACTTTTCAATCATATCGTATTTGATGATTGGGCGTAATAACACTGTATAATTAGATCCCTATATGGGATAATAATTTATCGTCGCTATTTATACAAGATAAAGAACCAAGTTATTTCAACTAATTATACTGGATGATTATTTATATCATACGGGATGATCAATACAATACATTGAACTTATTTTATAATGTTTTGTAAGTCATATAGTACTAATAGAGTGATCAGAACTAATTATACATTACAATCTTGGATCATATTATATGATTAATAATGATAGAATTAAATTCTATGCTTTTTGTGTGGCGTTATATTTAACCTCTATCAAAAGACTTGTTTTAAACTTTTTGGTTTTGAGTGTTCTTAAGAGAGATTAGATAAGAAGATCTTAAGAGAGCTTTAGGAAGAAGAAAGGTAGAGCTTGCGTGTAAGGTAGAAGAAGTGTGTGGGGTTCACACAATTTCTCCAAGCTAGTGTCTTGTCTTGTTTATCTAAGTATTTGTCTAGGTTTCTTGGGTGGCTCTGGAAAGAAGTTATTCAGCTCAAAGTAAGTTTTATCTACCATCATCGGGTGGGTGAGAAAGGAGTTCGTGGTTCTCTGCCATAACTAGGAGGTATGTCTAGGCAATGTTTAAACTTAAAAGGCATAAGAAAAAATTTCTTAGTGTAATAAATGCATTTTTAATAATATTTTTTCTAGTATTATGCTTGCTAAAAAAAGATATGGATATGGCTGATATGGGTTACATGCAGAATTCTTCTTTGGATAATTTGTCCATTCTTAATGAAGCCATAATTGCTTTGTTAAAACATTAGGAAAAAGAAAAATCTTATTAGAGGCAAAATGCCTCCTCTAAATTTATTGTGGATGGTGATCGCAATACTACCTATTTTCATAACATTACTAATCATAATAAACATAGTAGGCATATTCATATGGTCACTTCCCATGAATGTATTGTTATTGAGAATCTTGATTTGATTTCTGCCTCGGGTGTTGAGTATTTTGCAAAATCTTTCAACACTAATTTTTGCACAAATTTTAATAATAAATTATATTTTATTCATTCTCTTATTATTGGGGAGGATAATTTGATGTTGACTAACATTCCTTTCAGAATGGAAGTTTGGGAAACATTAAAAGACATGAATTCTGATTCTATTGTTGGTCCTAATAGTTTCACTAATAAGTTTTTCAGAATACTTAGGAAATCATTAAAGAGGACCTTTTTAATGCTGTAGTGGATTTATTTAGGGGTAATCCTATTCCAAACTTTTTCACTTCTACTTCTATAGCTTTAATTCCTAAATCTAATACCATTAATTTTTGGAATGATTTCCATCCCATTAGTTTATGTACCTTTTTTAATAAACTTATTTCTAAAATTATTATGGGGAGGCTTGCTATAATTCTTCATAATATCATTTCCTTGGAACAAACTAGTTTTGTGAAAGGTAGATCTATATTTGACAATGTTTTACTTGCATAAGAATTAGTTCATGATTTGTATACTAAGGTTGGTGGTGGAAATATAATTTTCAAAATCGAGATTAAAAAAGCTTATGATAATATAAATTTGGAATTTCTTTATCCCATTTTAAAGCTTCTTGGTTTTAATTTACAATTCATTAATCTTATTAAAAATAGCATTGAGTTTTTTTATTTCTCTGTTATTATTAATGGTATGTCACATGGTTTTTTCAAATTTTCACATGGTTTAAGACAAGGGGAACCTCTATCTCTTGCTCCCTTTATCATTGCTATGGAATTCTTATCTCATGGTAATAACAACCTTTTTAGAAGTCACCATACTTTGTAATTTAGAGTAGATGGGGTTTTCCCATTACAAATTTGAGCTTTGTGGATGACTTTATTATTTTTTCCAAAGGTTCTATTAAAATGTTGTATATTCTTTTCAAAATTCTTAACTCTTTTCAGTATGCAAGTGGTTTAATTTTTTACTACTCTAATAGTTGTTTTATTCCTACTAAGTCTATTTCTCCTACTTGTATTAGTAGTATTGAAAGAGAATTTGGTTTGAAAAAGAGGCTTCTTCCATTGAAGTATTTGGGTACTCCTCTTTACAAGGGTAAGAAACATTCTCATTTATTTTATGATATTTTCACTATTATCCATAATAAACATTCTTCTAGGGGTTTGAATTACCTCTCTTATGGAGGTATGCTTGTTCTTATTAAGCATGTTATCTGTTTTATTCTAATATACTTGCTACATATTATATGTTTAGCACTAAATGTTTGTAGTAGAATGGGGACTTTATTTAATAAATTTCTTTGGGGTTTTAAGGATGGTAATCATTCTATTGTTTGGGACTCTTGGTGTAAATGCTCGGGGGCTATGGATAAGTGTAAACCAAACTTCAAAACCTTTACTGATATGATCAAGACCTAATAAACTGTGGTTTTCTTTTAAAGCTAAAAAAGGTTTATGGGCCAAGTTCATGATTTCTAGGTATTGTGTTGGGAATCACCCTTTGAATTGTGTTTTTAAATATGACAACTATTTTTACTATAAAAGATTATGTAATATTAAATGGGAAGCTAAAGATCTTATTCAATGGGGTATGGGAGCTGGCAACATTTTTTTTGGGCAAGATAAATGATTGGGTAACTTTTCTATTGATAATTTTTTATACACTCGCACTACCTCTGCTTGCAAAGTTAAGGATTTTATTATTAATGAGAGTTGGAATATTGATTTACTTACAAATTTTGTGCCTGATTTTATTATTAAGTTATTACTCAATATTTTTATTCATTTAGAGAAAGAGGATTGCATTATGTTCAATCAATCTAATGATGGTTTATTTGATAAAAAATATGTTTGGAATTTTATTAGGCAAAGTCTTCCAAAAATTCTCTTTATGTTGCTTTCTGGCATGCTAGCATACCTCCCTCTTACTTTTTTCTTCTTTGGAGGATTTTACATAATTATTTGCCTTTGGATTCTATTTTATTAAGGAAACATTTTTATATTGTCTCTAAATATCAATGTTGCTATCATATTGAGAATATGAATCATGTGTTTATTCAAGGCCTTATTGCTACGAAAGTTTGGTTTCATTTTGACAGTATGTTTAATGTGCTTTCTTCTACTGGAATAATTATATTAGTAATCATCTTAAAGAGTGGTTTAATCCTTCTAAAGGTCATATTAGGAATACTCTCTTTGTTATTATTTTCTAGTTTTCATGGAGTAGTAGGAATGCATCCAAACATGAAAATATTAAAATGAATGTTTTAATGTAATTTCTAAAGTTAAAAATAAAATTTACCAGTTTTTTGTTGCTATGCAATTAAAGGCTGATTCGTTTAAAGGTTTTCTTCATATGGCTAGCGAGTTTGGGTTGGTTTTTTGTTCATATACTACTGCATGAAATGATAGGATTATTTATTGGAGAAAGCCTTTGGAGGGATGTTTTAAACATAATACTGGTGGCTCTATGAATAATTTAAATGTGGGTTGTGGTGGTACTATTTGAGATTCTAAGGGTTTTGTGATCTTTTGTGGGTCCCCCTACTGCTAATAATGATATTCAAGTTGAAATCAAGAGTCTCCTTTTTTTTGGGGATTCAATTATGCATTTCTCTTGGGATCACAAATATTTGGATTGAAGTTGATGCTTTGTTATTGATCCAGTATCTCTAAGGTAACACCTTTTCAAATCCAGCTAATTTCTATATGTTAAGAGATACTAATATTAGCTTTCTCCCATTACATATTCTATTTCTCATATATCAAGGGAGGGGAATGTTGTTGCCGATTATTTGGCTAAAATGGGTTGTAACTTGTCTCGCTTCACTAAATACTATGAGCATACTCTTCCTAAAGAGATCAAAGGTTTGGCTATATTAGACTATCTAGACCTCCCATATTTTTTCTTTAAATAGTGGTTTTATGTTTGGGTGGTTTCTTTTGGTTCTAATTATCTTTTTTTGTTGTTTGGCTATTTTTAAGGTTTTATGGTTGTCTTTAGGCTCTCCTTTGGGTGAGTTGTTATGTTTCTTTGACTACAGCTCTTATCATTTGGGAATATGTTTCTCTTCTTTGGGCTATTATCCTTTAACATTTGATGTGGTGCTTGGATCTTTGCTAGTTGGTCCAATTTTGCTTCAATTATACTACTGGTTATTATTTTAGATCAGTTCTATTATCTATTCATTTCTATTCTGGGGGTATTTAACTGTTGTGGTTGGTTGAAAATTAGCAATGATTGGAATTATTATTTTGCTGAATTAACCCCATATTGCTACTCTCTTTTCCTTGGAAGTTTTATGAGATGTTTGGCTTTGTTTCTTTTTTGCCTTTATCCCGTGGGGCATTTTGGTTGTGTTGGCATTTTAAGATGTGAATGCTACGATTCTTTTTAGAATATGGAACAATTTTTCTTTTGGGATTGTTGGCTTGTGGCTTTCCACTCTTGTGGCATCATTGGTTTCTTATATCCTAATTTCACTAAATCCCATGTCTATTCATATGCTGATTTCTTGTGTTGCTTTGGATTGGCTAGTCTAGGGATTAGATTTGAGTGGCATTTGGAATTATATCATGGTGGTTCAGGTACTACACATTTGAGCTATGCTCCAAATAATGACTTCAATTTTTTGGCTAACCTTCTTCTCTTTTTCTGATGTTAAGAACTTTGGTTTTTTTATTATCTAAAACTGTATCAGCTATGGCTTAATTTTGGGTGTTCTTTAGTTTTGGTCTGCTAACCATTTGGGATGTTGCGGTAGTTATCATTTCTCAATCTTCTGTTATTATTTTAAGTATGTTCTTTTGGATAATTATTATTTTTTCAGGTAACTCTATTTACAACAGGTTTGGCTCTCTATTTGACAATTTTTGTGATTTACTATTTTGGTTTTTTTTGTTGGTGTCATTATAATATTACATGTTATGGTTGCAAGTCAGTTGTTATTGTATTTGTTTACTCATTATCAATCATGCCATTCATTTACCACGGCTGTTTGCTTATATCAATGGGAAGTGTAAGGTTTATTTTTTAATATCATTATCACTTTCAATTATGCTAAATTGTAGAATTTTCTATTAGTGATCTATTTGCTTAGCTTTTTTAATTTCTTTTTTATATTATCTTTGCTATGAATTATTTTGTATAGTGTCCTTGTAGGCATTTTTTTTTATATTTTTGCAGACTCATTCTCATTTTGTTAAGGATCAGACTATGATTGGAGAGGCGGTGCTAAATGTGATCTACTTATTCCTTTTCTTTTTTGTTTCTAGAATGTTATTAGGATGCGTTGTTATTGGGCTTAATAGGGATATCTAACTCTTAGATTCTTTTTTAACTTTTCCTGTAGTTCTTCGGAGCAGTAGTGAGCTAGAGGTCCCTTTAAGGACCTTGTATTTATTTTTTGATATAAACACGTAGACCCGATAGGGGGTTTTATCAAAATAAAAAATTAAAATATGAAACTTATACAAATAAAAACTAAATAAAGAAAAATCTAATTAATATAAACTCAAGTATTCAAATTCATAATAATGTCTACTATTTATGAAAAATATAAAATTTTTAAAATTCAATATAAATGAGAAAGTCAAAATTTGATGATATTTAATTAATTAAATATAAGTGAACTTGTAAGAATTATAACTAATCATAAAAGAAATCTATTTGACATAAACTCATAGGTATTGAACTCATAATTGAGTTGAGTATTTATAAAAAATATAAAACTTATAGAATTTAGTGTAAATAAAAAAAGCTAATAATTGGTCAAACCTAATTCATTAAATAATTCAAAAAATAAAAATAATCAATAAATCATCAAAAATTCAATAAATGATAAAATTAATAAATTAAATTAGATGAGCAATATTCACACTTCATACTTTATAATTTTTTTTTAATTTATAATACCTCAAGCTATTGGTCTATATATCTTAAGGATGTCTTGATCCTAATTCCCATAGTAATAATACCATGAATGAATTGGCAAAATTGAAGTGTTAAATTATAAATATTATATATCAATAATTAATAAATTAAATTAATTAAAAATTAATAACCAAAATAAACTTAAATAAAAAGGTAATTGATGCGTAACCCATACTAATGAGGTTATTAACTTAGCCTCGATGAGTGTGAAATAAAACTCATAGCATTAGTTTAACAAAGTTAATTTATAATCAACCTAAATAATCAATTAAACCAATAATAAAATACTTAGAAATTTAAATTTTGATACCCTTGTGCTTGACTCTTTTAAGAATGAAAAGGTGTATTGGATTAGAAAGCTTATGGATTAAAACACACCAATTTAAAATGCAAGGACACTATGCAGCCTATCTACCAAATTTTTGGAGGATTGGTAGCACAAGAAATATGAGCCTAGGACATGCTAATCAATGACTTCTAGCACTAGGAAGTTATTTAGAATTAATTTCCTTAAAATTTAAAAGGAAACAACTTTAACAATCAAAACACCTTTAAAAATAAAAATAAGGCTTCTAAAATATTAAAACATGAAGTCAAACCAACCTTCAATGACCTCATACAAATAAATTAATTATTAAAAATTTCAAACTAATAAAGACTTAGACCTATCCAAGCTACAAAGCTGAATACACATACTTAAATGATTTGCTATGACAACCAACTTTAGCCTAGGCTAGGCTGATTATTCAGTTTAGCTTATTTTGAGTGCCTTACCTAGAGGGAACTCAGGTTTGTATTATGTATTTTTTATGCTCTAGATGTAATATTTATACTTTTGCTGGTGCACATTTGGAGTTGACTCTTAGGCCACTTTACTTTTATGTAAACACTCACATAAGTATTGTATATGAATAATTTTTTTTATATATACAACACTTTTATATTTTTGTAAAGTAGAATGCACATAAGTAATGATGTAAATGTAAATGTTTTAAACAATTGTATAGCTAGATTGCATTCTACAATGTCAAGAGTTATAAAATATTTGAAAATATTTATTTTTATATACTTATAGGTTCCAAAAGGAACTAATTTTTCTTCCTTTAAAAATTATAATCTCTTAGAATTCTATATAAGATCAAGAAGCCAATAGATTAAAGATAAAATGAAACAATAATATTTAAATCTATATTATATTGGAGTATAAAACAAGGTTTTTTATTGGTGGAGCCTAGGAACCTTCACTTTATAGTACACCCTCGATTATACTCTAAGAAATTATCAATGAATAATTATTTTATTTATACATAGTTATTCATACATCAATTCATTGCAAGATCTTATACATATTATAAAGTTATGATCAAAGTTTTTCAAATTATAATATCTTGAGTCCTATGATTGAGCCAACTAATCCTATATTCATACAATGTCTAGTTATGATTATAATTTTTAGCTGGCAGCTCAGTCTAAGCAAGTGTAAGTCCAAACTATATACACCACTTAGTCTCTACACATATTTTGTTATATCCCTCAAAAAATTCAAATCTAAATCAAAATTTACAATTGAAGGCTTTTGTTTGAAAATCTTGATAAACCAAACATTTCTTTAAATCTATATGAATTTGAAAGCTCTAATATTCACTTTAATCGAGAGTATTCTCTTAGGTGATATAATTAACTATAGGGGGTTGCCCTAATAGGAAGTCTAGAACCCATAATTAAAATAAACCATTCCTTACATCCTTTCTTAGACAGGTTAAGAATTAGTTGACATAGACCTAGCTTTAAATATTGGTTTAGTTTCAGAATTAAAGAAATAAGTGAATATTCTTTTTATCCTTAGGGATGAATTAATATTCCTTATTATATATTATTTTTAAAATAAATTCATTGATTTAGTTTCATGATTAAAACCATAGATGAATATTCTTTTTATCCTTAGGGATGAATTAAATATTCCTTATAAAGTTTAATTATTTAAATAAATTTATTTATTTTGTTTCATGATTAAAATGATAGGTGAATATTATTTTTATCCTTAGAGATGAATTAAATATTCCTTATGCTATGTTTGAACATGAAAATAAATTGAGAGTTACTCTTTTCAAATTGATATTGAAATATTAGTCTGTCCCTAAGGATGGTAAAAAGTTAATTGAAGAGGATTTAACTAAAGAAACTAAAAAATTTAAAGAAAATCATGTGATGAACGTAAATTCTATTCATAAAAATTTCTAGTGACTCGACTAGGATAGACTTTTTTTTCATCTTTAGTCTCAACTAAATTTTTTTAATAACTGCTGATTTAATTAAATATTTAGGCTATCAAATTTCATGTATATACAAGTTTAGTACATGACTTGTATATGCATGTTTAGTATATGCCTTGTATATGCATGCCAAGTATAGCCTATATATGCATTTTAAATTCATCTTGTATATATATATTTTGTTCAGTCTTACATTTGCATGTTTATTTAAATTCTTGTTTTGAATGTCCATGTTTACTTACGTAAACATGTACAATGATAACTTAGTTTTTTCCTATAAACCAACTTGAGAAGGCCAACATGAATACTTAATAGGTCGGAGGATAGGTAGGGTATCTATCTATTTGTAGTCCTACATAACTTAAAATGAATGCTTTGAAGTGTGTGTGTGTTTTTTTTTTATTATTTATTTTGGTTAAAACCCACATAAGGTTCCTACAAATTAATATAAAAAAGGGGTTACACGTCCTTAAGGGGACTGCTAGCTCGCTACAGCTTAAAAGAGCTACAAAAGAAAAAGCAAAAAAAAAACCTAAAAGCCGGCGATCCCCACTAAGCATGAGTATAAAAGGACCTAGTAACATTCTAAAAACCAAAAAGGAAAAGGCACATGAATCAACATTAATCTCAGCCTTACAAATCAAAAGAGGACCCTACACAAAATGAGCACTAGTCTCTAAAAACCTATAAAAAAAGGCCTACAGGAACACCAAAGAAAGCAATTAACAAAATCAAAAATAAAATAACACAAAATGAAATATTACCTTAGGACTAGATCAATCTACCAACTAGAATGGGGTTATGGTGTTTGAAATTATAATGCATAATATTGAAATTGAGTAGAGTGTCAAACAAATTGTACACATCAAAAACCATATTAGATAAAAAATTAAGACAGCAGTAGAAAATAAATAAGTTTTTATCCATCAAAGCCATAAGAAAAAAGCAGCAGGAAGGCCTGAAATTGCACAGGAAAGGGGTACCAACCATGCATTAAATAAACAATACCATAGGAATAATATAGAAAGAAACCTGGAAGAAATGATCCAACATATAAAACCCAAGAAAAGAAACAGGCTAATAGAGCTCAGGAAGTAACAAACAATGAAGCCATCACTTGGGTTAACCAAATGCCGCTCAATCCTACCTCCAAAAACACTTAGCCACACCCAAATAATTAGCACAGATCAATAATAAAAGGAAAAAGGACACATAATAACCCACACACAGATATAAGAGCTCCTAGATGGAGTACCAATCTAGCAAAATTGGTAAGTTGAAAGGCACTTATGCCAATTACAAACCCCCAACTGAGCCAAATGCTTAAACAACAACCAAATACTGAATTCTTAGATAAATAAAAAGGCCCCAATAACACAAATGGCAACCTCCTAAACCCAAGCATCCCCACAACAGGACAAATCCAAAATAACACCAAAATATAGAAAGTGAGTATTGCTCCAATCCCCAACATTGCTCTTATAGTTACCCACATACAAAAAACACAGCCAATGCCAGGTCTCAGAACAGCTCATGAAGGTGATGAAAGCAAAAAATAGGAAAACTGTTATCATTAAAATAGGAGTAATCACAGCTCAAGCCCATCACTACAATACACTCAACTATGTTGTACATAAACAAAGAAAGAAACCAAAACAAGGTGAAAAACACAGAAACAAAAACTAACCAGATAAAGGCAACCCCAAATAAAAAAAAATCAAGAACCACAAGCTGTAGCCAACAATCCACATTAAATTCTAACATAGGGAAGACCAATTTTATCAAGTCTTAAAAATCCTTTTAATGTAGCAGGGAGGTTAGGAGTAGAAAAAACTAGTAAAATAATCCAAATCTCACCCTAAATTGGTATGCCACTCAGCATAAGCATTTCCCTCCCTATACACATGAGAGGAGTAGTTCATAAATATCATCAATTGTTTAATATCCCTTAATAAATAAAAAAGATTGGAATTGCACACAATATTATCAACATTATTTAAACATTGAATACTATAATTGGAATCAACTTCAATACCAATGTAAAAAATATCAAAAGAAATGCATAATCTAATCCCATGAAGAATAGCAGAGAGGATGATAAGGTTCACATCACAACTCTATAAAGGACCCAAAAAAGCCATAATAAATCCCCCATGACTGTCCCTAATAACCCAACCACACCCCAACATGGACCAATGACAACACTATCAACTTTCAGCATATAAGAATTTTTAGGATGTTTAAGCCGGTGAATAAGCCTAGGTTCAGAAGAAGTATGATCATCCTCCAACTTGATACATAAATCAGCAACCAAAAAGAAGTAATTCTTAAAATTCTTAATAGAGAGAAAATTAATAGAAAAAATACCCAGAACCTTATCTGTCACATTCTTTATAATCCAATGATGGTTCATACTAACTCTATTAAAAAGGGAATTATTTCTATCCAGCCATAAATACCAAAAAATAAGAGAAGGATTAACGATTCTGAGACTTAATAAACCAAGAGTGAAGCGTAACATTAATATACAATTTAGCATTGTATTAATTTAATTTGAAAATGTCATCAAAATAAGTTCATATTTTAATAGCTAAAGGGCCATAGAAAAAAATATGATGCACATTCTCCACATGTTAACAATATTGGCACTTGGATGGAAAAATAAAGCCTTTTTTAAACCAAATCATAGAAAAAATATTAATAGCATCATTCTTGGATCTAAATGCATGCCAAGCATCCTTTTATCTAAAACCCCCAACTTTGGACAAGTTGCATAATAATAAAACATCAGAGTCAGTGTTTAGGGGGAGGTTCAAAATTTGTTGAATAAAAAGTGAGGAATAACATTAGCAAGTTTATCATAATCCCAACTATTTTTAGAAATGAAAATTGTTCACCTTAACCGCCATAGTGGAAGAAGTGTTAATAATGGAATCAATAGATTGACACCCAACCAACGATCTAGCCAAAAGAAAATTTTCCCACCACGAAGCCCCCAAGGAATGTGGGGCTGAACAACCCATTTAACTTTGCAAAGTATTTTTCACACTTTAGAGTCACCTTTATTAAAAAAGCAGATAGTCGGGTGCCTACCCATAGAATACTTAGCAAACATAAACTTGGCTTAGAGGCTCACTTTAGTATGAAAGTTGTACCATAACTTAAAAGAGAAATCATAGGCCAAATCATACAAACTATTACACCCCAAGGCACCCTAATCCAACAAACCACAACACTTGTACAAAGAATACCAGAGAATATTAGAATTACTATTAGCCCCATTCCAAAAAAAAAATGTTAAAAGTCTTTCAATTTTGTTACAAATCGCATGGGTGGGTTGAAGAGTTTAGAACATATAAAAAGGAAGAGAGCAAGGAACACATCTAATGAGATCTAATATACCCACAAAACTAAAAAAATTAACATCCTAGGACAAAAGCTTATTCTGTACAGAAGTAATCAAATCATCAAAAAGAGAAGTTTTCTCTCTACCATTAAGAAGAGGGACCCCAAGGTACTTAATTGGTAATTGACCTTGCAAAAAAATAACCTTTAATAGATAAAATACCGTCTTTTGACACTTTGTTGGAAGAAATCAAATAGCAATTATGCTTGTTTAGATAGAGACCACTAACAATTTCAAAATTATGAAAGAAACCCATTAGTTTATTAATCCTATTTGAAGAAGCATTTGTGAAAACAATAAAATCATTAGCAAAATATAAATTAGAAATAAGAAGCCCACTCTAGGTTCTAAAGTAGAGTCTAGTGTGATTCTCGAAGAGGTTAGCAATGCCTCTAGATAAATACTCAACATCAATAATGGAAAGGGCAAGGGAGATAAGATCACCCTGTCTTAAACCATGAGGAGATTTAAAAAGCTAGTGCTTTTGCCATTCACAATAATAGAAAAATAGGATCCTTCAATGTAGTTTTTGATAATATTGATAAGAACCAAATTAAAACCAAACAAATACAAAATATTGTAAAGAACATTCCAATATATGTTATCATAAGCCTTAGAAATATCAAGTTTCAAGATTATGTTGCCACCTCTCACCCTAACATCCAAGTCATAACAAAATTCTTGGGCCAAAAGAATATTATTAGCAATAGACTACCCCTTGACCAAACCCATTTTAAAAGGAGATATAATTTTAGGAAGAATAGAAGTTAAACGACTCATAAATTTTTAAAAAAACAACTTATTAAAAAAGTTGTAGAGACTAATAGGCCTAAATTATTCCATTTACTAATAGAGTTGTTTTTGGGGATGAGAATAATATAAATAGAAGTAAAAAATTTAGGAATATTATGACCAGCAAAACAATCCAAAATAAAAAAATAAAGATCATTACTAATAATATGCATGTTTTTGGGAAAAACTTTGTGGTAAAATCATCTGGCCTAGCCACAGAGTCACCATTCATGCGATGAATAATCTCTTTAATTTCCTCTAAAGAAGGTTTAGAGAGGAACTCATTATCATCTTAGGAGATGAGAATAAGGATAATAGAGTGGTTATCATTATGGCCTGCAGTAAAATTCTTATTGAAATGGTTTTGAAAATGTTGAACTGCTAAATTAGCAATTTTCTAAGTATCCTCAGTAATAGAGCCATCATCATGATTGATTTTGTTAATGGAGTTTTGGCACATTTTCTCTTAACCAACACAAGAAAGTAAGTGGTGTTATTGTCACCTTCAAAAAGGTGCTTCGTAGTCATTTTTTGTTTCCAAAAAGCTTTTTCTTGAGCTTCTAATTTAAAGAGACAATCTTTAACATACCTTAGCAAACTGAAATTATCATCAGAAGGAAATAATTGATAATTTAGGTCAATAGTGTTCACTTTATCTTCAGCATTCAAGGTATTGGTAAAAATATTTTAAAACACATTATGGTTCCACCAATTGATAATTTTCTTAAGTCTTTTCAGTTTAAACCAATGTCTCTTCATACCAAAAATATAATTATTCGGATGCAAAGGAGCATGATAATTTCGTGAACTAAGTCCAAAAAAGAATCATGAAGCAACCACATGTTTTGAAATCTAAATTGAGGCAAAAAACTCATGTTCCTAGTCTTGAGGCTAATTAATATAGGAGAATGCTCAAAAAGATTCTTGCTAAAATGATCAACAGAAATAGAATTAAAGGTGTTAAGCCAAAAATTGTTAAACAACACCTGATCCAGATGTTGGCATAAATGACTACAGTTTTAAGTGAATTTAATACCAGAGAAGCTAATGTCTACTAAATTATAATCCATAATCATATTATTAAAATCCTCCATAGAGTGATAGATAGGAGTAGAACCCCCAATTAGTTTAGAGGGATTAGAAATAATGTTAAAATTACCACCAATAAGCGAGGGTAAATTATAAATACTATGGAAATTAGTGAGTTGCTCCCATAATACATTTCTAGTATTATGAGAAGAGGCAGCATAGAAAAAACAAACATAATAATTTAAATTTAAAACTTCAATATACAATACAAAACTTGAGTAAAATCTCCAATAACACCTAGCAAAGCATGATCTTCCATAACACCCAAATCTTATTGCCAGAAATTGAAACAGTATGCTTAAAACCAAAAAATCTAGTTGTACTAAGTAATTTAGCAGATGTAATGAGAGGTTCAAGCAAAATAAGAATAGAAACATTATAAATATGACATTAGTTCTTAACCCTTAACATTTAAGTGGGGCAACCAATGCCCTTAATATTCCAAATAATATATCTAAACATAAAAAATGAGCTAATGACTAGTTTGTGTTTAGTTGGTCCTAGGAGATTTTAATATTATGTTCTTGTGTTTCCTACCTCTCCTATTTTGAAACATGGTGTAAGTAGTGTCATTATCATCTTTGACAAAAATTTAGCCACAATATTCATATCCTCCATATAAATAAAGGCATCGCTATGATAATGAGTGTTTAAGGAAATCTTATTATCACTGTGCAAACCCTCCTGCCTTACCTCCTGAGCCAATTGACCCTCTTTAAAGTTATAGCCATCCTCTATAATTTATTTACTACTCATGCCAACACCAGCATTTCCTTCCACCAAAATAAGTTGGCCATCCTCCTGATCATTCACAATAGATTGAGAAGTCATAATATTTGAATAATTATTTTTGAGTGTCATAAAGTCCATAAGAGGCAATTTTTTTTTAAGTACACAAGGACTAAAAGAAGATGATATATCAATATTTTGATTAGTAGTGATAGCCAACATTTGTTCATCCACGTATTTCCCTCGACCATTGCATTATTAGGATCTCATTATTATGAGAAGTCGAAGGAACAATATTCCCTTGCAATTGTTTGGAAGAATTCTTCTCCTTACAAAAATGAGGATGTAACCTGTAATACTCATTTAAATTATGGCTATGCATTTTATAATGAGATAAAAAAATGGGCAAATTTTCAATATCAACTTTTTGGAAGTAACCATTCAACTCTGACCCAATCCAGATCTCATTATGATGTTTCATAGATATGTCCAACTTGACTAAAACATGAGCCATAGACAAACAAGAGATAGAGGCAGTATATTTATCCGTTTACAGTGGCCTACCAAAAATTGATGCAAAACTAAATAAAATTTGAGTATTAAAGAAATGAAGTCTCACATTCAAGAAGGAAATCCATATAGAAGCATCTGGGGATTTCTCAAGAACATCAAAATATGGGGTCCAATTGAGTAATCTCATTTAGCATGCTTGAATATAGTTGGATTTCCTAGAAAAATATGTTTATAATCAAGATTATTAGAGAGTTAAATCACAATGTGTCTCTGATCTAGCAAATTGATGTGAAAGGAACCCAAAAGTTTTAACCTCACAAAAATTTGCATACAACATCCAGATTTGGTCACTGAACAAGGAACTTGCTAACTAATGATAAAGAAAAAGGAGTGGCCAGCTGAGAAACCATAGAATCATCAAACATCAAAGAATGACACCCTTTAAAGAAATTTTGAACAAATTGAAGTTTAGCAGTTAAAGAAGAAGAACCAACAAAAACATCCTTAAGTGTTTGATATTTTCCATCAATAAATGAAGTAGATGAAGGGATGGATGACGAAGGAGTTGTCATCTCCCAAAGCCAAAAAACCTAAAATAAACCCCAAGAAAATATGAAGCTGTTGCGGATTGTTTTCATGGTTTATGATTTTGATTATAACAAACACTCTTATTTCTCTACGACTACCTTATCTACTGACATTTCAGGTTCACATGATCAAGACTGCAATTTGGAATCAGCTCAAGATTGGGTAGACTAGGGTCTGAGTCAGTTTGTACCTTTTTTCCTTTCTTGAGTCTTTTGTAATTGGTGTGGTTCCTGAAGCTATGTAACTTTGCACACACGCACCTTGGAAGATTTTCTGACTATTCCCTAGAGTTTACTATTTTTGGTAACATCGTCCGGGATGATATTTATATTGGACTAGACGATCGGTTCAAAAATAGAAACCCTAATTTGGGCATCCTCATTAAGGCAGCTGTTATTAAGCCGATCGACCTGGACAATTTTGTATCGGCTAGGATGATAGGCTCAATTAAGAAAGAATCAGTAGCCATGATCAGTTTAGGTATTCTTATTTTAGAAAATTGGCCAGGACGATATCCACATCATCCTGGATGATCAAACTCAATTATGCCTAAATTAATCTGGTATCTTTAGAAAGCATTAATGGCTGATTGATTCAATCTCATCATCAGGGATGATCGCAGGATCATCTGGGATGATGTCGTGGATGATTGACATCAGGCAGCTTCGATTCATGGTGATGATCAGGATGATTGTATTTGGTTTTAAACTAATCAGCCAGGATG
This sequence comes from Dendrobium nobile, assembly GCA_022539455.1. Classification (NCBI taxonomy): domain Eukaryota; kingdom Viridiplantae; phylum Streptophyta; class Magnoliopsida; order Asparagales; family Orchidaceae; genus Dendrobium; species Dendrobium nobile. Next base: position 36,020,017 of record CM039721.1, on the reverse strand, counting down.
ATATTGCATCAGCCTGGATGATGTGATCAATTTTCTTATGATTGTTCCAAATCGTCCCGGGCTGATTGAGCTTAATTTGTACTGATCGGCCAGGACGATAATCCTATCGGCCTGGACGATAAAGTTGGCAAGTTACATTAATGAGCTCATTTTGAGATCTTCTATTTAAGCTTTGACAAGGCACTTTGTAAGTATCTTTGGTAGCCATTGTAGCTTCATTCTTTTGGGGCAAACTTGAAGAGAGAGCTTGAAAGGGAGTGAGGAAAGGGTAAAGTTTGAAAGAGGGAGAAGATCCTGTGAGGGGGGGCTCAAGAGAGTGTGGATGGGGATTCCACACGGTTGCTCCGACAAGCTTGCACCTTAGTACTGTCGGATTCAAGGCTTATCTTGAGGGAAGTTCATAGAAGAAGAAGATCTCTTTGGTGTCAAAGGACCTGGGGACTCCGCTGCACCAAGGAAGATGTTAGTGATTTTCTAAGGGCTTCTCTTCCTATCTGTGGGAGCTAGGGGAGAGAAACTTAGTTTAGTGCAATACTTAGAGGGTGCCTCCATGGATTGGACGTAAGTCATGGTTTGACAGAACCACTATAAATCTGGTGTGTTCTTTCCTTTATTATTTCTGCATTTAATTTCTGCATTGTGTTTTCTTTGTGGTGGATTTTGGTTTGGCTTTTTTATTGTGAAAGATATTTAAAATACTAATTCACCTCTCTCTTAATTAGCCTTGGGCCAGTTCTTAAGGGGTCTAACATCCCTAACGCACATTCAAGTGGTATCAAAGCAGGATTCATAAAAACAAGTTTTTGAAAGCTTTTGAATTTTTGATCCATGGCTAATTTTTTTAATCGTAATATTGTGGAAGGTTATTCAATGAGCATACCACCTTATTTGAAAATATTACATTTGAATTTTGAAAAATTTGCACGTCTACCTTTTTGCAATCAATTGACTTTCGAATGTAGCATATGATTTTAACTAGTTATTATATACTATCTCGTATTTTAGATGGAATTAAAATTGATATTCCTTTTAATCAATGGAGTAGAGATAAGAAAATCAATGCTCAATTTAATGCAAAATATTTTAACTTCTTTTTCTGTGCTTTAAATTCTGAAGATTGTATCTTAGTTTTCAAGTGCACTGCTGGTAAGGAAATTTGAGATAAATTACATACCATAAACGAAGGCACTAGTGAAATCAAGCAATCTAAGTTGAATATTTTAATGCATGATTATGAACTGTTTTTCATGAAACCTTATGAGATGATCTTAGACATGTATACTAGATTTATTCAAATTATTACATCATTATATGCTTTAGAAAAGGAGTTTTCAAACTTTGAAAAGTCCATAAAATTCTTCATTGTTTACTTGATAAGTTTGATGCTAAAGTTATTGCTATTTATGAATCAAAAAATTTGAATGAGTATTCTATTAATAATTTGATTGGCTTACTCATTGCCTACGAGCAAAGTTAGGGTCAAAGACTTTTGGATGCAGGTGAAACGATAGAGCTAAAAACTGAAGATATAGAAAAAGGTAGCTTAGTGGTGATGAAAGCAATGACTTGACAAGCAAATCAAAAGGCTCACCAAAGCATAAGCATCAACAAAAGTGGAATAAAGGTAAAAATGGTAAGAATGTTAATATTTCTTCTGACGTTATTTACTTTGGATGTAGGAAGCATGGACATATGAAAAATCAGTGCCCTAATTTGAGAATTCTTCCTACAAAAGAAAAAGGTAAAGCAAAGCAAATTATAAACTAGCTAAATAATGAAAAGCAAAAAAATTATTAGGCAGATCTTGCTTTTGAATCATCTGATCAGGAGCAAGATGATGCTTAAATTATTTTGTGTGTACTTTCTATGTATGCATGTTTTTGTTTATTCTTTTTTATTTATGTGATTTTACTTTTTTATTTATTATTTTTTTCTTTTCTTTTCTATTTCGTTAAATTTTTTTTTATCTTTGTCTTTAATTTTTTTTTCATGTGTTTTCTCTAATCAACACACACGTTCATCTTTCTAAAAATGAAAAACCTACAACCTAATTTTTTTAAATTCTTATGAAAATTGTGTTTGACTTCTCTAAAAATAGTCAAAGGAAGGAAACTCATGTTTTTTATTCGAATTATCTATTTCCTAAAAGTGGTTATTCTACTTTTGATTTAAAATTTTTTTCATATTTTAAATTAGTTTTTGAAACTAAATTTTTTTTATCTCCCTACATTTTATTTATCACATAGGGATCTTTTACAAGTTGTTGAATCTAACTCATAATTTTCTTAATCAAGAAATTCGTTTTGTCAATAGGATGGGTTTACTAATGTTTTTAAGATTTCAGAAATGTAGCACATTCAAAAAATTGGCCAATGATGCCAAAAATAAAAGATGCACAAAGACGGTAAATTGAAAAAAAAATGAATACACGAAGTGTATCAAAAATCAAAAGATGCACAGTGCGCCAACCATTTGTCAAGAGGCATAAAAGGAGCCCACAAAATTTAATGCTTACTATTCTTGTACTTCTTAATGCTTAAGAAAACCCTTGATACTTTCGATACTTGAGTTTGAAAATCATGATTCCTGATTCAACAATTCGTGTATTAATCTTCTATTAGATATATTTTATGGAAGGAGTTTTGAAAAATTACTATTTCTTTCCCTAATTTATTCCTTGATTTAGATATTGAATTAAAAAGTTTTTTAGCCTTTTAAAAGAACTTGAGCTTGGATTATCAAGTTCTGAATTTCTAACATTTTCTAGGCTATGCATTGTCAATACAATTCTACTAAGCTTTTAAATAAAATCAAGAGGTAACTTTCTCATTTTAGGAATTTTAGTTTTGTTCACTAGATCAGAGATCTTTTTTGTCTTTTAATCATTTTTTTTCTTAATTGTTTGTGCCCCTTCTCTTTTTGATAATGTCAAAGGGGAAGAACATACTGTTGAATTTGTATCCTTTTACTTGTATTTTTGTTTCAAAAAGATTAAAAATAACAAAAAAAATTTTGCCTCTACTATTTTTAAAGCTTTATTTTATTGAGGGGAAGATTAGGAGAAAATATTTTCTTTTTTTGTAAATTTAAATAGTAATATTTGCCATCATCAAAAAGGGGGACATTATTGCGGATATGTTTTCATGGTTTATGATTTTGATGATAGCAAACACTCTTATTTCTCTACGACTACCTTATCTACTGACATTTCAGGTTCACATGATCAAGACTGCAATTTGGAATCAGCTCAAGATTGGGTAGACTAGGTCTGAGTCAGTTTGTACCTTTTTTCTTTCTTGAGTCTTTTGTAATTGGTGTGGCTCCTAAAGCTATGTAACTTTACACACACGCACCTTGGAAGATTTTCTGACTACTCCTTAGAGTTTACTGTTTTTGGTAACATCGTCCGGGATGATATTTATATCGGCCTGGACGATCGATTCAAAAATAAAAATCCTAATTAGGACATCCTCATTAAGGTAGCCGTCATTAAGCCGATCGGCCTGGACAATTTTTTATCAGCCAGGATGATAGGATCAATTAAGAAAGAATTAGCTGCCATGATCAGTTTAGGTATTCTTTATTTTAGGAAATTGGCCAGGATGATATCCACATAGTCCTGAACGATCTAACTCAATTATGCTTAAATTAATTTGGTATCTTTAGAAAGAATTAAAGGTTGATTGATTCAATCACATCGTTCAAGATGATCGCAGGATCTTTCGGGATGATGTCGTGGATGATTGACATCGACCAGCTTTGATTCAGGGCGATGATCAGGATGATTGTATTCGGTTTTAAGCAAATCGGCCAGGATGATATTGCATCAGCCTAGATGATGCAACCAATTTTTTCCTAATTATCCCAAATCATCCTGGGCTGATTGAGCTTAATTTGTACTGATCGGCCAGGATGATATTCCTATCGGCCTGGACGATAAAGTCAGCAAGTTGCATTAATGAGCTAGTTTTGAGATCTTCTATTTAAGTTTTGACAAGGCACTTTGTAAGTGTCTTTGGCAGGAATTGTAGCTTCGTTCTTTTGTAGGAAACATGAAGAGAGAGCTTGAAAGAGAGTGAGGAAAGGGCTATGTTTGAGAGAGGGAGAATATCCTGTGAGGAGGGACTCAAGGGAGTGTGGAGGGGGATTCCACATGGTTACTTCGGCAAGCTTGCACCTTAGTATTGTTGGATTCAAGGCTTGTCTTGAGGGAAGTTCATATAAGAAGAAGATCTCTTTGGTGTCAAAGAACACGGGGACTCCGTCGCACCGAGGAAGTTGGAAGTGATTTTGTAAGGGCTTCTCCGCCTAGCTGTGGGGGCTAAAGGAGAGACACTTAGTTTAGTGCAATACTCGAAGGGTGCTTCCAAGGAGTGGACGTAGGTTAAGGTCTGACTGAACCACTATAAATTTAGTGTGTTCTTTCCTTAATTATTTCTGCATTTAATTTCAGCATTGTGTTTTATTTGTGGTGGATTTTGGTTTGGCTTTTTTATTGTGAAAGATATTTAAAATACCAATGCACCTCTCTCTTAATTAGCCTTGGGATAGTTCATACGGGACCTGACATCCCTAACAAACTTTCAGAAGCAGGCAAAGCAAACAATAAGGAAATAAGTCAAAGAGGAAAAAAGTAATAAAACCATGTTAGGAGAGGGAAAACATGAGCTCACGAGGGGAACCCCTAGTTTGCCACAGAGTTTCCAGAGAGCACATGAGCAGAGACTTCTGTATGGTATCACTTTAGGGAATATTTTAGATTTTTTTTATTAAAGATCGTGAAATCAAAATTGATTTGAAAAAAATCAAAGCAATAATAGAAATGTAACAACCAAAATGTCTTACCCAATTAAGATCTTTTTAAGGTTGATTGTCATATATTATAAGATTTATATCAAACCTATTAAGCAGATGTCAACCATTTATTGCTCTACATAAGAAAAATGCTTGCTTTTAGTGTGATAAAATTTTTTGAAAAGTATTTGACTGTATAAAATAATATTTAATAAATCCTCCAGTCTTAGCTACTCCCATGCTAGGGAAGTCGCAAGTTCTTTATAAAATAGTATTAACTAAATCTCTTGACACCTTATTAGGCCATGTTTAAGAAAGGAAATATAATGCACTTTATTATTTGAGTAGACAATTTCTTAAAATAAAATTAAAATATCTTTGGATTTAGAAGCATCATTTAGCTTTAATCTTTCTCGCTCAAAATTTTAGGCATTACTTGCTTTCTCATAAAGTAAATTTGATATCTAGCATAAATCCATTAAAAAATCTAATAACTCATCCAACCTTATCAAGAAGATTATCATGATGGATTATCATAGTTTGAAATCACATTCATTATGTTATGATCTATGAAAGGTCAAGAAATCACTAACTTCTTAGTAGCTCATCCATTACAAGATGATTATCTAATTAATGATGAACTACTATATGAATGAATCATGAAGATAGAATCAAATTCTATATGGGAATTCTATTTTGAGGGGGCAACTTCTTGACAACAAGAAATTTCAGATCAAATTTCCCCATGGAAACCTGAAATCCGCTCAGTGTTTGTTATTCTAAATAAAGGTTTAATGTATTAATCTTATATCTATCAAACCCTTGCACAAAAAATTAAGCTAAGTATGAGGCATAGATAACATGGTTACAATTAATAATCCAAAATGAAAATTAAGTGATTAAAATCTTTTGAGATTCCCAGCTAGTGATTAATCAAATAGTTGGTATCTATCATGTATTAAAAAAAAACTTTGATTCCTTATCATCAGTATGTAATGCATCTTCTTGAGAAAATTCCTAATGTAAGGTTGTACAAAAATCCCCATGATAATAACATTATGGAAGATGCCATAGCAAAATTAGCTAAAGCCCTAGCTTATCAAGAAGGGGATTCAATTCAAATAAAAGTATAAGTTTACAAAGTGTTATCATCTATGGACTTTGAAAATGTAAATAGAAAATCTGCATCTGAGGAGAAAATTATTTTAGTAGTAGATGATTAAGTGGAAGATTAGAGAAAACCCTTCATCAAATACTTGTAATAAAATAAGTTCCTTCAAGATAAATCTATTGTTGATTAGATTAATAGAAGATCTTTATCATATATACTAGTCAACAACACCTTATACGGAAGATCATTCAGTCTAATGTGGTTACAGTGACTAAGTAAATTATAGGCATAGAAGATCATAGAAGATGTACATGCTGGTTTGTGTTATGACCACTAGTTTGGTCCAAAGATAAAAATGAGAATCTAATGAATGCAATATTATTGGAAATTAATGATTGATGATAGAAAGAAAATAGCATGTTCTTTTCATCAATGCCAAGTACATGGTATGGTTCTACACTAACCATCAAATATATTACATCCAACAGTTTCTTCATGGCTATTTAAAAGCTAGGGTACATATATTATCGGTTTAATAGATCTACCATCCTTTAGAAGTTAAAACTCACCATAGTTTAAACTTTTTTAAAGACTAATATATAAATTCATTATTTCTAGTTAAATCATATAAATAATGGTCCATAACTCAAATGTACTAAAATAAATGGTTTCTCTAGATATCATAGTAGTGATTAGAGATGGTAAATAATCTATTATCCTTACATAATTGGATTAGCTAAGCCCTTCAATAAAATATTGGTACATATTCTAAAAAAGACACTAGGTAGAAATAAATGTTAATGGCGTAAAAAGTTAGGAGATGCTTTGCAGACATACATAATCACATATAGAAATTCTACTTAGTCTATACCATTTTCTCTTGTCTTTGGATTCTCCATTTGGAGGTGTTGTTGCCTGTGGACAAATTTTCATGTATCATGCCATACAAGAATTATTTCAAATTATATTTTGGTTTCTTTAGTCAAATCAACATAGATTGAAATTGTCCCATCCTGGAGGATAGACTAATGTCTCACTATCGATTTGAGAAGAGAAAACTTCAATTTAATTATAAAGAAAAACACAGCATATGGAATATTTGAACTCATCCCAAAGGATAAAATGAATATTCATCTATCATTTTAATTGTGAAATTAAATAAATAAATATATTTTTATAAAAAAAATGTATAAAGTAAAATCAATTCATTTATAAAGATAGAAGGAATATTCACTTTCATTTTAATCATGAAAGTATTTTAATAAATTTATTTTCATAATCAGACTACATAAGGATTATTCAATTCATCAATAAGGATAAAATGAATATTCACATATCATTTAATCCTAAAATTAAACTCAACTATTTATTTTCATATTCAAAAGTATAAAGAATATTCAAATTACTTGTAAAGATAAAAATGAATATTCACTTATCTTTTGGTTATGAAATTAAACAAAAAATTTAAAGTTTAGTTTTGTGTCCACAAATTTTTCCTCTTCCTTAGAATAGGGTTTATTTTACTCCTAGACTCCCTATAGTGGTAAGTCCCTATAGTTAATTACATGTCCTAACAGAAAAGTCATGTTAAAAGTTAAGACTAAAGATTTTCATATACATATAGATTTAAATAAATGATTGGGCTAAAAGGATTTATTTATAGGCTTTAGATTATAATTTCTATTGTTGCTTTTGAATTCAAATTTTGATTTTGTCTTTTGCAAGAATAGAATAAATCAGGAATGTTCAAAAACTGAGGGGGTGTATACAATCTATGTTAAACTTTTTGTAGGGTGAGCTGCCAGCTAACAATCCTTAGCACAATCAAATCACCATATGAATGCAATATTAATTAGGCTCTATTCTAGAAATAATAAATTATAATTTAGAAACTTTATAATCATGAATTTATAATATGTATCTAATAATGTAATGAAATGATGTATGAATCATATTATAAATAAAAAACTCTCATTCAATTATAATTTTAAAGTATAACCTAGGCTCTCCTATAAATAAAAGGCCAAGCTCACTAGCAACAAGCTTGAATTTTTACTTCTATATAAAGTAGATTTGAATATGATTATTTATTTTTGATCTCCAGTCTTCAGAGCGCTGGATCTTTTATAGTAATCCAAAAGATAGTGATCTTTAACATAAGAATAATTATTTTCTTTTGGATTATATATATATATATATATATATATATATATATATATATATATATATATATATATATATATATATATATATATATATATATATATATATATAGCTTCTTTTCAAATTGTTTGTTTTTAGCTTTTTATCGCTGCTCTTTTTCTTCTCTTCTACTTTTCTTTTATTTTATTTTTGAGGGCTTTGATCATCACCATCCTTCATTATTTTTCAAATTCAAGTCACATCATCCTAGCCGATACTTTTACCGTCCTGGACGATAGGACAAATTCTCTTCAAATTTCCATATACTGAACTTTTCTGTGCTTAAATAACTCTTCGTCCTGGACGATAATTTATCGTCCTGGATGATCTGATCGAACTCTGTTGCAATCTTGATGATAGTCCTGGCCGATAACATATTTCGGCCTGGCCGATGCATTTTATGGTCATCATCCTGGCCGATACACTAGATCGTCCTGGACGATCCTTGTCAGCACGTTTAAATCCTTAAAATTGGCCTCGGACGATCCATTATTGGACAATCGTCCTGGCCGATCCACTGTTCATCCTGGACGATACACGTGGCACAGATTTAAAACATTTTTAACTTCGACCGGTATGATCAATTATTATGGATCGTCCTAGATGATACACCTAATCAGCCCGGACTATCTGCTTTTTCAACGGTCGTCCGACTTGACTCCTCGGGACGATCGCCTGTCTCTAATCGGCTTGGCTGATATCTGATCGGCCTGGCCGATCGGACCGCCTTTTTGACCAATCGGCCTGTACGCAATTATTGTACCATATCATCCTGGATGATTCTGCAATCGGCCTGGATGATATGGCCATTTCTTTAAATTTAGGCCGTTCCAGCCATGTTTTCCACTTCACATCCCTTCTCCTCTTGTGTTTCCTTGCTAACTCTTTACTATGGCTGGTGGAAAACGAGTTTAACAGGCTTTTGGAAGTTCCTCGAGGGCCACTCTGGACCCTCGATTCAGGGAGGCAGAGGATCAGGCAGCTTACCGTCGCTACAAAGAGTGTGGCATTACCCATTCCAGAACAATCAATCCTGCACACCTTTCATATCCGGTAATGGATCTCTTTTCCCACACTTCTCTTTGTTTCATACTTACCCTTGCTGTCCCTTTTTCTTCTGAACTTCTACTAGAATTTTATGCAAATCTTCGCATAAATTCTACTTTCACAGCCCTTGCCTCCTATGTGAATCGATGCCCGGTCGAGATCACATATCAGGACTGTGCGAAACTTTTACAGCTATCCATCACCGGGGATAAGCTGCACATAATCGTTTCAGATCCTAATTTTTATGGGTCCATAACAAACCATTTTCTTCGCTAAACCAACACACCCTTTCATGTTGGAGAGACTATCTCTTTAGTCAAAGATGCTAGGACAATTCAGCATGTCCTTCGCACCTCAATTATTCCAAAAGTCGGGGACCGAATCCACATCACTCCTCTACTTTCTTTGAATACCTTTTTCATCATGGCCCGGAGAGAATTTAATGCCATTGATTTACTCTTTTGCTACATTGATTATTTAACAACTATTCGCGATCCAGGCCATATGAGGAAACCCAACCTTGCTTTAGCACATCTCATAGCCTACATTCTTGAAACCAAATACAATCTTCAATATCCTGCTTGTCATGACCTTCAACCTCCTTGCTACTCAAACAATTCTTTCACTATCCTTCATAGTACTCGTCTCCACCCAAGAGATGGGGAAGGTCAGGGGGCTGAGGAGGAGGACGCTCCCGCTCCCACTCCTGTTCCTGATCCTACTCCTCTTCGCCAGCACTCTCAGCTTGACCAGTTAGTGGAGAGGTTTGATCGATGGGAGACCTGCTTCGACGCTTACGTTGCTGCACAGGAGCAGCAACATTTTGAGGACATGGCCCGCAATGAGCAGCATCGCACAGAGGACTTATCCCGGTTTGACAGCTATATTACTCACCAGCAGCAGCAGCATGACCAGAACATCGCCTGGTTCAATGCTCAGTTTACTATGCTTGCCAGCTACTTTTAGCAGCCACCTCCACCACCTCCATCTGATGATCAGGGTCCCTCATTTTTCTAGTTTTTTTTTCTATTTTCTATTTTCTGTAGTTTGTCTTGTACTTTGTTTTAGTTTCTGTTGTTTTTTGTTTTTCCTTTTTCTTTTGTGTGTCTAGGACCCTCTTTTTGTGATGATAGAAGGGGGAGTAGGATGTGGTAGGAAAAAGTTGATGTGCTTGTAACTTTGAAATTTTAATGAATTGCTATTTTTACTAAGTTTTTCCTACTAGTGTTTGCCATCATCAAAAAGGGGGAGATTGTTGCAAATCTATTTTCATGAGTTATGTTTTGATGATTGACAAACACTATTGATTCTCTTGGACTCCCTGTTATTTCTAACTTTTAGGAATCGAAGATCGGACGAACAAACGAAGCCAGCTCAAATTGCGTAGGTTAGGGTTGAGTCAATCTGTAATTTGCTTTTTCTCTTCTTGAGTCTATTTGTAATGTTCAAAGAGACTGATGCTAAGTAACCATACACACACATACTTGAGAGACTTAGAATTTCTATTTTTACTCACATCGGCCAGGACAATATCTTTATCGGCCTGGACGATTTAGTTTAAAACAAAGATTTTCGGATTCTTAATTAAGGCAGTCGTCATTAACAGATCGTCCTCAGAAAGAAGTTGCCGCCATAATTAATTAAGGTATTCTATAATTTTTGGTAATCGGCCAGGACGATCTTGGATCGACCTGGACGATATTTATAATTATGGCTTAATTAATCATACAAATCAAGGAAGTAATTAAGGATGATTGATACGATCATATCATCCTGGATGATCGCATGATCAGCCAGGACGATCTATTCAAAAACCTTAGTTACTTCTGGACGATAAATATCGGTCAGCACAAATTCAGGGCGATGATCTGGACAATTTTCCTCTGATTTGAACTGATTGGCCTGGACGATCAAGCCAATTTTAAATCGTCCAGTTTGCATTCAGGATGATGCTCTGGCCGATCTTCTGAGATTTGTACTGATTGGCCAGGACGATGTCCATATCGGCTTGGACGATATTATCGACAGCTTGCAATTAATGAGCTCCTTTGAAGCTCTTCTATTTAAGAGCTCTTGTTCAATATTTTGAACAATCTTTTGCTGCTGCCTTGACCTGAGAAGACCTTGAGGAGAGAAAGAGAGAGAGGGAGAGAGAGAGGATCTTGTGAGGGGAAGCTTGTGAGGGGATTCACAAGGGTTGCTTCAAGGATCGCTCTGCTTCTTCTTCGTCTAGAGTTTTTTGTCCGTGGAAGGGTCGGTAGAGGTAAGGATTCAGCATCTGATTGTGGTTCTCTGCCAGCTTCAGGAGGAAGCAAAAGGAGATAGGTTCTCTGCCTTGCCGGGGTGGAAAAAAGAGGTTCTTTGTAAAGGCTTCTCCGCCTAGCTGTGGGGGCTAAAGGAGAGTCACGATTGTAGTGCAATACTCGGAGGGTGCCTCTGGGGAGTGGACGTAGGTCGAGTTGACCGAACCACTATAAATCTCTGTGTTCTTGTTTCTTGCTTCCGCACTTTAATTTCCGCACTTATTTTTTGTGGTGTGATTTTGGTTTATGAGATTTTACTTCTTTGTGAAAAGAAAATTTTTTAAAATACCAATTCACCCCCCCTCTTGGTTAGCTTGGGCCAGTTCAATAGGGCTTAACATCCCTAACGAAGTTTCACTATCAACCCTACTTCCTGTAAAATCTGAATCAGAATATCCTATGATTTCAAAGGAAGTACTATGCATAGGATACCAAATTCTTATGTTTTGAATTCTTAATAGATATCTAAGAATTCTCTTAATAGTAGTTAAGTGGGAATCTTTTTGATCATCTTAAAATCTTTCACAAAGATAAACAGTAAACATAATATCTGGTCTGCTAGCAGTTAAGTAACAAAGTGATCCAATTATTCCTCTATTTTACTTTTGATCAATAAATTTTCCATTTGAGTCTTTATCCAAATGAATAGTGGAACTCATGGGAGTGTTGATTGGATTTGCTTTATCCATTTAATATTACTTAAGGATGTCCATAATGTATTTTGATTGACTTAGGAAAGTTCCATCATCCTTTTACCTTATGTTAAATACATGAAAGTATGTCAATTCTCCCATCATACTTATCTCAAATTGATTTCTCATTATTTTTTGAAAACTCATCACAAAGGCTTTTATCTGAGGATCCAAAAAATAATATCATCAACTGAAATTTAGATAACCAATAGTTCATCTCCTACCTTTTTCAAAAATATTGTGTATCTACACTCCCCTTAACAAAGTTTCTTTCTAGATGGAATGTGCTTAGCCTTTCATAGCATGCCCTAGGTGCTTCTTTTAGTCCATATAATGCCTTCTTTGATTTGAACACATGATTAGGAAATATACATTTTCAAACCAGGGGGTTCTTAAACATACACATCTCTTTTTATCAATCCATTCAAAAAGGTACTTTTGATATCCATTAGGTAAAATTTGAAATCCTTCAAATAAGCAAAGGCTAATAGCACTCTAATGGCTTCTAATCTAGCTATAGGGGAAAAAGTCTCCTCAAAGATAAATCCTTCTATCTAATTATACCCCTTTGCCACTAATCTTGCTTTGTTTCTAACCACTTCATTAGAATCATTCATTTTGTTCTTGAAAACCAATTTAGTTCTAACCACACTCAAGTTCTTAGGTCTCTCAACAAGTTCCCAAACATCATTCCTCACATATTGATTTTACTTTTCTTACATGGCTAGGATAAATAATTCATCAGATAGGGCTAGATTTATATTGGTGGGTTCAGTCATTAAAATGAAGGAAGAGTATTTTAATTCTATTTTATGATCATGACTAGTTCTAACACCTTCATATGGGTCTCTAAAGATTAGTTTCTTAGGATGAATTGAAGAATATCTCCATTCTCAAAGAAGTGTATTCTCAGGTTTTTCCCTTTCTTCCAGATTTGCATATTATAATACTTAGATAATTTCTTAAACCTCTTCTTCTTATACCCTAGACCCTCCAGAATTTCATATTCATCAAATATAATATGAGTGGTCTCTCCGACTGCAAGTGATTTTTTTTTGAAAAATCTATGGGATTTGCCAACATTTGAGTATCCTATTCGTTAGATTTGGGGTTAAACTTTACTAGCATAGATTTTATAGTATTGAGAATGAACACTTTAATTTGAAAGAAATGAAGGTGAGAGAGGTTGGGTATTCTACCCTTAAGAATTTCATAGGTTGTCCAGCTTCAATCTAACATTTATCCTATTCAGAACATAATAGGTGGATTTATCACTTCAAGCTAGAAATTTTTAGGAAGTGAGTATTCAGCTAACATGGCTCTAAGGGCTTCTACTAGGGTCCTGTTCTTACTTCCAGCAACTCCATTCAGCTGTGGGGTTTTGTAGCTAAAAAATTATGATTTATCCCTTATTCCTAATAGTAATATTCAATTTTCTCATTCTTAAATCCTCCACCATGATCACTATGAATTGTCAAAATTTTACAACTTAGCTTCCTTTGAATCAAAGTAGAGAATGTTCTAAATTCCTCGAATTATTCACTTTTAAGAGATAAGAATCTAACCCAAGTAAACCTTGAATAATCATCAAAAATCACATACCTAAAGATTTTCCCTCATAGCCTTACAGTGTTAATAAGTCCAAATAGATCCATGTGTACTAATTATACGGGTATTGAGTGGAAGGAGGATTAGACTTGTTTTCCTAATTGATAGGCATCACACATGTGGTCCTTAGTGAACTCTAGTTTGTGAATTCCTCTCACTAAGTCATTTTGGGTGATTTTCCTAAGGTTTTTCATGCTTATGTGACACAATCACCTATGCCATAACAATGATTTATTAGCAATAGTTTTAAGGAAAAAAAAAGCAACATGATCAACTTAGTTTAAATTAAGCATGTAAACATTATTAATTCTATTTCCTTGTAGCATAATGTTTTTATTTAAGCTAATCATGCAAGTGGTAGACAAAAATTTAATGCTAAATCATTTATCACAAAGTTGGCTTTTGCTAAGTAAGTTATGTTTTAAGTCATCTACCAGCAAAATATTTTTAATGATGAAATTTTTTGAGTTGCCAATTATACATGATTCTACCACTGTCCTGATGGTGTTATCTCTAAGTGTCATCTTGCCTCTTTCCCTTGCCTCCAGTGAAACAAATTTATTTTTATCTTCAACCATGTGCCTTGAACATCCGATATCCATGTATCATATGATCTCACGAGACATTCTGTGAAAGCACACCTAAAAAATCATAAGATGTTAAATTTGAGAACCCAAACAAGTTTGTATTCCATCTAATTGAAAGAAGAGTGAAATTTATAAATTATATGCTATGAATTTTAAAAGTTTTGTCTATACACCAAATGTGTTCTATGATGAATAGTACAAGTGTAGGAGATATGTCCTAGCATGCCACAAAAAAAACATCTGACACTAGGAAAAGGATTTAATAATCTATTTGGGTTATGGTGCCTTGCCTAGGTTTGAATGATTCATGCTTTGATGGTGGTTTTTAAAATTCTTCAAGCGAAGGTGGTTTTTTTATTTTCCTTAATACCAGTTAACTCAACTTGTAAAAACTTATTTACACTTTAAAAATTGAATTTTTTACTTTCAATGCATACTCCCTATCATCTAATTCAGATTCATATGTTTTTAATCTCTTGTATGAATTTTCTAATTAAACATGTGATATTTTAAATGAATAATGTTCAGCGGTTAAATCAAGATTATTTTTGTTATAAAAATCAAATTCATCTAATAAAGCCATGTGGTTACTATCCAGAGTGGAATGATATTTTCTTAGGCATTCATGCTCTTTCTACAGAACTAAAAAGTTAGATTTAAGGCTGACATGTGATTTTTAAAGCTTCTTATATGTTGTATAAATATTTTTGAAAAAATTCAAATAATTTATTATAGGTAAGCTCACATACCTTCTCTTAATCAGAATGTTCAATATGATCCTTTGCCATTAAATATAGGTTGGTTACCTCCTCTTCTGCTTCAGTTTTAGAAGAGTTTGATGCTTAGTCTGCCTAAAAAGTTTTTTGTGACCTTTGCTTACGTTTCTTGAATATAGCTTTTTCTTCACCCTTCTCTTTGCTTGGGTGAGCTTTAAAAGTTGGGCAATCATACTTAAGGTGCCTTGTCTACTTGCATTTAAAGCATATAACATTAGAAAAAATTTTAAAATTTTTACCATTCATATCTTTATTCCATTGTTGATGACACTCTTTCTTTTTCTTTAAAAAGCTCTTAAATTACCTAGTCATCAGTGCAATGTCATCATCATCTTTTCTAGAAGTATCACTATCAAAATCATTAGCCTTTAATGCTACAGTTTCCTCTTTTATCTTTTCACCTAGTTCAAGCTGCAATTGACTCACTCCTTGCTCATCGAAAATGAGTGACCCAAGTAAGTTTTGAATGGAATAAACATTTAGATCCTTAGATTTAGTAATGAGAGTGATTTTTGCATCATAGGAAGAAGGTAAATAATGAAGAATTTTGTTAACTTTTTTATAATTTGTAAGCTCTCTTCTTAAGGCATGCAGGGAAGTAACAATTTGAATAAACCTAATATACATTTTAAAAAAAAGATTCAATATGTTTCATGCAAAATAGTTCAAAATTATAAAAAAGAATGTCTATGATTACCAAAGTTAGCCATATACAATTTTTCAAAAGTTTTCTAAAACTTAATTTATGAATCTCGCTCTGATTCCAATTGAAAGTTCATTATGGTTGTTAAACCTATATGAATTAGTGTGTGGCTAACCAAGAGTGTGGTGAATTACTTATTTAAAAAATTTCTTAAAGAAAAAAAACCTTTTTGAAATTTTTTTAATATTTTAAAATATACCTTTTATGCTAAAGTAAAGCTAATTTCAAAATAACAAAAATCAAATAATTCAGCCATAGAACAAAACACAGAATAATGCAGAAATTAAATATAGAAAAGTAAATAGAAAGAACAAACCAAAATTATAGTGGTTCAGTCAACTTGACCAACATCCACTACTCGGAAACCTTCTTTCCAAGTATTGCACAAAAAGTAATTTTGCCCCCATGGAAAGGTGGAGAAGCCCTTACAAAATCTTTCAACATACCCGATGAGGCAGAGTACCTTGAATCCTTTTACTCCCGTCTAGAGTACAAAGAAAATTTGGAAATCCATTTACTCCCTCCTAGAGTAGGTAGAGAATATTAGAATCCTTTTACTCGATCATGGAGTGGGCATTAGAACCTTGGATTTGATGCTAATGAAATTCTCGATAGAGCCACCAAGGAACTAAGAAAGAATTCTAAAGAAGATGGTGGAAACCCTGCTTGGAGAAAACTTTTTGAATCCCTCATAATTCCTCCTCATAAGGATCTTGCTCTCTCAAGGCTCTATAAAAAGATTGAAAAAGATATTTTTTTTCTTCTCTAATTCTTTTTCTGAATTTATTTTTTGTTTAAAAAGGACTTTAACATGTAAGGTGCTTGAGCTAGGGCTGTTAAAATTCAAATTTTCAACCTTTCTAGATCTTAGTACAGTCAATTCATTTCTTACTATATTTTTGTATAAAATTATGAAGTAACTTTTTCATTTTGAGTAAATATACCAAAATTTATTGATTATTCTTAAACATCAACACCACCTCTACCTTATCAGAGTTTGTTATGTGTGTTCAATTTTATTTTCTGTGATTTTTCCTTCTTTTTAATAATGTCAAATGGGAAGAATGTGTTTGATTAATTGTATTTGTTCTTAAGTTGCTTATGTTCATCTTGTATTTGAATTAGTTTATCTGTTATTTAGGTTCTATGTTTTTTATTTATTTTTTTATTTAATTCTATAAAAAAAATGAAAAAAAGAAACTTTTTTTATTTCCTCTATTCTTAATATAATTATATGAGTGAGGGGTAGATTCGGAGAAAATATTTTTAATTTTGCAGTTTCAACCTGTAATGTTTGCCATCATCAAAATGTGAGAAATTATTACAACTCAAGCTCACAAGTTTATATTTTTTATAATAACAAATATTGTGGCTTACACCCTATTGTATATTTGTATTTGTAATATATTTTTATTTGTTTGTGTACTAACTTTTCAGGAACACCATGTACCATCCAACAAATATTCAACACTCAAAATTGGGTAGAATAGGTTATGCTATAATGATTTTTGTAATATTAACTGATGTATTTTGATTTCTTTAGTCAAGTCTTGTAAGGTTGTACGCTTGCTTGGTGACCATGCACACACACACTCAGGGGGAGTGAGATTGAGTCAAAACCAGAAGTTTTATTTTTGAATTAATCATAATATATGCTTTATATTTTACTGTATGATCAGCTCATCTAACTAATCATACTATATGATTTAGATCAACCAAGTTGATCATTTATGATTATAAAAAATAGTCACCAATTATATTTTAGGAAAGATTTTGAATTTTATTTTTCGTTCTAATCATCCAAGATGATGTACACTATAATATATCTTCTTTGATAATTATGCTTAAATTGATCCTATGATTAGGGGATTAATTATAGTGAATTTGTTTAATTTGATAATCTAGGCAGATCAGTGAAGATTGCACTAGATGACCAAATAGGTACATGGGATGATACCTCATCTTCCCAGATGGAATGCCATAATTTTTCTTCTAATCATCCAATAAGATCCACAATATCACACTCGATGATCTGTATAAATTTGAACTAATTATACTAGACTATCTGGAGATTATCCATGACTAATAGGTCAAAATCTAAACAACATACTGGACAATCTTGAGATCGTACAAGATGAAATTTTGCACCAAAATTGAGTTTTTCATGTTTTATGAAGCCGTCCATTTAAGCATATCATACTTGATGATCCTACGATCATACTTGACTATCTCTACAATCAGAATTGAGTTTTTTAAGGTTTTTTGAAGCCCTCTATTTAAGCACATCATACTGGATGATATTTCCTACCAAAATTGTGTTTCTAATTTGTTTTGAAGTCCTCTATTTAAGCTTTCTTTAAAGATATTATAAGTGTCTCTAGCACTCATTATGTCTTCATTCTACTTGGAAAAACTTGAAGAGAGAACTTGAAAGGGAGAGAGGAAACGGTGGATCTTGAGAGGGAGAAGATCCTTGGAGGGGGTTTCAAGGGAGTGTGGTGGGGATTTCACATGGTTTCTCTGGCAAGCTTGTACTTTAGTACCATCAGATTTAAGATTTATCTTTAAGGAGGTTTTGGAAAGAAGAAGATCTTTTTGGTATCAAAGGACCCGTCTACTCCACTATACCAGGAAAGGTGAAAGTGATTTAGGTTCTCTACCTACTCCATGAGGTAGTTAAAGGATTCAAGGTTCTCTTCCTGTAAAAGGAGTTTCCGTCATCTTTCGCACTGAGTTGGTGAAAAAATTTTGTAAGGGCTTCTTTATCTTTTTTTGGGGGAAAAAGGAGAGATACTAAAAAGTTTTAGTGAAATACATAGAGGGTGCCTCCGGGGAGTGGATGTAGGTAAGGTTGGATCGAACCCCTATAAATAAGAGTGTTTTTTCTAATTTTATTTTTTTCACATTATATTTTTATATTTATTTTAAATATAGCTACTTGGTTGAGAATTTATGATTGAGACTATGTTTTATTGATTATATATTTTTAGATATTGAAAAAGCTTTAAGAAGGGCAATTTTATTTTTGTAGGAAGAAAGTTTTTTAAATATTTGATTCACTGCCCCCCCCCCTCTTCGTTAGCATCGGGACTAATTCTTTAAAGATTTACCCCCTCAAACTTTACGAGGACCTGTTTCAATGGAAAATAAACTCAAGTTATGATCATACATTATTTGAGAGAAAATTGCTTTTAATAGTATATTGATATTTGTATATAACGGTCAAATTATGTATGATTATAACCTCAAATTGGGAAGAGTATAATTTGGGGATGTTTCTTACTTCCTCAAATGTCTTAAATTTAATATTATGTGTTCATTTCCTTATTGTAGAATTTTCAAATTCAGTGGTTGCTTTGTGACCTATGAATTAAATAATTAAGTATAAACTATTTCATAGGGTATTAGGACGCTTTGTTTTGTTTATTGATTTCTATGGTATTGATTGTTTATGTGTATATAAAGGATTTAGAAAACTTGATTGCAATCCCTTTCAACTTAGTGTCACATTAAGGTCAATAATTAGGATTTCCACTTAGTGAACTTAGACAAGCATAGGATTCATTTCATGCATCTTATTTGGATAAAACATAAACTTAAAAAACTTATTTTCATTTATCCCACAATCCAATGCATTTTGATTAGACATTAATTGACTTCAAAACAATAATTAATTGAATTAGCCCTTTATTAAGGGTTTAATTTCAATAAATTCTAATCAAACACATAAAATTTCAATAAATTCTAATTAACTCTAAATCATAAGTATAATCATAAAAAATTAAAATCTCAATTTAACTTCCATTTAAATTTACTCTATAATTAAATTACCATTTAATTAATGATCAATTAAATAAATTCATTTAAAATATAAAAAAATTCAAATATTCATTAAAAAATAAAATAAAATAAAATAAAATATAGAATTTTATAATTCTAATTTAAATTTAAAAAAATTAAATTTTAATTTTAATTCATTAATAATTTATTCATAACTAATTAAAATTAATTAAAATTTTTGGAACATTACAATAAAAAAAATTGAATTAAATTTTAAATTCATTTATAACAAATTAACTTTAAATTTTAATTTAATTAATTAAATTTGATAATTAGTTTGAATTAGATGAATTCAAGTCTTTATGCCTAGTGTTTGATCACTTTTGGAGGGCACTTTGGCATTCAATTTCAAGAAACACATCCTCAATAAACAAAGGATTCCCAATGTGATGTGTGTGGTTCCTTTCAGGAGGGCACTAATGCATGGGATTGGGGGATTTTTGAAATAATAATAATACACCGGCCTTCATCATACTTGACTCCATCTGGAGGGTATTTACATTGGATTGAAAGGTCCCTTTCTTTATCTATAATAATTTTTCAAATGTTCTTATATAATCATCTATCATGCATAGAGGATGGGAGTTTTAATTGAAAGCCTTAGGAATTATAAATTAATAACCTTCTACAATTTAAAGATTATTAATCTAGAAGTTCTTTAAAACTAAACAAATAACTTCAACATTTAAAATTCAAATAATTCAACATTCAAATAAACATCACTTAAACATCAATTAAATTCCTGTTCAACCTTTAATGAATAAATAATAAAAATACATGTAATATAAATAATAAATCTATATAAGACCTATCAAAATAACACAACCTTTTTCACACACGTAGATAGTTTGCTAGGACAACAAACTTTAGCCTAGGCTAAACCAAGGGATTATTTTGGTTTGTTTGTGAGTGACTTTTCCTAGAGGGCATGTATGTGTGTTTGCTTATTTTTTGTGAATTATATCTTTCATATTTACTATTATGTAAGTGCATTAGAGACCAGAGTAAATAAATTCAGGGTCATGCAATTTCATTTCACTTACTTTCCTGTATATACAACTACTCACTTTGCACCATTAGCATTTATTTTTTCCTTCTCATTACATTTCTATGAAGTAAAATATTCTTAGGTAATGATGTATATGAAATGAGTCATGTAAATTTAAATTTCATAGATTTCATGTATATAGATTGAGCTGTGTAGATTCATGAGTTGTAAAAGAGTCAAAGGCAATTGCTTATACACATATGGATGGGTCTCCAAAAAGGAATGCCCTCTTTTCAAGATGATACTACCTTTTAAAATTAAACAAAAAGTTAGATCCTGAAGTCCATAAGTAGTTGAATTTTATTCTAGATATATTTGATAGGATTAGAATCAATGTTTATTTTTGGTGGGGCCTAGCCACCACTATTTTCTTGTAAGCATATTGTATTGCTTTTGATTTAAATTCTTTAACAACTCCTTAATTCTTGGGATAGAGATTTCTATATCTTGCATTCATATGATGATTTGTTGTGATCAAAATTAGTAGCTGGCATCTCAATCTATAAAGGTGGTAAGTCCCAATGGTATTCATCCTTCTCTACACATTCTTTTCTCAATTAAAATTAGAATCCTAAATTTTGATTTCAATAATTTAACATCTAAAGTCCGTGCATCAAAATTTATTTAGCCCAAACATTTCTTTAAATTTATATGGATTTAAAACTATTTAGTCTTCATTTTAATCGAGAGTATTCTCTTATTATATGTAATTAACTATGGGGGCTAGCCCCTATACAAAGTCTAGATGCTAAAATAAAATAAACCCTACTTTAGTTTACTTTCTAAAGAAGGGGAAAATCTATGAGCACATACTAGCTTTATTATTATTTTAAATTTAATTTCATAATATAAATATTGATGTATTTTTGGTTTTATGGTGAACAAAATATCCTCTATATTTCATTAAGGAAATAAATTTCTAATTTATTTCTCTAATTAGAATGATGGGGAAATATGTAACTCATCCTTTGGGATGAAATGCATATTCCCTATGTTGCATCTAAGTAGGAAAATAAATTATTTCTTTCTTTCAAATTGATAGTAAGATATTAGTCTACCTTTCGGGGTGGTATAATGTCAATCAATGCAGATTTAATGGAAAGAAAGCATCAAAACATATTTAAAGCCAATCTTTTGCGACAAAAACCATTTAAAAAACATTTTTAAAAAAAATTATCTCACAAATTCTTTTGCAAACTCTACTAGGGAAAGACTTCTCTCTCCTTCTTAATTGAAGGCTAAATTTTCTTCAATACTTATAAGTTTAATTAAATGTTTGGGCTATTAAATTTCATATAAATATTTATTTATTTAAATTTTTGTTGTGTATTCATAGTTTGTATAGTCTTGTGATTTATGATTTGTTTTGCCAATGTATTTTAATTTATAATTGTATATTCTCTATCAAGTAAAACCTAACCTAGATTGTCATTTATATGATATTTGCACACAATCCTATTTCATAAATTTTTGATCAACTCCTCATATTGTGCTCTCTGGTGACTCTTGGGCGATTTAGGGTTTTCATTTGTGAGCTCTATTTTTGATCTTCTGGCGTGGTTTGTTTGTGGTTTTTTCTTTATTTTTTTACACTCCCCTTCTTCAATTTATTTGTGGCTTTCTTTTGAGGTCTTTTTTGTGGTTCTTGCTTTGGGAGATGATTACTCCATCATAATTTTACTTGTCATCTTCTTCGTTTCATGATGGCCGATCTAGGTCATTTAAGGAGGTTTT
This sequence comes from Dendrobium nobile, assembly GCA_022539455.1. Taxonomy (NCBI): domain Eukaryota; kingdom Viridiplantae; phylum Streptophyta; class Magnoliopsida; order Asparagales; family Orchidaceae; genus Dendrobium; species Dendrobium nobile. Next base: position 35,997,572 of record CM039721.1, on the reverse strand, counting down.
AGCTGGATATACTTCCTGTGCAACTAAAATTCATTTTGTTCATACTTTGTTTAAGGGTTGTCTAGCTTTGATGTTTTATGATGCGGTTGTTTCTTAGCTAGCAAACCCTTTTACCTCAACATTATTTAGCAAATTTCTCCTTCATTGTCTGAATCTTGATGTCATTCAAAATTTTTTTGCTAATTTGAAACTTTTGGGCTCTTTCATGTGGTTTGCAAGATCAGAGGCATGTTATGATTCAACTGATGAATGAACTTGAATATTGCCAAAAGTTTTCATGAACATCTTACTATATTCAAGCTTGTCAGATGCATCTTCTTAAATGGACACCGAATTTTGATGTTAGGGAGGAATCTCCCATGGCTCATGTGTGGATCTTTTTTTCAAATTTGAAACTTCATTTCTTTAATTGCCGAATTTTATTTAGTCTTGCATCTATTTTTGGTAGACCATTACAAACAGATCAAGCTATTGCTTCTATCTCTCGACTATTAGTGGCTCATGTTTTAGTTGAATTGGATATTTCTAAGAAACATCCTAATAAAATATGGTATGGGTAAGAGTTGTATGGTTATTTCCAAAAAGTTAATTTTGAACATTTACCTATCTTCTACTCTCATTGTAAAATGCATGGCCATGTTGTTAATGAATGTTTCAGGTTGCAACTTCTTCTTCATAAAGAAAAAGCTCCTTCCGAACTACCGCAAGGAAATGTTACCACTTCGACTGACCATGAGCATGTTATTTTGAATCGTGATGAGGTTGAAGGAAATATTCCCAAAATGCTTGATAATATTGAGGAGATAATACAATCGTCAAATGTGCATACTAAACCATATCCTATCATTATTAATGGACCTTCTTTTGCTAAGGGAAATAATATTGGCACTTCTGCCATCTTTGTTAATGAGTGTGAAAATATGGAAGAGCAAATATTTTCCATCACATCTACTCAAAATAATGTTAATTCAATTGCTACTAATTTGTGTGTTCTTAACAAAAAATTACTTGATATGGAGTTTATAAAGACTAACAATAATTGCACTAATACTTTTTCTTTTCAATCTGTTGTTAATGAATCAGACAATGTTATGGAATTGAATGTTGTTAGTGAAATGAGTAGCAAAGAGAATGAGAAGATTAGAAATTCCTTGAAAGAAGGTGAATTGGCTGTAGTTGTGGAAGAAAATATGGAGCTTGGGCTTAGTAGCAAACAAAGTGTGGAGGATGGTGTGTATTCTTGAGGAAGGTTTGCAAAATGATAGTAAGCTTCCCTCTAACTCTTATTATTATAGTGATGCGATAATTGATACTGAGGATATGGTTTTTTTTGCCAAATGTTTTACCAAAGATGATAATGACACTAGATACATTAAATTTCAAAATAAGAGAGGTAGGAAAAATAAGAACTTTATTTTATAATATCTTAGGAATACCTGTTCGTAAACTAGTCGTTAGTTCTTTTTTTATGTTTAATTCAATTATTTGGAATGTTAGGGGCATTGTTTGCTCTTCCTCTTGTTTGTGGGTTAAGAATTTGTGTTGTGTTTATGAAGTTTTGATTCTTATTTTACTTGAACCTTTTATTAATGCCTCTAAATTAATTTGCACTACTAAATTTTTTTTCCTTTAAGCATTCAGTTACAAATTTGGCTAATAAAATTTGGGTGCTTTGGAAGGATCCTTTTCAGATTGATATTTTTGAAGACTTTACTTATGTCAAGCATTGTAATATTGATGTTTTGAATTTAAAATGTTGAGCTTCGTTTATTTATGCTGCTTCTTCTTGTATTATTAGAAAAATGCTTTGGGAGTAACACAATAATTTTTAGAGTATCATGAATTTGCCCTGGCATGTGGGTGGTGATTTTAACACTATTTCTAATCCCGCTAAGCATATTGGAGGCTCTAGTCCTATATATCATTGTATGAAGGATTTTAATATTATGATTATGGATGGTAATTTAATTGACATTGGCTTCTCTAGTAACAAATTCTCTTAGAACTGTGGTTATTTATGGAAATAGCTAGATCAATTTTTATTTAATGATAGCTAACTTAACTCTTTTAATTCGATTTTTGTTAAGCATCTTAGCAAAAGGAATTTTGATCATTGTCATTTATTAATTGGTCTTAAAACTAGGCATGTGAATTCCTTGCCCTAGTTTAGATTTCAAAATATGTGTCTTCTTCATGATTCTTTTTTGAATGTGGTTACAAAAAATTGGTTTGCTCATTTGCATCCAGATAACTCTATTATTGGCTTGAAGTGATTTTGGTCTAAATTAAAAAGACTAAAAAATCCTCAATTGGTAGAATCACAATATTTTTAAAAATATCTTTCTAGTATCTTAAATGTGGAAAACAGAGTTAACACTGTTAAATTTAACTATCAATTGCTCGTACTGATGATAATTTTGCTTTATTTATAGAGGCTAAGGAGTGTCTCTTTAAATTACAAGCTCAGGAGGAAGTTTTCTATAAACAAAAAGTAGTTTTGAAGCTTCTTGAATAAGGTGATAACAACACCAAGTATTTTCTTGCTTTGGTTAAGAGGAAGCGTGCTACGAATTCCATCAATAAAATCAACAGTGAGGATGATTCCATTACTAAGGATGTTAAGGAGATTTCCTTATTGGTGATTTAACAATTTCAAAATTAGCTCAATTAGGATTTCTACCATGGGGATATTTAGAACCCTTCTATCATCTCCAATCTCATTTCATAAGAGGATAATTGTTTTCTTGCTAAAATCCCTACTTTTGATGAATGAGAAAAGATTATTCAGGGTATGAATGGTGATTTTGTTGCTAGGCTAGATGGGTTTACTACTAAATTCTTTTAGAAAGTTTGGCATATTATTAGTGATGACCTTTATTCTATTGTTTTGGATTTTTTTTATGGGCATGCCATACCTAAATTTTTTTTATCTACTTCTATTGTTCCCATTCCCAAGAATAATGATATTAATACTTGGAATAATTTTAGACATATTAGTCTTTGCACCATTTTTAGTAAGTTAATTTCAAAAATTATTATGAGTTGTTTAACTTATATTCTTCCTAAAATTATCTCTCCCTACCAAATGGTTTTTGTTAAATGTCGGGCTATCATAGATAATATTCTATTGGCTCAAGAATTTTTCCATGAACCGGATGTTAGGGTAACAGGTAGCAATATTATCTTGAAACTTGATATTTCTAAGGCTTAAGATAATATTAATTGGAACTTTATCTACAACAGTTTGCAATTATTTGGTTCTAATTTAGTTTTTATCAATATTATCAAAAATTGTAATGAGGGCTCTTATTTTATTATTATAATTAATGGCAAAAGTTCTGGTTTTTTTAGATCCTATCATTGATTGAGACATGGTGATCCTATTTCTCTGGCACTTTTCATCATTATGATTGAGTATCTTTCTAGAGGTCTTGCCAACCTCTTTGAGAACTACTCTAGCCTTTATTTTAGAACCTTGAGGTGTTTTCCTTTTTCTTATTTATATTTTTTGATGATTTTATTATTTTTATAAATGCTTCTGTTAATAGGATTAATAGACTTTTGGTCTTTTTTCATAGCTTTGAAAATGTTAGTGGGCTTTCTTCGAACAAGAAAAAAAGTTGTTTCATTGCTTCCAATAAGGTGCCTAATGCTTGTATTGTGGTTATCAAAGGCCTCACTGGTTTTGTGCAAGGCCACTTCCCTATTAAGTATCTTGGGATCACTCTTTTTAATGGTAGAAGGAAGTCTTTTCTTTTTGTTGATTTGATTACTTTGGTTTAGAATAAGTTTTTGACCTGAGATTAAAAGTATTTGAGTTTTGGTGGTAGACTTACTCTTATTAAAAGTGTTCTTTTCTCTCTCCCTACTTACTCTTTTCAAACTCTTCTGTCTACTCAGATGGTGTCTAATAAAATTGATAAAATTATTAATATTTTTTTTTTGAAATGGGCTAGCATTAACTCTAAATTTATTTTGTTCTCTTGGGACAAGTGTTGTGGTATTTTGAAAGAGGGTGCCCTTGGTGTAAGTGTATGTTTGATTTGGCCTATGCCTTTTCTTTCAAGTTATCATATACTTTTTGTGTGAAAGTGAGCCTTTGGGCTAAGTTCATGTATTCCAAGTATTATGTGGGGAAGCATCGTACTACTTGTTCTTTTAATAAAGGTGATTTTAAAGTTTGGCATAGACTTTCAAAGGTTAAATGGGTTGTGGAGTCTCACCTCTCTTGGTGGCTTGGTGTTGGGAACATTTTCTTCAGTCAAGATCATTCGTTGGGTAACCATTCCATTGATTCTATCAACAATACTTCTACTTCTTCGGTTAAGGTAAACTTTTTCATTTCTAATAATTGTTGGGATTATGATAAACTTGTTAATGTCATTCCTGATTCAATTATTCATCAAATTTCAAAACTTCCCTTGAACATGGATTCAGAGGATCTCTTATTATAACTTGTCTAAAGATAGGTGTTGACTGGTATCTCTGTGCTTTCGAAGATGTGATGGCGGTTGAGAACATTTTATCTGGTGGCCCTTGGTGGTTTAGAGGGCAGGTTATTGGAGTTGACAAATGGTCTATTGACTTCAATCCTTTATCTTTGAAAGGAATTACCTCTCCTGTTTGGATTAGATTCCCCAATTTGCCTCTTCAATGTTGGGATGAGGTGAATATTTGTAGAATTGCCTCTTTAGTTGGTAAGCCATTCCTTCTTGATGGCAACCTATTCCAATGGAGTAGGAGGGAGTTTGCTCGTGTGAGCGTTCGGATTCCCCTGGATTCAGTGCTGCCTAAGGGGGTGTGGATTAAAGGCTCAGCTGGAGAATTCTTCCAGAAGGTGGAATATGAGGGGATTTCTAAAATTTGTTCAGATTGTGGCAAAATAGGACATTGTAATACGGAATGTGGTGGAGCTCAACAGGTGGCAAATAAGGTTGAGGGTGCTCCTCAGCCTTTCCAGCAACCGGTGGTCTTGAACAAGATAGAAACTAAAAGGAATGAAGACAGCAATCCATGGATTCAGGTCCAGTATAGAAAAAACAAATTAAATAGACGGACTTTTAATAGGAATGTGCTCAGCAGAAAGAAGATTATTCCTATGAAGAAAGTGTTTATCCCCAAAGTTGGTTCGTCTACTGTTAAAAATTTGAAGATTACTGATGTTAGTAATTTAAATAAAGACAATGTGGAGGTAGAGAAGGTTTTTGATATTCCAGTTATCGCTATTGACAAGGTGGATGAAGAGAGGAAACAGGGCAGTAAGGACCAGTTTGCTTTTAATTCTAAGCAGAAGGATTTATCAGGTGTTACGCTTGATTTTGCAGCAATTAACAAGTTTAAAGTTTTATCAGAAATAGAGGATTCGGAGTCACGAAATGAATTGGAAGAAGGAGAAATTGCCATGTCTGTATTTGATGGTAAATTCTCTGATATGGACTCTGAGCAGCAATCGGTTGTTTGTAAGGTTTCTGGAAAGGTTGTTTCAATCCTGGAAGAGGCCAAGATGGAGAATCATTCAGTTGATAAGAAAGTAAAGCTTCTGAAGGAGCTCAAATCACTGGGATCCGGAAACATTTTACCTCATAATAGGAAGTTGGAGGGAGGTAAAAAGAATAAGGTTGGGGGTCCTTCCCCTGTTTTTAAAATATGAATTCATTGCTTTTTTGGAATTGTAGAGGAGCCAAAAAAATGGAGGCGGCTCTCTACCTCAAGGAGATTGTTATGGATAATGGTGTTTTGTTTATTGGTTTGTTGGAAACAAAGATTTCTTCTATGGAGAAGTGCCAAATTTTGAAGTTACTAGGCACTAACTGGAATGTTTTTATGGTTCCATCTGATGGACTCTCGGGAGGCTTATTGGTTCTTTGGGGAAAAGATTTGGCTTCGTTCTCCATTATTGAATCCTCTTTTCAAATGATCTTGGGATTGTTGAAAGTGCCTGGTAAAGGTTATTGGATGATTGCGTCTGTATATGGTAGCACGAATATGCAAGAAAGGAGGAAACTTTGGGTTGATCTGGAGAAACACTGTTCAGGTAATCTGCCCTTGGTGATTGGAGGCGACTTTAATTGTCTGATATCCCAAGCTGAGAAAAGAGGTGGGAAGAGGTTTGTTGTATCCCAAGGCTCTGAGGATTTCATTAATTTTTTGATCCAGAATGATCTTCATGATGATCTTCATGAAGTTAAAACTATGGGTCCCATGTTCACATGGTGTAATAACAAAACAGGGAGTGCTCATATATTGGAAAATTTGGACAGATGCCTGATTAATTCCTGTGCGTTGGACATGATTCATGTAGCGGTGGTGAAACATTTATCTCGGGTGGCTTCGTACCACTGTCCGTTATTACTTAATGTGTTTAAACCTGTGGAATTCAATAGAATTATCAGGTACGAAGAGGTGTGGGCTTCTTAGTTTGGAGCTACTGCTTTGGTGAGAAATATTTGGAGTAGAAAATGCAGGGGTGATCCGACTACAGCTCTGAATGTAAAGTTTAAAAGAACTTTAAAAGCCTTGTATTACTGGAGCAAGGCGAAATTTAAAGATTTGAATATTTTGAAAGATAAACTGAAAAGTGAAATATTAGAGATTCAGCGGGAAGAATATGATGGAGATCTTTCTCTGGATAAACTACAGGTTTTGAGATTCAAAATTAATGAGCTGAATATTACCTTGGCTAGACTCAATACTTGGTGGAGACAAAGGGCCAAAGCGAAGTGGATGGAGGAAGAAGATTGTAACTCATCCTTTTTTCATGCCTTTGCAAATTCGAGAAGGTGTTCTAACTGGATTAGTCATATCAAAGCTGCTGATGGGACTGTGTCGGAAGATGAAGAGGTTATACAAAAAACTTTTTCAGATTATTTTAAACATAAATGGCAGAATAGGAGCTGCTCTTTGGATGGTTGGCCGTCACCTAGAAATACCATTGGTGAGATGGACCGGAAGATGCTGGAGGCTGATTTTTCGAGAGAAGAATTACAGGCTGTGGTGAATGAATCCAAGCGGAATGTATCTCCTGGGAATGACGGAATTTCTTTTGCTTTTATCAAAGATTTTTGACAGATCATTAAAGAGGAAGTTTGGTGTGCTATCAGTCAATTTTTAGTTTCAGGAGTTATGAATCAAACATGGAAGGAAACACTTATTGTTTTGATTCCAAAAATCAATTGCCCACAAGAACCTGTCAACTACAGACCGATTAGTCTTTGCATGACTGTTTACAAACTTATTGCCAAGATGCTCTTAAACAGATTGGAGAAGGTTCTTCAAAATATTATTTCTGTGGATCAAGCAGCATTCATTAAGGGTCGTTCTCTTTCTGATCATGTTCTTTTGGCTCAAGAAGTTTTCAAAAAATTCAGGTGGTCTAAAGCTAGAAGAGGTATGTTGGCAATCAAGCTGGATATGGAGCAAGCTTATGATAGTATGGGATGGCAAACACTAAGGCAAGTTCTTGTGCAATTTAATTTCCCTACTAAATTTTCAGAGCTGATTATTAATTGTATTCTCAATCCTAAGTTTTGCATTTTAATTAATGGGAAGAAAACGGATTGGATTGATGGAAGGTGTGGATTTAGACAAGGGTGTCCGTTATCCCCTTTTCTATTCATTCTTTGTTCCCAAATTTTGTCCAATGCATTGAATTCTAGAAAATATTGTTCGGGTATATCTATTTCTCCTCTTACTCCTAGAGTTTCTCACTTGCTCTTTGCCGATGATGTTGCGGATCTATAGTTTATGATTTTGATGATAGCAAACATTCCTTATTTATCTACGATTTCCTTATGTGCTAACATTTCAGGTCCACACGATCAGACTACATTTGGAACCAGCTCAAGATTGAGTAGATTAGGTCTATGTCAATTTGTAATCTTTTTCCTTTCTTGAGTCTGTTGCATCTGGTGTGGCTATAACTTGGTAGAAATTCTCTTGCTCCCTACATGATTTCTGTTTTTGGTAACATCGTCCGGGACGATATTAATATCGGCCTGGACGATCTGTTCAAAACCAGAAACCCTAATTAGGGCATCCTCATTAAGGCAGCCGTCAACTAATCGGCCTGGATGATACTTGTATCGGCCAGGACGATATGTTCAAATAAGAAAGAATTAGCCGCCATGATCAAATTAGGCATTATATCTTTTAGGAAATCGGCCATGACGATATACACATTGTCCAAGATGATCTAACTCAATTATGCCTAAAATGATCTGGTATCTTTGGAAAGAATTAATGGCTGATTGATACGATCAGATCGGCCAGGACGATCGTGAGATCGGCCAGGACGATCGTGAGATCGGCCAGGACGATCGTGAGATCGGCCGGGACGATAGCCTGGATGATTGACATCGGCCAGACTCTATTCAGGGCGATGATCAGGATGATTGAACTAGTTTTAAACTAATCGGTTAGGATGATTGTGAGATCGGCCAGGACGATCGTGAGATCGGTTAGGATGATGTAACCAAGTTTCTTCTAATCATCCCATAACGTCCCGTGCTAATGAGCTTAATTTATACTGATCGGCCAGGACGATATACCTATCGGCCTGGACGATAATGTCGGCAACTTGCATTAATGAGCTCGTTTTGAAAGCTTCTATTTAAGCTATGGCATGACAACTTTTGTAAGTGTCTTTGGCAGCCATTGGAGCTTCGTTCTTGTGGGGGAGACTTGAAGAGAGAGCTTGAAAGGGAGAGAGGAAAGGGTGGAGTTTGAGAGGGAGAAGATTCTGTGAGGGGGAGGAACTCAAGGGAGTGTGGTGGGGGATCCACCCAGTCGCTCCGGCAAACTCGCACCTTAGTACCATCGGATTCAAGGCTTGTCTCGAGGTAAGTTCACCAAAGAAGAAGATCTCTTTGATGTCAAAGGACCCGGCGACTCCGCCGCACCGGGGAAGGTGGAAGTGATTTTGTAAGGGCTTCTCCGCCTAACCGTGGGGGCTAAAGGAGAGACACTAGTTTAGTGCAATACTTGGGGGGTGCCTCCAAGGAGTGGACGTAGGTTAAGGTTTGACCGAACAACTATAAATCCGGTGTGTTCTTTTCTTATTATCGCTTCCGCATTTATTTTTCTTCCGCACTTTGATTGTGGTTAGAGTTTTATCTTTGGTTTTAAGGTTTTCCAATTCACCTCTCTCTTTTAATTTGCTTGGGACTAAGTTCAAGAGGGCCTAACATCCCTAACAACCTTTCAAGTGGTATCAGAGCGGTTTTCATAAAATAAGTTTTTAAAAGCTTTTGAATTTCGATCCATGGCTAATGTTTCAAATCGTAATGTTGTGGAAGGATATTCAATCACCAGACCTCCTTTATTTGAAAATATGTCATTTAATTTTTGGATTACTCGCATGTCTATTTTCTTGCAATCGATTGATTTTCGTATGTGGCATATGATTTTAAATGATTATTCTTCACCGTCACGAGTTTTAGATGGAATTAAAATTGATATTCCTTTTAATCAATGGAGTAAGGAAGAACAAGTAAATGCTCAATTGAATGCAAAATATTTAAATTTCTTTTTCTGTGCTTTAAATTCTGAAGATTTTATGTTAGTATCCACGTGCACTACTGGTAAGGAAGTTTGGGATAAATTGCACACCATATACGAAGGCACTAGTGAAATCAAGCAATCCAAGTTGAATTTGTTAATGCATGATTTTGAATTATTTTCCATGAAACCTTTTGAAACGATCTTAGACATGTATACCAGATTCATTCAAATTATAAACTCATTACATTCTTTAGGGAAAGATTTTTCAAATTTTGAAAAAGTCAATAAAATTCTTCGTTGTTTACTTGAAAAATTTGATGCCAAAGTTGTTGCTATTTGTGAATCAAAAGATTTGAATGATTATTCTATTGATAATTTGATTGGTTCACTCATTGCCTAAGAGCAAAGTTTGGGTCAAAGACTTTTGGATGCAGGTGAAACTATTATTCTAAAAGCTGGAGATACAGAGAAAGATAGCCTAGTTGGTGACAAAGGCAATGACGTGTCAAGCAAATCACAAAGCTCACCAAAGCATAAGCAAAAGTGAAAAAAAGGTAAAAGTGGTAAGGATGTCCATATTTCTTCTGACGTTATTTGCTTTCGATGCAGGAAGCCTGGACATATGAAAAATACGTGCCCTAATGTAAGAATTCTTCCTACAAAAGAAAAGGGCAAGGAAAATCTAAAGTTTAATTGGGAAAAATAATGAAAAACACAAAATCTCATGGGCAGACATGGTTTCTAAAGAATCGGACCAGGAAAGAGATAATGGTTAAATGAGCTATTTGTGTTTTTTTCTTTTTGTTTGTTTCTTGTTTTTTTTTTTCATGTTTTTTACTTATTCTTTTTATATTATTCGTATTTTTTTTCTTTGATCCAACACACACACTCACTTTTCTAAAAATGAAAAATTTGCTTCATGTTTTTTTTAAAAATCTTTGGTAAATTTTTGTTTGACTTCTCTAAAACAGTCGAAGGAAGGAAACTCATGAGTTGTTTTTTCTCTCAATCTCTATTTCCTAAAAGAGGTTATCCTACTTTTGATTTAAAATCTCTTTCACCTTTTAAATTTGTTTTTGAAACAAAATTTTTTTATCTCCCTACGTTTTATTTATCGCATAGGAATCTTTTGCAAGTCGTTGAATCTAACTCATAATTTTCTTAATCAAGAAATTCGCTTTAAGACGGGTTTTCCTTTGTTTTTTTAAGATTTAAGAAAGGTAGCATATTCAAAAAATTGGCCAATGATGCCAAAAATAAAAGATGCGCAAAGCGCCAAATTGAAAAATATAGAATACACAAAGTGTATCAAAAGATGCGCAGTGTGCCAACCAATTGTCAAGAGGCATAAAATGAGCCCACAAAAGTAAATGCTTACCATTCTTGGACTTCTTAAAACATAAGAAAACCCTTGATTTTTTCGATACTTGAGTTTGAAAATCTTGATTCTTGATTCCACAATTCGTGCATTGATCTTCTATTAGATATGTTTTATGGAAGGAGTTTTTGAAAAATGATTGTTTCTTTATCTAATTTATTTCTTGATTTAGATACTAAATTAAAAAGTTTTTGAGCCTTTTTAAAGAACTTGAGTTTGAATTATCAAATTTTGATTTTCTAACCTTTACTGGACTATGTGTTGTCAATCCATTTTTTACTAAAATTTTGATTAAAACCAAGAGGCAACTTTCTCATTTTAAGAATATTTATTTTTCACTAGATCAGGGAAGGTTTTCTTTTTCCTTTATTCGTTTTGTTTTTTGTTTGTGCCTCCTCTCTTTTTGATAATGTCAAAGGGGGAGAACGTATTGTTGAATTTTGGTACTGTTATCGTGTTTGTATCTTTGTTTCAAAAAATTAAAAACAACAAAAATATTTTTATCTCCCCTATTTTTTTAAAAGGATTTATTCTAGTGAGGGGGAGATTAGAAGGATTTACATTTTTGAAAATTCAAAGAGAAATGTTTGCCATCATCAAAAAGGGTGAGATTGTTGCGGATCTATAGTTTATGATTTTGATGATAGCAAACATTCCTTATTTCTCTACGATTGCCTTATGAGCTAACATTTCAGGTGCTCACGATCAGACTACATTTGGAACCAGCTCAAGATTGAGTAGATTAGGTCTATGTCAATTTGTAATCTTTTTCCTTTCTTGAGTCTGTTGTATTTGGTGTGGCTATAACTTGGTAGAAATTCTCTTGCTCCCTACATGATTTCTGTTTTTGGTAACATCGTCCGGGACGATATTAATATCGGCCTGGACAATCTGTTCAAAACCAGAAACCCTAATTAGGGCATCCTCATTAAGGCAGCCGTCAACTGATCGGCCTGGACGATACTTGTATCGACCAGGACGATATGTTCAAATAAGAAAGAATTAGCCGCCATGATCAAATTAGGCTTTATATCTTTTAGGAAATTGGCCAGGACGATATACACATCGTCTAGGACGATCTAACTCAATTATGCCTAAAATGATCTGGTATCTTTGGAAAGAATTAATGGCTGATTGATACGAGCAGATCGGCCAGGACGATCGTGAGATCGGCCGGGACGATAGCCTGAACGATTGACATCGGCCAGACTCTATTCAAGGCGATGATCAGGACGATTGAACTAGTTTTAAACTAATTGGCCAGGACGATTGTGAGATCGTTCAGGACGATCGTGAGATCGGCAAGGATGATTTAACCAAGTTTCTTCTGATCGTCCCATATCGTCCCGTGCTAATGAGCTTAATTTGTACTGATCGGCCAGGACGATATACCTATCGGCCTGGACGATAATGTCGGCAACTTGCATTAATGAGCTCGTTTTGGGAGCTTCTATTTAAGCTATGGCATGACAACTTTTGTAAGTGTCTTTGGCAGCCATTGGAGCATCTTTCTTGTGGGGGAGACTTGAAGAGAGAGCTTGAAAGGGAGAGAGAAAAGGGTGGAGTTTGTGAGGGAGAAGATCCACTGAGGGGGAGGAACTCAACGGAGTGTGGTGGGGGATCCACACGGTTGCTCCGGCGAACTCGCACCTTAGTACCATCGGATTCAAGACTTGTCTCGAGGTAAGTTCACCAAAGAAGAAGATCTCTTTGGTGTCAAAGGACCCGGCGACTCCGCCGCACCGGGGAAGGTGGAAGTGATTTTGTAAGGGCTTCTCCGCCTAGCCGTGGGGGCTAAAGGAGAGACACTAGTTTAGTGCAATACTTGGGGGGTGCCTCCAAGGAGTGGACGTAGGTCAAGGTTTGACCGAACCACTATAAATCCGGTGTGTTCTTTTCTTATTATCGCTTCCGTAATTATTTTTCTTCCGCACTTTGATTGTGGTTAGAGTTTTATCTTTGGTTTTAAGGTTTTCCAATTCACCTCTCTCTTTTAAATAGCTTGGGACTAAGTTCAAGAGGGCTTAACATCCCTAACAAACTTTCAAGTGGTATCAGAGCGGTTTTCATAAAATAAGTTTTTAAAAGCTTTTGAATTTCGATCCATGACTAATTTTTCAAATCGTAATGTTGCGGAAGGATATTCAATCACCAGACCTCCTTTATTTGAAAATATGTCATTGGATTTTTTGAAAACTCGCATGTCTATTTTCTTGCAATCAATTGATTTTCGTATGTGGCATATGATTTTAAATGGTTATTCTTCATCGTCACGAGTTTTAGATGGAATTAAAATTGATATTCCTTTTAATCAATGGAGTAAGGAAGAACAAGTAAATGCTCAATTGAATGCAAAATCTTTAAATTGCTTTTTCTGTGCTTTAAATTCTGAAGATTTTATGTTAGTATCCACGTGCACTACTGGTAAGGAAGTTTGGGATAAATTGCACACCATATACGAAGGCACTAGTGAAATCAAGCAATCCAAGTTGAATTTGTTAATGCATGATTTTGAATTATTTTCCATGAAACCTTTTGAAACGATCTTAGACAAGTATACCAGATTCATTCAAATTGTAAACTAATTACATGCTTTAGGAAAAGATTTTTCAAATTTTGAAAAAGTCAATAAAATTCTTCGTTGTTTACTTGAAAAATTTGATGCCAAAGTTATTGCTATTTGTGAATCAAAAGATTTGAATGATTATTTTATTGATAATTTGATTGGCTCACTCATTGCCTACGAGCAAAGTTGGGTCAAAGACTTTTGGATGCAGGTGAAACTATTATTCTAAAAGCTGCAGATACAGAAAAAGATAGCCCAGTTGGTGACAAAGGCAATGACGTGTCAAGCAAATCACAAAGCTCACCAAAGCATAAGCAAAAGTGGAAAAAAGGTAAAAGTGGTAAGGATGTCCATATTTCTTCTGACGTTATTTGCTTTCGATGCAGGAAGCCTGGATATATGAAAAATACGTGCCCTAATGTAAGAATTCTTCCTACAAAAGAAAAGGCCAAGGAAAAGCTAAAGTTTAATTGGTAAAATAATGAAAAACACAAAATCTCATGGGCAGACATGGTTTCTGAAGAATCGGACCAGGAAAGAGATAATGGTTAAATGAGCTATTTGTGTTTTTTTCTTTTTGTTTGTTTCTTGTTTTTTTTTGTTGTTTTCATTTTTTTTACTTGTTATTTTTATATTATTCATTTTTTTTCTTTGATCCAACACACACACTCACTTTTCTAAAAATGAAAAATTTGCTTCATGTTTTTTTTTTTAAATCTTTGGTAAATTTTTGTTTTACTTCTCTAAAATAGTCGAAGGAAGGAAACTCATGAGTTGTTTTTTCTCTTAATCTCTATTTCTTAAAAGAGGTTATCCTACTTTTGATTTAAAATATCTTTCATCTTTTAAATTGGTTTTTGAAACAAAATTTTTTTATCTCCCTATGTTTTATTTATCGCATAGGAATCTTTTGCAAGTCGTTGAATCTAACTCATAATTTTCTTAATCAAGAAATTTGCTTTAAGATGGGTTTTCCTTTATTTTTTTAAGATTTAAGAAAGGTAGCATATTCAAAAAATTGGCCAATGATGCCAAAAATAAAAGATGCGCAAAGCGCCAAATTGAAAAATATAGAATACATAAAGTTTATCAAAAGATGCGCAGTGCGCCAACCAATTATCAAGAGGCATAAAATGAGCCCACAAAAGTTAATGCTTACCATTCTTGGACTTCTTAAAACATAAGAAAACCCTTGATTTGTTTGATACTTGAGTTTGAAAATCTTGATTCTTGATTCAACAATTCGTGCATTGATCTTCTATTAGATATGTTTTATGAAAGGAGTTTTTGAAAAATGATTGTTTCTTTCTCTAATTTATTTCTTGATTTAGATACTAAATTAAAACATTTTTGAGCCTTTTTAAAGAACTTGAGTTTGGATTATCAAATTCTGATTTTCTAACCTTTACTGGACTATGTGTTGTCAATCCATTTTTTACTAAAATTTTGATTAAAACCAAGAGACAACTTTCTCATTTTAAGAATATTTGTTTTTCACTAGATCAGGGAAGGTTTTCTTTTTTCCTTTATTTGTTTTGTTTTTTGTTTGTGCCTCCTCTCTTTTTGATAATGTTAAAAGGGGAGAATGTATTGTTGAATTTTTGTACTGTTATCGTGTTTGTATCTTTGTTTCCAAAAATTAAAAACAACAAAAATATTTTTATCACCCCTATTTTTTTAATAGAATTTATTCTAGTGAGGGGGAGATTAGAAGGATTTATATTTTTGAAAATTCAAAGAGAAATGTTTGCCTTCATCAAAAAGGGGGAGATTGTTGCGGATCTATAGTTTATGATTTTGATGATAGCAAACATTCCTTATTTCTCTACGATTTCCTTATGTGCTAACATTTCAGGTCCACACGATCAGACTACATTTGGAACCAGCTCAAGATTGAGTAGATTAGGTCTATGTCAATTTGTAATCTTTTTCCTTTCTTAAGTCTGTTGTATTTGGTGTGGCTATAACTTGGTAGAAATTCTCTTGCTCCCTACATGATTTCTGATTTTGGTAACATCGTCCGAGACGATATTAATATCGGACTGGATGATCTATTCAAAACCAGAAACCCTAATTAGGGCATCCTCATTAAGGCAGCCGTCAACTGATCGGCCTGGACGATACTTGTATCGACCAGGACGATATGTTCAAATAAGAAAGAATCAGCCGCCATGATCAAATTAGGCATTATATCTTTTAGGAAATCGGCCAGGACGATATACACATCGTCCAGGACGATCTAACTCAATTATGACTAAAATGATCTAGTATCTTTGGAAAGAATTAATGGCTGATTGATACGAACAGATCGGCCAGGATGATCGTGAGATCGGCCGGGACGATAGCTTGGACGATTGACATCGGCCAGACTCAATTCAGGGCGATGATCAGGACGATTGAATTAGTTTTAAACTAATCGGCCAGGACGATCGTGAGATCAGCCAGGACGATGTAACCAAGTTTCTTCTGATCGTCCCATATCGTCCCGTGCTAATGAGCTTAATTTGTACTGATCGGCCAGGACGATATACCTATCGGCCTGGACGATAATATCGGCAACTTACATTACTGAGCTCATTTTGAGAGCTTCTATTTAAGCTATGGCATGACAACTTTTGTAAGTGTCTTTGGCAGCCATTGGAGCTTCGTTCTTGTGGGGGAGACTTGAAGAGAGTGCTTGAAAGGGAGAGAGGAGAGGGAGGAGTTTGAGAGGGAGAAGATCCTGTGAGGGGGAGGAACTCAACGGAGTGTGGTGGGGGATCCACACGGTTGCTCCGGCGAACTCGCAATTTAGTACCATCGGATTCAAGGCTTGTCTCGAGGTAAGTTCACCAAAGAAGAAGATCTCTTTGGTGTCAAAGGACCCGGCGACTCCGCCGCACCGGGGAAGGTGGAAGTGATTTTGTAAGGGCTTCTCCGCCTAGCCGCGGGGGCTAAAGGAGAGACACTAGTTTAGTGCAATACTTGGGGGGTGCGTTCAAGGAGTGGACGTAGGTCAAGGTTTGACTGAACCACTATAAATCCGGTGTGTTTTTTTCTTATTATCGCTTCCGCATTTATTTTTCTTCCGCACTTTGATTGTGGTGATTGTGGTTAGAGTTTTATCTTTGGTTTTAAGGTTTTCCAATTCACCTCTCTCTTTTAATTAGCTTGGGACTAAGTTCAAGAGGGCCTAACATCCCTAACGAACTTTCAGATGACATTTTGATTTTTTCGGAGGCTAAGATGAAGGATATCAAGGAGTTGAAAAGCATTATTTCTAATTACTGTAATTGGATGGGACAAAGAGTGAACTCCATGAAATCAATGATCATGTTTGGGAAGCATACCAATAGAATTATCCAAAGAAGGATATCAAAGAAACTTAATTTTAGAATTGTTAAGGAAATGGATTACCTGGGTGTGAAATTAACACTGAGAAGGCTGGTGGCTTTCGATTTTCAGAAGCTTTTGGAGGTGGCTGCTAACAGACTTAATACTTGGGGAAAGAAATTTATTTCTTTAGAAGGCAAACTGGTTTTGGTGAAATCAGCTTTTCTTTCCTTACCACAGTTTTTATCTTCTATTTCTCTAGTTCCCTTGAGTATTTTGAAGGAGTTTGACAAGAAGTGTAGAGGATTTATATGGAAGAAAAACAATGGGAATGCAGGCATTCATTATGCTTCTTGGGCTCTTCTTTGTAAACCGAAAAGAGATGGTGGGAGGGGCTTGAAATCAGCGGTTTCTATGATTGGTCCTCTCCGTGCCAAATTTGCTTGGAACTTCTATTGTAAACCTCATACATTACTGAATCAAATTCTTAGAGCAAGATATGGTAATGATGTTTGGAGGGATGTTATTAAAGGCGGAAGATCTGCTACATGGAAGATAATAAATATGGGAGCTAAATTTCTCAAGAAAATTGTTAGATGGAACATTGCTAATGGGGAATCTATAAAATGGATGAATGATTCCTGGATTTTCGATAAATGCATCGATAGGTGGCCGACTTTCGTTAATGTGCATAATTCTTATGATGAAAAACTTAGCTTTTTCATTTCAAATGGCAATTGGGATTTAAATAAGCTAGAAGATTGTTTTGGAGTACAGCTTTTGGAAATCATTTCTAACATCCCGATCAATAACGGTCAGAATTCTGACCAATTAGAATTAAATTGTAAGTTCTCTGGAAAATCGATTACTGCTCTTGCTTTTGAAGCTTAACTGGAGCACGGGACAAAGCTGGATATGTGGAGTCGGTTGAAGAAAATCAAGTTGAAACCAAAAATAGAGCTTTTTTGGTGGAGGCTTCATAATAAATGTATTCCTTCTAATCCTTTCTTGGTTAAGAGGAAAATATGTATTGATTCTCATTGCCCGAGAGGATGTGGAGTTGATGAAGATGAGAACCATTTAATTGGTGGTTGTTTCAAAATTAAGAATGTGATTTCTATTATCAATAATTGGGGTTTTATGGTTCCAATTTTTTATAATTTTCAGAGGTGCATGGATTTTCTTCTTCGAGCCAATGGAAAGAACTATCTCGGAGCTAACTTGTTTTGTACAGCAGTTTATCTGGTTTGGAAGAGCAGATGTAAGTTGATTCATGGTGATAAAGAAGATTTGGATAATACATTAGCAGCAAATGCCATTTCTTTTGTAGTAAGCAGTAATTTCCTAAATATTCAAACGGGATCCTAGGATGCTAATCAGCTTGGACTGTTAGCTACTTGGCATCCTCCTCCTCCCGGGTGGATCAAGATAAATGTGGACGCTGCTCTTAAAAGTAATAATATGGCCGGTATTGGTGGAGTAGCTAGAGATGATCAGGGCAGATTTCTGATGGCTTTCGGTGAAAAATGTTGGCATTGGGACATCTCTCAATTGGAATTATTGGTTGTAGTATACTTGAAAAAACTGGTGAAAGATTGGATGTTTGAAGCACAAGGTGTGATCATTGAAGGCGATAATTTCAACATCATCAAGATGCTTCAAAATGCGGTTAAAGCTTGGATGGTTAGTAAGATGATAGATGAGAATTTAGCTTTTTTATTGGACTTTAATCAAATTGTTTTTTCTTGTTCACTTAGAGTTAGTAACAAATTAGCGGACATTTGTGCTAATTTGTCTCTTGATAGCTCCTTTTTTTGGAGAATATCCTTGATTTTTCCATTCCTTCTTCCTTCTTGTATTGTTTGAAGGAGGAATGTGATGCTTTAGGTAACACTTGATTGTTGGTGGTTTGTGGTTTTTTGATTTTTAATGCATTTGGCATTTTCTTCAAAAAAAATAAAAATTTAAAGGATGCTTGGCATGTGTTTAGAACCAAGAATGAGGTTACTAATATTTTTCCATGATTTGGCATAAAAGTATTCCTTCTACTATTGATATCATTTTCTGGAGAATTTTACATAGATTTATTCCTATTGATGATAACTTGATTAAAAGAGGTTTAATCTTACTATCCAAATGCAATGTTATTATCATGTGGAGCACATGCATCATGTTTTCTTTTAGGTCCTTTAGCTATTTCTTTTAGGTTTAATCTTACTTATTTTGATGATATTTTCAAATTAAATTGCTTTAATGCTAATATGTATATTAAGGCTTTGCTAAACTCTTGATTTATCAATTCTAAAGGTCATATTAGAAACATCATTCTTTCTCTTATTGTGTGGTAATTATGGATGGATAGGAATAATTCCATTTTTAATGGTATTAGTATGGACTATCACAAGATTATCAAAAATGGAATAATTCCATTTTTAATGGTATTAGTATGGACTATCATAGGACTATCATAGGCTTTTAAAAATAAATGTGGATGCTTCTTTACTAGGTTCAAATGTTGCAAGCATTGGAGGTATAATTAGAAACTTTAAAGGTCATCTTCTTCTTGCTTTTGGTAAAAGGAAGATGCATTGAGATATTAATCAACTTGAGCTGGAAGCTATTTCATCTTTGAAAGAATTCCGACATGATTGGGTGTTTGATTGTAAAGGCATAATAATTGAAGGGGACAATTATAATGTGATTAAATTCCTTCAAGATTCTATGAAGAAATCAAAATATGCAGCCAACAACTTGATTTCGGAGAAGATGGCATTCTTATATGACTTTGGCAAGGTAATATTTCATCATATTCTTAGAGACGGCAATAAAGCTGTTGATTTGTGTGCTTTTATAGCTTTAAACAACAGTTTTTGTTTTGACTCTACTTCTTTTCTGATATTCCCTCTTCTTTGTATAGTCTTTTGAAGGAGGAATATGATAATTGCTCTGCTGGTTAGTTTGTAATAGCTTTGTTTTCTTCTAATGCAATTTGCACTTATCAAAAAAGAAAAAAAAAAGTAGCTTTAAGAAATTTTTTTTAGTTAAAACCCATGAAGGGGCCAACGTGTCAAATAACAGAACAATTACAAAGTCCTTAAAGGTGCACCCTATTGCTCGAAAGAGCTACAAAACAAAAGAAAAGAAAACCTATGAGCCAATAGTCCCCACTAAGTTGAAATACAAGAATACCTAGTAACATGTTAATGATGCTAAAGAAAAGCATCTAAACTAGAAAGATATTGATAGGAACATGAAGAACAATTTTTCTGTAAGAAGTCTTGATTACAGCCATAAATGTAACCTCCAGAGAATAAAAAAGGCTACAAAATAAAAATTAAAATGCAAACACATAGAGTAATAAAAATAGAAATTCATTAACTAAAGAGCATAACAACAAGAAACAATATTACCCATATGGAGGTTCCGAGCAACAAACCTCCCACATATGAACAAAAGGTCAACACCCATATAAAACAACACCATAGCAATGATCCATGATATAACAACAATTCATAAAATTAAAAAAAACAATTATTGAATGGAGTAGGACAAGCCATGTAGGATACTAATGAAAACCAACCCAAACCACTATTAAAAACTAAAAAAGGGTAGGAGCTGAACCAGCTCAGAATAAAATAAAACAAGTATTTACACTTTAGTAATCCAAATGCCGCTCCATCCTACCACCTAGCCAAAAAATCCACCCCTGACAAATAGCTCTGAATTGTAATAAGAGAAGCTCAAAGAGAAGGTAGCCACCCACACACAGACAGAGACAATCCTAGATAGAAAACCAAGACATCATAAAAGAAAAGTTGATGGCCTCAATATCCAACCGCATAAGGCCCCCAAGTCAACATCCACATCCCAACCAGAAACTCCCCCAAGGTAAATAACCAAACATTAAATACACCAAGATTCGGAGATACCCTAGGCATTACAGCAGACCACTAAAAAACACCAGTAACCACATACCAGAAAAAAAAATCTATAACAACAACAATATAACACTAGTCCCCTCCATTACTCCCATTAATACCCACCGCCATAAAATCCATCTAAAAATCGGTTCCATAAGAGCAACCGGAGGTAGGAGAGCAACAATTAGGATTACCATCAATAAGAAAATGAGGTGCAGTCACATCTGAAGCCCAAAACCCCAAAATACTTTACAGAAAAGAGCAAAACCACATAAGAATGCCACCTACAATTCACATTCACAAGAAAAATAAAGAAGTAGAAATAAAGCTCATCCATTAACATAAGAAGACAATTGCCAAACCACCATAGAAAGGCTCCATAAGGAAATCAACACCAAGGCCCCAGAACAATCCAAAACCACCAGAAAGGAACTAACTTAGCAACACAACCACCAGGAACCCACAACAAAGCACAACAACAATAGGGAAAACACCACAAATACTGGAAAAACATCAAATTACCACCTGACATAAGGCATACTTATTTTATCCAATCTTAAGAGCCTTTTTAAAGGGATAGGTAATTTAGCAGTCATAAAATCAATGAAACATAAACCTCGCTACCAAAATTAGCAAGCTAATTAGCACATGTATTACCCTTCTTTTAAACTTGAGAGAAGGAAATATTAACAAAGATCATCAATTGTTTAATATCCCTAACAAGATAAAATGTCACAGGATTACAAACTGAATTCTCAACATTATTAATGCATTAAATACTATGAATAGAATCAACCTTAATCCCAATTTTAGAAAACTCAAGAGTCATACAAATTCTCAACCCATAAAGGATAGAGATAAGCATAGTAAAATGTAAATTACCATTCAATAAATGGCCCGTAAAAGCTAAAATAATACTCCCGTGACTATCTCTTATGATCCCACCACACCCAAGGATGGTACCATTATCAAAACCAGTAACATTTAGTTTATATCTATCCAAAGATGGTTTAACCCAGTATATTTACCGAGGTTCAGAGATAAGATAAACCTCAACCAAATTGATACCTAAATCAGCAGCAACAAAGTAGTAGTTCTTGAAGCTCATGATAGGAAGCAGATTAAGAGAAAAAAACTAAGAACTTTATCGTTAACATTTTTTATAATCCTGTGATAGTTCATTCTAATACCATTAAAAATGGATTTGTTCCTCTCCATCCAAAATTACCAAAATTAAGAGAAGGAATAACATTTCTAATATAACCTTTAGAATTGACAAACCAAGATTTAAGCTAAACATTAATAGTTAAATTAAAATTAAAACAATTTAATTTGAAAATATCATCAAAGTAACTCAAGGTTTAAATAGATAAAGGATCCAAAAGAAAAACATGATGCCTATTCTCAACATGATAACAACATTAACATTTTGACGTTAAGATAAACCTCCTTTAATAAAGTAGTCATAAGTTGGAATGAATCTATGTAAAATTCTCCAAATAAATGTAGCAACAGTAGATGGAATACTTTTATGCCAAATCATGAAAAAAATATTAGTAACCACATTCTTGGTTCTAAACAAATGCCTACAAATTTTAAATCTAAAAACCCCTATCTTTAGACAAATTACATAATAAAGGATCCTACGAGTCCAAGTTCAAAGGAAGGTTCGGGATTTGTTGAATAATAGAATCAAGAATTACATGGACAGTTTATCATAATCCTAGTAGTTATCAGTAATGAAAAAAATTTACCTTAACCATAGTAGTAGAAGAGGTATTAGTGATGGAATCAATGGAATGAATTTCCATCATATGATCATGCCAAAAGAAGATGTTTCCAACATCAAGCCCCCAAGTGATGTGAGGCTCAACAACCTATTTAACCTTGTAACTCCTCTGCCAAACTTTAGAATCACCTATATTAAAAAAATAAATTGTTGGATGCTTCCCCACATAGTACTTGGAATACATGAACATAGCCCAAAGGCTCACTTTAGCATGAAAGGTATCCCATAACTTGATGGAAAAAAGCATAGGCCAAATCAAACATACACTTACAAATATCAAGCTTCAAGCTTCAAGATCACATTGCTACCACTCACCTTGACATTCAGATCATGGAAAAATTCTTGAGCTAATAGGATATTATCAACGATAGCCTAACCTTTAACCAATCCCATTTGAAAGGGGAAGATAATTTTAGGAAGAATAAAAAAAAAATGAATCATAATAATTTTAGAAATCAACTTACTAAAAAAAATGCAAAGACTAATAGATCTAAAATCCTTCCAATTACTAATATCAGCACTATTAGGAATAAGAACAATAGAAGTAGAGGTAAAAAAGTTAGGTATAGAATGCCCAGCAAAAACTCCATAACAACAAAGTAATGATCATCACTAATAATATGCGAAGCTTTCTAAAAAAATTATTAGTAAACCCATCCGCTCAATCCATAAAATCACTATTCATACCACAAATCATATATTTTAATTCATTAAAAGAGGGGCGCTTAAAAAGAAATTCATTATCCTCAACATTGTCAGTAATAGACCCATCCTCATGTTTTATTTTGTTAATAAAGTTTTTAGCATGCTTCCTTTTAACAAAAGCAAGAAAATACTTAGTGTTGTTATCACCTTCTGCAAGATGCTTCGCAATCGCATTTTGTTTCTAAAAAGCTTCCTCCTGAGCTTGTAATTTAAAGACAGACTTCTTAGCCTCTCAAAGTTAAAAAAAAATTAGCATCAGAAGGAGGCATTTGATAATTAACTTCAACGTTGTTAACTCTATCTTCCGTACTTAAGATATTAGTAAAGATATTTTCAAAAACATTATGATTAAACCAATTGAGGGTTTATTTCAGTCTTTTCAATTTAAACCAAATTCTTTTCATACTATGGATAGAGTTATTAGGATGTAAATGTGCAAACAAATTTTCTTGAACCACATTCAGAAAAGAATCATGAAGTAACCACATATTTTGAAATCTAAACTGAGGAAAGGATTTCACATGTCTTATCATATGAATAATTAATAATGGAAAGTGATCAGAAAGAATTCTTCTAAGATGCTCAACAAAAATAGAATTAAAAGAGTTATGCAAGGCATTATTAAATAAAACATGACCCAACCATTGCCATAAGTGACTACAGTTCCAAGTAAATTTATTACCAAAAAAGCCAATATCAATTAAATTACAATCCATAATCATATTATTAAAATCCTCAATAGAATGATATATAGGAGTGGAACCCATAATAGGCTCAGATGGATTAGAAATAGTGTTAAAATCACCACCCATAAGCTACTACAAATTATTGATACTCTGAATATTAGTGAGTTGCTCCCAACGCACATTTCTTGTAATACGAGAGGAGGCATCATAGATAAAAGAAACATAACAATTCATATTCAAAAGTTTAATATTACAATGCATAACTTGAGTAAAATCACCAATAATATCTATCCGAATAGGATCCTTACATAGAAACCAAATTTTATTAGCAGAGTTCAAAACAACATGCATATAGACTAAAGATTTAGCAGTACTAAGTAATTTAGAAACATTAATAAGAGGTTCAAGTAAAACAAGAATAGAAACATCATAAATACGGTATAAGTTCTAAACCCTGGATCGAGAGGAAGGCCACCCAATTCCCCTAACATTCCAAATAATTGAATTAAACATAAACGATAGATCTAACAACTAGTTTTTGAATGGGTGTTCCTAGTAAGTTATAAAATAATGTTATTGCTATTCCTACCTCTCCTATTTGGAGATTTAATGTAGCTATTGTCATTATCATCTTTGGCAAAAAATTTAGCAGAGAAGGCGATATCCTCTGTATCTGTAAAAGTATCACTATGATAATGAGAGTTAGAGGGAAGCTTACTATCATTTTGCAACCCTTCCTACCTTACCTTTTGATGTAATTCACCATCCTCAAAAAGATCTCCATTCTCTACACTTTCGTTGCTATTCAGACCAAGCTCCACATTTTCTTCCACAACTAAAGCCGATTCACCTTCCTTCAAGTTATTGGAAATTACCACATTCTTTGTACTAATATTGTCATTACCAGTAATAGGTTCCTGACCATTCACAATAGATTGAAAAGAAATAGTATTAGTGTAATTAATGGTAATCAACATACAATCTATATCTGGTAATTTTTTGTTCATGACACATGGACTAATAGATTTTAAAAAAAAACCTTATTTTGAGTAGTAGTGATTGTTAGCATTTGTTCATTCATATTTTCACACTCATTAACTAAGCTCGAAATATTGCTAATATTATTTCCCTTAAAAGAAGGAGTGACATCCATAATGATAGGGGATGGTTTAGTATGCACACTAAATGATTGTATCGGTTCATCATGCGATTTAAGAATATTTCCTTCAACCTCAGCACAAATTGGATTTTTATTCTCAAGATCAGCAAAATGTTAGCATTTCCTTATGGTTGTTTGAAAGAAACTTTTTCCTTAAGAAGATGTGGATGCAACCTAAAACATTCATTAACACCATGACCATGCATTTTATAATGAGAGAAGAAAATATCTAGTTTTTTGAATTCAACTTCTTGGAAATAACCATTCAACTCTAACCCTATCCATATTTTATTATGGTGTTTCATAAAAATATCCAGTTTTATAAGAACACAAGCCATCGATGGACAAGAAATAGAGACAATTGCTTAATCTATTTGTAAGGTCTACCAAAAATAGATGCAAGACCAAATAAAACTTTTGTAGAAAAAATGAAGTGTCAAGTTCGAAAAGCAATCCACATAGGAGCAATAGGTGATTCTTATGTAACATCAAAATTTGGCATCCATTTGAGGAGGCGCATCTAACAAGCTTGAATATAGTACGATCTACTTTAGAAAATGCAGCTATAATCAAGGTCATTCATAAGTTGAATTACAATATATCATTGATCCAACAAGCCAACATGAAAGGATCCCATAAGTTTCAAGTTAACAAAAATTTTTTGATTGACATCAAGATTGGGACGACGAAGAAGAAATTTTCCAACCAATGTTAAAGCCAAAAGGTGTGGCCAACTGAGAAACCATCGCATCATCAAGCATTAAAGCTAGATAACACTTGAAAGAGGTTTGAAAAAAATGAAGTTTAGTTATAAAAGAAGTAGATCCATCTAAAACCACCTTGAATGAACTAGAACGACCATCAGGAAATGAAGAGGCCAATGGGACAAATGATGATGGATTAATCATCTACTAAAGCCAAAACTACAAAAAAAAAAAACTCAAAAGAGAGCCGCAAAGGAAATGAAGAGAAACCAAGGAGTAAAAATAATGAAAAAATAACCAAAAGAGCACACTAGGATATCAAAAGTAGAGCTCACAAATGAATGCCCTAAATCGCCCAGGAGTCATGAGAGAGCACCATAGCACAACAGTTAGAAGTAACTCTTTTCTTATGCATATTAATAGATTTAAGAACTATTACTTTATCGCTGATGAATTAGGTCTCATGTTGAATGAGACTCACCCTTTCTCTAAACCTAGGTATGTTTACTGGGTTAAACCTTCTATTAACTGTTATAAATTGAATGTTGGTGGTATTGCAAAAGGTTCAATTTTGGGCTATAGTGGGATCATAAGAGAAAATCAAGGGAGTATTATTATGGCTTTTGCAGCTCCTTTATAGAATTGCAACATGCATTTTGCTATGCTTATTTCTATTCTTTATTGGTTGAGAAATTTTATATCTCTTGATATTTATAGCAGTTGGTTCATGGTTGATTTTCATTCTATTCAATGCATTAATAAAATTCTTGTGTTTGGCAATGTTTATTAAAATTCTTATATGTTTTTGTATTTTCCTACTATATATTCTAGGGTTATGGGCTTGAGCTATGATTGCATCATTTCTATTATTGAAGTTTTTCCTACTTCTTGCTCTCCTAACTCCAGGTGCTATTTTGGGTCCTAGTTATGGTCATATTTCATGATTAATCTGGTGGAATGGTGTTATATTATTTCTGTTTTTATTTTGGGCTCCCCCTATTATGGGGCTACTCTATGGTGTTTGGTGGTCTGGTGGGGAGCCCAGGGATTTTGTTGGTCTTGTTACACATTGTGTTTGGTTGTTGGTTTGGGGGGTATTGCTGGGTGGGTTGTTCGCTTTAACCTGGGGCACTTTTGTAGTTTTTTCTAGTGGTAATTATAGCTCCCTTTTTTTCCTTTTATGTTGTGTTGCTTCTCCATCCAACTTTGGTTTTGTGTGTGTGTGTGTGTGTGTGTGGGTGACTGCTTTCTCTATGAGCCTATCTTGCTGCAATTGAGAGTTGATCGATAGGGTTTGGATGTTTAGGCTTAGTGGTAGGATGGAGTGGCATTTGGATTACCCAAGTGATGAATGTTGGTTTTATTTTATCCTGATCTCTTTCAGCCCGGACCCTTATTTAGGTTTGAGTGGTGGTTTGGTTTAGATTTTTTTTAGCCTGCATAACTTATTCTACTTTTTCTATTCCTACTTTTGTACTACTTGCAGTGCTGTAATATCTTGGATAAGTGGGAGGTTTTTTACTCGGAAGCTCTATATGTGTAATATCAATTCATGTTATTCAAATTTTAAGTTAATCTATTTTGATTTGCAGTTCTATGTTTCTTTGTGCTTTAATTCTTATTTTACAGGCTTTTTGATTTTATGGAGGATTTGCTTATGGTTGCGGTTAAGATTTTTTGCAGAAAGATCATGCTTCATGTTCCTATAAGTATTTTTCTTTTTTAGATGCTTGTATATAGTATCAATAACATGTTACTAGGTATTTTTGTATATTTTCTTAGTGGAGACTAGGCTTGTAGGTTTTCTTTTTCTTTGTTTTGTACCACTTTTGATGAGTAGGAAACTGAGGGTCCCCCTTAAGGACTTTGTAATCATTTTTCATTTAATGTGTAGGCCCCTTATTAATTGAAAAAAAAATATTTGCATATTTATTTTGAGTCTAAAGCTTGCATAATCATGCTCATGTGATCAAGCATAACTCAAGGTTACTTGGCTTCTGAAAGCCAAGGGAAAGCCTAACTGAAACACTGATTTGGTCCAAGTTCTTGTAGGGGTTCTACTCTTTCATTATCTGACATTTACATGTCATATATATGGTTACTTTCACAACTAGAGAGAGGCTAGAGAGAAAAGCTAGAGAGAGAAGCTTTGAGAAATTAGATAGGTTTTGTTAGTTTTTCAAATTTTGAATTCACAGTTTTAACATATTATCTGATGGTGGCAGAAGGTCACCGACCTCCAATGGCCGGTGGTCCAATTGACTTTTGACCATCATCTTCAAGGAACTCTTGTGCTCAAGTCGGTGATTTCTCTTCTTCTCCTCCGACATTTGGAGATGGGAAATCTAGCTTCGTTCATTGGGCGAAAGCAGAAGGAAAGATGGAATGCCATTAATCATTAATGAAGGAGGATTGATGTCGTCCAAGAAGGATACTGAAATCATTGGCAAGGGTAAGAATGTGGTAATTGTAGACAATGCTATGATTCAACTCAAATCAAGGTTTCTTCAAGGATTAAGAGATTATTTAATCATTAATGAGGGAGCCTCTCCATCTTTAAAACCAATCCCTGTAAGGAACAATATAGGTAATGACTTATCTATGTGTGGAATCTTTGACTGTTTGAAATCTGATTTGGCTGAGATGGGAAGATTTAGCTCAAAAGATAATCAGGTTGTGGTGGAAAATTTGATTCATTCAAGTGTTACAATGACTGGAATTGCAAACAGTTTGGTGGAAGAAACTCATTCAGATATGTTTAAAGTTTGGGACTATAATTCAAGAGATTTGGGCAATTCTGTTGAAGGTCTTGTTGTTGCTTCTCCAAGACCTTCTACTAGTGCTTAGTAGAATGCTTGGAGTAGGAAAGAGAACATAAAGGTCCTAAATCTAAATTTTGGTGATTGCTTTTTGTAGGATGGGTTATCTGTTAAACTTCATGTTCAAAATGAATTGGTGAATTTGAGGAAACTAAAGAACTCTTTAGTGATCAAGGTTTTTGGGGAAATGTCCCATTTCTAGTTATCAGTTCTAAGCTAAGAAGACAATGGGCTGGCTCCTTTTGGTAAGTTCCACATCACAATACTGGGTATGGATTGGGTTCTTTGTTCATTTTATGAGAAAGAGCCATTAGAATCTGTCTTCTATAATGGGCCATGGTTTGTTAATGGGCAGATCATTGGTATTGATAGATGGTCGCCAACCTTCTCTCCTACCTCCTTAAATGGTTTGACTTCTCTTATTTGGATCAAGATGCCTAATCTACCCTTACAGTGTTGGGATGAAATAAATATTTGCATAATTGCATATATGGTCGGAATGCCATCTTTAATTGATGGAATCATGTTTCAGTGGGGAAGAAGGGAGTTTGGGAGGATTTGTGTTTGCATTTAGTTGGATGCTCAATTGCCTCTAAGAGTATGGGTGGAGGGATGCTTTGGGAGATTCTTTCAAAAGATTGAATATGAAAAAATCCCCAAATTCTATTTCAAAAGTGGCAAGATTGGGCACCTGAAGAAGGACTACTTGGACAATAAAATGAATCCTATTTCAAAACAAGTGGAAAGTTCAATAAAGCCAATGGAGGTAGATAATTCTAAAGCAAATTGCCATGCTGTAGTTGATGGCTCTGTGATGATAAAGGAGGATATGGTCCATGGGTGGATGTTAACTATGGGAAAAGGGGAATTAGAAAAACTATTTTTAGAATGATTAATCTACATCCAGTAGAGGCTGCTATGAGAAAGTATCCTGATATATTAGAATCTAATTCTAAAGGAAATAATGCTGGTGCAGTTATGAATTCTATGGAAGTAAGGGTTATGGAATCTGGCAATGGAGTAGATGCAGATTCTTTATCAAAATCTGCTGGGTATTCTATTCCAGATACTGGAGGAGATCAAAGAAATGATCCTAGTTTTGGTTTGGCTCTAAAATTTATGGATAATTCATGGGCCTTGAACATCAAAGTTGGTATGGCTATCAAACCCTTAATTATTTCTATTAATGAAAATAAATACAAAGTTTTAGATGGGTTGGTTGCAGAAGGAGAGATTGTTATCCTAGAGGAAGTTATTGCTACTTTGTTAGGTGGTCTTATAGGGGCCAATAGAGTGGAAGAAGGAAGCATAAAGATAAATATAAAGGAGATAAATGCAAATTTAGGTTGCAAAGAAGGTGGTTCTTCGAATGTAAAAAAAAAAGAGAATCTAAGCAACTCAAAGGTTTGGGTCCTATTAACTTAGCTCCTAGGAGTAGGAGAGTGGATGATGAGTATAAAGATAAAATGGGGATTTCATCCCCTTATATCCAATGATGTCTTCCATAGCTTTTTGGAATTGTAGAGGAGCTAGAAAGAAGAAAGCTTCTCTATATTTGAAGGAGGTGGTGATGGATCATTGCGTATTCTTTCTTGGTTTATTGGAAACCAAACTATCAAATATTTAATAAGGGATGTTGATTTATTAATTGATTCAGATTGGGACTTTTTCCAAGTTTCTTCAGAAGGTTTGTCTGTGGGCATTCCAATGATATGGATGTTTAGCATTGCTAATTTTCAAATTTTAGAATACCCCTCTCCCCCCCCCCCCCACACACACCAAAAAAAAAATGTTTTGTGTTATTTGGAGGTTCCTAACAAAGGAAGGTGGAAGATTGCTTCAATTTATTGGAATAAATATGTTTATAAAAGGAGGATTCTTTGGGAGAGACTGGAATTCTACTCCTCCAAGGATTTACCTTTGGTGATAGGGGGAGATTTTAATTATATACTTTCCAAGGAAGACAAGAGGGGAGGGAGAAGATTTATTTTTTCCCTAGGACGTAAGGAAATAAAATCTTTTTTGTCTTGTAACGACTTCTATGAGGTTAGGTTTGTTGGACAAATATTCACTTGGTGTAACAATAAATTTGATGCTAATTGGATCCTTGAAAGATTGGATAGATGTTTCTTGAACTCAACTGTATTAAACTATTCTCATAGAATGGTGGTTAGACACCTAGCTCGTGTTGCATCAGATCACTGGCCGATTCTTTTAAAACTCCTTGATTTTTAGCCTTTTGTTAAGTGAGTATTCAGATTTGAAGATGTTTGGGCTTCCAATCAGGCTTTAGCTAAAGTGCTGAGAGGGGTTTGGTTGAGAAAAACTACTACTATCTTGTCTCAAATCCTATATTCCAAGATGACAAAATCCTTTAAGGCATTTTTTTATTGAAGCCAAGCTAAACTTAAAAGTTTATTTCAAATGAAGGAGTCCTAGCTGAAGGAAATTTAGGAGATAAAAATTAAAGAAGCTAATGGTGGAGGGCTTTCAGAGGAAGATAGCTAGGCTCTTAAAGTGAAGGTGGGGGAACTCAATTCAACACTTGCTCAGTTGGATACATATTGGAGACAATGGGTTAAAGTCAAGTGGATGGTCGAGGGTGCTTGCAATTCCAAATTTTTTCAATCTTTTGCTTCGGCAAGAAGGAATTTTAATTACTTTGTCAAAATCAAAGATGAAAATTAAGACATGGTGGAGGATCAGCATTAAATTGAAGAAGTTATCGTTCAAATTTTTAATGAAAAGTGGAAAGACAAAAATTGCCTTCTTGAAGGTTAGACATACCAATGGAAGTGCTTAGATGAAGATGATAGAAAAATGTTGAGCAAAGTATTCTCCATTAAAGAAGTGGAAGCTGTGATCAAGTAAAGTGGTAATAACACTGCTCCAGGAAACTATGGTTTTACCAACTCTTTTATTAAAGCCTACTGAGACGTCATCAAAAATGGCTTCTGGAATGCTTTCAATTATTTCTTTATGATGGTGGATAAGGATTTAAATTGGAAAGAGACTCTTATTATTCAAATTCCTAAGATAAGCAATTTGTTGGCTCCATCAAACTTTAGGCCCTATAGTTTGTGCAAAACTGTTTATAAGGTCGCGGCAAAAGTCCTTATGAATAGGATGTCTTCAATTATCCCGAAATTGATTTCTGAGGAGCAAGCAACATTCTTGAAAGGGAGATCCTTGTGAAATCACAAGAGGTTATTCATAAATTTAGGTATTCTAAATCCTCCAAAGGTTTTGTTTTTTTCAAAATTCACATGGAGCAGGCTTATGACTCTATGGGGCGGCCAACTTTGGTGAAAGGTTTGGATTATTTTGGGTTCCCATCCAAGTTTTTTAAGCTTATTTTGGAGTGTGTCCATGAATCAATATTCTCTATTTTGATTAATGGCAATCCTTCTAGTTGGATTAATGCTAGAAGCGACTTCCATTAAGGTTGTTCCTTATCTCCATTTTTATTTGTTCTTTGTTCTCAACTTTTATCTAATGCATTTAGGCAAAAAGGAGGATCTATTGGAATTCATATGAGTTCAAATGGGCCAAGGATTTCCCACTTGCTGTATATAGATGATGTAATTATATTCTTTGAAGCCAAATTGAAGGGAGTTAAGGAGATTAAGGCCATTTTGGATAAATTTTGTGGATGGAATGGGAAAAAAATAAATATCAATTAATCATGTATGCTCTTTGGAAAATCAATAAATAAAAGGAACACAAAAGCTATCTCTCAGATTATGGGGTTCAAAACTGTGAAGGAGCTGTCTTATCTTGGGGTAAAATTAGCTCAAAGAAGGCTAGTAGGAGAAGATTTCTAGTTTATTATTGATAAGGCCTTGAGGTTGACAAACATTTGGGGAGGAAAGCTGATTTCATTAGACGATAAAATTATGCTTGTAAAAAAAGTTTTGCTCTCTTATACAACATTCGATTGCAACAATTCTTTTGGTCCATAAAGGTGTTCTGGATGAGGTTGATAAGCTTTATAGAAGTTTTTTCTGGAATAAAGTGAATGGAAGACATGGAATTAATTATGTGAATTGGAATGTAATGCGTTTTCCTTTAAAATGGGGAGGTAGAGCTCTACATTCTTGTTCTAATAAAGTTAAGCCATTGAGAGCTAAGATTTCTTGGAAGTATGTTCAAGAGGAAGACTCATTTCTATATAAGGTGTTTTTTTATAAATATGGAGGCCTATTTGTGGTTGATTCATTGAAGATGGTTGGTTCTTATGCTTGGAAAATTATTTCCGAGGGAGGAAAGTCTTTAAAGGCAATTATTAGATGGAGTACTGCAAATATAGAATCAATTGATATATGAAATGACAACTGGGTCTTGGATAAAAGTTTAAGTACATGGCCAACTTTTGTTATCTCTCATGATATCAGTAAATTCATAGAGGGAAAATTCATTGCAGATGGTAGCAGGAATGTGGCAGAAATCAGCAAGTATATGGGCGTTGAATTTGTAAATTTTATCTATCAAATCCAAATACATTCTGAACTAGGAGAAGATAGGCTATAATTAATATGCCAAAGATCTGGAAAGTCTATTTATGATCTTGCATTTGAAGCTTCGGTTCAGCAAAGCATTCCATATCAGTTCTTGAATTGGATTAGAAAGGCCAATTTTAACCCATATGTTGAGGTATTATGGTGGAGAATTTTAAATAATGCTCTTCCTACTTAACAATTCTTATCTTAGAAAAGATTGCCAAGGGAAATTGGGTTTCCTAGGAGCTGTAATGAAGCCAAAGATAATGAGCATGTTGCGGTAAAATGTGAAAAGCTATTAGATGTTTTACCACATCTTAATAGATGGGGGTTTGTTATTCCAGCTTCTATATCATTTGTTGAATGATGTAACTGGTTGTCCAAGAAGAATTCTTTTTTGGCTAATTTGTATTGCAATGTGGTGTTCTTTTCATGGAAATTGAGAAGCAAGTTGATTCATAAAGGGGATGAGGATAGCTAATTGGCCATTGCTGCTAATGTAGTGAGCTATGCTTCTATCTCTGGTTATGGTGTTAGTAGAAACTCGAGTATATGGGGTACTGACCAACTTTCTAGGTTTTCTAATTTCATTCACATCCTCCTCCACCCTATTGGATCAAGGTTAATATTGATGCTACATTACTTCCTCCTTAAAAGGCTAGAGTTGGAGGGGGTTTTCATGTTTACAAAGGCATATTCTTTTGGCTTTTTGGGAATTCTTGCGTTCATTATGATGTATCTACATTGGAACTTTTAGCTACTCAATCTATCAAGGAGGTGATCAAAGATTGGATGTACAAATATAAGGGAATTATCATAGAAGGAGACAATGCTAATATCATAAAGTTTCTTCAAGAGGAAAAACATGTGGTGATCTGAGGCTGGAAGCTCTTCATTCTATCAAAGAATTTAATCATGTAATTTTTTATTGTATAGATAGAAGTTGTAATAAGTTAGAGGACTTATGTGCTAACTATGCTCTTCTTAGTTCTTTTATTTGGGATGACATTAGTGTGAATAAGATTCCACCTTCTTTAATGCCTTTATTAAAGGGGGAATCTAATGTTTATAGTTTGTAGTTTGTATTTCCTTTGTAGTTTTTAATGCAATTTGCTGTATTTTCTTCAAAAAAAGTGTATGCTTACTTCTTAAAATTCATTTAAATTTATTAAAAAAAATTTATCTGTTTAGATTTCATTTGATTGGTCATATATTTAATTTTTTTGTGTATATTGATTCTTTGTGTGATTTTCTAGATTTATGTCTTGTATTAAAATTAATAATTTTGTGTTACATATGGAGTCAAACCTACCCTAGATTGTCATTTATATGACATTTATGTGTTTATTTTGAGTCCAAATCTTGCATGATCATGTTCATGTGAGTTAGCATAATCTAGGGTTACTCGACTTCATCTAAAAGCTATGTACAAGGTCAATGATAATACTAATTTTGTCTTAAATTTGGTAGGGGTTCTGTCCATTTGTCGTCTAACATTTGCTAGTCATTTGTATGGTTACTTCTTAAAATTCATTAGAATTTTTTCAAAACTTCTAAGATTTTTATATTTCATTTGATTAGTCACTTATTTAAACTTTAGTTGTGTATATTAATGCTTTATGCGATTTTTTGGA
The DNA here is from genome assembly GCA_022539455.1 of Dendrobium nobile. NCBI lineage: Eukaryota > Viridiplantae > Streptophyta > Magnoliopsida > Asparagales > Orchidaceae > Dendrobium > Dendrobium nobile. The sequence continues at coordinate 35,962,903 of CM039721.1, read as the reverse complement.
TTGATGTCTTGTATTTTAATTTATAATTGTATATTCTCTATCGAGTAAAACCTAGTCTAGATTGTTATTTAAATGACATTTGCATGTTTACTTTAAGTCCACTTCTTGCATGTTCATGCTAATGCAAGTGAGCATAACCTAGGGTTACTTGGTTTCATCCTAAAAGCCAAGAGGAAGGCCAACCAAAATATCAATTTGGTCATAGGTTTGGTAGAAGTTCTATGAGTTTGTCGTCTGACATTTACATATCATTTGTGAGTTTAATTTTCATTCTTTGGGTTGTATGCATCATGTTCAAGTGAGTGAGCATAACCTAGGGTTACTTGGTTTTGCCATAAAAGCAAAGTGAATGGACAATCAAAATATTAATTTGATCTTGGGTCTGGTAGAATTGTTGCCCGTGTGTAGTCTTATATTTTTGCATTAGTCTTTCATTTTTACATGTTTATAATTTCAAGTGATTATGTCAAATTAAGGCTTTAGATTACAAATTCTTAACTCCTCCTCCATCTCATAAAATATTTTTACTCATGTCTACTCATTTTTAATAAACTTAAAGTTCTTTTGGCAAGGGCTCTTGCTTAATAACCCTTCAATTTCATTCCAAAATAATCTTCAATTCAAAATCAACCGCTCTTCCAAATATACACTTGATGCTTGTTCTCTTTGGTTTGGGCCCATAGTTAGGTTCCTTCACTTTCCAAATATATGATAAATCAAGGATTTAACTTATATATCAAGAAGATTTAACTCTGAGAGATCTTCTGATTTAGTATTAAGTGTACATATTCAAAAAGTTTAGTTATTAATTTGGATTTCTATTAAATTTCATAAAATGACTAGAAAGCTATTTTTCAACCTTTAGGTCACTACTGCCCAATATACTAAGGTCACCTAGATTATGTTTGGGATAGGTTTTGAGAATTTGCAAGTCTCTTTTGTTGCTCCATTTGCTGAAGTGGTTTTATCTACTATTGAATTTGTCATATCAACTCCACTACAAGTTAATATAGAGGGTGGGTCTATAGTTTCCCAAACAGCTATTAAACTCTTAATCTTTTCATGTCTAACTTTTCCCTAGTTAGCTACAATGACTAAGAGGAAGTCTCTAGTAAATTCTTAAACTCTCATATATGGGAAGTTTGAGAAGTGGTCTTCTTATAGAATCCAGAAGATAACTAAATCTAAACACTACAACATGAATCGCTTCATGAGGCAAAGAGGAAAAAGAGAAGAGATGTCAAAAGAAGATGCTTTGATTGCTGCTATAAGCAAAGTAACAATGATTTTTAATATCGAATCTCCTAAGGCATATGTTAATTCTCCTTAGTTTTGCAACCCATGACCCCGAGTTTGAGATTTTGAAGATAACAAATAATGTCGCTTGATCTACTATTCATTGAATATCATTTATTATTTGCTATTGTCCATGAGTACTAACATTTCAGGAAGATCATAAGCTACTCAGAACAATAGGAAGACTCAAGACTGGTTAGATTAGGAGTATGTGTCTGACAATGTAATTTGTTATTTATTTTATTTTTTATTTTCTTGAGCCTGGCCACAAACTGCATGTAAGTCTGAGCAACCATGCACACACACAGGGGGAGAGGGTTTTAAAAGTAAAAAATGTAGATTTTATTTCTCTGGTGATCGTACTGTACGACTTTATTTCATACTGTACGATCTGAGCCTATATAATGATTTCTATGAATAGATCGTACCGTACGAATACACATCATACTGTACGATGTGTTCAAAATCCAAAACCCTAGCTGTCAAATTAGCTTAAGTGAGTTTTTCTTAGCCGTTCATACTGTATGAAGGACTTCATACTGTATGATTTATTTTAAATACCTACTTAAATTAACCTGTGATTAGTGGAATAAATCAAGGCTTAATTACTAATTGAAAATTGTATTGTACGAACACATTCGTACTATACGATGAACAGAAACAAATTCTGATCATCCCGGAGATCATCCTGGACGATCTCTTATTTTTGTCTCATCGTACTTTATGATGTAGATCGTACCATACGATGAATAGAGAAGACATTTAATCGTCCCAAAATTCATCCTAGATGATGCCTTGATTTTGACCATTCATACAGTATGATGTATAACGTACCATACGATGTACAGAGATGACATTTGATCATCCCGGCTATCGTCCTGTTTGAGCAATAGTGTTGAGGATAGTACCGTACGAATTATTATTGTACTGTACGATTATATTTTGAACTGTTCATACACCTTCGTACCAGGACGAGGCATGTTATACATATCGTACTGTATGATTTTAAATCGTACTATACTTTGAAAAATTCAAGGATTTTGGAGCCCGTTTTAAGTATCCAATTAGCAATCTTTTAAAGAGAGATAGAACGAGGGGAACGTGATTAGAGAGGAATCCTTGGGAGAGAGCTCTTGAGAAGTTGTTAGGGTTTGAGAGAGGAAGGAGAAGGTGAGCTTGGTGAGGGAGAAGAGGTGTGAGGGAGAACACACGCTTGCTCCGTTCTTGCTGCATCTTGCTCCTCCTGTGACCCAGGAAGAACTTGTGGGAGGCTCTCTGAGGGGGAGACTTTTCTACATCCGTGACCTCGAAGGAACTCTGCCTTCTCCAGGAGGGAAAAAAATGAGAAGGTACTCTACTGTCACCAGGAGGGTGAAAATAGCGCTTGGCACTCCGCCATGCCGGGTTGGTGAAAGTGAGTCTTGTAAGGACTTCTCCACCTTGCCGAGGGGGGGAAAAGGAGAGCTATACTTTGTAGTGAAATTTCTAGAGCGGAGGACTCTGAGGACTAGGCGTGGGTCATGGTTTGACCAAACCACTATAAAATTCTGGTGTACTTTTTCCTTATCACTATTTATGTTTGCTTGCACTTAATTTTCATAATATTTGCTTGGTGAAATTTGTGGAAGAAAAAAATTCTATTGTTGCACGTTGAGTTTAATTGTTTGCCTTCGTAGTAGTTTAAATTTTCATGTTAAAAATTTAAAAACATAAAAAAAAATTAGAACTCCTGCTTAGGTTTTAATTATTGCTACAAAGTTTTCTCAATTCACCCCCCTCTTGTCGATCTAGTTATTTCAATTGGTATCAGACCCTATTTTCAAAAATAGTGTTTTAGAAAACCTTGAAAAAATGATCATGTCGCATTTTGAAAATCGTAACACTGCGGAGGTTTATTCAATAACCCGTCCACCTCTTTTTGATAACATCCTGTTTGATTTCTAGAAAATTAGATTATCTACCTTTTTGCAATCTATTGATTACTGCATGTGGATGTTAGTCAATGATGGATATATTGGACCTTTTAAAACTGTGAATGGAGTGAAAACTCCAGTACCTTTTAATGAATGGAGCAATGAGGATAGAGATTTAGCCCAATTGAATTCTAAGTATTTAAATTACTTTTTCTGTGCATTAAAGTCTGAGGATTATATGAGAGTTTCTACCTGTGCTACTGGTAAGGAGATTTGGGTTAGATTGTACATTATATATGAAGGAACAAGTGAAGTAAAACAGTCTAGGCTTAACATTCTATTGCATGATTATGAACTCTTCCGTATGAAACTTAGCGAAACAAAATCTGACATGTACACTAGGTTCACCCAAATTGTGACATCCTTGCATGTATTAGGTAGAGAGATATCAAATTCTGAGAAAGTTAATAAGATTCTAAGTGGCTTACCTAATTCCTATGATGCTAAGATAACTGCTATCACTGAATCTAAAGACATTAACATTTATTCTATTGATAATCTCCTTGGGTCACTCATTATATACGAGTAAGGAGTGAGTCAAAGACAAAGTGATGCAGGTGAAAAGAAGAAGGAGCGAACGGTGGCATTAAAAGCAAACAATTCAGAAAGCAACAGTTCAGCAGGGGAGGAAGAAGATGATATATCCTTGATGACCTGACAGTTCAAGAACTTCTTAAAGAGAAAACAAAGGCGTCATCAGAACGGTTGGAATAAAGGTAAAAGCTCTGAGTTTAATAAAGTTTCATCTAGCATAATCTGTTTTAAGTGCAGGAAGCCAGGTCACCTTCAAGTTGATTTCCCCAACTTAAAAAACCAACATGCTAACGAAAAGAGCGAGGACAAAGCCAAGTATAAAAAAGGAAAAATGAAGACACAAAAAGCTTTTTGGGCTGACTCTTCCTCAGAATCATCAGAAGAAAAAGAGGAGGAGGAGGTAACAAAATATGTTTCTAAAGCCTAACAATAATCTTGATTAATCAGATCAAGATGAGGTATGTCAGCTTTCATACGAAGATTTATTGCTTATTTTTTAAAAATAATTATGACTTGTATAGGAAATTGAAAAAGATGCATGCTACTCTTAATACTGAATTTAGTAGTTTACAAACTAAGCATGCTAACTTAGTTAAAGAAAATTCTGATTTAGATAGAGATCATATGCTACTTCTTGATGAGTATGATGCATTAAATAAGAAGCATATTGAACTAACTAAAATGCATGAAATCTTGAAAACCTCTCATGTTGAACTAGAAGAGGCTTTCCATATACTATACAAACTTGCATTAGAAGTAGATCACAGTGAGCCTTTGTTAAAAATAGAAGTTCATGGATTGACATATCAAAACAGCACTTTTAAAGAAAAAATCAAAGTACTAGAAAAAGAAATTGCATCACTCACATTAGCCCAACATAGTCAACCCCCAATACAGCATGCATCACATAACTTTAGGAAGAGGCATCACCACCCACATAGGTTAATGAATCCATTTCCTAGTGTTAGGTTCTTCTCTTATGGCATGCTAGGTCATATATCCCGCACTTGCATAATTCACCATAGGACACACTTAGTATGGAGACCTAAAGTGCATCCATCACAATATAGCATGCATACATCCCATTCATGCAAGCATAAGGAGGAACCCAAACTCACTTGGGTTCCCAAATCTAACCCTTGAATGAAATTGTAGGGATGCTCACACAAAAGATCTAATGAGAGCATGTGGTACCTGTATAGTTGCTGCTCATGACACATGACTGGAGACATGAAGAAGTTTATATTACTGGAGACCAGAATCGGAGGCAAAGTAACATTGGGAGACAACGCTACCAGGAAAGTGATAGGCTCAGGTATTGTTGGTAATGCTAAGAATTTTTTAATTGAAAATGTCTTATTAGTTGATGGTTTGAAGCATAACTTACTTAGCATTAGTCAATTGTGCGACAAAGTTTTTGATATTAAATTTCTGTCTGACAAATGCATGATTAGTTTAAATGGTAAACTAGTTTTAGAAGAAAAATGAATGAATAATGTATACATGTTAGGCCTTGATTGCATTGATAGTTCGAATTCATTTTATTTGAAAACAATAGTTGATGGCTCATGGCTATGGCATAGAAGACTATGCCATGCTAGTATGAAATCACATAGAAATATCACTCAGAAAAACCTAGTTAGAGGCGTACCTAAGTTAGACTTTACTAAGGATCACTTATGTGATGCTTGCCAACAAGGAAAATAAGTCAAATCATTATTTCATTCAATTAGAGATGAGATCACCTCTAGGCCATTAGAAATCCTACACATGGACTTATTTGGATCCGTTAGTATAACCAGCCTAGGTGAAAAAATTATGGATTTGTGATTGCAGATGACTTCACTAGGTTCACTTGGGTAAGATTCCTAGTACATAAGAATGAGTCTTTTGAGGAATTTAAGGTATTCTCCACATGGATTCAACAAAAATTAGGTTGTGAAATCTCAACAATCCATAGAGATCATGGTGGAGAGTTTCAAAATGATAGATTTGAATCATTCTATCAAGATATAGGAATAGAACATAATTTCTCAGCCACTGGAACATCTCAGCAAAATGGTATAGCATAAAGGAAGAATAGAACTTTGGTATAAGCTGCTAGGGAAATGTTAGCGGAGTACACCCTTCCTAGATACTTTTGGGCAGAAGCAGCCAACAAAGCGTGTTATGTTTTAAATAGGGTAAACATCATATCTAAGTTGAATAAAACACCTTATGAACTCCTTAAGGGTAGGACACCGAATCTTACACACTTACATGTCTTTGGGTCCAAGTGTTTCATCTTGAATAATGGCAAACATCCCTTAGGAAAATTAGATCCCAAGTCTAATGAGTGTGTCTTCTTAGGTTATTCATCTATAGGTAAGGCCTATAGAATCTTTAATAAGAGAACCCTAGTATAAGAAGAGTCCACCCATGTAGTATTTGATGAATCAGATAAGCCCTCTGAATATAAAATTAAAAATGATGAAATAGAGGCAATTCAACGAGTAGAGACTATGACCTTAGGAGAAAGGGTAGAACTTCAGGAAGATTTGCCTAGAGAATGGTGATATTCTTTTAGTCATCCTAAAGATTTAATTTTAGGAGACCCTTCAGAAGGTGTAAGAACTAGGCATGGACTTAGGAAAGAGGTTAGTCATTCAACATTCATCTCTATGATAGAACCTACAAGTATAGATCAAGCCTTAGGAGATGAATTTTGGATTCTAGCAATGCAAGAAGAGCTGAACCAATTCACCAGGAATGATGTTTGGGAGTTAGTCAAGAGACCTGAAGAACAAAGTGTTGTTGGAACAAAATGAGTCTTCAAAAATAAGGTGAATGATTCAGGAACAATAATAAGAAATAATGCCAAACTAGTAGCTAAAGGGTATAACCATATTGAGGGAATAGACTTTGAAGAAATATTTGCCCCGGTTGTTAGACTAGAAGTCATAAGAGTGCTCTTAGTTTTTTCTTGCGTCAAGAACTTCAAACTATATCAAATGGATATAAAGAGTGCTTTTCTGAACGAGGTAATTAAGGAAGATGTCTATGTTGAGCAATCCCCCGGATTTGAAAGTTCACAATTTCCAAACCATGTATTCAAATTAAAAATGGCACTTTATGGATTAAAGCAAGCACCTAGAGCATGGTACGAAAGACATAGCTCATTCCTATTTCATATAGGATTTGAAAAGGGTAGTGTAGATACTACACTCTTTTTATAGAAGATCAAAAAAGAAATTCTCATTGTTCAAATTTATGTGGATGACATTTTATTTGGATCTTCAGATAAAAACTTATGTGAAGAAATCTAAAAAATAATGAGTAATGAGTTTGAAATGAGCATGATGGGAGAACTTAATTACTTTCTTGGCTTTAATGTAAAAAAAATGGATTACATAATTTTTCTTAGCCAATCAAAGTACATTAAGGATATTTGAAAAAATATAAAATGGATAGAGCTAAACCCATGAACACTCCAATGAGCTCAACAATTCAATTAGACAAAGATCCTAGTGGAAAATCAGTAGATCAGAAAAAATGTAGAGGAATGATTGGATCCCTTCTTTACCTCACTGTCAGTAGACCAAACATAATGTTTAGTGTGTGCCTCTGTGCTCGTTTTCAAGCCGATCCTAAAGAGTCTCACTTAACTGCAGTCAAGAGAATCCTTAGATATCTACTAGGCACCCTGAACTTTGGAATCTGGTATCTAAGGCACAACACTTCCTATGAAATCATAGGGTACTTAGATTCTGATTTTACAGGATGTAGGATAGATAGAAAAAGCATCTCTGGTACCTGCCAATTCATAGGACAATCATTAGTTTCTTAGTCCAATAGGAAGTAAAATTCAGTAGCCTTTTCCACGGCTGAGGCAGAGTATATTGTAGTAGGAAGTTGCGTTGCACAAGTACTATGGTTAAAAAAATAAATTCTTGATCTTTGCCTACCTGTAGGAACCATCTCAATCATGTGTGACAACACAAGTGCAATTTGCATCTCTAAGAACCCAATTCAGCACTCTCGAACAAAACACATAGACATTAGACACCATTTCATAAGAGATCATGTCGCTAAGGGAGATATAGAATTGCATCCATCGCTACAGAAGATTAATTGGATGACATATTCATAAAACTACTAGCATTTGACACCTTTAGCACCTTGAGGACTAGACTAGGTGTCATAGACATTAATGCATAAAACAAAAAAAAAACCCAAAAAAAATCTCTTCTAAGGTTGTTCCTGATCATCACACACTCACTACACAAAACCACAAAATTTGACATTTCATTATCGTATTGTACGATCCTATATCGTACTGTACGATATATCTAAATGTACACAAAACACATCCCATATAAAAATTTTGCCTCTATTTATCGTACTGTACGATACCATCATACTATACGATATAGTTGGCATTCATTCAATCAGTCTAGTACAATATTATTGATCATCGTATGGTACAATACCTCCTCTTCATACTATATGATCCATGTCAGTAAATGGATTGGGATGAATTAACTCTGTTTGGTATGATATTTATTGGTGTTCATACTATACGATACCTCCACTTCATATTATATGATCCACCTCAGCAAAACAGATGAGAACAAGTTAAAGGTGTCTGGTATGATATAATTGTTGTTCATACTATACGATACACCTGTTCATATATTATGAAACATTTTGTTAAAATTCGTACTAACAACCCTCAGGACGATCGAAATCCTTCTGATCGTACTGTACGATACTTATCGTACTATACGAGTTGACCACCTTTTCCTGAAATGACCCATTAGAATTTTTATTACCAACCGTACTGTACGAAACACGATCGCACTGTACGATGTTGGGAAAATTTTATAAATATCCTTGCTTGGTAGATCTCTTCACTCCAAACTCTTCACTCATATCTCTTCTTCTACTTGCCTTCCTGATCATGTCAAGTTCCAGCAAGAGGGGTCATTTGGCAGCTGGAAGTTCATCTTCCTCTAGCCATCACAGTGCTCACTTTATAAATGTTGAGTGTGAAGAGGCCTATCATAAGTATAAAGCTTGTAAGATTACACCATCAAAAAATGCTCAATCAGGTTGCTCTGAACTTCGAGGTACTAAACCTCTTTGCTTCCACCACCTTTCAATTCCTTCTCACCTTGGCCTTTCCCTACAACTTTGAACTTATATTGGAATTTCTAGCAAATCTAACATACACTGTCGACAATACAACTTTCCACTCCTTGGTCTATTGCCAAAACATTGATATTATCAAAGCTGACATCACCCAATATATTGGGCTATCCATTGAAGGACCTCTAGTTCACTTCTTTCTAACAAACGAATTTAATTGGAGTGATGTTAATCATGTCCTTAGGAGTAATGCCTTCTATCAACACCAACCACTCATCCAATCACTCAATCGAAATGCCAAAATTATTCAACATGTCCTTATAACCTTTATAATACCCAAAGTTGGCGGCCGGGTCAACATGACCCCGACTTTATTTGTTGCTGTTAAGATAGTTGCTATTTGCATGCTTTTCATTTTTGCAACTTATAAAGTTTTGATGATTTCAAACATTATTGTTCAAATGTGTAGTTATCTCCTAACAATTTTGGAAGAATTTTATTTGCTCTTGTGTGTACTGACATTTCAGGAAAAACGAACTTCAGACTACGAAGACTTCAAATTAAATTCAGCATGAGATACTTTGTAAAATTTGAAGCTTGCACTTTTCTTAGAAATCAAATTTAAAGGGAGTGATTGTATGTTGAGAAAATAAAAACATTCACACATAAGGAGATCATGTAGAATTTATACTGATCGTACAGGACGATCTTCAATTCGTACTGGACGATCAGACAGTTATCTCCTATAGAGCATATGGAACGAATAGGAACTTGCTTGAAATTTTTTCTAAGTCCTATTCGTCCAGGACGAAATAAATTATCGTCCAGTACGATTGGCTCTCTGGAAAATTTTCGTCCAGACGAAATTAATTATCGTCCAGGACGATTGGGTCTCTGGAAAATTTTCGTCCATACGGAAATAAATTATAGTCCAGGACGATCAGTCCTCGGGAAATTTTTCGTCCAGACAAAATAATTTATCGTACAGGACGATCAGTCCTCTGTAAAAATTTCGTCCAGACGAATCTATTTTCGTCCAAACGATTAACCGACTTAGGACAGTTTTCAGCAGTTTCTAGAATCGACCTTGTAATAACCGTTCGTACTGGACGAACCTAGTTCGTACAGGACGATCAGCTGTACGAAGACATTTCGTACACATATTCAAATAGGGTCGTTTCAGATCGTTTAAGTAAAATCGTCCAGGACGATCCACGATCGTACAGGACGATCCACTGCGTACAGAATTGAATACTTGCAGTTTTTGGGCGGTTTTTCTTGTCTTTTGTATAAATAGTTCAAATTAGACTGCCACCCAATCTTTTTGTCATTTGATCTTCGTGCCTATTGAGAGAATAGCCCAGGAGAGAGTTGAAGAGAGCATTCAAGGGAGGATTCCTACCACTGAAGCGAGAAGGCTTCACTTGGATTTCAAAGGTAAGAGTCTCTACTTGTGAATTGGGATTACTTCACTCTTTTCTTTCTTCCTTCTAGATTCTTGTGAGAAGATCTGTCAAGAAGATCCGGTTCTCTGCCGACACTTGGAGAGTGTGAACAGCCGAAGGGTTCTCTGCCCACACTAGGAGAGTGTGAAAGGACGAAGGGTTCTCTGCCCACACTAGGAGAGTGTGAAAGGACGAAGGGTTCTCTGCCCACACTAGGAGAGTGTAAAAGGACGAAGGGTTCTCTGCCAACACTGGGTATTATGTGAAAGGACGGACGGTTCTCTTCCAACACTGGGTATTGTGTAAAAGGACGGACGGTTCTCTGCCGCACCGGGGAGTTGTGAAAAGAGTGTGTTGTAAAGGCTTCTCCGCCTTGCTGTGGGTGCAAAAGGAGAGTCACTATTGGTATTAGTGCAATACTCAGAGGGTGCCTCTGGGGAGTGGATGTAGGTCTGGTTATAGACCGAACCACTATAAATCTGGTGTCATTTACTTTACTATTTTTACGTTTCCGCACTTTCTATTTCAGTTTTAAAAACTCTGTGGTTGAAAAACCTTTTTCTACAAAATTTAAAAGAGATTTTATTTCAGTTCAATAATATTTAAAAAGGGGGTCTTAAATTTTAACTTTGTTTTTTAAAACTACCAATTCACCCCCCTCTTGGTAGCCGTGGGACATTCACTTAGGCTTAACAACCTAATTACTAGACTCAACAAGTGGTATCAGAGCTTCGTTTCAATATCATAAGTTTGAACTACTTTTTGATTAACGTAGATGGCTACTTTCGGAAACCGGAACACACCTGAGGGTTACTCTATTACTAGACCTCCACTGTTTGACAATATTCCTTTTGATTTTTGGAAAACACGCATGTCTACTTTCTTACAGTCACTTGATTATCGCATGTGGATATTAGTCCAGGATGGCTACACAAAACCAACTAGATTAGTTGATGGAGTAATGGTAGAAATACCTTTTACTGATTGAACTGTAGAAGAACGTGACTTAGCACAATTAAATGCCAAATGTTTAAACAGTTTCTTTTGTGCTTTAAAATCTGAAGACTACATGCGGGTTTCCACTTGCAAAAGTGGAAAGGACATATGGGATAGACTTTGTATAACTTATGAAGGGACAAATGAGGTTAAACAATCAAGGCTCAATATCTTGTTACATGACTATGAATTGTTTCGCATGGAACCTAATGAATCTATTTTCGACATGTACACAAGAATTACACAAATTGTCACTTCTTTGCATGCACTTGGTAGGGAATTAACTAATGCTGAAATGGTCAATAAGATTCTTCGTTGTTTACCTACTGCTTATGATGCAAAAATTACTGCAATTATAGAGTCTAAAGATTTAAACATTTATTCTATTGACAATCTTCTTGGTTAACTCATTGCTTATGAGCAAGGAGTAAGTCAAAGGAAGATTGATGCAGGTGAACCACGAAAGGAGAAGAATATAGCACTAAAAGTGGAAGAGTCAGAGAGTGAACACTCACAACCTGAGGATGAAGATGATGTTGCACTAATGACTAGACAATTCAAAAGCTTTTTAAAGAGGAAGCAGAAGAAACGCCAGCTATGGAATAGAGGTAAGTTTAACAGAAATGGCAAGGTTTCTAATGAAGTGATTTGTTATGAATGCAGGAAACCAGGACATATCAAGACTGATTGCCCAAAACTCAAAGCCACTCCTGCTAAGGAGATGGTGGAGGAGAAACCTATGGTAAAGAAGGGCAAGAAGAAGTTTCAAAGAGCTTTCTGGGCGGACTCAGCTTCAGACTCATCTGAGATAGAAAAAGAAGAAGAAGTCACTAATCTTTGCTTGATGGCAGACAATGTGGATCACTCAGATCAAGAAGAGATATGTGACTTATCCTATGATGAATTATTTGAAGTTTCTGAACACATGCATGATGCATATAGGAAAATGAAAAAGATGCATGCTAGTTTAAGTTTAGAATTTGAAGAGCTCAAGAAGGAAAATGAAATCCTTAGAAAAGACCATGCTTTAATAGATGACAACCACATGAAACTACTTGATGAATATGATGACTTGAATAAGAATTTTGAAAATCTAAAGTCATCCTATACTGATCTTGAAAAGGAATTTAAAATTTTTAAGGATGAATCTGAGAGCAAAGCATATAGAATGATCAATTATACCAATCGAATCTTGGAAGATATGAATTCATTTTACAAACTAACAATAAGAGCTCTCGAGGATAATAGGAAACCCCCCAGACTTGAAGATTTTACAAATCCTAAATATTATCCTAAATTCATGAAATCCCTTAGAAGAAAATCACATGGAAAAAAACTTAGGAATATTTTTCCTAATGTTAAATGTAATAATTATAGATTTTTGGGACATATAGCTCACACCTGTACCTTGATGATGAAATCTAATTTGGTGTGGAGACCTAAGATGCATAAACCTAGACATATCATACATGCATCTGATTATAAATTGCTAAAAGGTGAACCCAAACTTGTTTGGGTTCCCAGGTCTAACATTTGATATTTTTGCAGGATTGCTCTCACACAAGACCTCGTGGGAGCATATGGTACCTGGATAGCGGATGTTCAAAGCATATAACTGGAGACACTACACAATTCATATCGCTAGAAGCCAGGAATGGAGGCAAGATTACACTTGGAGATAATACCACAAAGAAAGTGGTTGGATCAGGTATGATTGGTAATTTCAAAAACTTTTTTATAGACAATGTGCTATTGGTCTAAGGCTTAAAGCATAATTTGTTAAGTATAAGTCAACTATGTGACAAGGGTTATAATGTGAAATTTTTACCTACTAACTGCATATTAAGCCTAAATGGGAAAGAAGTTTTAAATGGAAAAAGGGTAAACAATGTTTACATGCTAGATTTAAATTCATTTCATACTCCTATTGCTTTCTGTTTGAAAACTGTTTCTGATGAATCTTGGCTTTGGCATAGGAGACTTTGTCATTCTAGTATGAAAAATCTTAGGAGAATTACCCAAAAGAATTTAGTAAGAGGTATACCAAAACAAGACTTTACTAAGGACCATCTTTGTGATGCATGTCAATTAGGAAAACAAGTGAAGTCCTCTTTTAAGTCCAATAATGATCTTAGAACTAGTAAACCATTGGAAATTCTTCACATGGATCTTTTTGGACCAGTAGGAACTGTAAGTCTAGGAGGGAAGGTATACGGATTTGTTATTGTGGATGATTTCTCTAGGTTCACTTGGGTTAAATTTCTTTTTCATAAAAGTGAATCATTTGAGGAATTCAGAAATTTTTCAACTTGGATTTAGAGAAAATTAGGATGTGAAATAATGTCTATACAAAGTGATCATGGAGGAGAATTTGAAAATGATAGATTTGAAAATTTTTGTAAAGAAAAAGGGATTGATCAAAACTTTTCTGCTCCTAGAACCCCTCAACAAAATGGGGTAGTTGAAAGGAAAAATAGAACATTAATAGAAGCCGCCAGAGCAATGTTGGCAGAATACTCTCTTCCTAAATATTTTTGGGCTGAGGCGGTTAGCACTGCATGTTATATTCTGAATAGGGTGAATGTGAGATCAAATTTAAATAAAACACCCTATGAGTTACTAAAAGGTAGAACACCAAATTTGTCTCATTTGCATGTTTTTGGTTGCAAGGTGTTCATTCATAACAATGGAAAATCTGCCTTATGAAAATTTGATCCAAAATCAGATGAAGGAATTTTTGTTGGATATTCAAGTGTTGGAAAATCTTATAGGGTATTCAACAAAAGAACTTTAGTTATTGAAGAAACCACACATGTTGTATTTGATGAATCTAGAAATTTAGAAGAGCCAAATATTGTTGAAGAAGAAATTGAGGAAAACTCCCAAAAGATTGATAGATTAAATTTGGAAGAAAATGTGGAAGAAAACTTTGAAAGAGAAAACCCTTTGCCTAGAGATTTGAGATTTTCTAAAAACCACCAAAGAGAATTGATTATAGGAGAACCTAGTGAGGGTGTTAGAACTAGGTGTGGATTAAATAAGGAAGTCAATCATTCAGCCTTTATTTCAACCATAGAACCCACTAATATTGATCAGGCACTTTCTGATGAATTTTGGATATTGGCCATGCAAGAAGAGTTAAATCAATTTGTAAGAAATAAAGTTTGGGAATTAACTACAAGGCCAAAAGATCAAAGTGTTGTTGGAACAAAGTGGGTGTTCAAAAATAAAATGAATGACTCAGGAGTAGTCATTAGAAATAAGGCTAGATTAGTTGATAAGGGGTATAATCAAATTGAAGGAATTGATTTTGAGGAGACCTTTGCCCCTGTAGCAAGACTTGAAGAAATTAGGGTTTTACTTGCCTTTGCCTGTTTTAAAAGTTTTAAATTGTTTCAAATGGATGTTAAAAGTGCCTTTTTGAATGGTGTTATTGAAGAAGATGTTTATGTAGAGCAACCTCCAGGATTTGAAAATTCAAAATACCCAAATCATGTTTTTAAGTTAAAGAAGGCATTATATGGATTGAAACAGGCACCTAGGGCTTGGTATGAGAGATTGAGCACATTCCTACTTGAAAGATCTTTTGAAAAAGGAAGTGTGGATACAACTCTCTTCTTAAAGAAATTTGGAAAGGAAATACTCATTGTTCAAATTTATGTGGATGATATCATCTTTGGATCTTCAAATAAAAATCTTTGTGATGATTTTTCTAATACAATGAGTAGTAAATTTGAAATGAGTCTAATGGGAGATTTAAATTACTTTCTAGGTTTTAGCATCAAGCAACTTGAGGAAGGGACATTTCTTAGTCAAACCAAATATATTAAGGACATCCTCAAAAAATATGAAATGGACAATGCTAAACCTGTTAGTACACCAATGAGTTCCTCAGTTCAGTTAGATAAGGACCTAAAGGGAAAATCTGTTGATCAAAAGAAATATAGAGGGATCATTGGAACTTTGCTTTACTTGACTGCTAGCCTACCAGATATTATGTTCAGTGTTTGCTTATGTGCTAGATTTGAATCAGATCCAAAAGAATCACATTTGACAGCAGTGAAAAGGATTTTAAGATACTTACTAGGAACTCAAAACTTAGGAATTTGGTATCCTAAGTTTAGCTCTTCATTTGAAATTATTGGTTATTCAGATTCTGACTTTGCAGGCTGTAGAGTGGATAGGAAAAGCACTTCTGGAACATGTCAATTCATTGGAAATTCATTAGTTTCTTGGTCCAGTAGAAAACAAAATTCAGTAGCCCTATCTACTGCAGAAGCAGAATACATTGCATTAGGAAGTTGTGTGGCACAAGTACTTTGGTTAAAACAACAGTTGATTGATTTAGGATTATCTGTAGGCACTATTCCAATTTATTGTGACAATATTAGTGCTATTTGCATTTCCAAAAATCCTATTCAACATTCTAGAACCAAACACATAGATATAAGACATCATTTCATAAGGGATCATGTATCCAAAGGAGAAATTGAACTCACACATGTTTCAACTGAAAATCAACTTGCAGACATTTTTACAAAACCTTTAGCCCTTGATACCTTCAGTACTTTAAGAACAAGGATAGGTGTTATTGATTTAAATGCCTAAACAAAATGTCTTTGCAACATTGATGTTTATGTTTTTGTTTTGTTTTTGATTATGTGAATTTTTGTGTGTTTTGAATGAATTTGTTTTTGAGTGTAAGTTTTTTTTTTTTTTTATTGTATGTTTTCTGTGTTTTTTTTTTAAAGTTTGGTTTGATTTTCTTAAATTAAAATTCAAAAATTCAAAAATTGGAGGAAATCGTCCGGGACGACTTTTGGTTCGTACTGGACAATGTGAGAAAAATTGGTTTGCGTGCATTTTAACCGTTTTGAGAGCAGTTTTTAATTAAATCGTCTGTACGATCTGAATATCGTCCAAGACGAACTTTTTCCTTTTTCTCAAACGTCAGGACGTTTGAATGCAGCGGTTGAGTGGATAAGACAGTTTTTAATATGGATTTCGTCTATACTTTTTGGTTCGTCCAGACGAACATATGTCGTTTCAGTGTAGGGGATGGTTTTCAAAAGACATTTAAACGAGTTGTTTCTAGATCGTCTGTATGAACTTTTGTTCGTATGTACGATCGGTCAAGTCAAAGGTCTTTACGAAGGTACGCATCGTAAGTTGTGTTGATTACGAAAAGCCGTTATATTTTGGACGAATTTGATCGTCTGTACGAAATAATTTTCATCCAGACGAACGATGATTTTCGTCCAGGACGAACCTTTTTCGTCCAGGACGAACGTATCGTTTTCTTTAAATATGAAGGCTTTCTAACTCAACAATCACAATTTCAAACTTCTCTTTCAATCCCTTTCTACTTAAAATTGTCAATGGCCTCCTCAAGCAAAAGACAAAAGGTGTTAGCGAAGAAGCCGAATAGGAATGCCTCGGAAAACTTCCTTTCTAAGGCAAATGAGGAATCATTTCCTCATTTTGCTTCCGCAAAAATAACTCCATCTCGCATCTTAATCCAAAGCGAGATAAATTTTAAGGTAATACACCTTTTTACCTCAACCCAATTCCATTTCATACTTTCTCTCATCCATTTCTACAACAAGCAAACATTTCTCTACTTTCTAGCCAACATGAGTTTTAACTCCGACCACTCTTCCATTAGTTCCTTTGTATTCAAGCAAAAAGTAGAAATCACCAAGCATGACATTGGTGCATTTCTAAACCTAAGGACTGAAGGATATAGAGCTCACACCCTTATGACCGAAAACACAATCAGATGGGAAGAGGTCAATATTGTAATTAGAAAAAGTGGCGTAACCTATCATATTGCTAGAGTATCTGGGATGACCCAAAATGCCCGTATCATCAAGCATATCCTTAGATCTTCAATCATTCCTAAAGCTGGTGATAGGATAAACATTACTCCTCTCCTTTCTGTTCTAACCTTTTTGATTATGGATCGTCGCCCTATCGACGAAGCCCAACTTATCATAGATCATCTCTATAGGCTTTCAGAAATAGGACATGCTGAACAGAAGAGGAAAAAGAATATTTCTTTGGGACATTTAATTACCTACATTTTGGAGAAGAAATATAATTTGGTGCATCCTGATGAAGAATATGAAGAGCCAGTTTACTATAATGATGCATCCTTCAGATTGCTCTTTAGGGAGGAAAAAGCAAAAGAAAAAGCGCATGCCAGTGCTTCAGAAAAAGAAGAAGAAGAAGGAGCGCAAACCTCTGCACCTCAGTCAGATTATCAGAATCTGACTGAGAGATTTGATAGATTAGAGACTCATATTGATCAAAGGTTTGATCAATTTGATGCTCAACTTGTGCAGCAACAACATGTCATTGGTATAATTAGAAATGAAGTACATGATATCAATACCAATGTAATGTTGATGGCCTCCTACTTTAACCTTTTCGGTGGCATTCCTCCTCCTCCTCCTCCAGAACAGTAGAGATGAATTTCTGTGTCTTTGTTGTACTCGTGTTGTAGTTTTTTATGTCTTGTTGTGTTAGTGTTTATGTTAAGTGTTTGTTTGTCTTTTCTTTTAAGTTGTGTTTAGATATTGTGAAATGTGTAATCCTTTCATAAATATCAATGCATTTCGTACTTGT
This sequence comes from Dendrobium nobile, assembly GCA_022539455.1. Classification (NCBI taxonomy): domain Eukaryota; kingdom Viridiplantae; phylum Streptophyta; class Magnoliopsida; order Asparagales; family Orchidaceae; genus Dendrobium; species Dendrobium nobile. The sequence continues at coordinate 35,944,905 of CM039721.1, read as the reverse complement.
TTCAATGTTGATTTGTTATTGAAATGTGGTTAATTTTTATGAATTTCATTATTATTATTTAATCTTCGTAGTGCTTAAATTAGATTGTAATTTGAGATTATCTACATTAGAAAATCTAGTCTTTCTAAATTTAAAAGTTGTTTATAACTTGTTGTAATTAGAACTTTTAAATTCATGTCTATTCATTTAGACTACATAAAAGTTAATATTATTATTGCAATTTAGATGTTGTCTTATTTTGTATTTCCTAGCTCAATTAATATTTATGCACTTAGAAAAATTTGAGATTCTAGATTATTGTCTTTGGAAAGAATTCAATTACTCTTGAAAATTGTACAAATATACAAAATCAAAAGTAATGCGCAACAAAGTTGCAAATGTGAAAAAGAGGCACAAAATAAGCCCAATAAAAAAAAATGCACAAAAATGTGCCACCTATATGAAAAAGATGCGCAAAGCGCCACTTGTGGTAATTCTCTTCTTTTCAAATTATTTCAATCTCTTAATTCAAATTGATCTAATGTTCATTTATATTCTTTTGAACTTTGAAATATCAAATTTTTCTTCATCTCTCTAGTAATGATTTTCTATATTGGAATGTCTAAATTGAATCATGTCTTTGCTAAATTCTTCTTACTTACAATGTTATATCACTTTTTAAATTTCATGAATTTCTATGATTGACCTAATATTTTTAGTTTAAAATTGCATACCTTGTATCAATCACCATTTAGATTAAATGTTCAAATGAATTTCATACAATTACTTACATTTCTTGTCTATTTCTTCTTCACTTTTTGTTGTTGTCAAAAAGGGGGAGAAATCATTGTGTTTGTATGTTTTGTTTGTTCATATGTTTTATGTTTTGTTTGTTTGTATGTTTGGGTTTCTAGTTTATTTTTTTGAATATGTTTTATGTTATGTTTGTTTGTATGTTTGGGTTTCTAGTTTTTTTTTTTTGAAAAATAAAATTTTTTTTATGCTTCAAATTGCCTCCTTATTTTCATGTATTCATCAATTCAGGGGGAGTTTAGGAGATAGAAAGATTTATTTAAATTGAAATCATACAAACAATAATTGTTTTGCCATCATCAAAAAGGGGGAGATTGTTAAGATAGTTGCTATTTGCATGCTTTTCATTTTTTGCAACTTATAAAGTTTTGATGATTTCAAACATTATTGTTCAAATGTGTAGTTATCTCCTAACAATTTTGGAAGAATTGTATTTGCTCTTGTGTGTACTGACATTTCAGGAAAAACGATCTCCAGACTACGAAGACTTCAAATTAAATTCAGCATGAGATACTTTGTAAAATTTGAAGCTTGCACTTTTCTTAGAAATCAAATTGAAAGGGAGTGATTGTATGTTGAGAAAATAAAAACATTCACACATAAGGAGATCATGTAGAATTTATACTGATCGTACAGGACGATCTTCAGTTCGTACTGGACGATCAGACAGTTATCTCCTATAGAGCATATGGAACGAATAGGAACTTGCTTGAAATTTTTTCTAAGTCCTATTCGTCCAGGATGAAATAAATTATCATCCAGTACGATTGGCTCTCTAGAAAATTTTCGTCCAGACGAAATTAATTATCGTCCAGGACGATTGCGTCTCTGGAAATTTTTCGTCCAGACGGAAATAAATTATCGTCCAGGACGATCAGTCCTCGGGAAAATCTTCGTCCAGACGGAAATAAATTATCGTCCAGGACGATCAGTCCTCGAGAAATTTTTCGTCCAGACGAAATAATTTATTGTACAGGACGATCAGTCCTCTGTAAAAATTTCGTCCAGACGAATCTATTTTCGTCCAAACGATTAACTGACTTAGGACAGTTTTCAGCAGTTTCTAGAATCGACCTTGTAATAACCGTTCGTACTGGACGAACCTAGTTCGTACAGGACGATCAGCTGTACGAAGACATTTCGTACACATATTCAAATAGGGTCGTTTCAGATCGTTTAAGTAAAATCGTACAGGACGATCGACGATCGTACAGGACGATCCACTGCGTACAGAATTGAATACTTGCAGTTTTTGGGCGGTTTTTCTTGTCTTTTGTATAAATAGTTCAAATTAGACTGCCACCCAATCTTTTTGTCATTTGATCTTCGTGCCTTTTGAGAGAATAGCCAAGGAGAGAGTTGAAGAGAGCATTCAAGGGAGGATTCCTACCACTGAAGCGAGAAGGCTTCACTTGGATTTCAAAGGTAAGAGTCTCTACTTGTGAATTGGGATTACTTCACTCTTTTCTTTCTTCCTTCTAGATTCTTGTGAGAAGATCAGTCAAGAAGATCCGGTTCTCTGCCGACACTTGGAGAGTGTGAACAGCCGAAGGGTTCTCTGCCCACACTAGGAGAGTGTGAAAGGACGAAGGGTTCTCTGCCCACACTAGGAGAGTGTGAAAGGACGAAGGGTTCTCTGCCCACACTAGGAGAGTGTAAAAGGACAAAGGGTTCTCTGCCAACACTGGGTATTGTGTGAAAGGACGGACGGTTCTCTGCCAATACTGGGTATTGTGTAAAAGGACGGACGGTTCTCTGCCGCACCGGGGAGTGGTGAAAAGAGTGTGTTGTAAAGGCTTCTCCGCCTTGCTGTGGATGCAAAAGGAGAGTCACTATTGGTATTAGTGCAATACTCAGAGGGTGCCTCTGGGGAGTGGATGTAGGTCTGGTTATAGACCGAACCACTATAAATCTGGTGTCATTTACTTTACTGTTTTTACGTTTCCGCACTTTCTATTTCAGTTTTAAAAACTCTGTGGTTGAAAAACCTTTTTCTACAAAATTTAAAAGAGATTTTATTTCGATTCAATAATATTTAAAAAGGGGGTCTTAAATTTTAACTTTGTTTTTTAAAACTACCAATTCAACCCCCTCTTGGTAGCCGTGGGACATTCACTTAGGCTTAACAACCTAATTACTAGACTCAATAGTTGCTACCTATCTTATCATGTCCAATACCAAGTTCGATGAGGTAGATCTGATTATTGACTACATTCATTATATGACTTTCGTTCACCTCCCTACTACTCGCTGGAAATAAAATCTAGCTCTTAGACACCTTATAGAATACATCCTTCAAAATAAATACCAATTAACCTATCTAAGTGAACCCGATAATTTTCCAATCTTTTATACGGATGTCACTTTTCTTATTCTTTTCTGTCGGGGATAAGAGCCTGAAGAACCTGACTTTGACGATGAAGAAGGAGAAGCTGCCCCCGCAGCAGTTCAAGCTCGACCACGACGACATACAGCACCCCGTGCTCCTGCACGAGCTTATTCTAACGATGATTTGGTCGAACATTTTGACCAAGTTCAGACTCATCTCGATACGCACATACAAGAGCAACATCAGTAACACGAGACAGACATGCAATGGTTTGGGGAATGCTTCACCGTCCTTGATTAACGATTTGACACAATCCTTCACTATTTTCAGCCAAACCCACCTCCACCTCCAAGTGATCAGGATCCTTCCCTTTGAAGTGTATGTGTTGTATCTTTCTTTCTTCATGTTGTTTGCTCCTCTTTTTGGTGCTATCAAAAGGGGGAGAAAGTTGTTGTAGTTTGCTTATCTTGTAATTGGCTTATGTTGTAGTTTCCTTTTGCATTTCAATAAAATGCATTTCAACTCTTTTCTTTTCTTGTATAGTTTATATTTTCTTTTTCCATTATTAAAAAATATATAAAAAATATATGCCTTTCAAACTTGCCTACAACAAACATTATTTAACATCATCAAAAAGGGGGAGATTATTGCGACCATAACCCCGAGATTGATATTTTGATGATAACAAATAATGTCGCAAGATCTACTATTCACTGAATATCATTTATTGTTTGATATTGTCCGTGGGTACTAACATTTCAGGAAGATCACAAGCTACTTAAGACAATAGGAAGACTCAAATCTAGTTAGATTAGGAGTTTGAGTTTGACAATGTAATTTATTATTTATTTTATTTTTTATTTTCTTGAGTCTGGCCACAAATTACATGTAAATCTGAGCAACCATGCACACACACAGGGGGAGAGGATTTTAAAAGTAAGAAATATAGATTTTCTTTCTCTGGTGATCGTACTGTACGACTTTATTTTGTACTTTATGATCTGAGCTTGTAAAATGATTTCTGTTAATAGATCGTACCGTACAAATACTATCGTACTGTACGATGTGTTCCTAATCCAAAAGCCTAGCCGTCAAATTAACTTAAGTAAGTTTTTCTCAGCCGTTCGTACTGTACGAAGGACTTCGTATTATATGATTTATTTTAAATACTTACTTAAATTAACTGGTGATTAGTGGAATAAATCAAGAATTAATTACTAATTGAAAATCGTACTGTACGAATACATTCGTACTATACGATGAACAGAGATGAATTCTGATCGTCCTGGAGATCGTCCTAGACGATCGCTTATTTTTTGCTCATCATACTATACGATCTAGATCGTATCATAGTATGAATAGAGATGACATTTGATCATCCCGATATTCATCCTGGACGATGCCTTGATTTTGACAATTCGTACTGTATGATGTATATCGTACCATATGATATACAGAGATGACATTTGATCGTCTCGGCTATCGTTCTGTACGAGCAGTAGTGTTGAGGATCGTACCGTATGATTTATTATCATACTGTATAATTATTTTTTGAACTATTCGTACACCTTTGTACCAGGATGAGGCATATTATACATATCATACTGTACGATTTGAAATTGTACTGTACAATTGTAACGGCTACTTTGAAAAATTCAAGGATTTTGTAGCCCGTTTTAAGTATCAAATTAGTAATCTTTTAAAGAGAGACAGAAAGAAGGGAACGTGATTAGAGAGGGAATCCTTGCGAGAGAGCTCTTGAAAAGTTTTTAGGGTTTGGGAGAGGAAGGAAAAGGTGAGCTTGGTGAGGGAGAAGAAGTGTGAGGGAGATCACACGTTCGCTCCATTCTTGCTGCATCTTACTCCTCTTGTGGCCTGGGATGAACTTGTGGGAGGCTCTCTAAGGGGGAAACTCTTCTACATTCGTGACCTGGAAGGTACTCTGCCTTCTGCAGGAGGGAGAAAAATGAGAAGGTACTCTGTCGTCACCAGGAGGGTGAAAACAGCGCTTGGCACTCCGCCATGCCGGGTTGGTGAAAGTGAGTCTTGTAAGGGCTTCTCCGCCTTACCGAGGGGGGCAGAAGGAGAGCTATAGTTTGTAATGAAATTCCTGAAGTGGAGGACACCGGGGAGTGGACGTAGGTCATGGTTTGACCGAACCACTATAAAATTCCGGTGTGCCTTTCCTTATCGCTATTTACTTTTGCTTGCACTTAATTTTCATAATATTTGCTTGGTGAAATTTGTGGAAGAAAAGGATTCTATTGTTACACGCTAAGTTTAATTGTTTTCCTTTGTAGTAGTTTAAATTTTCATGTTAAAAATTTAAAAACATCAAAAAAAGAAAAACTCTTGCTTAGGTTTTAATTATTGCTACAATGTTTTCACAATTTACCACCCTCTTGTCGATCTAGTTATTTCACTTAGTTGGCAGGTAGTTGATTTCATCCACTGTTTGTTCATACTAGAGAAGTTAGCTTATTGGGTATAGTGAATTCTCCACTTACTCCATTCTCTGAAGATCCTATCCTTGCTTCTATGTTTGAAAGGAAGAGAAAGTTCAAAACTCTATTAAATGGGAAGATTCAGGAATCCGTGATTGGTTATGGGTAGTCAAAGATAGAATTTTTTAGAAGAGTTAAAGATGTGATCTCCATAAAAGTACATCAACAATCAACTGGAAGGTGAGGAGGGTCACCTCCTATGAAGAAAAGAGTTCAGTTCTAGGGATTGGGTCCATTCGACTAGCTATCACTATAGATCATCGTAAGGAGCCGAAAAAGCTCCCATATCATATTCAGCACATTTTGTTAGAGCATCAAGATAGTTAACAAACTTTTCTCAAATCGTTGGGGAATGGAGCATTAGCCTAGCAATGGAATATTCTCATATATTCCCCTTCTTCCCATTAATCTAGAAATCTTCTAGTCAATACTTCCAATCATTCTACAAATCAACATCTACCAAGGGTTGATTGAGACCATTCACAAGGTTGTGATTCATCCTCTAGTTTGGATAAAAGGACATTGAAATTAACAAATTAATCAACCTCATTATTTGACAGGGAGATGGTTTGGCAGCCTAAGATGGTTCCCACTCCAATTGCATTAATGAATCTGAGGAATAATGCATAGTGGATGAAATATTAAGGAAGATGAATTTTGTAAAAGAAATATCTCTTTCTAGACAATTTACTCTAGTAGATCCACACCATATGGAAGATACGTAAATGGAAGAGTTGGTGGATCATTTGAAAGAAAGTATACATTAGATCGATGAGAAAGAAGCTAAAGAGGATGAAGAAATGAATAAAGAGATGTCTGGCTATGTTAACATGGTTGACACTCATTCATCTATGTAAAGAGATAGAACTTGTGTTTAGTATTTATTAAAAGGAATTTGATTTATCTTTAATAATGGGAATGTCTGAGAAAGTTAGTGAGAGAAAGTCTGTGATTTTGAAAGGAGATTCTATTGGTTTTTCAAATTCTCCGTGTCCTTCTTTTTTGTGGCCATTTTGAATAGTTTTCTTCCACCGTCCCTCCAGTGGCACTTGGTGGCAGTGATGGAGGGGAAACGTCTAGCAACTTCTGAAGCTTGGACAAACATTCAAAAAGGTTTGAATGATCATGTGTGATCATCCTCTGAAGTCTTTAATGGTGGTTAAAGATCTTTATCTCTACTAAGTCGTAAGAACAAAGGTTTTAACGAAATTCCATTGGTGATCAATGAAGGAGGTCTATTGAACAATAAGAATGCTCCAGTAGTCTCCGGTAAAGGCAAAGATGTTATCAGGGAAAAGAGTTCATAAGCCCGAGCGATTTAAAAGTTAATCTTGGTTTCAAAAGTGTAATTGAGAAATTGGATTTGGAAGCTTCATCTTCAGCTGGGCTAAAGGTTTATTCGAATAGATGTTTTAATTAGCTATCATTGCCTTCTTCTCCGATTCTGGGTAACTACAATGTTCTGTCACTGGTTGAAGACAACAACCTTAAGGATAACAAAGTGGTTGATAAATTTTTGCAATTGAATTTCGGGAAGGCCCTGTTGTTGAACCAGATAATAAAAATTCTAATATGCAGAATAACATCCATTTTGTGGCTAATGGTGATCGAGTGGAAGCTCCATCGGCTTGGACTAAAAAGCCAAATATCATAGTAGATAATTTGGAGCTTAGGTCTTATTTATTAGAAGATGGAAAAATAGTGTTACTTCAAGCTGAAAATTAATGTGAGAATGTAAAGAAGTTGGAGTATGCTCTTGTTGTAAGGGTGTTTGAATACAACATCTCGTTTCAATCAGTTTGTTTTGAACTGAGAAGACAATGGAATCGATTTGGGAAATTCCACATAAATAGATTAGGGCTTGGATCGGTGTTATATTCATTTGAGGATTCAAATGTTATGGAGTCTATTTTGATAGGAGGACCATGGTATGTCAAAGGGCATGTAGTGGGGATGGAAAAATGATCGCCTACATTCTCTCCATTATCTCTTAGTGGGATTTTAGCTCCTTTGTGGATTAGATTGCCAAACTTGCCTTTACAATGTTGGGATGAGATCAACATATGCAGAATAACATCTCAAGTTGGAAAGCCCTTTCTGTTCGATGGAAACATGTTTCAATGGGGGAGAAGAGAATTCACAAGAGTGTGTGTTTGAATTCTTTTAGATGTGAAATTACCTTTTGGTATTTAGGTGGAAGGATTGGCTGGCAAGTTTTTCTAAAAAATCAAATATGAAAATATTTCTAAACTGTGCTTTGGATGTGGTAAAATTGGGCATGTCAAAGCAGAATGCAAGGAGTCTAAAGTGGTGAAGTCCATTATTCTTAAAATTCCTAATTTGGCCAGGAATAAAGAGGTACAATAGAATACAATGGATGCTGAATGTATTAATCAGGCTAATGAAGAATTTGATTATGGGCCATAGGATCAGGTCAAGTATGGCAATAAGAAACAAAAAGAATTGTTGCAAGGAAAAATAGACAATATGAGTCTTCATTATCTTTTAAAAAGGTTTATGTTCCAAAACAAAACCAAAAATTTCTGGAAAAAGGAAATGCTAGTTCAGCTGAAGTATTAAAGTTGGTACCGGAGGAACTAGATTCTAATTTAATTGATTGGGGAGATCTTAATGAGGTCTTGGTTTCTGATAAAAATTCTTCTTAGACCTTGGAAGCATAAGGTCAAAGAGCTAAGGTAATTGCTTGTGAACCTGCTCTTCTTGTGCTCAACAAATTTGATGTTCTATATGGTTTGGATGAGACTATTCTAAGTGAGGAGGTGGATGTAGCTGTGGATGACTATGTTAAAGAAGGGGATTTTGACTTGGTTAGGAGGAGATTGTGGTGGATGTTGGTTTAAAAGGTGGTGTGGAGCCTAAGTCGAGTTTGGAGATTTTCAATATGAACTTTTCACTGGATATTAATGTGGTTGAAAATTCTTCTTCAGGAAAGAATGTAAAACGTCTTAAAGAACTAAAATCTCTTTGCTTGGGTAATATAATTACTCATAATAGGAAGATGGATGGTGGTAAATTTAAGAGTGGGGGTCCTATCCCATTATTTAATCAATGACTTCTTTTTCTTTTTATAATTATACAAGGGCTAAGAAGAGGGAGGATGAAAGTTCGTTAGGGATGTTAAGCTCTATAGAACTGGCCCAAGCTAACCAAGAGGGGGGGTGAATTGGTATTTTAAAAAATTTCTTTTCACAAAGAACACAAATCACATAAACCAAAATCCCGCCACGAGAAAAATAAATGCGGAAATTAAAAGTGCGGAAGCAAGAAACAAGAACACAGAAATTTATAGTGGTTTGGTCAACTCGACCTACGTCCACTCCCCGGAGGCGCCCTCCGAGTATTGCACTACAAACGTGACTCTCCTTTAGCCCCCATAGCTAGGCGGAGAAGCCTTTACAATGAACAACCTTTTTGCCACCCCGACAAGGAAGAGAACCTATCTCCTTTTGCTTCCTCCTGAAGCTGGCAGAGAACCACAACCAGATGCTCACTTCTTACCTCTACAGACCCTTCCACGGACTAGAAACTCTAGACGAAGAAGAAGCAGAGCGGTCCTTGAAGCAACCCTTGTGAATACCCTCACAAGCTCCCCCTCACAAGATCCTCTCTCTCTCCCTCTCTCTGTTTCTCTCCTCAAGGCCTTCTCAGGTCAAGGCAGTAGCACAAAGGTTGTTCAAAATGTTGAATAAGAGCTCTTAAATAGAAGAGCTTCAAAGGAGCTCATTAATTGCAAGTTGCCGACAATATCGTCCAGGCCGATATGGATATCGGCCTGGCCGATCAGTACAAATCTCAGAAGATTGGCCAGAGCATCGCCCTGAATGCAAACTGGATGATTTTAAATTGGCTTGATCGTCCAGCCGATCTCACGATCATCCCGGCCGATTAGTTCAAATCAGAGGAAAATCGTCCAGAGCATCGCCCTGAATTCGAGCTGGCCAATATTTATCTTCCTGAAGTAACTAAGGCTTTTGAATAGATCGTCCAGGCCGATCCTACAATCGTCCAGGATGATATGATCGTATCAATCATCCTTAATTTCTCCCTTGACTTCCTGATCAATTAAGGCATAATTTGTGAATATCGTCCAGGCCGATCAAGAATCGTCCTAGCCGATTATTTAAAAATACAGTATACCTTAATTGTCTATGGCAGCAACTTCTTTTTATTTTGAGCTTATCGTCCTGGCCGATACATGTATCGTCCAGGACGATCTGTAAAAGACGGGTGCCTTAATTAAGAATCCTTAATTAGACTTTCTGTTTTAAGCCTGATCGTCCAGGACGATGTAAATATCGTTCAGAACGATGTAAATATCGTCCTGGACGATGTAAATATCGTCCTGGCCGATATGAGTAAAAACAGAAATTCTAAGTCTCTCAAGTGTGTGTGTGTGTGTAGGGTTACTTAGAATCAGTCTCTTTGACAATTACAAATAGACTCAAGAAGAGAAAAAACAAAATACAGACTGACTCAACCCTAGACCTACGCAATCTTGAACTGGCTTCATCTGTTCGACCGATCTTCGATTCCTGAAAAGTTAGAAGTAACAGGCAGTCCAAGAGAATCAATAGTGTTTGTCAATCATCAAAACATAAGTCATGAAAATAGATTTGAAACAATCTCCCCCTTTTTGATGATGGCAAACACAAGTAGGAAAAACTAAAAAAAAAACAGTTCACTAGAAATTCAAAGTTATAAGCACATACCCTTTTTCCTACCACATCATACTCCCCCTTTTGTCATCCCAAAAAGAGGGTCCTAGACACACAAAGGAGAAAGAAAACACAAAACTACAAGACAAACTATAGAAAACAGAAAACAAACAACAGAAAATAAAGACTAGAAAAACGAGGGACCCTGATCATCAGATGGAGGTGGTGGAGGTTGCTGCTGAAAGTAGCTGGCAAGCGTGGTAAACTGAGCATTGAATCAAGCGATGTACTTGTCATGCTGCTGCTGCTAGTGAGTAATTTAGCTATCAAAATAGGCTAAATCCTCAGTGCAGTGCTGCTCGTAGCGGGCAATGTCCTCAGAGTGTTGCTGCTCCTGTGCAGCAACATAAGCGTCAAAGCGGGTCTCCCATCGATCAAACCTCTATATCAATTGATCAACCGGAGAGTGCTGGTGGACAGGAACGGGATCAGGAACGGGAGCGTGAGAGGGAGCCTCCTCCTCCTCAGCCCCCCGACCTTCCCCATCTCCTGGGTGGAGATGAGTACTATGAAGGATAGTGAAAGAATTGTTTGAGTAGCAAGGAGGCTGAAGGTCATGACGAGCAAGATATTAGAGATTGTATTTGGTTTCAAGAATGTAGGCTATTAGATGTCCTAAGGCAAGGTTGGGTTTCCTCCTATGGCCTGGATCGCGAATCGTTGTTAAATGATCAATGTAACGAAAGAGTAGATCAGTGGCATTAAATTCTCTCCGGCCCATAATGAAAAAGGTAGTAAAGGAAAGTAGAGGAGTGATGTGGATTCGGTCCCTGGCTTTTAGAATTATGGAGGTGCGAAGGACATGTTGGATTGTCCTAGCATCTTTCACTAAAGAGCTAGTCTCTCCAACATGAAAGGGTGTGTTGGTTTGGTGAAGAAAAATGTTTGCCAAGGACCAATCAAAATGAGGATCTGTAACGATTATGTGCAGCTTATCCCCGGTGATGGATAGCTGTAAAAACTCCGCACAGTCCTGATATGTGATCTCGACCGGGCGTCGTTTCATATAGGAGGTCAGGGCTGTAAAAGTAGAACTTATGCGAAGATTTGCAAAAAATTCTAGCAGGAGTTCAGAAGAAAAAGGGACAGCGAGGGTGAGTATGAAATAAAGAGAGGTGTGGGCAAAGAGATTCATTACCGAATACAAGAGGTGTGCAGGATTGATTGTTCGGGAAAGGGTAATGCCACACTCTTTGTAGTGACGGTAGGCAGCCTGGTCCTCTACCTCCCTGAATCGAGGGTCCAGAGTGGCCCTCGAGGAACTCCCAGAAGCCTGTCAATCTCGTTTCCCACCAGCCATAGTAAGGGATTAGCAAGGAGACACAAGAGGAGAAGGGAGGAATTGGAAAATATGGCTAGAACGGCCAGAATTTAAAGAAATGGCCATATCATCCAGGCCGATCACAGAATCGTCCAGGACGATATGACACAATAATTGCGTACAGGCCGATTGGTCAAAAAGGCGGTCCGATCGTCCGGGCCGATTAGATATCGGCCAGGACAATTAGACACAGACGATCATCCCGAGGAGTCAAGCCGGACGACCGTTGAAAAAGCATATCATCCCGACCGATTAGGTGTATCATCCAGGACGATGCACAATAATTGATCGTACCGGCCAAAGTTAAAACATTTTAAATCTGTGCCACGTGTATCGTCCAGGATGAACAGTGGATCGGCTAGGACTATTGTCCAATAATGGATCGTCCGGGGCCGATTTTAAAGATTCAAACATGCAGACACGTGGATCGTCCAGCACGATCCAGTGTATCGTCCATGACGATCCAGTGTATCGGCCAGGACGATGCCCATAAAATGCATCGGTCAAGACGAAATATTCTATCGTCCAGGACTATCGCATGATTGCAACAGAGTTTGATCAGATCATCCAGTACGATATTGTATCGTCCAGGATGATGAGTTACAGCTGGAACAGAAAAGGTCAGCAGATGGAATTTGAAGAGAATTTGCCCTATCGTCTAGGACGATAAAAGTATCGGCTAGGACGATGTGGCTAGAATTTGAAAAATAATGAAGGATGGTGATGATCAAAGCCCTCAAAAAATAAAACAAAAGAAAAACAAAAAAAGAACAAAAAAAAAAAGCTAAAAACAAACAATATGAAAGGAAGACAATTTTTTTTTTGTCAAAGCAAATCATATGAGAATTTCTTAACTAATTCAAACTTTAGAGTTTCAAGAGATCAATAGGTTAACAAATTTCAATCGGAAGAAGGTAGAATATCCGATTCTGTTAACCCTAGATCGGACATCCTTCAGGGTATAAATTATCTTTTGAAAAATAGAGGCCTAACTTAGAAAAGAAGATCCATTCAAAACTTGTTTACAAAGAAAATATCTCATAAATAATATGTCAATATAATTTTTCTCAGTCATGGAATTTGAAATCAAGCCTTTGAAAATCTCACATAACCCATAAGTTATTCTAAGTTTTAAAAGTTTTGAAAATAGAGGATAGCTTGCTTTTTAGTGGGCTCATGTTATGCCTCTTGAATCTTTGATTGGCTCTTTGAGCATCTTTTGATTTTTGATACACATTTGTGTGTGTGTGTGTGTGTGTGTGTGTGTATATATATATATATATCAATTTGGCGTCATTGGCCTCTTTTCTTTTTAATTCTTGCAAGCTAAAAGCTCTTTAATAAAAAACCCTTAAAAAGAACCTTAGTTGTGAGTATATCCTCCAAATATTAGAGAATAGGAGCTCTCTCTCTAACATAGGGAAGAATAACCCACAAAACAAAACTAAAAATCATATGATCAGTACAAAGGCAAGATCTTAAATAACTTGAGAGATATATATGAACTTTGGATATTATACACAAGATAATTTTTTTTTTGTAGCAAGATGAAAAGAATCTTAGTTTCAAAAATCATTGGCTAAAATGAGTTAGACTTTTGTTTAGAGAAGAAAAATTATACCGCTAAACAATGTCAGAAGGAGGGAAACCATCAACGGTATTCCTTCCTTTAACCAATTTAGAAATGCTAAACATAATCTCTAAAACTCCAAAATTTAAAAAGCTTGAAAAATAATCATATAGGAAACCAAATAAAAAAAATGAAAACAAAGCAAACTAACACAAAGCAAGCACACAACAAAAACACAAAACAACAAAACAAAAAAAAATCATTTCAAGAAATTATGAAGCAGCGAGTTTAAGCAATTTTGAGCTGCGAGCCTCCTTATGTCCAGTCATCCTATGCTCCAACGAGATCTTTGGTGAGAGCACTCCTGCAAAACTCAACAATAGTCAGATTTAGGAACACAAACAGGTTTGGGCCCCTTCTTAGGAAAAGTAGAATGCAATGCATATAAGGTATGATGTGAATCATGCATCTTAGGTCTCCACACCCAATGTGTACTACGGTGAACGGTGCAAGTGTGTGAGATGTGTCCTAGCATGCCACATGAAAAACATCTAACTCTAGGAAAAGGGTTTCTTAAATGGTTTGAGTTATAATGCCTCTTCCTAGGTTCTAGCTTAGGATCAAAAGTAGATGTCATCCGATTTTTCTTACATGTATCCAAATCATTTTGAATCCTCAAATTAGTTCTTTTTAATGCTTCATTATCAATCCTTAAATTTTTCTCAATCTCTTTAGATTTCTTAAGATCAGAATTAAGTGAGGTGTGTGAAACTTTTAATGCATTATGTTCATTAATTAATTTCAAATGCTTTTTGTTTAAATCATCAAATTCATCAAGAAGAGCCATGTGATTTGAATCAATCATTGAATGATCTTTAAGAATGACTTTATACTATTTTTGCAAATTTACAAGTTCCACTTTTAAGCTAGCATGAGTCTTCTTAAGTTTTTTGTAAGATGCATGGATTTTCTCACAAATCTCAAACAATTCATCATAGGTTGGTTTACAAACCTCTTCCTCATCACTTTGCTCAAGATGATCTTCCCCCATTAAGCACAGGTTTGTAGTCTCTTCCTTTGGTTCAGTCTCAGAGGAATCAGTACCAGATTCTGCCCAGAACGCCTTTTGGACTCTCTTCTTGTCCTTCCTAGACTTAGGTTTCTCCTCACCTTTTTCCTTTTTTTTGCTCGAGTGATCTTGTAGTGCAGGAAAATCGGCTTTCACATGTCCAGACTTCCTGCATTCATAACAAACAACATCAGAAGATCCTTTAGAATGTCTATGATCCCTACCTTTTCTCCAATGATGATTTTGCTTCTTCCTTAGAAAGCTTTTGAATTGCCTTGTGATGAAGGCAACTTCATAGCTTTCAGATCCAAAAGATTCAGAATCTGATTTGTGTGCCTTCAGTGCAACTATTTTCTCCTTCTTCTTCTCACCTGCATCAAGATTTCTTTGATTCACCCCTTGCTCGTAAGCAATGAGTGAGCCAAGTAAGTTATCAATAGAATAAGTGTTCAAATCCTTAGATTCAGTGATTGCAGTGATTTTAGCATCATATGACGAAGGCAAGCATCTCAAAATCTTTTTTATAGTTTGAAAGTTGTTTTCCTAATGCATGCAGTGAAGTAACTATCTGAGTAAACCTAGTATACATGTCAGAAATCAATTCATGAGGTTTCATATGAAAAAGTTCGTAGTCATGCAAGAGAATGTTCAAACGGGATTATTTAACCTCATTAGTGCCTTCATAGGTGATACATAATTTATCCCAAATTTCTTTACCAGTTTTGCAAGTGGAGACACAAATGTAATCCTCAGATTTTAAAGCACAGAAAAAACAGTTCAAACATTTTGCATTCAGTTGAGCTAAATCTCGTTCATCGAAAGTCCATTCAGTAAAAGAAACTTCAGTTTTAACACCATTAATTTCACAAGAAGGTGGAGAATAACCTTCTTTGATAAGCATCCACATGCGATAATTAGTAGATTGTAAAAACGTTGACATGCGGGTTTTCCAGAAATCAAAAGGTAAGTTGTCAAATAAGGGAGGTCGTGTAATTGAATAACCTTCCGTAGTGTTACGATTCCCAAGGTTAACCATGGATCAAAATTCAAAAAGTTTTCAAACTCAATTTTTATGAATCCTACTCTGATACCACTTGAAAGTTCGTTAGGGATGTTAAGCCCTATAGAACTAGCCCTAGCTAACCAAGAGGGGGGGGGGGGTGAATTGGTATTTTAAAAAAAAAAATTCACAAAGAATAAAAATCACACCACGAGAAAAATAAATGCGGAAATTAAAAGTACGGAAGCAAGAAACAAAAACACGGAAATTTATAGTGGTTCGGTCAACTCGACCTATGTCCACTCCCCGGAGGCGCCCTCCGAGTATTGCACTACAAACGTGACTCTCCTTTAGCCCCCACAGCTAGGCAGAGAAGCCTTTACAATGAACCTCCTTTTTGCCACCTCAGTAAGGCAGAGAACCTATCTCCTTTTGCTTCCTCCTGAAGCTAGCAGAGAACCACAACCAGATTCTGACTCCTTACCTCTACCGACCCTTCCATGAATGAGAAACTCTAGAAGAAGAAGAAGTAGAGCGATCCTTGAAGCAACCCTTGTGAATCCCCTCACAAGCTCCCCCTCACAAGATCCTCTCTCTCTCCCTCTCTCTCTTTCTCTCCTAAAGGCCTTCTCAGGTCAATGCAGCAGAACAAAGGTTATTCAAAATGTTGAACAAGAGCTCTTAAATAGAAGAGCTTCAAAGGAGCTCATTAATTACAAGTTGCCGACAATATCGTCCAGGCCGATATGGACATCGACTTGGCCGATCATTATAAATCTCAGAAGATCAGCCAGAGCATCGCCCTGAATGCAAACTGGACGATTTAAAATTGGCTTGATCATCCAGGCCGATCTCACTATCATCCCGGCCGATCAGTTCAAATCAGAGGAAAATTGTCCAGAGCATCGCCCTGAATTCGAGCTGGCCGATATTTATCGTCCTGAAGTAACTAAGGTTTTTGAATAGATCGTCCGGGCTGATCCTGTGATCGTCCAGGACGATATGATCGTATCAATCATCCTTAATTACTCCCTTGATTTTCTGATCAATTAAGGCATAATTTGTGAATATCGTCCAGGCCGATCAAGAATCGTCCTGGCTGATTATTTAAAAATACAGTATACCTTAATTGTCTATGGAGACAACTTCTTTCTATTTTGAGCTTATCGTCCTGGCCAATACACGTATTGTCCAGGACGATCTGTTAATGACGGCTGCCTTAATTAAGAATCCTTAATTAGATTTTTTGTTTTAAGCCTGATCATCCAGGAAGATGTAAATATCGTCCTGGCCGATATGAGTAAAAATAGAAATTCTAAGTCTCTCAAGTGTGTGTGTGTAGGGTTACTTAGCATCAGTCTCTTTGACCATTACAAATAGACTCAAGAAGAGAAAAAACAAAGTACAGACTGACTCATCCCTAGACCTACGCAATCTTGAACTGGCTTCGTTTGTTCATCCGATCTTCGATTCCTAAAAAGTTAGAAGTAACAGGCAGTCCAAGAGAATCAATAGTGTTTTTCAGTCATCAAAACATAAGTCATGAAAATAGATTTGCAATAGAGGACGCTCTATATCTCAAGGGGTTTGTAAAATACAATAATGTCTTTATGTTGGTCTTGTTGAAATAAAAGTAAATTCATTGGAGAATCTTCATATTCTCAATTTTTTTTGGAAATAATTAGGATTCTTTTATGGTTCCTTCTGAAGGTCTTTCTGGAGGTATATTGGTTTTATAGAGGAAGGGTTTGGCTTCTTTCTCTGTGGTTGAAGTTTCTTTTGAGGTGACCATTGGGAATCTGAATGTTATTAATAATGGATGTTGGATGGTATCTGCTGTATATGGGAGTAGGAATATGCTTGATAGGAAGTCTTTATGGGATTGTTTGGAGCGGTATTACTCTAATACTAGGCCCTTGGTGATTAGTGGAGACTTTAATTGTGTATTGTATCAGGAGGAGAAAGGAGGAGGGAAAAAATTCATTTTATCTCAAGGTGCTAATGATATGAAGATGTTCATGAATAATAACGATTTTCATGAGGTTGGGTTTATTGGACCCAAATTCACTTGGTGCAATAACAAATCCGAAGGGGCTCGCATTTTAGAAAGACTGGATAGATGTCTTATAAAGTCTATAGCTATGAATTATATTCATCTAGTTATTGTGAGACATTTGTCTCGAATAGCCTCGAATCACTGTCCCATTTTTTGGGAGGTTTTCAAACTGGACTTTGTTTTATAACAGAGGGATTCATTTTGAAGATGTTTGGGAATCTTATCATGGGGCTTTTACAATTGTGGAGAAATCTTGGAAGAGGTCTACTAGTAATGATCCTGCTACTTCACTGAATTTAAAGTTTAAAAGGACCTTAAGAGCTTTCTTTTATTGGAGTAAAGCAAAGTTTAGAAGTCTTAATTTGTTGAGAGACTCTTTGAAGAAGTATATTTTTGAGCTTCAAATGGAAGAGTCGGAAGGATTTCTTTCTGAAGATAAGCTGTGGATGTTAAGGTCAAAGATTAATGATCTTAATATTACTCTTGCTCGGCTCAGCATTTGGTGGAAACAAGGGGCAAAGACTAAGTGGATGGATGAGGGAGATTCAAATTCCTCTTTCTTTCATGCATTTGCAAATGCAAGATGAAGCTCAAATTGGATAAATCACATCAAGGATGATAAGGAAATATTGACAGATAATCAATCAGATGTGGAGAAAATTTTTACATGTTTTTTTAAAGTCAAGTGGATGCAAAGAAACTTTGTGCTTAATTGCTGGCCGAGACCTTCTTCTGTTATTGACGAAAGTGATTATGTCATGTTGGATGCTGAATTTACTAAGGAGGAAGTACAATCAGTTGTGGACAACTTGGGGAAGAACATCTCACCTAGCTTGGATGGGATTACATTTTCGTTTATCAAAGGCTTTTTGGAAAGCGATTCAACATGATGTATGGTGTGCTATTAATCAGTTTCTCACAATAGGATATATGCATCAAACATGGAAGGAATCTTTGATTTTGTTAATACCAACAATTCAAAATCCAATGGTTCCCTCTAACTTTCGTCCAATTAGTATATGCATGATTATTTATAAATTAGTAGCAAAAATGTTGTTGAATAGATTGGAGTTGGCTATTCACAAAATCATTTTGGCTGATCAAGCTGCTTTCGTAAAAGGGTGATCCTTGTCAGAGCATATATTATTGTCTCAAGAATTGTTCAATAAATTCTGATACTCCAATAAAAGAAGGGACTTATGGCTATTAAAATTGATATGGAGCAGGCATATGACAGTATGGGATGGCAGACTTTAAGGCAAGTCCTAAATCACTTTAACATTCCTAGCAAATTTTTGAATTTATTATTGCAATGTGTTATGGATCCAAAATTTTGCATTTTGATCAATGGGAAAAAATTTGATTGGATTGAAGCTATGAGTGGATTTAGACAAGGGTGTCCATTATCCCCTTATCTTTTTATTTTGTATTCTCAAATTTTATTTGTTGCTTTTCATTGAAGTGGAAAGAATATGGGGAATCAAATTGCTCCTAATGCTCCTGGAATATTTAATTTGCTTTATGCTAATGATATTCAAATCTTCTCTGAAGCCAACATAAGAAAAGTAAGAAAGGTGAAGGATATTTTGAATAAATATTGTAAGTGATTAGGTCAAAAGGTGAGCAATAATAAATCAATGATTTTATTTGGGAAGTTTGTCAACCGAAGAAGGAAGAAACTCAATGCAAAGTCAATACAATTTAACATTGTTAATGAAATGTGTTACCTTGGTGTAAATATAATGTTAAGGACGATGGTGGGTTCGGATTTCCAAATGCTTATGGAAGTGGCTTTGAACAAATTGAACACTTGGGGTAAGAATTTTATTTCTTTGGAAGGAAAAATAGCGTTGGTAAAATCAGCTTTCTTATCTTTACCAATGTTTTTGTCTTCTCTTTCTTTGGTTCCATTGGGTACATTAAAGGATTTTAACAAAATGTGTAGAGGGTTTTTGTGGAGTAAAAATAATGGGATTGTTGGAATGCATTATGCTTCTTGGAAATTAATATGCAAGCCAAAACATAAAGGTGGTAGGGGTCTTTTTTTGGCTGTTTCTAAAGTGGGACCTCTTCGTGCTAAATTTACTTGGATTTCTTCATGAATCCTGATTCTTAGCTAACTCGTATCTTAAGAGCAAAATATGGTACTGATTTATGTAAAAATCTAGTAAAGAAAGGGTGTTCTTCAACATGGAAAATCTTGTGCAATGGTACAACACATCTTAGAAATATTATAAGATAGAGAATTTCTAATGGTAATTCCATTAATTGTTTGCATGATTCATGGATATTGGATAAAAATATTTTTAAATGGCATAGCTTTGTAAACGAATTGGAAATCATAAATTACAATTTAGGCTACTTTATCTCGGATGGAACTTGGAATGAAAATCATCTTCAAATGTTCTTTGGCAAACATCTGGTGTAACTAATCTTACGAACTCCTATTTATCTAGATCAATGATCGAATCAAATTGAATTTAAATTTAAAGCTGTAGGAAAATCAATTGCTGCATTGTCTCAAGAAGCTGTTCTGAATTATGGTTCAGATTGTGAGCTGTGGAAATGGATGAAAAAATTAAATTGAGACCATGTGTAGAGTTATTTTGGTGTAGGTTATACAATGAAGCCATTCCATCCAACTCTTTCTTATTATATACGAGATTGATCAACTACTGTGGATGTCCGAGAGGTTGTGAGGATGCGAAAGACACCAACCACATTGCTGGAAAGTGTGGAAAACTACAGAATGAAATTGGTCTATTAAAAATGGGGATTTCAAGTACCATGGTTTTCATATTTTGCTGAATGCTTAATCATATTAGAGAGAATTTCTGGTACCAACTCACTCATTGCTAACATTTATCGTACAACTATTTTTTTTCCTTTGGAAGAGTAGAAATAAGCTAATTCATGGAGGAAAGGAAGACACTGATGTGTCTATTGTGACAAGCACTATTTAAATGGCTTTGGTTATCCCAACTATTAATATTTATTCAGACAACTGGGATGTCAACCAGCATAAGATATTTTCATCTTGCCATCCTCCTCCACCCTGATAGATAAAGATTAATGTTGATGCTTCTCTAAGCAGTAATAATAAGGCAGGTATCGATGGAGTATTCAGAGATGATAAAGGCACGTTTTTACTTGCTTTTGGTGTTCAATACTTGCACTGGGATATTGCTCAGTTGGAACTTCTGGTGGTTTGCACTTTGAAAAATGTCATTCAGGATTGGATGTTGGAAGCCCAAGGTGTAATTATTGAAGGGGATAATTTGAACATCATCAAGATTCTTCAACAATCTTTGAAGAAATTTAAGAAAAAAGATAAAATTTATGAAAATTTGGCTTTCATCCAAGATTTTAATCATGTTACTTTTAATTTTTCTACTAGATGCTGTAATAAATTATCAGATTGTTGTGCTAATTTTGCTTTGGGTAAAAAATTTATTTGGAATGATATTAGTGATGCATATATTATCTTCTTTATTTTGAAGGAGAATTTTTAATCTTTAGTTTTGCTTTGAGTAGTTTGTTCTAGGTTTATTTTCTAATGTAATGTTCCATTTTCTTTCAAAAAAATAATAATAATGGGAATGTATCATCTGTCTTAAATTTTAAAAGAAGGAAGTTGTGGTAGAATACATCAAAATTTCAAAGATAGATGAGCCTATAAATGATCAAAGCTATAAAGAGAAGCATATTCCCACCCTCCCACCTCCTGTATGTTAGTTGACTTCAATTTTAAATTTAAATATATATCAAAGATAAAATTGGCTTAGAAAAAAATCTTATCAAATTTCTTAATAATTTAATAACTTTTAGTTATCATTATCATAATTTTAAATCTATTCAATGATTCTCTTAATCAAGTTGTCATTTCTATCAAACAAAATTGGGATTGTTTTATAGATTATTCTTCCTTATATAAGAAAGTGAGTTTTCTTATCTAAAATTTGGAAGATAATCTTACAATTGAGAATCTTTTTAATTTTTTAAAAGGAATCCCATATATATATATATATATATATATATATATATATATATATATATATATATATATATATATATATATATATATATATATATATATATATATAATTGATGTGTAATGTATGCCAAAATCAAAAGATGCATACAAATGTGCCAAAAAAAGAGAAGATGTGCAAAGTATTCCAAATAGATTAAAATAAATAAAAGACGAACAAAAGTTTGCCAACTAAGGAGAGATGATCAAAGTGTAACAAAAATAAACTAAGTAAACAACTTCCTTTTCAAAATCCTAAATCTCAGAAAACCCATTTGCTCCAAATATTTTTCTTGAAACTTGATTTTGAAAATTTTGATACTAGATTCATCTTTATGCATTGATATCTTATTAGATATAAAAAATATCAAGGAAGAAAATGAAAAGAATAAATTTCTTTTCTATAATTTAATCTTCTGAAATTGGTTTTAATTTAAAAATTTTAAGGGAGATCCCAGTTTAACTTATATGGAACTTAATATGGGTTAATAAGCATTGGTCGACAATTCTATGATAGTTCGACATTATAGTCACTCCTTTGCAAGTAGAAAAGGTGCAAGTTGTAGCAGATTTTCTAGCAAATTACCAAGTGCAAGATGATTGCCTGAAAAATGATGAAATACCAGATGAACAAATCATGAAAATCAACTAAAATGAGAAGCCCATTTGGGAATTCTATTTTGACAACACTACTTCTAGTCAGTAAAGAATATTATATGATAAGTCCATCTGGGAATTTTATTTTGACGGCATTACGTCCAGTTAATAAAGAACATTAGATGAAATTTCTTAGTGTATGATTATTTCTTGATAAATGAAAACCTACCAGATAAATAAATGATGAAATTCTAGTTGAATGAAAAGTCGATTTGGGAATTCTAATTTAACAGTGCTATTCTAATTAACAAAGAACATCAAATGGTATTTCTTCATGATATGTTAGGATTTGTATAGTATTCCTCATACTTGATAAAGGTGTGATGCATTACCCATACCATATTTTAGAACCTTGTATGAATATTAAAGTTGAGTACAAGGCACTGATAATTGGCTTCAAATTTACCATTTCAAATAGGAACGAAGGGATCAAAATATTTGTTGACTTGTAACTTATGATTAATCATGTTTATAGAATTTACAAAGTATTAAAAAGGACTTTGGTTCCTTATCATTATTATACGATTCATATATTTCAATAGATTCCAAACATGATTTTATATAGAATTCCATGCAGAAAGAATTCTACAGCGGATGCCCTTGCTAAGTTAGCTAAGACACCAGCATGTTCTAAAGAAGAACCAATTATGATAGAAGTGTAAGGCCAACAAGTTCTATCTCTAGTAGATTTTGAATATATAACAAGAAAATCCCCATATGAGGTGAAATATTTTTTAGCAGTTGTGGTGAAGTAGTGTACACGAGAAAACCATTCATCAACTACTTATGAAAAAATAAGCTCCCTTCAGAGAGATCAATCGCAGATTAGAACAAGAGACAATCATTATCCTAAGCTCTATTTAATGACATCATCTACAGAAGATCATTCAATCAGATGTGGTTACATAAGTAGGAGCACTAAAGGTAGTAGAAGTATATGCTAGATTGTGTGGTGCACACCTATACCAGCCAATGACAAAAATGAAAATTAAACTATTGGATTCACCAAAGATGAGTAAGTCCTTTGAGAGATGAAAATGAAAATTAAAACTACGGATTCACCAAAGATGAGTAATGCCTTTGAGAGAAGTCTAGGATCAACAAGTCATAAAGTTTTTCAAAGAGAATGTTACGTACCAATTTTGCATTCCTCGCTTAATTATCTTAGATAACGGACCTTCATTTTGAGGCACTAAAATGAATAGTTTTTCTAAACCTTATAAAATTATTTGGAGACACTCTACTCTTTATTACCATCGAGAAAATAGTTTGGTGGAGGACTTCAATGAAACCCAAGTTCAATTCTTAATTGAAGAATTTAGATGGTAATAAGCTCTAATAGCATGAGAGGTTGGTTTAAGCTTTGTGGCATACCAAACCATGTCTAGAACTCCAACTCAATATACTCCATATGCTTTAGTCTTTGGTGTAGAAGTTGTTATCCCTTTGGAAGTATAACTAACTTAACTCAAACTCTCTATGCACTACAAGATTACCCTAGAATAAAATGCTAAGCTTTGTTTAGAAGAGCTCAATGCTTTGAAAGTTAAGCACATGTAGGTTCAATTGAACATCATCTTATATAAAGATAAAAAGATCCAGGCTCATGATAATTAGGAAAATAAAGAAAATTATCCTTAGTGGAGTTCAAATGTCTTTATTTTAAATCAAATTATTTGGAAAATTTATCTCCCGTATAAGTATACACTTTGTCTGTAAATCAATATTTAAGTCAATGTTTAAATTAACCTCTATGATATTCAATTTATCAGTCAGGTTCTAAATAAAAGCATTAAAAAATCAATCTATCATTTGAGTATTCAGCCTTATTTGGAAATTGATCATCCAGTCAAAGTTTAAATTCACCTATCTGAGAATCAATCTTTTGGTGAGGTTCTAAATCCACTTATTCAGTAATTGATCTCCCATATGAGTATTCAGCCTTATCTGGAAATTGATCTTCTAGTAGAAATTTGAATTTCCTCTTTACGATAATCGATTTATCGATCAGGTTTTAAATCCACACATTCAGGAATCTTATTCCCATTTGTGCATTCTTTTTTATTGGAAATTGAACTTCTTTTTTTTTTTTGAAGCAAGCACCAAAATGCTATAAAAGGAAAAAAAACCGTTACATCTTAATACTATCTGATTCCTTCATTAACAGATTAATAAAGGAGTTCGGAATAGTACTACTACTCAAATCCTTCCAACAAAAGGAGCTAAAACAAGCATAGTTAGCACTAAGATCGGCTAACTTATTATTTTCCCAATTAACAAAATTAAAGACAACAAAATTAAAGCCTTTAAGAAAAGTAAGATCAATATCAACAGTACCTCCTTTGTCCACCTTATCCTTGATGAAATTTATCACATTCTTGTTGTCACCTTCTATGATCAATCCTTTGTACTCCTTCATCCAATCGCTGATGTAGTCTTTCAAAAATAAAATAGCAAGAAGCTCCATTTGTCCAGAATCCCAATGAACACAATTTTTGCAGAAAGCCAACAAAAATCTCCCTCTATAATCTCTGCACACACCTCCTAATCCAGCTTTGTAAGAGTTATGAACAGAAGCATCGATATTCACTTTGATCCAATCAGGCGGAGGAGGATACCAATTATTGAACAACCTAGATGGTTGGTTAATACCCTCAATACCCGAGAAACTCCATAAGGAACTCTTGCTTACTGCAGTAAAACAAATAGCATTGGATGCAATATACAAAGGGCATAAAGATTTCCTTTCATGAACCCACAGATTTCTGGATTTCCATGAATGGAACACCATATTACAATAAAGACTCTTCATCCAAGAATTTTTTATTTTAAGCCAATTTAAACAGTTTTCCAAAGAAGAAAAACTTGGAATACCAAAGCCCCAAGAGTTTTGATCAGATTTCCACAACCTGAAATAACATGTTCTGTATTCTCTGTTATCCCACATCCTCTAGGACAATTATCAAATTCTTGGAGCCTTCTATAACATAAGAATTTGTTAGTAGGAATGACTTCATTAAGTAGTCTCCACCAAAACAACCTTACTCTTGGAATAAGCTTAATTTTATCAAGCCAATTCCCCAAATACCCGTCAGCATAACAATTTTCGGAAACTTCACAAGCTAAGGACGTCAGTGATTTACCAGAAAATTTATGAATAAGCTCCATCCAATCTTCCTTGCTCTCGTTGAAATGAACATTTCTAATAATTTCCATAAGTTCTGCACCAAAGAATTTCTGCAGCTCCTGCACATCCCATCTTCCATCCTTAATGAAATCTTCCACCATATAATTATCTTCAAGCAAATAATGAGTAAAAGTAGGCCATTTCAGTAAGCTTTTGTCATAGATCCACGTATCTTTAACAACATTTATTAAGTTCCCTTTACCAATTTCCCATCTGATGATTGGCTTTAAAAACTTTCCTCCATTCTTAATCAATTTATAAGCAGTAGAACCCATTCTTCTTGAAGAATCTTCCAACATTATAGGACCATATTTAGGATATAAAACTTTATGCATAAGAGAATCAGTTGCATGATAATACCTCCATGTTAATTTTACTCTTAAAGGTCCTTCCTTCTTTGAGCAAGAATTGATCCCCATACCTCCCACTTTCTTCGGTTTACACAGAGTATCCCAGCTAATATAATGAAGACCTTTTTCCCCATTCCCTTTACTCCAAATGAACTTCCTACAAGCTTTCTCAATTTCCAACAGAATTCTTTTTGGTACTAAAGATAAGGTAGTATGAAATGTTGGTAATGCTAATAAAACAGAGTTGATTAAATTCAACTTCCCAGCCATTAATAAGAGTTTGCTTCCCCACATACCAATCTTCTTCAATGCATTATCCAAGATGAATTGGAAATTAGAACCCTTCATCCTTCTCAAATCCATTTTAGTACCTAGATAGTTGAATTCCTGAAGTTCTTTAAATTCCATAATATTGCAAATTTTCCTTATCTTCCTTCTATTAACATGTTTACCAAAAAGAATACCAGATTTTTGAAAATTGACCTTTTGACCCGTCCAATCACAAAATTCCATGATAATCTTTTTAACAAGATTGATAGACTCCAACTTGGCTTCAGAGAACACCAAAATGTCATCAGCATAAAGCAAATGGGAAACTTTAGGACTCCTTGCTGAAACACTAATACCAATTGATTTCCCCCTTCGATAGAAAGCATTTGTCAATAGTTGTGCACATAAAACAAATAGAAAAGGGGATAAAGGACATCCCTGTCGAAAGCCACTTTTTGCTTCAATTCGTTTAGAAGAAATACCATTAATAACCAAAGAAAAGCTAGGATCAATCACACATTCCATGACCAAATCAGCAAAGAAATCCGGAAAACCAAAATATCTAAGAGCTTTGTTCAAAGTAGGCCAACCCATGGAGTCATAAGCTTGCTCCATATCAATTTTAAAAGAAACCAAACCATTAGCAGATTTGGAATGCCTAAATTTATGAAATATTTCATGGGCCACAAGAACATGATCCGAAATGGATCTACCTTTCAAAAAAGCTACTTGTTCATTAGAGATCAACTTCAGTGCAACATTTAAGATTCTATTAAGAATAATTTTTGTAGCAATTTTATAAACTGAATTGCTTAAACTAATAGGCCTGAAATGAGAAGGAGAAACCGAATCCTTCACTTTAGGAATTAAAACAATGTTGGCATTTTTCCAATCTTTATTCATTTTACCACCAACAAAAAAATGATCCATAGCACTCCACAAATCCTTTTTTATAATGTTCCAAAAGAATTTAAAAAAGGGATAAGTCATACCATCTTGACCGGGAGAAATGTTGCTTCCAAGCTCCTTTATGACCTTTTCAAGCTCTTCAATAGAGAATTTCCTTCCCAAATACTCTTTGTCTTCCTTCACTAAGACAAAATTCGGTAATGGCCATCCCAGCAAAACACACGATCTTTCCTTCCATTTGCTGTTAAAAAACTGGAATAATATCTCCTCTATACCCTCTTGATCTTCCACTAAATCTCCTTGCATACTTTTGATACTATGGATGTAGTTGGAATTTCTTCTAGCATTGGCAAAAGCATGATAAAATCTGGTATTAGAGTCCCATCCGAAAGCCATTTGATTTTGGATCTTTGTTTCCAGATTGTATTAATCTGATTTAATAAAATGCTGAGTTCTTCCATACAAGCTTTTAATCTCCACTGTTCCTCAGATGTGAATTCCACTCCTCCCCCTCCTTTTTCCTGTAAAGTAATAATCTCTTTTTGAAGATTGTCTTTGGCTAGATTAATATCCTTGAACTTTGCTCTACTCCAATAATGAAGATCCCTTAAAACTCTTTTCATTTTCTGATTCAAAATTTGAGCTGGATCACCCTTTGCATTTTTCTTCCAAAACGAAAGTACAATATTGGTAGCAGCTAGAATAGAAGTCCAGATTTCCACAAATTTCAAAGTTTTGCTATGTGGAATGAATTTTAACAAGTTCAAAATAATCAGACAATGGTCCGAAGCAAGCCTTGCTAAGTTCTTGATCAATAACCTGTGAGAAGAATTGAAAGCTGCAGAATTAACCATGCATCTATCCAACTTTTCCAAGATTCTTTCAGCACCAATCTTATTGTTACACCAAGTAAACTTGGGTCCACTACTAGTAACTTCATGTAAATCATTACATGTTATAAAAGCCTTCATTTTTTTTGAACCCATGTTTAAACTAAACTTCCTCCCTCCTTTTTTCTCTTCTTTAGACAACAAACAATTAAAGTCTCCCCCAATGACCATTGGTGTATTTTTCACCAAAACCATCTCAAGGAAATTCCATAAATGCCTACGTTTGTATACATCTTTACTACCATATACAGTAGCAACTCTCCAACATCCCTTGTTGATAACCTCAAGATCACCAACAACAAATTGAGAAGAAGCCTCCATAATATTGAATTTAGCAATATCATTTCTCCAAATCAGCAAGATACCCCCAGACAATCCATCAGAAGGAACAAAAAAGAAGTCCTAACCATCTCCAAAAATTTCTTCAACAAGCTTATTATCAATCAACATCAGCTTAGTTTCCGATAACCCAAGAAAAAATACATCATTTTCTCTGATAAACTCCTTAGCATAAAGGGAAGTAGCCTTTTTCCTTACTCCCCTACAATTCCAGAAACCAATAGAAGACATTAATGAACCGAGGGGAAGAGGTTCCCCGCCCTTTCTTTATCATCTCCTTCCCATTTCCTACTCCTGGGAATTAGCTTAATAAGTCCCAAACCTTTTAATTGTTTTGTACCTTTCTTTTTAGATTTGCCAGATACATTTTCCAAGCTATTTCCTTTATCATCCCTCAATCCAACTGTAGAAGAATCAATCCTGTTGTCCTCAACAGGAACCGGAACAATTCCCCCATCCAGAATCTATTTTTTAACAACATTTGAATCTTCATCTTCAGCATCTTCTTCAATTAACTCCCCTTCCTCACTCATATTGAATAAGACTTCAAACTGATTAGGATTGCAGATAATATTGGCTTTGTTAATACTCTGCTCTTTCTTGTTAATGATTGAATTGATATCAACTTTTTTCGCTACTTCTGTGCTATCACCATCCTTCTTATCCATTTGAATTTCAGAATCACGTAAAAAAGAATTATTGCTGTCTTTACTTTGGATATTAATCACCTCCTCAGTTGCTTTATTTTTATTATCTCTTACCAGAATCCTCCTCCATGTATTTTGAAAGTTGTTGATCTTCCTCCTCCTTTTCCCATAATCGACATGGATCCAAGGACCATATCCTTCTTTATTTTCAATAGAATTCAAGGAAATTGAACTTCTAGTTAATGTTTTAAATTCACCTTTCTAATAATCAATCTATTAGTCACGTTCTAAATCAACTCATTCAAAAAATTGATCTCCCGTTTGAGTATTCATCTTTGTCTAAAATTAATTTTCTAGTCAAATTTTAATTTCAACTCTCCAATAATTGATCAAGTTCTATATCCACTAATTCAAGAATCGATCACTTATCTAGGTATTTAATCTTGTTTAGAAATTGATCTTCCAGTTATACGTTGAATTCACCTTTCCAATTTTTAATCTATTGATCAAGTTCCAAATCAACTCAATCTGGAACTCTCTTCTATGAGTATTTTCTTTGTATGTAAATTGATTATCTAGTGAAAAATTAAAAATCACCTTTTTGATAATTGATATATTAGTCAGGTTTTAAATTCACTCATTTAGGAATCATTCTCTTACTTGAGTATTCGAATTTGTTTGGAAAATAATCTTCTCATCAAAGTTAGAATTTTGCCTTTCTGAAAATCACTGTATCAGTTAGGTTCGAAATCCACTCACTTGGGAATCAATCTGCTATCTGAGTATTCAGCTTTGTTCGAAAATCAATCTTTAGGTCTAAGTTTGAATTTCACCTTTATGATGATTGATCTATAAGTGAAGTTTTAAATCTACTCATCTGCGAATCAACCATCTGTCTCAGTATTTAGCTTTAGCTAGAAATCAATCTTTCTATCAAAGTTTGAATTTTACCTTTTTGATAATCTAGCCATCACTCAAGTTCTAAATCCAGTCCTTTAGGAATTTATCTCCCATCTGAGTATTCAGCTTAGTCTCGAAATTGATCATCCACTCAATGTTTGAATTTCACCTTTCCTATAATTGATCTATTAGTCAAGTTCTAAATCAACACATTCGGAAATCAATCTCCCATTTGAATACCATATTCAATTGGGAATCAATCTCCCATTTAAGGTTTAAGCTTTCCTCTCTAAAATCCAATCTCTTAATTAGGACCAACCTTTACTTAATGAAAATCAACTTTCAATCAAGTCTCCAGCTTCTAAACTCTGTTGATCTATTTTGTCAATGCCAACACGTGGCATTTACTCTATGAGTTCATCACACCTATTGGGATTCCATTTATTGACCTCATTTTTATGAGGTCATTAAGATTTAGCAAAACTCTTGATCATACATATGATGGTTGAGAATCAACCACCTATCAATCATCTAGCCAGCCAATCAATCAATCAAAGTTCCATTTAACCTTCAATCATTTTACGATTCAGTCAATCAGTCATTTCAATCTCCTCTAGCTCTCAACCCTTCCTACAATCATCTAATCTTCAAGTCTATACATATATTCAGCTATTGGTCATCAATCAACCATTCAATAAATCAATCAATATCTCAATCTAACTTACAATCACTTCTAACTCTTAATACATCCAATATCCAACCAACCACCTAAAAAATTATTATTAATTATATTTATTATCCTATAATCAACCAATCTTGAGTCAATCAAATTAGTATACACTTTCACTAATCAATCAACATTCAATCAAGTTTTAATCAATCACTTAAATTAATTGAACTATAGCCTGCAACATTCAATGTCTATATACATTTACACCCTTGCACTGTAATTAGGTACCTTAATGCCCTACCTTACACAGTGTACAACCCACCTCTAACCTCACTATGAGTCGCATATATTTAAACACCAATCAATTTCTATCTGAACCATTGATTGATCAGTTTGATCTAGTTGAGCTAGGTCAAGCTTGCTCAATTTATCATACAGTTCTATTACATCCAATTCAACTCTAAATAGAGTATGAATTCCACCAAACCTCTCTATCTAATCCTCTCAGTGATTTAGACCTAACTAGTTACCCTGACCCAGCCAATAGTTGACTTGGTCAATTGGATATATGATTAGTAATATTAGTTAAATACAACCTAATTGAGTCTATTTATTTACATACACTCAAATTAAGTATTCCAAGCATTCAAGAACCTTCCATTAGTTATCAAAAACTCACCCAAAGATACCAAGAGTCATCATATGGGTAATTTGATTTATTGGAAACGCCTTGATGAGTCAACCTAGTATTTTCAATCAAACCAACCTTTATCAAACCTTTAAAACTCTTCCATTACACACTTCAAACATAATTATATCCTTCATGAGCTATAACATTGGTGGTTTGACCCAGTCAATCCACCATGTGTAGTAAAACTACATCACTCATGGACTTATTTATTTACACATGAAATCTTATCTCTCAAGCTGTTGAAAATAATAACTACCTTACACCACCTGGACTCTACCCAACAACCTTGACTAAGTTCAACTTAAATCTTAAAGCCCACTTAGTGATTAGCTTAACTAACTTAGATTTTTTAGCCAAATCAAAGCCCATCTAGTCACTCAAATAGGTTATAGAATCCTCAATCAAACCTAACTCCCAATACACTCAGTCTCCAGTTACTCCAATATTTTATTTTTCCTCCTAAATGTTCCTTTATATTTTGTGATCATTTTCCATGATCTTGGAACTTGTCGGTGACAAGATCGAAGGCAAGCTAAAGTTAGATCTATCCTAGTTTATCGAGCTCTTCATATATGTTACATCAAAGCATGGAGTTCTCTACAAAACTATAATGGATCCATCAATAATAAGAAAGAGCACTTACACATATTTTAAGGTTATCTCTAAGCATGTATGTTGGGATCCATGACCCCTAGTTTGAGCTTTTGATGATGAAAAATAATATTGTCTAAATATCTATTCATTGAATATCATTTGATTTCTGATATAGCCTGTGAGTACTAACATTTTAGGAAGATCACAAATTACTCAGGACAACAGGAAGACTCAAGACTGGGTAGTGTAGGAGTGTGAGTCTGAAATAACGTAATTTTCTATTTATTTTATTTTTCTTTTCTTAAGTCTGGCCACAAACTGCAGGTAAGTTCGAGCAGCCATGCACACACATATGGGGAGAGGGTTTTAAAAGTAAAATGTAGATTTTCTTTTCTTGTTGATCGTACTGTATGATTTTATCTCGTACTGTACGATCCTATATTATAAAATAATTTTTGTAAACATATCGTACTGTACGAACCATATCGTACTGGACGATGTGTTACTAATCCAAAACCCTAGCCGTCAAAATAACTTAAGTATTTTTTTTTCAGCCGTTCATACTGTATGAAGAAATTCATACTGTACGATTTCTTTTAAATACTTACTTAAAATTAACCATTGATTACTAGAAGAAATTAAGGCTTAATTGCTTATTAGTAATCGTAGGGTACGAATACGTTCGTACTAGACGATGAACAGAGACGATTTTTTATTCTCTCGGACATCGTCCTGGACGATCTCTTATTTTTGACTCATCGTACTGTACGATGTATATCATACCATATGATGAACAGAGGATGATTTTGGATCGTCCCTAATATCATCCTGATTAATCCCTTGATTTGTTCTAATCATATGGTATGATATTGATCATACTGTACGATGTATAGAGACGATTTAGTATCGTCCCGGCTATCGTCCTGTACGAACAGAAGTGTTTGGACTCATACTGTATGATGTGGTATCGTACTATATGATTATATTTGAATTGTTTGTAAACCTTCGTAGCAGGATGAAGCCTATTTATATATATCGTACTATACGATTGTAATAGCTACTTTGAGTAATTCAGGGATTTTGGAGCCTATTTTATGTATCAAATTAGTAATCTTTTTTAGTGAGACAGAAAGTGGGGAACGTGATTAGAGATGGAATCCTTGAGAGAGATCTCATGAGAAGTTTTTAGGGTTTGAGAGAGGAAGGAGAAGATGAGCTTGGTGAGGGATAAGAGGTGTGAGGGAGATCACACGGTTGCTCCATTATGGCTGCATCTTGCTCATGTGGCCCAAGAAGATCTTGTGTGAGGCTCTCTGAGGGGGAGACTCTTCTACATCCGTGACCTCGAAGGTACTCAGCCTTCTTCAAGAGGGAGAAAAATGAGAAGGTACTCTGCCATCGCCAGGAGGGTGAAAACAGCGCTTGGCACTCTGCCATGCCGAGTTGGTGAAAGTGAGTCTTATAAGGGCTTCTCCACCTTACCGAGGGGGGAAGAAGGAGAGCTATAGTTTGTAGTGAAATTCCGAGAGTGAAGGACTCCAGGGAGTGGACGTAGGTCATGGTTTGACCGAACCACTATAAAATTCTTGTTGTGCTTTTTCCTTATCACTTTTTTTTTGCTTGCACTTTATTTTCATAATATTTGCTTGGTTAAAATTGTGAAAGAAAAAAAGGGATTTCATTGTTGCACGTTTGTGTTCAATTATTTGCCTTCGTAGTAGTTAAAGTTTTGATGTTCAATTATTTGCCTTCGTAGTAGTTATTTGCCTTCTTAGGTTTTCAATTATTGCTACAAAGTTTTCATAATTCACCCCCCCCCTATTGTCAATCTAGTAATTTCAATGTAAACTTCAACCCTATGTATCTACTTAGATTTCTAAATATGTAATCAAAATCTTGGAAAATAATCCCCCACTATTTAATAGATCCTATTATACTTTTGTTCAAATTAAAGATTAATTTGATTCATTATTTTATGAAAAAAAAATTGAAAAAGATCCTATAGTTATTGGTTTACATGCGAGGAAGACGAAATTATTATCGTTATTTTAGTCTTTATGATTTGTTGGTCATGATCTCATCGTATTTGATGCTAGTTTGACTGTGCGGTTAAATTCAAATAATGGGATTGATCTTGGACGTTGATTTCATTCTAAATGTAATCAGACATGTCAAAGCAATGAAAAGCTATTTAAGTGGTCACCTAAGCTCAATGTTGCCATCCGCATGGCCTAATCCCTCATCATCGTGGGGAAAGCGCCTGCACAGTCAGCACTGCAAACTAACTGTGAATTAAGACACTAAAAAATAATTCAAAATTTAAAACATTAAAATACTAGAAAATTTCCAACAACTTTAGGAATTTGTAAAAAATTTATTTCTCAACCATTTATGGAGTTCTTGGCACTTTTTTTAGAATTTAATTCATATTTTTAAAAAAATAAAATTGTCTTATTTGTTTTATATTTTAGTTGTTATTTTAATAGTATATAAATATTTAAATGAATTTTAAATAAAAATAAAATATTCATTTTGATCTAAAATTTGGGAGAGGTAAGCTAGGACCCATTTGTGACCTTCCCTAGTTTTTTTTCAAGTATTTTTTATGTAAATATTATTAGTTTATGAATCTATTAAACTCTAGGTCAAATTTTGATGCAGATTTTGAAAATTCATGGACTAATTCAATTCAATTCCTATCAATGCATGTTGGGTCTCTTTGGAATTACATAGAGGCCCTCTTTCAGTGGAAAATAAACACAAGTTATGATCATAAATTAATTGCAAGAAAATTGCATTTAATTGTACATTGATTTCTGTATATAACACTAAAATTATGTACGATTATAACCTCAAATTAGATAGTCTTTAATTTGGAGGTGTTTCTTGCATCTTCAATTATCCCCAATTTAATTTGATGTATTCATTTCCTTATAAATGAATTTTCAACTTCATTGGTCATTATGTGACCTATGGCTTTAATAATTCATAATAAACCATTCCATAGGGTGTTAGGACACTTCATTTTGTTTATCTATTGCTATGTTTTTGGTTATTTTTATGTATATAAAGGGTTTAAAACACTTCATTGCAATCCCTTTCAACTTAGTGCCATATTTAGGATAATAATTAGGATCACATCTAAGTGAACTTAGCCAATCTTAAGATTCATTTCATACATCTTATTTTGATGAAACATCATAAACTTAGAAAACTTAGTGTGATATATATGATTAATTGCAATCTTATTGGACAATAATTGACACCAAAATAATGACTAACTCAATTAACCCTTCATTACAGGTTTATTTAAATAAATTTTAATAAACCATATAAAATTCACAAAAATATAAAAGAAATTCAATTTACTCTAAATAAAATTTATAATCATTAAAAATTAAAAGCTCAATTTAATTTCCATGTAAATTTAATTTATAATTAAATAACTATTTAATTAATGATTAAATAAATAAATTCATTTAAAATATAATGAAAATTTAAAATTTAATAAAAATTTAAATTTAATAAAATTTAAATAGAAAATCTTGAATTGAATTTTGAATTCATTTATAACAAGTTAATTTTATAATTTGATTGATAAATTTTTTTATTAATTAAATTTGATAACTAATTTGAATTAAAAGAATTCAGATCTTTATGCCTAGTGTTTGATTCCTTTTAGAGGGAACTTTAAGCATTCAATTACAAGATCTTTAAAACACCCTTAATAACCAAAGGAATCTTATGTGTTATGCATTTCCTTTCAGGAGGGCACTAATGCACTTGATTGTGGATATTTCAAATATAAATAATACACCGACCTTATGC
Source organism: Dendrobium nobile (assembly GCA_022539455.1). Classification (NCBI taxonomy): domain Eukaryota; kingdom Viridiplantae; phylum Streptophyta; class Magnoliopsida; order Asparagales; family Orchidaceae; genus Dendrobium; species Dendrobium nobile. The sequence continues at coordinate 35,909,566 of CM039721.1, read as the reverse complement.
ATCATACTTGACTCTACCTCAAGGGTATGTTGTAATAGATTTTAAGGTCCATTCTCTATCCCTAATAATTTTTCAATGGTTCTCATATGATCATCTGCCCTGTATAAAGGATGTTGTTTCTTTTGAAAGCATTAGGACTTATAAATTAATAACCTTTTACAATTTAAAGGTTATTATTCTATAAGTACTTTATAACTAAACAAATAACTTCAACATTTAAAATTCACATAATTCAACAGTCAAATACACATCACTTAAACTTCAATTAAATTCTCTTTCCTCCTTTAATGAATAAACATAAAAAATGCAGGCAATATCAATAATGAATATGTATAGGACCTGTTGAAATTACACAACCTCTTTCACACACTTAGATGGCTTGCTAGAACAACAGACTTTAGCATAGGCTAGGCTACTCGATTATTTTGGTTTGATATTGGGTACTTGTACCTAGAGGGCACCTGTGAGTGTTTGCTTACTTTCTACATAATATACCTTTCTTATTTACTTTTCTGTCAAGGCATCAGAGAGAAGAGTGAATGAATTTGGTGACGTTCAATTTAATTTCAATTACATTCTTGTATATATAATTACTCACAATACACCATTATAACTGTATTTATTTTTCCTTCTCTTTATTTTTCTATAAAGTAGAATGCTCCTAGGTGATGATATATATGGAAAGATTCTTATAAATTTAAATTTCCTAGATTTCCTTTATATAGATCAAGTTGTAGAGATCCATGAGTTATAAAAGAATCAAACACAACTGTTTAAACACATACAGGTGGAGAAATAGATTATTGTATTTAATTCTAGACATATTTGATAGGATTAGAATCCAAGTTTATTATTGGTGAGGCCCAGCTATATTACTTTATTGCAGACCCTGGGTTGCACTTCACAAATTTATATTCATAAAACCAATTCTTTTATACATTGTTATTCATGCATCATATACATCACATCTGTAGATTTTATTTTCTTGTAAGCATGTTCTATTGAATTTGAATTAAATTCTTTAACAACTACTTGATTCTTAGGATAAAGCTTTCAAAATATAGCATTCAAATGGTGAATTATTATGATTATGATTCTCAGCTATCATCTCACTCTATGACATTGGTAAGTCCAGATTGTATACACCCTTCTCTATACATTCTTTCCTTAATTCAAATTAAAATGTTCAAATTTGAATTTCAAGAATTTTTAATCTAAAACTTGTGCACCAAAATGTTTTTAGCCATAAAATTTCTCTAAATTTATATGAATTTTAAAATTATGTAGTCTTTATTTTAATCAAGAGTATTCTTTTAGGAGATGTAATTAAGTTTAGGGGTTTCCTCTGTAGGGAGTCTAGATCCCATAATAAAATGAAGCATACTTTAGTTTCTTTTCTAAGATAGGGAGAAAATCTATGAACACAGACTAGATTTATTCATATTTTAAATTTAATTACATAATTAACATATAGGTGGATAATTTGTTTACTTTTATAGTGAATAGAATATCATTTATATTTGATTACGAAAATAAATTTATAATTTATTTCTCTAATTAGAATGATAGGAAAATATGTAATTCATCTTTTGGGATGAAATGTATATTCTATATGCTAAATCTTATTATGAAAATAAATTATTTTTTATTTTTTTTCAAATTGATACTAGGATATTACTCTACCCTTTAGGGTAGCATAATGTGAATCTATGCATACTTAATAAAAAAAAAACCTTAATATATTTAAAGCAAATCTTATGGGACCAAAAGATTATAAAAAAAAACTTTTAAAATATCTATCTCATACTTAGAATTCTAATTCTCCATCTTCCAAACCTTTAGTCCTGCTGAGAGCTTGGAACATCACTATTAGAAGATGAAAGTTTAAGCAAAAAGGTAAACTTCCTGCCAACGCTTCTAAAGACCATGAAATGAGATGCCCTTTTCCAATGTAAATTGTTTTCAACACACAACCTATTATCTTCACTACTCAAAAATCTCAGTAGCAGGATATCACCAGCAAAATATTAAACCTCTCCAAGAGAAGACTTAGAGTGTCTTATGGTCACCTTTAAAAAGAACTATGGAAGCTGAGGCTTGACACCTTCGCCCCTTGCAAGAGGAAACAAGAAATTGATGAGATTTTTGGAAGGGATTTGGGCCCATCTAATGATCAATATTGATGTCATATTGGGTGTATGTTCTTGCTTCCATAGCCTTTTCAGTGCCTTCTACACTACTATGGGGGATCTATCATTTTAAGATGAGGGGTTCTTCTTTGCCCTATTCTTTTTTTTTTTTTTTTTTTGTTATTTAGTTCCTTGATTTCTTTATCTGTCGACTCTTTGTATTGAGGAGGCTAGGTAGATTTTTTTTTCTAGTTTGTACTTTTTGTACCCATTTTTGGTTATAATGGAAAATCTTATTTTGTGGTAAGGGCCTTCAAATATTTCCAATACTTAAAGCATACATGACTAAACCTGTTTGAACTTTTGGTAAATCGTATTTGAACATAGTTGATTAAGAATCCCTAAACCCTAAAAATATTAATATTGAATCTTTGAAATACTTACATTCCTAGAACCACTTCTAAAAATGTTCTTTGCTCTAAGGCAATTTTTGGGCGATTTTAGGGCTCCTGTTCGTGTGCTCGATTCTGGCTCTCTTGGTTTGGATTTTTTAGTTGTTTCAATTTGTTTTTGTTGCTCTTCTCTTTTGGATTTTTCACGTGCTTTGATTTTGGTTTTCTTTTTGAGTTTTCGAGTGGGGCGATTACGACCACATCGTCATCAAACCTTGTTCCTTCTTCAAGTTTTGAGGTGAAATCTAGATCTTTCAAAGAGGCTCTCACAAAATGTTCCTCATCATCTCCAAAATTTATGTTTGTTCATTCATTATTTAAGGGCTGTCCAGCAAAGCGTTTTGAGGATTCTGTGATTGATCAACTAGCTGCTCCTTATGCATTAACTTTGGTTGGTAAATTTATTTTGAAAAGGCCTAATCTTGATGTCATATGAAAGTTCTTCATTAATCTTAAGCTCTCTAATCTTTTTTATGTGGGTTTACTCAATCAAAGGCATGTTGCTATTCAATTACCTTGACTATAGTTATATTTTTTCTAGAAGATCGTATTATTTTCATGCCTGTCAAATGCCTTTATTGAAATGGACTCTGGATTTTGACGTTAGGAAGGAATCTCCTATTTCTTTGGTTTGGATATCATTTCCTAATTTGTAATTGCATTTTTTTCACCATCAAATTTTATTTGGTATGGCTTCTATATTCGTTCGTCCCTTACAGACTGATCAAGCTACTACTTCGGTTTTGAGGCCGTATGTTGCTAGGGTGTTGGTTGAATTGGATGTTTCTAAGAAACATCCAAATGAAATTTGAATTGGGTCTAAAGTTAAAGGTTAATTCCAAAAAGTTGAGTTTGAGAATTTACCTATATTTTGTTCTTTCTGTAAAATGCATGGGCATGCTTTGAACAAATATTTTCGGAAGCACCCTAACCTACAGTCTGATAAGAACTCTTTGAAATAATCGAATGAGGAAATAAGTACTGAGAATACTTCTATTGAACCTAAGGAACCTCCTTTATTTCCTGTGCTCGTTAGCCATTCTCCTTTTAGTGAGGATCCTTTGGTTGGAATCGAGAATGACCCTCTTCCTTGTGGCTTAAATATTCCTGTGCCTCATGATCAGAGAGTTATTCTTTTAAATGTTGCTTATACTAATTGTGAGAAAAATGTGGACAATGTGTTAGATAATGTTGAAACATCTCTTTCTTGCATTATCAACCACAATATATCAGATGCTAATGATATTATTACTTCTAATCCTTTAATTGTTCAGGATCCCGTAAAGGTTACTAATGTTGATGATCAATTGGTTGATATTGAAGGTGAGAGTAATGACATGAATTTAGAGGATGGAGAATTTATCTCCACGGATCACCATATGTTATATTCTTCCTGTGTTAAAGATACGATTATTAAGGCTATTGATAATTGGGAGGATGATGGTAGGTTTATGGAGGATGAATTTCCTAATCTACATAGGGGACAATCTAATGATGGTAAGACTCCTTCAACTTCTAATTAAAATAGTGATATTCTTACTGATACTGAGGAGATGCCTATTACTGCTAGATGCTTTGCTAAGGATGATATTGATACTAGCTTTATTAAATTTCATAGTAAAGAGGGCGAAAGCCCAAGCTTATTTCATTGCAACATCCTAGAACAACTTTTAGAAATTCTCATTCGAATACTTCTCAATAATTTTTCTTTATGTTAAGTACTATTATTTGGAATGTTAGGGGCATTGGTTTCCCATCTTCTAGGATTCGTGTTAAAAATTTATGTCGTGATCATAATATTTTTATTCAAGTCTTACTTGAACCACTTATTCATTCGGCTAGGTTGCTTTGTGCCTCTCATTTTCTAGGTTTTAACCATGCCACTTCGAATGTTTTGAACAAAATCTTGGTTTTTTGGAAAAATCCTGTAAATTGATGTTATTCAAGATTTTATTCAAGTCATACACTGTAAAATTAAGGTTTTTAATTTTTATTGTTGTGCTTCCTTTGTATATGCTACCTCTTCCCTTTACCTTAAAAGATTATTATGGGAACAGCTTACTAATTTCCATAGTATTTGTCAATTGCCTTAGCTGGTTGGGGGTGACTTTAATGCTATTACTACTTCCTCTAAATGGATTGGTGGGATTGCCCCTTCTTATCATTCTGTCTAATTTTAATAATATGATTTTGTAGTGCAATTTGATTGATATTAGGTTTGTTGGCAATAACTTTAATTGGAATAGGGATCACTTATGGAAAAGGCTTGATCGTGTGCTCTTTAATGATTCTTGGATTAATGCTAATAAATCCACTAATGTGCAGCATCTTAGTAGAACTTTGTCTGACCATTCTCCTTTGCTTTTCAACATTAAGAATAGATAATTTAATGCCTCTTCTCACTTCAGATTCCAAAATATGTGGCTACTTAATAATTCCTTTTTTTATGTGATTAATTATAATTGGCAAGCTCCCTTACATCTTGATAATTCTTTTTTTGGTATGAAAAAGCTTTAGTTGAAGCTTAAGAGGTTGAAGCAAGTTCTGAATTTGTGGAATCACAATGTGTTCAGAAATATTTTTTCTAATATTTTATAAGCTAAACAATGTGTGGCTTCTAATGAGAATTTATGTCAGAGCGATCCTTCTTTTGCTAATTTTCCTTTGCTTAAGCAGTCTAAACTTGATCTATTTCATTTTCAAGCTCAAGAAGAGGTCTTTTGGAAGTAGACAACTGCTACCAAGCACTTGGTTGAGGGTCATAATAATACTAAGTACTTCCACGCTTTAACTAAGAGAAAAAGGATTAAGAATAGTATCAACAACATCCAAAGGGAGGATGACTCTTATTATGATAATCATGTTGAGATTGCTAATTTTGTTGTGCTTCATTTTGAAAACCATTTTAAGAATGTTTTCACTCCTTTTCAGGTTATGGACCATTCTTTTATTCGCAACCTTATATCCCCTGAGGATAATGCTTCTCTTTCTAAACATCCTTCTTTTGAGGAGGTTAAAAAAACCTTGATGGCATTGAATATTGAGTCTATGGCGGGTCCTAATGGTTTCACTCTTCCAAAAATGTTGGCACATTATTCATAATAATATTTTTTCTGCTACCTTGGATTTTTTTTTCCTGGTAATACTATTCATACTTTTTTTTACTTCTACCTCATTTGTGCTTATTCCTAAAAATAATTTTGTTCAAACTTGGAATGATTTCCATTCTATTAGTCTTTGTACCTTCTTCAATAAATTAGTTTCTAAAATTATTTTGAATCGACTTTTATCGATAATAACTAAAATTATTTTTCTTGATCAAATGGGTTTTGTGAAAGGTAGGGCTATAATGGAGAATATTCTTTTGGCTCAAGAATTAAGTCAAGATCTGAATGTTAGGGTTAGAGGGGGTAATATAATTTTGAAACTTGATATTGCTAAGGTTTATGATAATATAAATTGGAATTTCATCTACTATATGCTTGAGCTTTTTGGCTTTGACTCTATGTTTATTAACCTTATTAAGAACTATATTAAAAATATTTATTTTTCCATTATTCTTAATGGTTCCAATCATGGTTTCTTCAAATATTCTCATGGCTTAAGGTAGGGGGATCCTATTTCTCCTGCTCTTTTTATTATTGCGGCTGAATTTATGTCTAGGGGTCTCTCTAATTTATTTGAGATTAATCCTGGTCTTTATTTTACAACTTTGGGAGGTTTCTATATATCTCATTTATGCTTTGCTGATGACTTTCTTGTCTTTACTAATACTTTTGTTAATAGAATTCAAAAAATTATGGAGTTTTTCAATCTTTTTAAAATGGTTAGTGGCATTTCTTTTAGTAAAAAGAAATGCTACTTTATTGCTTCTAAGAGGATTCCCAATGATCGTATTTTAGCTATCAAATATGCTACTGGTTTTACTCATGCTAACATGCCTATAAAGTATCTTGGTGTTCCTTTGTTTAAAGGTAGAAGACAGACTTTTTTGTTTGATGATCTTATTGCTTCTGCTCAAAATAAGCTTCTTTCTTGGGATTCTAACTTTCTTGGTTTTTGCGGTAGAGTGACTTTGATCAAAAGTGTTCTCTGTGCCTTACCTGCGTATATGTTTCAAACTATTTTTCCTACTCATACTATTTTCAATTGGAACCATAAGCTTATTAATAAGTTCTTTTGGAAAGGTACTTCCTCCTCTTCTAAAATTATTTTGGCTACTTGGGAGAAATATTGTGGTGTTTTATCTGAAGGTGGTCATGGTTGCAAAAATTTACATGATCTGGCAAAAGCATTCTACTTTAAACTTTGGTATAATTTGCGTAATCAAGAGAATCTTTGGGCTAACTATATGAACTCTAAATATTGTGTGGGTAACCATCCTACTAATATCTCTCCTAAAATTGGTGATTATAAAGTTTGGAAAAGGCTTTGCAAAATCAAATGGGAGGTGGAGCCCTTTATTTCTTGGGGACTAGGTGAATGTAAATTTTTTTTTTGGAAAGATAAATGGTTAGGTAAAGATTCTATTGATTTTATTCTAAATTCTACTTCTTCTGCATCGGTTAAAGTTAATTTTTTCTTTAATGAGAATTGTTGGGACTATGATAAACTCTCTAGTATGATTCCTGGCATTATTATTCATTGTATTTTAAACTTGCCTATTAATACTACTTCCAAAGATATTATTTTATGTGATTTGTCGAAATATGGTGATTTTCACATTAAAAATGCTTGGCACTCCTTTAGGGAGAAAGGCAACATGAACAATATTTTCTCTACAATCTGACATAATAGTATCCCTTCTACGAATCTATGTTTGTGAGGCTAGTAATTCTTGTGCTTCTTGGCTTGCTAATTGGGGGTGCAGTCTTGGCTATTTTACTGATGTTATTCAATCTTTTATTCTCGGCTCTCTTAATGGTTTGCTTTACCTTGATGCGTGTGGGGTTCCTAATGTTAGCACCTAACTATTTTTCTTGGTTTTTGTTGTTCTGGTTAGTTTGTTCTCTGGTTTATTGTTTTTGCTGGGCTGTGTTAATTTTCTGGCATTATTGGTTTACTTTGTTGGTGTTTTGGACTATTTTGTTTATCCCTTGTTCTCCTTGGTGCTTTGTGCTGGTGGCTGGATCCTTTCTGGCAATCCTTTCTTTTATTATTATTGCTAGAGTTTTAATTTAATTCTTGCCGTTGGTTTGTATTGCTTGACTAGTAAGTTGGATGTTCCTCTATCTTGTATCTAGAGTTTTCTGTGTTGTTGTTGTAGCACCAGGTATACTCTTATTTAAATTTTAGATGGCTGGCATTTTGATGGGTTTCCTTGTTTAGCTATTATCTTTGTGGATTTAGACTTGAGCAATGATTTTTCTATTTTTGGTGTTGAGGGTTTATCCCATTGTTTCTCTCCTACATGGTTGGGTGTTGTGTGTAATTGTTGGATTAAGGCTAGTTTTTTATCTCTTCTTGAGGGGATTGTTTATGTGTGGTTGCTGGTTGTATTTTGGAGCTCTCATTTTTGGCAATTTGATTTTTCCCGAGCTCTTTTTTGTGTTATTGTTGTAGTGTTGGAGGGAATAGTGCGTTCCTGGAGTATCTTGTTGTTATTTCTGTTTGGTGGTGCTATGCTTATAGCTGGGGTTGGTGGTTTGCCTTGATTATCTCTATTTGGTTTCTAGTTAACCCATGCTATGCTGTTGGTATTCTGAGACTAAGCCAGTGGAAAGTTTCTGTGGTGGATTTGGATGTTTCCCCTGGTAGGATTGAGTGGCTTGTGGACTCTTCTAATGAAGCTAGTATTAGTGAGAGTATTATGAGCTCTATAAGTTTGAATGCTAAGACTGGCTTTACTTGGAACAATTTTGTTTTCTACATATTCATTTCTAGCACCTACCCCATTTTTGGCATTTATTATACTAATAGTTTGTTTTGGTGTAGTGTTTTCTTTTGCATCCTTTCTTTTCTACAGGTGGAGCTGATTAGAATTGTCTTCCAATTTGTTAGCAGAAAGAGTGAGCTCTATTGTTACTTTATGATCTTTCTTTTTTGGATGCTTCTCTATAGCATCATTAGACTGTTACTAGGGTGCCTTGTAATTTTTTGTAGTGGATATAATTGGCTCATAGGTTTTCTTTTTCTTTATTTTGTAGCTCGTTTGAGCAGTAGTGAGATGAATTTCTCCTATAAGGACTATGTAACCTATTTTTATATTAACACGTAGGTCCCTCTGTGGGTTTTAATATTAAAAAGAAAGAAATACATACTTTTGTTGCAACGTTTATCTGCACTCTAGCTTTTGAGGAAACTTCTTGGTAAATTCTAATGTTCCTTCCTTCTTGCTAATTTTTGGCCCTCCTGGCTCATTTTATTAGTGTCTTCTGATCGGTCTCATTTGCTTTTCTCATTTTATTTCCTTTCTTTCCCTGATTTTGGAGTTGCTCTATTTTTTTGGGCTAGGTGATGATGACTCTGTCGTCATCGAACCTAACATCCACTTCCTTTTTCGAGGATATAACTCAATCCTTCAAAGATGTTGTTGCTAGCTCATCGCCAACTTCTCCTAAACTGTGTTTTGTTCAACATTCCTTCAAGGGTTGTCCGGCATTATTGTTTAAAGATTCAGTGGTTGATCTGTTGGCTTCTCCTTATGCTTTGACGCTGGTGTACAAATTTGTTTTGAGGCATTCGAATCTTGATGTTATACTCATATTTTTCCTGAATCTTAAGCTTTCTGATTCATTTAACATTAGTTTACTTGATCAAAGATATGTTTCTATTCAACTTTCTAACGATCTTGATTATAGCAGCATATTTGCTAGGCGATCTTATTATATTCAAGTGTGTCAAATACTGTTTCTTAAATGGACTTTTGATTTTGATGTTAGGGAGGAATCTTCTATTGAGCTGGTTTGGATTTCTTATCCTATCTAGAGACTGTACTTTTTTAATCACCAAATCCTTTTTTGTATGGGCTCTATCTTTGGGCGACCATTACAAAGTAATCAAGCCACTGCCTCTATGTGGAGGCCATTTGTTAAACGGGTTTTGGTAGAGTTGGATGTCTAAAAAAAACACCCTTCAATATGGATTGGTTCGAAAGTCAAGGGATACTTCCAAAAAGTTGATTTTAAAAATTTACCTATATTTTGTTCTTTTTGCAAAATGCACGGTAATGGAATGAATAATTATTTTCAGAAGCATCCCTATCTTCGTAAAGAAAAAGAATCATTTAAACAAATAAATGTGGTTGATCAAGATGTTACTATTCCTATTCATGATCTTTTAGAGGGCAATACCTCTGATCTGCTCCACAATACTGACAAGTCGTTCGTTGTAACTGTTGAGGACACTCTTCCTACTATTACTAATGATGTTGCTTTGAATCATGATTAAGGAGTTATTGTTAAAAAGTTTGCTACTTCATCTATTTATTGTGTGAAGAATGTGGAACAAACTTTTCCTAGTATTGAAGTTCAACAAGATGTTAATGTTGAAAATAACCCTTCTTGCATTATTAATCAAAATGTTTCTGATTCTAATGGTATTATGCTTTCCGATACTCCTTGTAATCCTTTAAAAGAATAGGAATTTATGATTGGAGGTAATTTGGATAATTAATTACCTTTTGAAGAAGGTGAGAGGAATGACATCCCATTAGACAAAGGTAAATTTGTTTCTATGGAGCATAGCTCCCCTCTATCTAAATGCATTGAAGATATTGTTGTGAGGGCTAGAGATAATTTGGAGGATGATGGTATGTTATGGAGGATGAATGTCCTCAACAGGCTATTCAAAGGGACCATCAAAATGATAGTAAGACTCCTTCAACCTCTAATTATAATAGTGATGCTTTTACTGATATTGAGGATATGCATATTACTACTAAATGTTTTGTCAGGGATGATAATAATACTAGTTTTAGTAAAGTTCATAGTAAAAGAGGGAGGAAGCCTAAATATATTTCTTTGCAACCTCCTAGAAACAATCATTTGTATACTTCCCATTAAGTGTTTTTTTTATGTTTAATGGTATTATTTGAAATGTGAGTGGCATTGGCTATCCTTCTTCTAGAATTCGTGTTAAGAATTTATGTCGTGTGCACAATATTTATATTCTTGTGTTACTTGAACCTCTTATTTCTTCTTCTAGGTTGTTAAGAACCTTACGATTTTTGGGTTTTAAATATGCTATTTCAAACGTGGCTAACAAGATTTGGGTTTTTTGGAATGATCCAGTTAAAATTGATGGCATTGGTGATTTTACTCAAGTCATGCATTGTAAAGTTGAGGTTCTTAATTTTCATTGTTGTGCTTCTTTTGTGTATGCCTCTTCATATCTTTACATTAGAAAACTACTTTGGGACCAACTTATTAATTTTCATAGTATTTATAATTTACCTTGGCTAATTGGTGGAGATTTTAATGCCATCATCAATCCCTCTAAAAGGATTGGTGGTTCCACTCCTTATCGCTTTATGGAGGATTTTAATAATATGATTTTTGCGTGCAATTTAATTGATATTGATTTTGTAGGTAATAACTTTACTTGGAATTGGGGTCACTTCTGGAAAAGGCTGGATCGTGTGCCCTTTAATGACTCTTAGCTTAACTCTCTTAACTCCACCAATGTGCAGCATCTTGGTAGAACTTTGTTTGATCATTCCACTTTTCTTATTAGCCTTAATTTTAGACAATTTAATGCTTCTTCTCAATTCATATTCCAAAATATTTGGTTTCTTCATAACTCTTTTTTTTTATGTTGTTCAAAATAATTGGCTAGCTCCTTTATATCCGGATAATTCTTATTTTGGAATGAGGAGACTTTGGTTTAAGCTGAAAATGTTAAAATAAGTTTTAAATTGGTGGAACCATCATGTTTTTAGAAATCCTTTTTCTAACATTTTGCAAGCTGAACAACTTGTTAATTCTAATTAGTTTTCTTATCAAGATGCCCTACTAATACTAATTTCACTCTTTTATCAAAGTCTAAAGAGGATCTCTTTAAGTTGCAAGCTCAGGAAGAGGTCTTTTAGAAGCAGAAAGCTGTTACTAAGCACGTGTTTGAAGGTGATAGCAATACTAAATATTTTCATGCGTTGGTTAAAAGGAAAAGGGCTAAAAACAACATCAATAAAATTTAAAGGGAGGATGGGTCTCTCACTGAGAATACTGTTGAGATTGCTAATTTAGTTGTGCAACATTTTCAAACTCTGTTCAATAAAGTCTTTAATCCAACTCAGATTATGGATCATTCTTTTATTCCCAACCTTATATCCCAAGAAAAGAATTTCATTCTTTCTAGGCCTCCTTCTTTTGAGGAGGTTAAAGAGACTCTATTGGGTATGAATAGTGATTCTCTGGCTAGGCCTAAAGGGTTTACCACTCTTTGTTTTTTCAAAAATCTTGGCACATTATTAATAATGTTATTTTTGTTACTATTTTAGATTTCTTTGTTGGTAACCCTATCCCTAATTTCTTCACTTCTCTTTTATTATGTAGATTCCCAAGAAAAACTTTGTTAACACTTGGAATGACTTTAGACCTATTAATCTTTGTACTTTTTTTAACAAATTGATTTCTAAAATTATTATGAATCATCTTAATCCTATTTTACCTAGAATTATTTCTCCTTCTCATATGGGCCTCGTGAAAGGTAGGGCCTTTATGAATAACATTTTGTTGGCTCAAGAATTTTGTCAAGACTTGGATGTTAGGGTGAAAGGGGGGAATTTAATTTTGAAATTTGATATGTCCAAGGCGTATGATAATATTGATTGGAACTTTATTTACCTAACTCTTAATATCTCCATCAAGCTTATTAAGAATTATATTGAAGATGTTTATTTCTTTATAATTAACTGTTCTAATAATGGTTTTTTCAAATCTTCTAATGGCTTAAGGAAAGATGATCCTATTTCTCCTGCTCTTTTTATTATTGCGGCTGAATTTTTGTTTAGGGGTCTTACCAATTTATTTAATTCTAATCCTGGTCTTTATTTTATAACTTTGGGAGGTTTCCACATATCTCATTTGTGCTTTGCGGATGACTTTATTATTTTTACTAATGCGGCTATTAGAATAAATAAACTGATGGATTTATTTATCAATTTGAGTTGGTTAGTAGTTTATCCTTTAGCAAGAATAAAAGTTATTTTATAGCTTCTAAGAGGATCTATAATGACCGTACTTTAGCTATTAAAAATTTAACTAGCTTTACTTTGGCTCACTTGCCATCAAATATCTTTATGTTTCTCTTTTTCAATGGTAGGAGGAAGACCCTTTCTGGTTGATGATCTTATTGGTTCTATCTAAAATAAACTTTTATCTTAGGATTCTAATTTTCTTAGCTTTGGTGGTTGAGTTATTCTTATAAAAAGTGTTCTTTGTGTTTTACAAGTTTATAGTTTTTAAACTACTTTCCTAACGCAAGCAGTTTGTAATAGGGTCCACAAGCTTATTAACAAATTCTTTTGGAAGGACACTTCAACTAGTTCTAAAATTTATTGGGCCTCTTGGGAGAGGTGTTGTGGTGTTTTGGCTGAAGGTGGTCTGAACTGTAAGAATTTAAATGATCTTGCTAAGGCCTTTTCTTTTAAACTTTGGTATAATTTGCACTCTAACGATAGTCTGTGGGCAAATTTTATGATTTCGAAGTATTGTGTTGGCAAACATCCTACGATTTGTTTTTCAAAGCAAGGTAATTCTAGAGTTTGGAAAAGGCTTTGCAAGATTAAATGGGAGGTGGAGCCCTCTCTCTTTGGGGCTTGTTGAAGGTAATATTTTCTTCTTGTATGATCAGTGTTTAAGTAAACATTCTGTTGATTCTATATTAAATTCTTCCTCTACTACTTCGATTAAGGTTAACTCTTTTTTTAATGATAATTGTTGGGTCTATGAAAAACTTTATGACGAAATTCCTGATAGCATTCTTCACCTCATTTTAAACTTGCCTATCAACACTACTTCTAAGGACATTATCTTATTTGAATTATCCAAAGATGGGGAATTTCACAAAAAGAGTGCCTGGCATACTTTTAAAGCTAAAAGAAATATTGATAATATTTTTACTTATATTTGGCATAAAACTATTCCTTCTACTGTGTCTGTCTTTGTTTGTAGAATTTTACATAGATTTATCACTACAAATGATAATCTCACCAAAAAAAGGTTTTATTTTGGCCTCCAAGTGTTAATGCTATTTCCATTTAGAGAATATGCATCTTGTTTTTATCTCCGGTCCTATTGATGTTAGAACTCAGGTTTACTTTGATGATTTATTTCAGTTAAATTGCTTTAATGCCCATCTTTCCCTTAAATCTATGCTTAATGCTTGGTTTATTAACTCTAAAGTCCACATTCATAATGTTATTCCTTCTCTTGTTCTTTGGCTTCTCTGGTTGGAGAGGAATAACTCTCTTTTAATGAGGTGATCCTACTACGCCTTAGGCTAATATTATTTACTAGATCAAACCTCTCAATAATTTCATCAAATTGAATTTGGATTGAGCTAGGAGTGACTCATCTATGGGCTGTGGTGGTACTATCAAGGATTGTAATAGCTGCCTTATTTTAGCCTTTACTACTCCAGTTCATAATGATAATTACTTTTCTGCTGTCACCTTGGCCATCTTTTATGGTATTAAGTATTACATTTCTCTTAACCTTACTAATTTGTTTATTGAGGTGAACTCTGATTATGATTTCCATCTATTTTATATTGATGAGGATAGGTATTATATCCCTGATCTTTTCTATCATGTTAGGGATATTTAAAAGCTATTATTATTTTTGAATTATTTATTTTTTCATATTTGCAAGGAGGGTTATGCGTTTGCTTCTTGGCTTGCTAACTAGGAAGGTAGTCTTGACTATTTTTCTGATATTTTTGGGTCCTCCATTATGGTACCTCTTCTTGGTTTTCTTAAACTTGATGAGCTCGACTTTCCTTATCTTTTTTCTTAGCTAGTTATCTTTCTTGGTGGGGTGCTAGGTGTTTTTTTACTATGGCTATTTGATGGCTGGGTAGTTTTGCCATTTTTTTGCTCTATTTTAGCTCCGTGTCACTTTTTGGCGAGTTGTGATGGTTCTATTTCTGTCGGTTATTTATCTTTTATTGTTGTTGTCAGGAGGTTTATGGTGCCTCATTTGGTTTGCCCTATCTAGATGGCTTTCTGGGCAATGGTTTTCTGAGTTTGTTTTGTTTTTTCTTCCTTTTTGGCAACTATCTGTGCTGTGTTGCTCTTGTTTTAGTTTTTTGGTACTTCTTTGAGTTGTTGTTATAGATCTACTACTATTATATTTTTGTTAATTTTGGGTTGGATAGCTTTTCGTGGGGTTGTTCCCTTTATGATTGCTGCATCTAGGTGTTATATGAGATTGTTTTGGCACGGTTTATTTGTAATGCGAGTGTTGTCTGTAATTTGGATCAATTAGAGATGGCTAGTTATATCTCCTATTCTTTACTTTGCCTTGAGTATTTTTTGTCTTCTTCTTTGATGATCTGCATGAATGGTTGCTGGCATTTTTATTTAATTATGACATTTTGTATTTTGGTTTATGTTGCCTGGGATATGAGCAATAATGGCACGTTTATTTTTGAAGGGAAACCTACTGGTTGCTCTCCTATCTCCTCCCTTTATATAGGGAGATGGTTATGGCTACATCTCTTGGCTTTGGATTTTTCCTTCCCTTGGGTTGCTGGGTGGTCTGTGATTACGTTGGGTTTTCTCTGGGGCTATCTTTCTTTATTCTCATGTTGGTCTTGTCTCTTGGGGTTTATTACTAGTTGGCTATTGGGTCTAGATAGTAGGGTGCATTATTTTTTGATCAGGAAGTTTAGCTGTCTCTGGACTCATTTCTTATGCTTTGTTGGGAGCTAGTTTTTTGGCTTTTGGGGTCTATTTTCCTATTTTTGTTGGTTAAGGCTGGGAGGTAGGATGGAGCGGACTTGGGTTATCCCTACTGATGGTTGCTGGTGTCATTTTATCCTGAGCTCTATATGCTTTTGCTTTGTTTGGATGGATTGGGTGGCTTGTTTTTCTTTAATATCTACCCCATCTGGTGTCCCTTTGGTGTTCTCATTGTTGATTATTTTTTACATTGTTGCAAGGATTAGATTGACCCTTATGATTGGAATGTTCACTTTGTTGTTTTCATCTGGATGGAACTTGTCGTCACTTACATTGGGAGTTGGCTTTCTAACATGATGGTTATGGATGATATCAATTCTTCTTTTCCTAATCCTTATTTCCTAATCTTTATTTGAACTACTTTTTTTAGTCCTTTTCGAGCAGCTGCTGTGCTTTATAGATGGATCTACATTTGGTAGTGCTAAAGATTTTTTGATGAAAGATTGCTCATCATGTGCATATCCGTGTCTTTCATTTCTTGGATGCTTGGATTTATCATCTTTAGAATGTAACTTGGATATTTTGTATTTTGGAATAACGAGTCTATCGGCTCATAGGTTTTCTTTTACTTTGTTTTGTAGCTCTTTTGAGCATTAGCGAGCTGACGGTCCCCCTGAAGGACTATTTAATTGCTTTTAGTATTAACACGTAGGCCCCTATATGGGTTTTAATTAAAAAAACTTACTTTTGTTGGGCTCAGATCATAGTTGTGTCGAGATCGTCCATAGTTTATCTCACTCTAACGTCTCTTTAGCTCTTTGTTTTCGAGGAAATTTGTGGACTATTTAGGGTTCCTTCCCGTATGATCTTTTGGTGCCCTCCTGGCTGGATTTCTTGTGGTTTTTCATTTGTTTTCTCTTGCTTTGGTTTTTTTGCTTTTGTTCCTGCGCTTATTTTGAGGTTACTTTTCTCAGTTTCTGTGTTGGGTGATGTTGACTCCTTGGTCATCGAACCCATCACCATCATCACTTTTTTAGGGGAAAACTCAATACTTTAAGGATGTTGTTGCTGGTAATTCGTTTGCTTCCCTTAAACTGAACTTTGTTCATTCTTCATTCAAGGGTTGCCCGACCCTTTAGTTTGAGGACTCGGTGTTTGATCAATTGGCTACCCTTATGCTTTGACATTAGTGGGTAAATTTCTTTCGTGGCGACCTGATCTCGATGTTATACTCAAATTTTTTCTTATCCTTAAGCTTTCTGGATTATTTCATATTGGTTTACTTGATCAATGACATGTTTCTATCCAACTTTGTAATGATCTTGATTATAGCCGCATATTTGCTAGGAGGTCTTACTATATTCAGGCATGCCAAATGAGTTTGCTTAAATGGACTCCTAATTTTGATGTTAGGGAAGAGTCTCTGATTGCTCTGGTTTAAATTTCTTTTCCTATCTTGAGACTCCATGTTTTTAATCATCAAATATTCTTTGGCTTGGCTTCTATCTTTAGTCGACCGTTATAGACGAGCCAAGCCACTTATTCTTTGTCGAGGCCCTCTATAGCTCGGGTTATGGTTGAATTGGATGTTTCTAAGAAACATCCTAATGAGATATGGATTGGGTTAGAGCTGAAGGGTTATTTCCAAAAAGTTATGTTTGAAAATTTACCTATATTCTGTACCTTTTGCAAGATGCACGTTCATGCAATTAATGATTATTTTAGAAAGCATCCCCATCTCCGCAAAGAGAAGAATAACTTGAAGGAAACAAATGGGGAGGTTGGTAATGTGATTCATCAAGAAGCTACTAATCCTAATATGATGCTTGTAGAGGATAATACCTCTAATCCGTCATAATTTGTTGAGGATCTGATGCCTTTAGTGGTTGATGAGATTCAACCTCTTGTTAGCAATACAATTATTTTGAATCATGAGCAAGGAGTTGGTGTTGAAACTTCTTCTATCTCTTTTATTTAATGTGATAATACTGTGACTCAAATTTTACCTAGTGTTGATATTCAAAATCATGCTAATGTTGAGTCCAACAGTCTGTGTGTAAATAACAAAAATTTAGTTGAATTGAATGTTAATTCTCTTTCTAACATTGTCCCCTTTGTTCAGGAAAAGGAAACGGAAGTTAATACAGAGACTTAAAATCCTCTTATAGAAGATGAGAGGAATGGTAACTAGTTGGAGGAAGGTGAAGTTGTCTCTGTGGAGGATTGCGCTTCTTTGGGAGAAGGTAATGGTTTTATGAAGTATGATGGTATGTTTGTGGAAGATGAATGTCCTTAACAGATTACTAATTTGGTCCTTCTTTTTTGAAAGAAAGTAAATAATGCATTAAACAATAAAACTACAAAATTAAAAAGTAGATTCCTCCTTCAAAAGATTAACAAAAGCAGGAGGAATCTTATTTAAGCTAATGTCTTCCCAAGCAAAGTTAGAAACGAGAGCAAAGCTAGCTCACATGTCAGCTAGCTTGTTATTGTTTCTATCTATACATTTGAATAGAACAAAGTTAAAATCATTGAGAAAGTGTAAGTCTTCCTCACCTTTGAATCCGTTAGTCATGGCTTGTTAAAGAAAAGTAATAACATTGGAGTTATCACTCTCAATAATAACACCTTTCAGTTTGAACATCCAATCTTTAATTGATTCTTTTAGGGCTTTGATAGCTAGCAACTCCAATTGGTAGATATCCCAATGAATACATGATTTCCCATAAGCCATCAAAATTCTGCCTCTACAGTCACGTATGACACCTCCCATTCCAGCTCTATAATCAGATTCCAGAGATGCATCCACATTAATTTTGAGCCAATCGGGTGGAGGAGGATGCCAAGTGTTAGACAGTCCAGAAGACTGATGAACATCACACCTGTCCGAGATTGAATTGCAAACCAATTTGGAAGTAGATGAGTAGCTTACTGCATTTGCAGCAATAGTAGTTAAACTTTCTTCATACTTATCATGAATAAGTTTGTTTCTAGCTTTCCAAGAAAGAAAAATCACATTGCAAAATGGATTACTTAGCAACCCATTGTTATGAGCAATGATCTCCATCCAATCACAACATCTTTCCAAATTATCAAATAATAGAATATCAAAACCCCATTTGTTTATTAAAGAGAAAATTTCTCTTACTTTAGATCATTTGATAGTAATATGCTCCACATCTTCAATATCAGCTCCACATCTCGGACAAATATCATAAGTTTGTAACTTTCTTCTAGCAAGAAATTGAAAGGTTGGAATGGCATCTTTAAGCAATCTCCGCCAAAAAATTTCAATCCGAGGAGACAGTTTGGCTCCTTTGATCCACTTAACATATTTCGGTTCAGTTTGGCCATGTTGCATTTTATCAAATGCTAATGATGATAGAGATTTTCCTAAATTATGGGAAATGAGCTCACGGTAATCATCATGAGCTTGTTGATCAATACTAATTTGGACTATCAGCTAAACCAAATCCTTCCCAAAAAATTTGAGTAGTTCTTCAACATCCCATGCTCTGTTATTAATGAATTTATCCAACAAGATAATTTCATCCTCTTGAGGAACTACAAAAGTAGGCCATTTGTTTAAGCATTTGTCCAAGATCCAAGTATCCCTGTAAACATCAATAGAAGAGCCATTTGCAATCTTCCATCTAATCAATGATAACATCATACTGTTACTATCCGAAATCAATTTCCATGCAGCTGAACAATTAGTTTTGTTATTCCCTACTTCAGGTTTCTTCCCATATTTCAGCACTAAAGTTTTTGTTACAGATCTATGGTTTATGCTTTTGATGATAGCAAACATTTCTTATTTCTCTACGATTGCCTTTTTGTACTAACGTTTCAGGTCCACACGATCAGACTACAACTTGGAACCAGCTCAAGATTGGGTAGACTAGGATTGAGTCTGTTTGTACCTTTTTCCTTTCTTGAGTCTATTGTTTTTGGTGTGGCTCCTGATGTTTTGTAACTTGGTAGAAATTCTCTTTTTCCCTATATGATTTCTGTTTTTGGTAACATCGTCCGAGATGATAGTAACATTAACCTGGACGATCTGTCCAAAATCAAGAATCCTAATTAGGGCATCCTCATTAAGGCAGCCGTCATAATAATCGGCCTAGACGATACTTGTATCGGCCAGGACGATATGATCAATTAAGAAAGAATCAGCCGCCATGATCAATTTAGGTATCATGTATTTTAGGAAATCGGCCAGGACGATATTCCAATCGTCCAAGACGATCTAACTCAATTATGCCTAAAATGATCTGGTATCTTTGGAAAGAATTAATGGCTGATTAATACAATCAGATCGGCCGGGACGATCATTGGATCTGCTGGGACGATGTCCTGGATGATCTACATCGGACAGCTCGAATTCAGGGCGATGATCAGGACGATTGAAATCGGTTTTAAACTAATCGGCCTGGACGATAGTGATATCGGCCAGGACGATGTAACCAATTTTCTTTTGATCATCCCAAGTCGTCCCGGGCTGATGAGCTGAATTTGTACTGATCGGCCAGGACGATATGCCTATCGTCCTTGACGATAATGTCGGCAACTTACATTATTGAGCTCGTTTTGAGAGCTTCTATTTAAGCTATGGCATGGAAACTTTTGTAAGTATCTTTGGCAGCCATTGGAGCTTCGTTCTTGTGGGGGAGACTTGAAGAGAGAGCTTGAAAGGGAGAGAGGAAAGGGTGGAGTTTGAGAGGGAGAAGATCCTGTGAGGGGGAGGAACTCAAGAGAGTGTGGTGGGGGATCCACACGGTTGCTTCGGCGAACTCGTACCTTAGTACCATCGGATTCAAGGCTTATCTCGAGGTAAGTTCACCAAAGAAGAAGATCTCTTTGGTGTCAAAGGACCCGGCGACTCCGCCGCACTGGGGAAGGTGGAAGTGATTTTGTAAGGCCTTCACTGCCTAGCTGTGGGGGCTAAAGGAGAGACACTAGTTTAGTGCAATACTTGGGGGGTGCCTCCAAGGAGTGGACGTAGGTCAAGGTTTGACCGAACCACTATAAATTCGGTGTGTTCTTTTCTTATTATCGCTTCCGAATTTATTTTTCTTCCGCACTTTAATTGTGGTGATTGTGGTTAGAGTTTTATCTTTGGTTCTAAAGGTTTTCCAATTCACCCCCCCCCCCCTCTTGGTTAGCTTGGGACTAAGTTCATAGGGCTTAACATCCCTAACGAACTTTCAAGTGGTATCAGAGTGGTTTTCATAAAATAAGTTTTTAAAAGCTTTTGAATTTTCGATCCATGGCTAATCGCAATGTTGCGGAAGGTTATTCAATCACCAGACCTCCTTTATTTGAAAATATGTCATTTGATTTTTGGAAAACTCGCATGTCTATTTTCTTGCAATCGATTGATTTTCGCATGTGGCATATGATTTTAACTGGTTATTCATCACCATCACGTATTGTTAATGGAATTTAATTGTGGTGATTGTGGTTATTGTGGTTAGAGTTTTATCTTTGGTTCTAAAGGTTTTCCAATTCACCCCCCTTCTTGGTTAGCTTGGGACTAAGTTCATAGGGCTTAACATCCCCAACGAACTTTCAGTTTTATGAAGAAAAGATTCATTATTTTGTAAATAATGCCAAGCAAGTTTGGATCTAAGTGGAGCTGCCTTATTACTGGATGAGCATAATCCACGTCCTCCCATTTAGTTGGTTTGCAAAGCTCATTCCACTTAACATACTCTAAGCCCAATCTTCCATCAAATTTATTCCACAAAAAGCTTCTACAAAGCTTGTCTATTTCATGTAAAATACTAAGAGGAACTAGAGAATGAGTGTAATGAAATAAAGGGAATGAATGTAATACCGTTTTGACCAAGGTGATCTTTCCCGCAAGAGAGGTGAATTTGGTTCCCCATACATTAAGTATTTTCAAAGCCTTTTCCACTATAAACTCAAAATCAGCAGCAACAAGTCTTCTGAGAGCAATCTTAATGCCAAGATACACAAGTTCTTTGACTACTTTAAAGCCCATAATACGGGTGATCATCTTCTTACTTCTACTTTTAACATATTTGTCAAACAAGGTTACATATTTGTTAAAATTGATTCTTTGACCTGTGCACTTACACAATTCAGTAAGAACCATCCTGATCTTCTATTCTGATATCTTAGTTGCATCAAAGAATACTATCACATCATCAGCATAAAGTAAGTGTGAAATCCTTGGGTTGCCTGGGCTGATTTTGACACCAATATTAATTTGATTGAGAGCATTTGTAAGAAGTTGGGAACAAAGAATGTATAAAATAGGAGAAAGTGGACAACCTTGGTGGAAGCCACATCTAGCACTTATCCATTCCAAAAAATTTCCATTAATGATCAAAGAAAACCTTGGGTCTACCATACATTCCAAAATAAGACTCAAGAATTTTAAAGGAAAGTTAAAGTAAATCAAAACATTCCTAAGTGTTTCCCAACTCATAGAATCATAAGCTTGTTCCACATCAATTTTGAATTAGGCAAGCCCTTTAGAAGCTTTGGAGTACTTGAATTTATGGAAGATTTCATGAGCAATCAACACATGTTCCGAAATAGATTTCCCCTTGATGAATGCCGCCTATTCCATTGAGATATGCTTGGGGATCACCATAGTAAGTCTGTTGAAGATCACTTTGGCTGCCACCTTATAGATCGCATTGCATAAGCTAATAGGTCTATAATTAGCTGGAGTTAATGGATTGCTAACCTTGGGAATAAGGACTATAAGTGTATCTTTCCAGCTCTTGTCCATTTCACCATGTTGCTGGAAATACATTATTGCATTTAGAAAATCTATTTTGATAATGCTCTAGTAAACTTTAATAAATGAGTAGGAAATTCCATCAATTCCAGGTTCTATATTCCCTTTAGTATGCTCTATGGCCTTCTCAATTTCTGCTACCAAAAATTCTCTTTCAAACATTTTCCTGTCTTCGTTATCCAGAGTGGCTTGCGGTAAAGGCCACCTGTGAGCTGTAGAAGCTCTATATCTCCACTTTTTGTTGAAACATTGAGTTAAGATACCCTTAATTTGTTTTTGTTCCTCCACCATAATACCATTATCATCTTTAATTTTGAAAATAGTGTTAGAATTTCTTCTAGCACTAGCATAGGAACGGAAGAATTTTGTATTGTTGTCGCCATCAACCCACCATTTATCTTTTGCTCTCTGCTTCCACCAATCGTTTAGGCAAGCCATAACAGAATTCAGTTCATTGGTCTTATTCTTCAACATCCAGCATTCATCTTCTAATAGGAAACTAGAGTTAGCTTCCTTAGTTTGCAATTTCATAACTTCTTCAAGTAACTGATTTTTCAGCATGTTTAAATCCTTATTTTTCTTCTTGCTCCAGAAAAATAATGCTCTAAGTGTTTTCCTGAATTTAGAATTCAGTATTTGAGCATAACTGTCATGAAAATTCTTCCCCCATTCCTTTTTCACCAGAGAGAAAGCTGTAGGTTTTGAAATACAAACATCTTCAAACCGAATAGCTTTCTTGGTAACAGATATGGAATTCAGAAAATTCAGGAGAATGGGACTATGATCTAAGGATATCCTTGCAAGGCGTCTTACAACCAATTGTTGAGAAGAACTAATAGCCATTGAGTTAAGATAACACCTTTCTAATCTCTCAAGAATTCAACCACCACCATCATTATTGTTACACTATGTAAAGCTTGGACCTATGAAACCAATTTCATGATAGTCATTATTTGAAAAAAATGCACTCATCTCCTTAGGTCCTTGGGAGAATTGGAACCTTCTTCCACCTCTTTTATCTTCTTTAGAAGTAAGACAATTGAAGTCTCCTCCTACCACCATAGGAGAGTTGGCCGTTGAATGCACCTCCAGATTTTCCCAAAGCTCTCTTCTTTTATACATATCTTTATGACCATAAACAATAGCAATCCTCCAAGTTCCCTTGTTGTTGATTTTAAAATCTCCAATGACACATTGAGAAGAAGAATGAACAATTTGGAAATCAGAAATCAAAGAATTCCAAAGAATGATAATGCCTCCCGACAACCCTTCTGAAGGCATAATATGAAAATTCCATCCATCACCAATGAGTAATTTGATCTCAAAAGAGTCTATAGCCGATAGTTTAGTTTCAACCAGCCCCAAAAAGAAAACTCCAAAAGAATTAATAAATTCTTTGATATATAGAGCACCTTTCTTTCTTGCTCCTCTACAATTCCAAAATGCTATTGAATTCATTGATGAGAGGGTGGGGATGATGCCCACACAGTCCCTTTTGATTCCATATCCAATCTTCTAATTCTGGAATGAAAGCTGATAGGATCAAGATCCTTCAATTGTTTTGATTTTTTTTTCTTAGCCAAAGACTTCCCAGCTGATTCCAAACTAGTCTCTTCAATCTGTATCGGTTCAGGTTAAGAAGAATCAATAGGTAAAGCAGTTTTTCCACCAATCTCAACTTCTTTTCTGAAAATCCTATATGATTTCACCTTCTTTAATATGGTCTAAAAGAACATTGAACTTGTTGTTAGAAGAGTGTATGCTATAATTGCTTCCCTGCACTTGTTCTTTAGAAAGAAAAGAGTTATTCACTTCAACAACAGATGGAATTTCTTCAATTCTTTCCTGAGCTAAATCAGGAATCACGTTATCTTTACTCAAAAATGGTAAAGTTTTTTTCCCTTCTACTTTTTTCCAGGTAGACGATACTCTTGGTTTGGGAAGATTTCTCCTTGAATTATTGGATATATTTCTTCTTCTATTGACAACTAACCAAGGTCCATAACCCATGTCATCTTTGCTTTGGGTCTCTTAGGTCTTGTTTTGGAATACATCTTCTGAATTAGAAGAATTTGAATTTAAATTCTTCTCACAACTGGTAACAGTATTGGCAGAGTTTACCTTTACTTCTACATTCTTCTTTGCAATGCGTGATCATTCCACAGCTGATACAGAATATGGAAATTTTCTCATATTCCATACTTTGGAAGAACTTTCCTAAAGATCCCTCCACCCACACGCCAAGAGGAAGCTTCCAATCAAGCTTGATTCTAACACAAACTCTACCGAATTCGTGCCTTCCCCATTGAAACATATTGCCATCTAAAAGGATAGGCTTCACCTCCATAGAAGCAATCCTACATATGTTAATTTCATCCCAACAATGAAGAGGGAGATTAGGCAATCGAATCAAAATAGGAGCCATTAGCCCTTTAAGAGAGGTAGGTGAGAAATCCTGTGACCATCTATCAACTCCTATAATTTTGCCTTTAACAAACCACGGTCCATTAGATAAAATAGCTTCCAAGTGTTCTTGTTCAAAGAAGGAACAAAGAACCCATCCCATTCCAAGCATTGTAAGATGAAACTTACCAAATTGGGACCATTGTCTTCTAAGCTCCAAACTGATAACAGGAAGAGGAGCTTCTCCACCAAAAACTTTCACTACCAGAGAGTTAGATAATTTTTTTGAATTTTCCAATTCGTTTTGAATATGCAGTTTAACAGTATAACCATCTTCAGACATAAAATTTCCCAGATCTAACTATTAGACCTTGATGTTTTCCCTTTTCTTCCAAGCATTTATTATCGGAACAGCATCTGGTCTAGTTGAAAATGAAGAAATTTCCACACTATCATTTAAAGAAGCAGATTCACATATATGAACTTTTCCAGATCAGAGGAGATAACGTTATTCTCAACCACTTGAGCATTGCAGCATAAAATCGAATCATTTCCTATCATCATTTCACCCTTTGTAACATTATCTACGATTGTTCCTTGGTCCAGAATTTGAATATTTTGCTCTGAGATGATATTATCAGTCTTTGACTTGGCCGAAGGCGAAGAATTATGATTTTCATTTTGAAGCTTAACATTTTTATTTCTGAGATCATGATCTTCTTCCATTAGAATTCCTTTACCTTTTCCAAGCACTTCATTCTTCATCTTCATTAAACTTCCTCCCTCATTGATGATAAGAGGCATACCAAATTTCAAACATGGCTTTGGCAAATGAGTAAATGACTTGTCATCGCTAAAAGCTGGGGGAGACGATGAAACATTCAAACTAGAGCAGTTGCAATTCTTACAGAAGGACGAAAATCTTCGAGTTGTCCACCGGCGGCAACTGGCTGGCGAACTTCTTCCATCGTTAAGCACAAAAGATCCGCGCAGAACAGAATTTTGAATCTTCAACAGAACGATTTTCTCAGAGTTTCTCTCACTACTTTCTCTCACTACTTTTTTGTGCCACATTAATTTTACTAATGTGGTCCTTCATAGTAAGACTCCTTCAACCTCTTTTTATAATAGTGATGCTTTTACTGATACTGAAGATATGTGCCTTCTTGCTAAATGTTTTTCTAAGGATGATAATGATACTAGTTTTCGTAAGGTTCCTAGTAAAAGAGGTAGGAAAAAACAGCAGTTTATATTGCAATCTCGTAGAACTACTGGCTCAAATACTTCCCATTAATTTTTTTTATTTAACTCTATTATTTGGATTGTAAGGGGGATTGGTTGTCCTTCTTCTAGAATTCATGTGAATAATAAATGTCGTATTCATAATATTTATATTCTTGTTTTTCTTGAGACTCTTATTTCTTATTCTAAGTTAATTAGTACTTCCCATTTTTTGGGCTTTAATTATGCTATTTCGAATGTGGCTAATAAGATTTTTATCCTTTGGAAAGATTCGATTAAAATTGATATCATTGGTGATATTACTCAGGTTATCCATTGTTAAATTGAGGTATTTAACTTGCGTTGTTGTTCCTCCTTTATTTATGCTAGTTCTTATTATTATTATTATTATTATTATTATTATTATTATTACTATTATTATTATTATTATTATTATTATTATTATTATTATTATTATTATTATTATTATTATTATTATATAATAGTTCTTCTTATTATATTAGGAAATTATTATGGGACCAACTTATTAATTTCCATAACATTTATAACTTTCCTTAACTTGTTGGTGGTGATTTTAATGTTATTACTAACCCTTGTAAAAGGGTTGGTGGTTCTTCTCCGTCTTATCGGTCTATGGAAAATTTTAGTAATATGATTTTTGGATTGCAATCTCATTGATATTAGTTTTTCTGGAAATCAATTTACTTGGAATAGAGGACATTTATGGAAACATTTGGATCGTGTGCTTTTCAATGACTCTTGGCTTAGCTCTTTTAATTCTATTAATGTGCATCATCTTAGTAAAACTCTGTCTGACCATTCTCCTTTGCTTATCAGTCTTAATTTTAGACATTTTGATAGCACTTCTAAGTTCAGATTTCAAAACATGTGTTTAGAAATTTTGGAGTGTTTTGGCTTTAACTCAGTTTTTATTAATATTATTAAGAATTGTATTGAAGGTGTTTATTTTTCTATTATTATAAATGGATTCACTAAGGGTTTTTTAAATCTTTTCATGGCTTAAGGCAGGGAGATCCCATATCTCCATCTCTTTTTATAATAGCTATTGATTTTTATCTAGAGGCCTTACCAATCATTTTTAGAATAATCCTGGTCTTTATTTTAAAACTTTGGGTGGTTTTTTGATTTCCTATTTATGTTTTCTGGATGGCTTTATTGTTTTTACCATTACTTCTACCAATAGAATTCAAAACTTATGGATTTTTTTAATCAATTTGAGAGGATCAATGGTTTATCGTTTAGCGAAAAGTAAAAGATGTTTTATTGCTTCTAAGAGCATTTCTAATTATTGTATTTTAGCCCTTAAATATTTTACTGGATTTAGTCAGGTCAATTACCCATTAAATACATTGGCGTTCCTCTTTTTAAGGATAGAAGGAAAACCTTTCTTTTTGATGATCTGATTGCCGCTATTCAAAATAAACTTTTATCCTGGGATTCTACTTTCTTTGCTTTGATGATAGGATTACTCTTATCAAATGTGTTTTGTGTTCTCTTTTAATTTATATCTTTTAAACTATTCTTCCCACTAAAGCTGTGTTTAATAAGGTGCATAAACTTATTAATTAATTTTTTTGGAAAGGTACTTCTATTAGTTCCAATTACTTGGGCTGCTTAGGATAAATGTTGTGGTGTTCTAGTTGAAGGGGGGCTTGGTTGTAAGAATATGAATGACCTGGCTTTGATCTTATTTTTTAAACTTTGGTATAATTTTCATGCTAAAGCAAGCCTTTGGGCAAATTTTATGTATTCCAAGTACTGTGTTGGCAAGCATCCTACTACTTGATATTTCAAGCAGGGTGACTCTAGAGCGTAGAAAAGACTTTGCAAGATTTAATGGGAGGTTGATCCCTACATTTTTTAGGGGCCTTGGTGAAGGTAAAGCTTTCTTTTATCAAGATTGTTGGTTAGCCAAACAGTCTCTTGTTTCTATTTTGAAATCATCTTCTATTACTGCAATTAAGGTTATATTTTACTTTATTAGTAACTATTAGGATTATGTGAAGCTTTCTAATGTTATGCCTGATTTCATTGTTCACCAAATTCTTAACTTGCCAATCAATAATGTTTCTAAGGACATTAACTTATGTAATTTATCTAGTGATGGTGGCATTCACTTAAAGAAAGCATGGCATACTTTTAGAGCCCATAGAAATACTGATAACATTTTTTCCTTGATTTGACATAAGAGCATTCCTACTACTGTCTATATTTTTATTTGGAGAGTTCTCCATAGATTTCTTCCCACTGATGATAATCTTACCAAAAAGGGCTTTATGTTACCTTCTGAGTGTCAATGTTGTTACCATATTGAAAATATGCACCATAGTTTGATCTCTAGTCTAGTTGCTGTTAAAACATGGGTTTATTTTGATGATTTGCTTCAATTAAAATGTTTTAATGCTCATTTGTCTCTTAAATCTTTGCTTATGGCTTGGTTAATCATTTCTAAAGGCCATATTCGTAATGTTATTCCCTCTCTTATCCTTTGGTTCTTGTGGTTAGAGAGGAATATATCTCTCTTCAATGGTGTTCAGATGAATCATCAGAAGGTTATTCAAAGGGCTAAAGATAAGATTTTGTCTCTTTGTGCTGTTAATTTGCTCCCCTTGAAGAACTTTAAAAACTTTCAATTTGTGGGCAATGTGTTAGGTCTCAAATTGGATGGCTTGTCGATTACTTCATAGGATAACATTATTTACTTGCTCAAACCTCCTATTAATTTTTATAAATTGAAAGTTGTGGGCGCTAGCAGTGGCTCTTTGTTGGGATGTCATGGAGCTATCAAGGATAATAATGGTAAGCTGATTATGGCTTTTGCTGGGCCTATTTCGAATGGTAATTATGTTGTTGCTACCACTTTTACAATTCTGTATGGTCTTAAGGTTTGCATCTCTTAATCTTACTAACATTATTATTGAGATGGATTCTAATTTTTATTTCAATTTTTAAATATTGTGGAGCATAGGTGTTGTTCTCCTAACCTTTTTATATCATTATAGAGATATTAAAAACCTCTTGGTCCTTTTAAACTTCTCTTTTCAACATATTTGCAAGGAGGGTAATGCTTGTGCCTCTTAGCTTGCTAATTGGGGTTGTAATCTTTAGGATTTTTATTATTACATTGAGGCTACCATTCCTATTGCTCTTAAAGGTTTATTTCGGCTGGATGAGCTTGGTCTTCCCTATGTTGAATCTAATTGGGTTATCTGGTTGTGTTTTCCTTGGCTTCCCCGGCGTGATGTTGGGTTTGTGGTGTTTTTTTTTTCCAATTGATTCTGGTTGCCTCTCTGGTTATTTTTTCTGGTGTTTTGTGCTGTTCAAGATTTTGTTGCTGGGTTTTTTTTCTTTGGCTTCTATTTTTCAGTGGGAATAATGCGATTGTTTGGCTTGGTTTTCTTGGCTGGCTGCTTCCTTTCTACTTTTTTTTGCTGTGGTTGGTTAGTTTGTTTGTATACTTATTTATTGGGCCTTCTATTGGCGCTTGTTGCATTTGGAGATTTCCCTATGTTAAGCTCTACTTTGTATTATTTTTAACTTTCTGCTGGCATCTCTCAGTGTTATTCATTTTAGCTGTTGTATTGGTGGATATAGACTTGAGCTGTCATTGCACTTGTGATGTTGCTGATGGTATTTCTCATTGGTGCTCTCCTACCTTCAGGTTTCTGCATTGGCTAGCTGGGGGTATTTGGGGTAATTTCGATGGGTTTTTAGGCTGTTTTGCCTTTATTCTCGGCTTACCTGGATCTTTGGCTTGGTTATGGTTTCAAGTCTAATGCTGGAGTGCCTTCGGGAATGTTTTTTGTCCTATTCTGGAGGATTTGTGCTTTTGTGTGGGTGGCATTATGTGGTTTTGTTTGAGTTTATGCTATCTGGTCTTATGCAGGTGAGCCTTTAGGCTGGGTCCTTGCCATAATCTGGAGGTGATGTGTTATGGTTTAGCTGTTGGTGTTAAGCTTTGATGTTCGGGTTATTTAGTGTGCTGGAGGGTGTTTGCACCTTAGGGTTTGATTAAGTGGCTTGAGGATTACCTTTATTAGGCTTTTTATACTAATCTTATCATGAGTCCTATTATTCTTTATCCCTATTTTTTCTTTCAGTGGTGCCTGGCCTTGGATCATTTCTTACTCAGTGATTTGTACTATTTTCTCCACCTTTTTGGCTTAAATTTATACAATTTTTCTTTGACTAACTATAAAATTTTGTATTACATCCTTTTGTTCTACAACCCTTTTTTTTTTCAGGTGATGATGATTAAGGCTGTCATCAATATTTTTTACAGAAAGATCACGCTTTCACTCTTTAACTTAATATTTCATTTTTGGATGCTTATCTATAGCATCCGCAGTACGTTACTAGGTAATTTTGTAATTTTTATTAGTGGAGACTTTTGGCTCTTAAGTTTTTCTTTATTTTATTTTGTAGCTCATTGGAGCATTAGGGAGTTGATCGACTACTGTAAGGACTTTATAATCTTTTCTTATATTAACACATAGGCTCCTCCTTGGGTTTTAACAAAAACAAAATAAATAAATACTTACTTTTGTTCTGCCTTAAATTTAGGTAATTCTTTCTTTTTCACCTATACTTTTTTGTGCTATAGTTTTTTATATTGCAACATCTTTGAAGTTTAAGTGGAGTTGCTTATTGATATCATCATGTTTTTTTTTTGCAGAAAGATTGTGCCTCATTTTCATATTTATATCTTTCTTTTTTGGATGCTTGAATATATCATCTTTAGTATGTTACTTGGTTTCCTTGTACTGTGGCTTAGTGGAGACTATTGGCTAATAGGTCTTCTTTTACTTTGTTTTGTAGCTCTTTCAACCATTAGAGAGCTGATCGCCTCCCTTAAGGACATTGTAATTGTTTTTATTAATTAACACGTAGGCCCCTCCATGGATTTTAACTAAAAAAAGAATAAACTTGCAGTGGCTCTCTATTGCTCTGGCAATTTTAGGATTCTTTTTTGACCTTCTTCAGTCATTGGTTAATGATGTTTTTTTTTAGGGGAAACCCACGGAGGGACCTACGCATTAATATAAATCCAAAATTACAAGGTCCTTAAAAGGACCTCGAGCTCTCTACTACTCCAAAGAGCTACAAGACAAAGGACAAAAAACCCTATGAGCTCAAGGTCCCTGCTACACCAAAATACAATAAAACCTAAATAAAATCTATGGTGCATAAGATACAGCAGCCAAAAAGAGAGGAAGCGACGAACATAAGCCTTCAGCATAAGCTCCCAAATCAAATATTGAATAGAGCAATGACTTGCAAAAAAAGGATCCTACAAAATAGAGATTGAAGCACAAAAAAATCGCAACAAAATAACCAACAAAAATTAAATTGAAAGTACGCCAATTGAGTATTGTTACAATAATTCCAGCTCACACAACATCCCAAACCCCAATCATCAAAAACTTCAAAGAAACTACCAGTTGGTTAATGATGTTATATATATATATATATATATATATATATATATATATATATATGCCAATACTCAAAAATGCCAAAACTCAAAAAGTAAGAGTTGGACACATCCAGCAAAGAGAAGAACAGGTAATCCCAAAGAAGGAGGTAGCACCTTCTCAACTATTCAACAAACCAATCAAAAATTCACAAAATCTAAGCCAAATTAAGAAAACCAGAACACTCCTCAAATAAAAGAAAACCAAACCCATAAAACAGAAGCAACACCATGAAAAAACCCCAACCAATAATAAACCACCACATCAAGGGCAACCAAAGACCCACCAAAGGAAAAAACCACTTAAGGATTAATATAAGGGATACCCAGTTCATCCAGATTGAGCAAACCACGCAGAGGAACTGTAACAACAGCTCCAATGACATCAGTAAAACAAGTAAGGGTACAACCCTAGTTCGCAAGCCAATATGCACACCCATTCCCCTCCTTGTTAGTATGCATAAATTCATAATTGAAAAACCCCAAGAGATTTTTATTTTCTCTAATCTAGTAAAAGCAATCAGAGACACAAACCATATCCCCCTCAACTAAAAAGGGTCATAATTGAAACTCAAAGTTTAGCTCAATAAGTAAATTAGTTAAATTAAGAGAAACACATAATTGAATACCATAAAGAATGGCCAAAGTTATAGCTTTAACATAATTACCAGGAGTAGCAGGCCCAACAAAAGCAAGAATCATGCAGCTCTTGCTATCCTTTATGGTACCACCACAACCACAAAAAGACTCAAAGCACCATCCACATTCAATTTAAAGAAATTTTAAGGAGGTTTAATCCAATAAGTAATATTAGTACAAGTATGATTCGTACCATCCAACCACCTAATCCCTAAAGCCGTGCCAATAAAAAATAATAATTCTTCAAATTCTTATAAGAATGTAACTTAACAGCCACAAGCGAGCTAACCTTCTCCTTGACCCTCTGAATCACATTATGATGATTCATTTTCACATTATTGAAAATAGAATTATCCCTTTCCAACCATAGAAACCAGAGAATAAGAGAAGGAATAACATTACAAATATAGCCTTCATAGTTAATAAACCAAGAAGAAAGAATAGATTTAATGGATAGCTTGCCATTGAAGAAATTTAGCTGAAATAAATCATTGAAGTAGACCCAGGTTCTAACAGCAATCGGGCCAGAAATAAAAACATGTTGCATATTCTCCAAATGGTAGCAACATTGACATTTGGAAGCCATACTAAAACCTTTTTTAATGACATTATCATCCATGGGTAAATATCTATGATAAATTTTCCAAACAAAGACAGAAATAGTAGAAGGGATGCTCTTATGCCAATTACAATTATAAATATGATCAATATTTTCTTATCTCTAAAAGTATGCCAAGCATCCTTTAAATGGAAACCACTGTCTTTGGAGAAATCACTTTAAATATTATCCTCTGAATCAGTGTTTATAGGTAAGTTTAAAATGAGGTAAGTAATATAATCAGGAATAACATTAGAGAGTTTTTCATAATCCCAACAATTATCATTAAAAGAATAATTCACGTTAATCGAAGCAATAGAAGAAGAATTCAAAATAGAATCAATAGAATGTTTACCTAACCACTGATCCTTACAAAAATGTTACCATTACCAAACCCCCAGGAGATAAAGGGCTCCACCTCCCATTTAACTTTGCAAAGCTTTTTCCACACTATAGAATCACCTTGTTTAGAAATGCAATTAGTAGGATGCCTGCCAACATAATACTTTGATATCATAAATTTAGCCCAAAAATTATTCTTAGAATGCAAATTGTACCAAAGTTTAAAAGAAAAGGCCTTAGCCAGATCATAAAAATTCTTACAATGAAGACCACTTCATCCAAAACCCCACAACACTTATCTCATGTAGCCCAATGAATTTTAGAACTAGAAGAAGTGCCTTTCCAAAAAAATTTGTTAATAATTTTGTGAATCCTATCACAAATAGATTGCATTAGAAAAAATATTTTGAAAAGTATAAATCAATAAAGAGCAAAAAATAC
Organism: Dendrobium nobile; assembly: GCA_022539455.1. Lineage (NCBI taxonomy): Eukaryota > Viridiplantae > Streptophyta > Magnoliopsida > Asparagales > Orchidaceae > Dendrobium > Dendrobium nobile. Next base: position 35,876,207 of record CM039721.1, on the reverse strand, counting down.
TTTTAATAAGTGTAACTCTACCATCAAAATTAAGGAAATTGGACTCCCAAGATAGCAGGTTTTTTGGAAAGAGGAAATTAGATCATCAAACAGAAAAGATCTCCTCCTCCATTAAAAAGAGGAACACCTAGATATTTGATGGGCAAGTGAGCATGGATAAAACTAGTAAGATTTTTAATAACAGAAATACAATCATTAGAAATTATTTTGGGAGCAATGAAATAACTCTTATTATTATTAAAGGCTAAGCCACTATCAAATTGATAAAAGAAATCCATAATTTTTGCAAATTATTACTATAAGCATTAGTAAAAATAATAAAGTCATCCGCAAAACATAAATGGGATATGGGGAACCCTCCCAAAGTTCTAAAACAAAGGCCAAGATTAGCATCAAACAACCTACAAACCCCCCTAGACATAAATTCAATAGCTATAATAAAAAGAGCAGGGGAAATGGGATTATCCTGCCTTAATCCATGAGAAGCTTTGAAGAAGCCATGATTCGAGCCAATAACAACTTTAGTTTATTTGCAATTTTTAGGGTTAAATCTTCGATGGGTATTCTCTTGAACTTGGGGCTTCTGGCCCCTTATTTTTTTTGTTCATTTTTGTCTTTTTTATGGCAGATCCTCCACCTAACCTAAGAAGTAAAATGATCACCGATCATTCTATCCAAAAAATTGGTTTCTTTGACTTGTTTGGAACTGTTCCTAATTATGTTTCCTAATTTTTTTAAGGATGTCATCTCATGTTCTTCTACCTCAAATGCTCATGTTGTCTCCATTGAGTAATTATCATTTAATGGGGTTACTACATATTTTATTTCTGATGATGATGTGGTGAAGCTTGCTTACCTTTTCTAATTGAATTTGATTTCTAAATTTTCTCTTAGGCCTCAAAATTTGGATGCGATCAATATGTTTTCTTTTAATTTGATTCTAACTTATTTATTCTCTATTAGATTACAGGACCCTCATCATGTTATGATTTAGCTTTCAGATGATAGGGGTTATATTTATGTGTTTGCTAGACACTCTTGCTACATAAGAAATTATCAAATTTGTTTGCTTAAATGAACTCCATTCTTTGATAATAAAGAGGAGTCTCCTATCATTTCTATTTGGATTTCCTATCCTCATCTTCATTTACATCTCTTTAGTAATATGGTGCCTTATGCTCTTGGTTTGGTGTTTGGTCAGCCACTTCAAACTGACTAAGCTACTACATCTAAACTAGACTTTTTGCGGGTCAAATTTTAGTAGAAGTGGGTATATCTAAGAAATATCCCAAAGAAGTTTGGTTAGGATTTAAATCTCTTGGGTATATGCAAAAAGTTTAATTTTAAAAAGAACCTAATTTATTACGCATGTCAAAATTAATGGTTACTATAAAAATGGTTGTTTTATTTTTTGCATTATACTCTAAAAAAATAAAAAAAATAAAAAAATAAAACTTATCCTCAAGTTGAGGTGTTTGGGATTCAAGATAGGATTAACATGCAATATGAGGCTGATCATGGAGAAAATTTGTCAATTTCACTACAATCTTAAATATAACCCCTTCTCCAGGTGATGAGCTAAATGATACACACAATGATGCTTTACCTGTTAATGTTAATAATGACTTGAATTTTATGGCAATATTAAAGTTTATACGAAGAAAAAATTGAACTTGAACTCATTGGATTTAATATCTAAACAACATAATGATTCTCCTGCTCAAAAAATTGGAAATCCTACTTGATTTTTGGTTGCTGAATTTTCTAAGTCTTTTAGCAATTATTCTAATAAGATTTAGATTTTTTAAAAGACCGAGTTAACATTAACTTCTTTAATGACTTTAATCAGGCTATTTACACAGAAATTTCTACTTCTCAGTTTACTTATTTTGGCTCTTTTTTTATTGCATCTATTATACATGGTTGACAAAGTCATTGTAATAACAAAGGTTAGTTTACATTTGTGGATAATATTCATTGGATGGTAGGTGGTTATTTTTATATTATTACTAATACTAGTGAAAGTATTCACGGTTATTCTCCTAATCCCCAAGCCATGGAGAATTTTAATAATACAATTTTACATTTTAATATTAATGATATTGGCTTTTCTAGCTATAGCTTCACTTGGAATAGAGCTTTATGTGGCAAAGAATTGACCGTCTACTTTTAAATACTAACTTGATATCATCCTTTCCTCTTACTCATGTGTATCATTTAAACAAAAATTGTTCGTATCAAGCTCCTCTTTTACTTAGCATTAAATATGATAATAATTTTGGCACTATTCCTTTTAGATTTTAAAACATGTGGCTTTTACATGACTTTCTATAAAATTGTTGCTCAAAAATGGCATTGTCCCTTTGCTTCTGATGATAATGTAAAAGGTATGGTTCATCTTTGGTTTAGGTTGAAAATACTTAAACAAAAAATAACTTTGCGGAACAAGGTGATTTTCCAAAACTTATTTTCCAATAATTATGAGGCTAAACTAGCTGTTCAAAGGTTGAAAAATAGTATGTTGCAGGATCGTTCCAAAAATTACTTAGAATAGCTGAATTAGGTTAGGATTCATTAATTCGTCTTCATTAGATTGAAGAGGCTTATTGGAGAAAAAAGGTTGCTTCTAAACTATTACTGGAAGCAAATAGAAATACTAAATTTTTTTCATGCCATTGCTAATTTGGAAAGAGGTACTAATCATATTAATAAGAATCATTTAAAATATGGATTCTTATGTGAGGGTGTGAATCTTAATGTAAGCTCTACTGTGTATTATTTAAAAAATAATTTTGATTCTTCCTTTATTCTTATTCCTTTTGGCAACAGTGGTATCATTCTTTCTTTAAATAATAACGGCGATAACAATTCCCTAATGCAACTTCCCTCTAATCAAGAGGTTTGGGATACTATGAAAGGTATGAAGTTCAATATTATGGGAAGTCTAGATGGTTTCACAAAAAATATTTTTCAAAAAAACTCAGAATATTATTAAAACTGATTTGATGTAGGCAGTTAGAGATTTTTTCAGTGGTTCTGCCTACTCCAAATTCTTCACTACTACTATTATCATCTTAATTACCAAAAATGATGTTGTTAAACATTGAAAAAAATTTAGACCTATTAGTTTATGCTCTTTCTTTAATAATCTTATTTACAAATTTGTTATGGTTAAATTATCTTTAAAACTTCCTAAAATCATCTCTTTTGGTCAAACTGGCTTTGTAAAGGGGCTTAACAATTTTTTATAAGATTTTGTTGGCACAGTAATTTATTCATGATATACATTTTCATGTTAATGGTGGTAATGTAGAAAGATAGATATTACTGAATCCAATGATAATCCTAATTGGAATTTTCTTTAAAACATCTTGGATTAGTTTGGTGTTAATGATGGCTTTATTAACTGATTAAGAATTGTATTAAAGATTTGATATTTTATATGATTACTAATGGTAAGAATCATGGTTTTTTCAAAGCTTTGAACCATATTAGACAAGGAGATCCTATATCTCTGGATTTATTCATCATTACTATGGAAATTTTGTCTCATAGTCTTGACAATCTTTTTATTTAACATCCTAATCTTCATTTTGTTACTAATAGTGGTATTCCTATTTCTCATTTGAGTTTTGCTAATGATTTTAACATATTTTGAAATGCTTCTCATAAAAGTCATAAGGATAATTTTCATTTCCTTTTTAATTTTCAAGATAAGAGTATATTGATTTTTAACAAATGTAAAAGTTGCCTCATTTATGGGAAATTTGTTACGCAAAAAAGAATGACTGCTATTAAGAATGCTTTTTATTTTGCTGCTCAGAATCTTCCCATTATGTACTTGGGCACCACTTTATTTAAATATCAAAAAAGGTCTCATGTTGTTTAAGACATTTTCACTGTCATTAATAAAAAGTGCTCTCTAATTGTGCTTTAAAATTTTTATCTTTTGGTGGTACATTCATTTTAATTAAATAGTGTTATGCTCTATTTCCATATATATTATTTACACTATCCAACCTACTAATTCTATGGCTTTAAGGATGGAATGTATGATTAATAAATTTTTTTATAGCTCTAAGAATTATTCTAGTTGTATTCTTTGGGCTTCTAGGCATAGCTGTTGTGGTGTTGCGGAGGAAGGGGGTCTTATTTGCAAAAGTTTCACTTTTATGGCCCATGCTTTATCTTAAAAATTATGGTGTTCTTTTAAAACTAAAAGTAGCCTTTGGCTAACTTGATGCTGAGAAAGTATTGTATGGTTAAACATCCTCTTATTTGCCATTGGAAAAAGAATGATTTCCCTGTTCAGAAAAGACTTTGCACTATTAAGTGGGATGTTGAACATTATAAACACTAGGGAATTGGTGAAGGTAATGTCTTCTTTGGGCAAGATAACTAGATAGGTTTTAGTGTTATTGATACTTATTTAAATTCTCAATCCATTTCTTTTGTCAAGGTCAATAAGTTTTTAATTTGTAATAGTTGGATATTAATATGATGATAGGTAATGTCCTTGATAATTTGATTAACAAAATTTTTGAAATTCCCATCCAACTTGACATGAAAAATTGCATTTTATTTACCTTATCCAATGTAGGCAAGCTTTCTCTTAAGATGATTTGGAATGCTATTAGACCCATTTTTCCTAAATCTTTTTTATTTTATGATATTTAACAAAATAACTTTCTCATGTGTTATTCTATTTTAATTTGGAAAATTTTAAGGAAACTCTTATTGATTGATGATTTATTAATGAAAAAGGTTTTTTTAATGACGTTTAAATGTCAATGTTGATATCACATTAAAACTTTTAATCATGTTTTTCTCTTTGGTTCTTTTACTGCTAAGATTTGGAGATATTATGATGACAAGTTTAATATTAACCATATTAAAACTCATAGGGAGATTCACACTATGATAGCTTCTTGGTCTATTCCTACTATGGGTCAGATTAGAAACAATTATACTCTTTGGTTTTTGTGGGTTGATAGAAATGATTTTAAGCCTAAAATTGTTAATGGATGCCAATGTTATCATATAACATTTCTAAGATCAACGATAAAGTGCAACAGATGTTTGTGACCAACCTTAGTTCCAAAAAAATTTTAAGAATTATATTTGAGTGGCATCTAAATTTGGCATTTCTTTAAGTGATTATAAAGGGTTAGATCCTTACAAAATTGTTAGATGGATTAAACCTCAAATGCCTTATATTAATTCAAACACTGATTGTTCTATAAATATTACCTTTGTTGGCCATGGTGATATTATTAGGGACTTTAGAGGAAATGTGTTTTACATGTACTCTAGTCCTTTTCCCTGTTGTTCTACTATTAATGCTATGCTTAAGGCTCAGTCTTAACCTTTTCTATGACAAGAATTTTAGAATTATTTGGATTGAAGTTGATGTTATGCTTATTTTACTCTTAATTCAAAATGATAATCTTAGTAATCCTAATAATTTTTATATTATTCACATAATTAAGTAGCTTTTTAGGCTTTTCAATGTTTACATTACTCATATTTATAGAGAAGGAAAATTATTATGCTGACTGGTTAGCTAATTAAGTTAGTTAGTTATCAAAATACACTGAATTTGATGGTGCTCATTTGCCTTGATTATTAAGATGCATGTCATATCTAGATAAAGTTGGCTTGCCTTATCTTAGGCTATAGTGTTGTATTTTTGGTTCTTTCCTTCATTGTCTATTCTTTTGTTTTTTTCATGTGGTGGTGTTTTGTTGTGTTTTGGGCTATTTTTGTCCATGAAGTAGGTTGATGCTTCTTGCTTGAGTTATTTATTTTGCTAGTTGGCATTTTTTATGTTATTATTTTGTGGGGGCCTGTTGTTTCTTTTTAATGGGTTATAGTGGTGGTATCTCTCTCTCATTTTCTCTTTTTGTGTGTGTGTGTGTGGGGGGGGGGGGGGGGGGGGGGGGGGGGGTCCTCTCCTTTGTGTTCGCTTATTGTGTCTTTATGTCACATGCTGGGAGTTCGACCCCCGTTCTTATTTAAAGGAAGTTCCTACTTATTCCCTGGAATTTTTGCACTTCTCCTTTCTACTATAAATTTTTTCCTATCATTATAATGATGTTATAGAAGTTGTATTGTATGATAGTTTTTAAGGGTTTGATTTGTCCTACTCTCTTTGCTTAGGACCTTATTTTGGATTCTTTTGAATTATTGGAGTTCTCTCATAATTCTATTTTGTTAGTGATTAACGTATGTAATTATTGGATGAGTGATGTCTGATGCTCACGTGCTTGTTATTCCGAAGGTTTTTTGGGTCATACGGGAAAACCAATAGGTAAGATTTGGTTCTCTTATCCTCTTCTCTTTTTGATTTTTGTCTACTGGCATGGAGATGTTCATTCTCTCATTTTTTGGGGCTAACTGTAATTCTTGTTCTAATTACTACAACATTTCACTTATTTTTGTAGCTATTATTTTTTTTTATAGATTTTTTTATCAATTCTTCTTTTATGTATGCCTTTTTTTTGGGTGGAAAGAGTGAGGTCAAAGTGGATCTTGGCTTTTTTTTTTTTGGTTGTTGGCCTTTTGCCAACCTAGCATGTATTTAGGTTACCTTATACATGTTCTTAGTGTGGAAATCTAGCTCTTAAGTTTTTATTTTGCTTTTTTTGTATCTCGTTTGCATAGTAGTGGGCTTGAGCTCCCCTTATGAACATTGTACTTTTTTTTTATATTAACGCATAAGCTTCTTGGTGGTTTTCTACCAAAATAAAAATGATTGAATAAACCTTTATGGCTCAATCATGCCATGACCCTAGACATATTCAAATAAATTCCAAATATCATTTGGAGTTGATTGAACCTAAACTCCAGACTTGGTAAACTTGGTTGACCAAGTCAACATAGGTTGACCAAATTAATCCATATGCCCTTAAATATGCATTTCATATATATAGATTATACCACAACCTAAATCCTCCTCTTATAAGATCCAACTATTTATTGGAATAAATTGGACCTAACCCCAACCCCTTATGAACTCTTGTTGACCATCATAAACCTAAGCCCTATAAACCATAAATTCATTGATCTAGACAAAAGAAAGGCACCTAAACAATTTATTACTATCCATTGGGTCAGTAATGATCATCTCTAGGTGACTTCGCACTTAGGTCCTCTTAGGCTAACCCAAGTTACCAAAAGAGGTTTCACATGAGCCATCTCCTAGCCTATATCAAATTGGCCTAAGAAGACACTTGCATTCGGCGCCCCTAACCCCATGCATCTATCATAGTCAGCATAGTCCATGACCTAAACTAAGTCAGCTAGTTGGGCAAACCCAAATAAAAAAATATAAATAACTGAACCATATTGCAATTTAGACCAACCAAGGGCTAACCATTGCATGCATCTTGTTAAAATAACTTTTAGACACTTGTCCTAATCAACTTATGCCAAGTGGTGGACAATGGAGGCTTGAATTTAAGAAAATAGTTGTTGTTGTCCACTATTTTTGCTCTAACTTGCACCTAACTTCCTATGTGCACTCATGTTATAATATAGGAGCCCGATCTTACGATTTGATTATTATAAATATTATTTGATATTTATTTTTTTTCTCTTGCTTTATATAGTGTATATCTTTTCTCTGCATCACTAACATTTTTAGGTTGAAAGAGTGTAATTTAATTTTTTTTCTTAAGTTAATGCAAGTAATAAGATGTATGATAGCTTAGCAACAATGCATACATACACAAATTGGAATGAAAAATATTTATTTTAAATTTTTTTAATCATATTATAGGATTCATATCATATTATATGCTTAGAAAAAATATAAATAATTCAAATATTTAAGTTAAATGAGAGGAATTAATTTTGGTTATAAGAAATTTTATTGCACAAATAACAAATCCTATAAGATAATCAAACCCATAGTTGAATCTTAATTAAAATAGGAAAATTTAAATTTTGAATTTTTTATTATTTATATTGTACAAATTTAATCATATTTTATGATTTGTAATTAATGTTACATAACTTAAGTTCAAGTGTTAAGGAATCAAATTAGATCTATAAAGATCATAAAGTTTAATCATGCATCATATTGTACAAAGCACTCGAGGATACTCTAGATGTACTTTAGTTTATCCTATATAATCAGATGTTTAATTTGAACTAATCACATTTATAGTTACTTCAGTTGTAACCTACACAGTAACTCTTCATTTAATACATTGGCCTTCGTGTCCCTCTGCTTCAATTATTGATTCTTATTTCAACATTATCATTTAGGCATCTCATTAATAGTAGAGGATGACCGATCTAAAACTAACTATAAACTTTGGAATCATAACATACAAAATTCTCTAGTCATTGGTTGATAGCAAGCAGAGGGAATTTTAGACGAGAAAAGACAATAGGTTTAACAACTTTGAGAGAAGCTATAAAACCACCCTTGATTGTAACCTATATAGTTTCTTTTAGGGTAAAGAACTATGTTTCATTTATAATCTTTATTATATTCTTTATTCTAGATAAAAAATTTATCATCTTAACTTTCTCAAATGATGACTAACCAATGAAAATATTTACATTATCAAAAAATTTGAAGAATGATTTATTGACCTTCTTTCTAAAATTGATACAAATATTTATATCAATTTCTAAACTTACTGACATCAAACTAGATATTTAGATCAGGAGAAAGTACTAAGGTAAATCTATTGAATCCTAATAGCAAGTTTAAATTTTAATTAATCTTGAATTTAGATTTTATTTTGAATTGAATTTAAGTGACTTCAGATTAGGAAAGTAACTGAATTTAAAATTTACGTCTTTTCTCTAAAATTGAGATGGTTTGAATCAAGATTTAAATATGAATATTTGCGAAGAAAAATCCATAGCTAGTACCAATGCAATAAATTTGACTAGAGAATTGAACCAAAGATTATAGATAATGACCAACACTATACATTGAACCTCAAGAATTGAACCACAATTTTATATATATATAAAAAAAACTAATTCAACATATTGGACCTTGAGAAATGAACCTCAATTTTATAAGGGACCAATATTACACCTCAAGAATTGAACCAAGGTTTTCCATAAAAGGACAAATTCAATATATATATATATATATATATATATATATATATATATATATATATATATATATATATATATATATATATATATATATATATATATATATATATAGGTTAAAACCCACAACAGGGGCTTATGCGTTGATAGAAAAAATGTATTATAAGTCCTAAAGGGGAATGCTAGCTCACTACAGCTCCAAGGAGCTTACAAAATAAAAAGAAAAATAAAAACCTAGGAGACAACAATTCCCACTAAGCACAAGTAAAAAAGGGCCTAAGAACAATCTAAAAACTAAAATAAAAGAGGCACTAAAATCAACAATCAGTTTAGCCTCGGCAGCAAAAAAGGGATCCTGAACTAAATAAGCCCTATTCTCCAAAAACCTGTAAAAAAAAAGGCCTGCAGGGACACCAAAAATAGCAATTAACACAATAAATATAATATTAGAATAAAACAAGGTATTACAAGGGTAGGTCAATCTCCCAGAAGGATTATCATTGGGCTATTTGAAATTCTAATGCATAAACTTGAAAAAGAACAGAATATCCACCATTTTGAACACACCAACAGCTAAATTAATTAATTGAATCTGACAACAGGAGATAGAAAATAAATTCATAATCATCAAAGTCAATCTGAAAATACAGCAGAACCCAAAAGTATCAAGAATAGGGAACTAGTAATGTCAGCAATCAACATATACCTGAGGAGCAGGATGATCATCAACCCATAAGCACCAATCCAATAACTAAAAGGCAACTAGGGATAAAGGCTAATAGAGCTATGGAAGTTACAAAACCAGCAGCCATCACTAGGGTAGACCAAATTCTGCTCAATCCTACCTCCAAAATAACTCTGCCATAATAAGATAAACAACATAGATAGATAATAATGGAGGAAGCCATAAATGGGACATAAAGAAGCCCACAAACTAACAAATATGTCCCTAAATGGAGCAATAATCCAACAAAAAAGAAAAGATGAAAAGCACAGTAACAGTAGAAGACTACTAAGGTGATTTTGTCTGATCTATCAGTAACAGTAGAAGAAAAACTAACTAATGTTGATCGTGATGTTTTAGCTAAGTGAGATGATAATTTGGTAATTGAAGACCCTCTAGATAAATCATGTTCTTTGGGCTAATGATGCTGCAGATGGCAAGATTTTATCTACTGTAAATTCTGAAAATCTACCTAATGTTAATAACTTCAAAATTTTGGAATCCTGTTGTGATGCTGACGATCCGAAGGCTCGTTCATTTAATGTTGAATTGTTGGTTGATGATATAGAAGAGGGGGAACTTGTTAATGTAGTGGAAAAGCCTTCTAATTCAGCTTGAAAGAAAGTTATTGAAAGTTCTATTGGGGAAAAATTCAAGCTTCAAAAAGAACTTAAATCATTAAGTAAAGCAAATATTCTTCAACATAATAGAAAAGGTGATGTATTTAATAGAGGTAGGAGAGGGAGTAATCCCAATTATTATCTTTAATGTCTTCTATAGCTGTTTGGAATTGTAGAGGGGCTAGGAAGAGTGAAGCCTCTAATTACTTAAAGGAATTTGTGAAAGAACATGATGTGTTTTTTGTTGGGCTGTTCCAAACTAATATTTCATCTATTGATAAATTACATTTCAATAGATTTATTGGTTGCAAGTAGGACTTCTTTCTTTTTCTTGTTGAGGGTTTATCCGGAGGTATCATGGTTTGTTGGAGGTCTGACATGTACTATTTCTCTGTTATAGAATCTTCTTCTCAAGCTGTATTTTGGGAGCTTACTATTACCAATAAAGGTGTGTGGCTTGTTGCTACGATTTATGGTAGTAGAGATTCCTATAAAAGAAGAATCTTATAGAATAAATTTGAAGTTCTTATAGGTAGTAAGCTTCATTTAATTATGCGAGGGGACTTATTTGTATTTTGTCTCAAGAAGAAAAAAGAGGAGGGAAAAAGTTTGTGCTTTCTCAAGGATCTCTAGATATGTGTATGTTTATGAATAATTATGATTTTCATGGCATAGGAGTGATTAGTCCAAAATTTACTTTGATGATAAGAAAGGTGTTGCTTGTATCCTCGAAAGGTTGGATCAGTGTGTTCTGAATACGGCTGCTTTAGCAGCTCTCCAATTGGTGACTATTCGACATCTAGAAAGAATAGCTTCAGACCACTGTCCCATCTTGATTATGATATTCTTGTAATGTTTTCAGAAAAGTAAGTTTTTAAATTTGAAGACGTCTAGGCTTCTTTTCTAACTTCAGTATCAATTATGTCCAAATCTTTGGAGAAGAAAGTTCAAGGAGATGTGGTTCATTCTCTAAATCTTAAATTCAAAAGAGCTTTGAGAGTGTTATATTTCTAGAGTAAATCCAAACATTAGAATTTGATGAATCTGAAGGACTATCTTAAGAAAGATATTTTATTATTTCAAGAAGAAGAAGCTTGTGAGAAAATATTTTATCTCTAAACGCTTTATTTTATTATAATTTTTATTTAAATATAATTCTTTTATGTATTTAATTTTTTTAATAGAATATATTAAAATTTATATTGTATAATAAATTTATATTATTTAAATAGAGAAAGAGAAGGAGAGAGGGATAGATTTTTAAAATACTTTTTGAAACAAAATATATTTTATTTAGATATGAAAAATAGTTTGCTTTATTTATGTTTTTGAACATTCTCTTTCAATTGAATCCGTATAGTCGGATATTAGTCCGCCTCGAAAGACAGACGGATATCCTTCTGTCGATTCCAAAGAAAGAGAACAAACAATTCGCTTTCCTAATCGGGTATGACGTAGGGAGTATACAAATCACCCGAAAGGATGATTAGTATCTTCCCTACTTACCTAATTAGACTAGTGAATTGTTCGATTCATCCCTAAAATCAAGCATATTGATGATATTTGATTTACTTATGAAAATAAATCGAATACCTATCTATTTCTTGATTGTAAGGAATGGGTCTAAATAAAAATATAGATAAAGCAGGGTTTTCTATTTGAAAATAGGAATTTTATCTTCTCACACGATTTGCTTTATTTATATTTAGGATATATTTCTCCTAATTAAATTGACATAATCGGGTATTATACTGCCCCGAAAGACAGACTAATACCTTTCTATTGATTTTAAAGGGAGAAGCAGTACAACTCGTTCTCCTAATCAGGTGTAGTATAGAGAATATTCAAATCATCCTGAAGGGATGACGAGTACATTCTCTAATAGACCTGATTAGATTAACGAGTTATAAATTTATTTCTATAATCAGGTATAGTAGATATTTGATTTGTTAGCGAGAAACAAATCAAATATCTATCTATTACCTAATTCTAGAAATAACTCCTAAACGTGAATAAAACCTAATCTACTTCCACAGATCTTTCCCCTACCTCAGAAAATAACTTAGATAGGGTTTAGATTATTCTGGGATCTAGACTCCCTACAGGGGCAAGCCCCTCTAGTTAATTACATCTCCTAAGAGAACACTCTAGATTTAAATGAAGACTAAGTGATTTCCAAAATTATATATATGTATTTAATTAAATATTTGGGCAATTAAATTTTCACGATCAGGCTTTAGATTATAGAGTTGTTATTTGACTTTAGAAGGATTTAGAATTGATTAGAGGACTGGAAATGTGTAGAGAGAGGTGTATACAATCTGGACTTACTACCTGCCTAGAGTGGGCTGCCAGCTAACAGTCCAAATCACAACAATTTGCCGATGATGCAAGATTTTAGGGTGGCTCTATCCTAGGAATCAAGGAGTTTATTAAAGAATCTAAAATAAATGCAAGGGAATATGCTTACAAAAACCAAAAATCTACTCGTATGCGAATGATGTATGAAACAAATGTATATAAAAAAAATTGATTTTATTAATATAATTTTTATCGGTTACACCCCAGAATTTGCAGTAAAGTAATGGTGGCCAGGCCCCACCAACAACAAACCTGGGTTCTAAACCTATAGAAAGTAGAATTAAATATAACTGCTTATGGTCTTCTATGGAATTCCAAAAAGGAACGTCCTTCTATGGGAGGACATTACTTTTTGGAGCCCCATTTGTATGTTTATAAGCAGTTATCTTTAATTCTTTTACAGACTCCAGACGCTGTACAGACTCAATCTATATATAACAATTCTAGGAAATAAAAAGCAGTACATCAGATCCTAAGAACATTCTACTGTTGCAGTAGTATAAAAGATAGGAAATAAAGCAGTTATATAATGATGCATGTTATGAGTGTGTTGTGTATAGTTATAAATGCAGGAAAGTAAAGACAGAAAAGTAAATACAGCGGCCCTCACTTTATTGACTCCGCTCTCTGGTGTACAGACAGAATAAGTAGATATGTTATATTTATGCAGTACAGAAAAGTAAGCAATCACACATAGGTGCCCTATAGGCAAGACACCCGCAAACAAACCACCAGCCTAACTTAGACTAAAGTTGGTTGTCCTAGCAAACATCTAAGTGTGTGAAGAAAGCTGTGTGGCTTGGGTAAGTCCTAATGGGTTTATTTGTTTGAATTGCATGTATTATTAAGATTGATTTATTACAGGCCCAAGGAATTTGGTTAAAGTTTAAGTAAAGTGTATTTGAATTTATTAAGAATTATTCCAATTTTAAATGTTGGAGTTATTTAATTTAGTTATAAAGAACTTATAGATTAATAATTTCCTAAGTGCAGGAAATCATCAATTTATAAATCCTAGGACTTTCAGAATAAATACCCGTCTTAGACAGAAGATAGATATTTATTTTAAAAGACTCCAAAATTTTATTAGGGAGAGAGAAAGGGACTTTACAAATGTAATACAACGTGCCCTCCCGAAGGAATCTAGCACGTCGTATAAGGTCGGTCGTTTATTATTTTTGTTTGGAGATCTCCAAATCCAAATGGGTTAGTGCCTTCCTAGAATGAGTCATGCACAATCCATAGGAGATCTTTTGATTATTTAGATGTATTAATGGTCTTTCGAAATCAAAATGCCTAAACCCCTCCAAAAGGAATCAAACTTTAGGCATAAAAGACCTGAATTCGTTTAATCTAAATTAATTATCAAATCTGACTGATTAAGACAAATCTTAACCAATCAAATTATCAAACTAATTTAGATTAAAGGAATTTAGAATTTAATTAAAAAATTAATGGATTTTAATTAATAATATTCAGAAATCTTAAGAATTGGGGGTTTATTGAATTATTAAGGACTTGAGGTTTGATTTAAAAAGATTTGATTTTTAATATTGGTTGGATCCCACCTTTGTTTCACACCGAGGCCATGAAGTTTATTTCACCTTCCTTAGGGCTAAGCTAATAGCCTCGTAGGCCTGGGTTACCCAGTAGTACCCGGTATAGTTAAGTAGCTTAAGTTAGTTAAGAATTAGGAGTTAATGAATTTTATTAGAAATGTGTTGGATTACTGATTTTAGAAGTTGGTTAGTCATTTTTAGAGTTTTAAACAATTCTTGAATTTTTTTAGGAATTATTGGAATATTTTGATCATTTAATTAAGGGGTCAAAAATTGACTTTTTATTTAAAGGTATTTTCTATAAAATTAGCATTTTATTAAAATATTAGACCTTAAGACGATCAGTTATAATGTAAGTTTGCTGAAATTGGATTTTTCTGGATTTAGTTATGAAGGTTTGAAGTTTTGAACTAGTTTTGACCTACATTTGACCAATCTATTGACTTTTTGAATTTAAAAGTTTTCTGAAATTTTTATATTTTTAATAAATATTAGACCTTATTATGAGTTGAATGCAACTGAGTTTGCTCAATTTGAATCTTTCTTGAATTAGTTATGATTTTTCAAAGTTTGAGGTATTTAATGAATATTTGGAAATTGTTTAATTAAGGCCCTTTTTATGGTTTTGCTCCAAATGGACTCCAAACCACTTGAAATCAACTCCAAAGGTCAGAGATGACCTAAGGAGGGATTTCCAAGTGTTTGGAAATTTATTATAATTTTTAATTATTATTAATTAATTAAATCAGTTAAATATTAAATTTTCTTTAAAATTAAATTAAGATTTAAATTGCTGTCAAATTGATTTGATTTTAATTTTCATTGGTTAAGGATTCCATTCTGGCCAGTTAGAGGTATTATTTATAATTTTTGGGTTTAATATTGATTTATTACATTTTCTGGAAGGTTAGGTGATTAAGGATTAATTAAGGGTTTGATTTAGACTTAATGAAATTCAATGAACTTTGGATTTGTATTTTTATTTTGAATGATTTGATATGTGTTTTAAAACCAGTTAGAATGATTTGGAGTTGATTTAGACTTTGGAGATTTTTATTTTTATTTTTTTGTTTTTGATTTATTTGGGAATTTATCAAGACAAAAGAGTGAAAATCCTTAATCTACTAGTTGTTATGAGGTCAATTACTGTCCAATCAAAGTATATTTGATTAAAGGATTGTGACACTAATTTTCTACGTTTATGTTTCAATCCCAAAAAGGGATGTGTGTAGTTCTTCCTAGATTTGGCTAAGTTGGCTAAGACCAAGTCCTTAATTGTTGTCCTTAGTGTCACTAGGTTATATGTAAGCAAATCAATGTTCTTCTAACCCTTGGACACTAAATATAAGCACACAATAAAGCAAATCATGAACAAAATAAAGTGCCCTAATGCTCTATGGAATGAATGTAGTAGATTATTATAAATATAGGTCGCTTAGTGACCTATAAACTTAAATAATTCACTATAGAGGAACAGATATATCAAATTAGACAGAAGTGGTTTTGAGATACATATCCATGTGTATATATATCAATATCTCCAAATCAACAATCAATCTAGTTTGATAAAAAGGATCATGTATAGTTTTATAGTCATTAATATAAGTTGACATGATACAGGAGATAAATTTTAATTTAATTATACATGACCAAAATCTAAAATACATTTTCAGTGAAAAAGGACTTCACACTGAATCCATAGAGCCCTAACATGCTATGATTTGGATTTAAATGAGTTGTTTATGAATTTCCAAAGATCTAAATCAAGATTTGACCTAGATCCTTATAAATCCATAAACTGAATGAAATTGCATCAAATAGCCTTAAGAAAATTACAGGAGATTAACCTTAGACCCTATTATGTCTCTGTCAAGTTTCAGCCAAAGATGATTTTTATATTTTTGTTTAAAAATAAATAAAAGTTTTCTGTATAATTGAAATTACTAATAAACTACTGGTCAAAATAATTTTTAATTATTTTTATAATATAGTACATAAAAATACGAACAAAACGAGCCCAAAAACACCAAAATTGATTTAGAAATAAAATTCCAATCAAATTTTGAAGTTCCAAGCATTTTCTGAAATTATTTTAAATATTTTGAATGCTAGTCAAACAGCGGCGCTAACTAGGACACGCGGCGGGAGCGGGTGGGGCCACACGGAGGGCGGCGATTTGGCAGGTCCCGCCACTAATCCAGCGCGGCATGATTTTGAGCTGTTAGATCTACCGCGGTTCTGATCTAACGGTCAAGATTAGATCCCGCGGTCGATCTGAACTCAACTTGATTGGACGGCAGATCCGATCTCCACGGTTTGGATTCATGGTGTAGATCCGGTCGAACAGGGCTCTGGGAAACCAGGATTTCACAGGATTGAAGCGGGATTCGATCCAGACTTGATCACGGCCGTTGATCTAAATATAGTAGATCTAACGGCAGAGACATTGTCTTCTTCCTCCGGCCAAAACCGAACATCCCAAGCTCTTTTTTATCTCATTTTCGTGATATACTCAACCAAACGCTTTGAAACTTTAAAAAGAGACATAAAAGGATCTAAGGAAGAATGGGGGATTATTTTCTTAGCCATTGATACAATTTTTGATGAGTTATTTAAGAACCTAGAAAACAAACTAGGGTTTAGGATTTATCACCGTAGAATGGATCGATTGGGTTGATTCTTTCACGGTTGAATTTGTAGGCTGTCCACGTGTTGTTCTCCTTCAAGCTCCGAGCTCAGAGGATCACTGGAAGCAGAGTTGGACAGAGATGGCTCTCGGTCAACCGCTGATCTCGCCGCCGGTAGCTTTGAAACGTCGAGAATCGATGGGAAAATGAAGGTAGAGCTCAAGCGAGTTGAAACGAAACTCTCAAAGCTCTGGGAAATGACTGGAATGCAATATCGCTTCTCATGAGCTCTTCCCGCCTCTCTACCCTATTCCAGCAATGAGAGTTTGCTTGGATGGTTGGGATCAATCAGGGACGTCTCTGGGATGGTTGACACCTGGCCCAGGTGGTTAGAGCACAGAGAGAAGGACTGTACGGGGCAGGCTGAGCTGGCCACCCCCTCATTTGTCCTCACATGGGAGGGGACCATCCGAGCTGGCTAGGCTTGAACCAAGGCCGAGTTAGGTCAGGTTAGCTCCTAGGAAACTTCTAGAGTCGGGTTCAGAGGCTAGGCAAGCCGGGTTTAGGCTGGGGAGTTTAGGTTGAGCGAGTTGACCATTTGAAATGGTTTTTGAAGATTTTCATTGACTGGTTTGACCAGTCAATGAGTTCAAACTAATGAGGAGGATTCTAGGAGACTTCTGGGATGTGTTTGGACAGTTGGATTAGTCCCAGACGAAATGGATTGAATTCGGGAGGGTACTTGATCATGTTTGACCCCTTTTTCAAGCTCCCATTGACTGTTTGACCAGTCAAGGGGTCAATGAAAGCTGAGGTGCCAGTGAAGGAGTCTAGTGAATTGGTTTGGAGGGAGTCTTACACCATTACTTCAAATATTAAGTATGTAAATGGAATTTAGGGAGGATTTGACCAAGAATTGAGGTTTGACCAAGTCAAACTTGGTGTAATTTGACTCCAAATAAGTTGAATGGACCTGACTAAAGTTTTGATGTGGATTTGAGAGTTTGAATGAGTCAGGTAGATCAAATGGGTTGAAATGACTCATTAAGAGCCTTAAGGGAGAATTGGGTCTACTAGGTTGACTGGGTCGACCAGGTTGACCCAGAGTATGGGTCTGGACTTGATAGGTTTAAAACAATATCAGGAGTCTGGTGGATGTGGTTTTCAGGGCTCGAATAGGTCATTTGGATCAAATCACCTATTTGAACCCTTAAAGGGTCTCTTAGGTCAACCCTGTTGACTTGGTCAACCAGGTTGACCCAGAGTTTGGAAATAGGTCTAACAGGTTTGAAATGTCATTTGAAACTTGCTGGAGGTGGTTGTATTTAGTTTGGAGATCATTTGGATTGAAATGTCTATTTAAGCCCCAAGGGGGTATTTTGGTCATTTTGGGTTCATGGGTATCGGGGGTTGAAATGAATAACAAAAAAAATGCAGTTTATTAATCAACATGTTAGGATTAATGGTCAGGAAGTGATTGGAAGCTTTGGAGGAAGCTCCAAGGTCAAGATCCACTGGATGAAAGGTCTAATGGCATAGACTGTAAATATTTGAAAGTTTTACAGCCTTCGGAATTCAATTTAGTTTCTGGGGTTAGAGACCTCAGAAAGTACTCAAATTTGGAGGGTTGACTCTAGAGACATATCCCATCAGTATGAAACTGACAGAGCCTGAATCAGAGTTCACTTGACTGGGTTTTGAAGTTCTTAAAAATTCACTGGGAAAGGCCTTTAGGATTGAGCCTTGGGGCCTGGAATCTGAGTCTGGAATTGAGTTGGATTTGAAATGACTTGAGTCTGGATTGGGTTTAGGATCTCATTAAAGACCTCATACAAAAATGAGGTCAACAAAGCTGAAGGTGGTGGTCTGACTTAAGATAAGTTGTTATTGCTGAAAAGTAAGGTACATGAACTTAATTCTACTCTTGCTAGACTTAATGCTTGGTGTAGGCAAAGGGGAAAAGTGAAGTGGATAGCTGAAGGGGACTCCAATTCAAAGTTTTTTCATGTGTTTGGAATGGGTAGTCATAGTGGAAATTAGATTAATCAGATTAAAGACAACAATGGATTGTGGGTTGAAGATCAAAATCATATTGAAGAAGTTTTTTATGATTTATTTAAAAGTAAATGGAAGGACGGAAAATGCAAATTGAAGGGATGGCCGTCTCCTTCTCAAGTGTTGGACGATGTTGATAAAGGAATCTTTCTTGCTGATTTCACAAAGGATGAATTGGAAAGAGTTGTTGGACAATTGGAAGCTAATATATCTCAAGGTATTGATGGTGTTTATTACACTTTCTTTAAAAATTATTGGTATATTATTAAAAAGGATGTATGAAGGGAAGTTAATTCTTCTTTTATGTCTAATACTATGAATTCTAAGTGGAAGGAAACATTAGTGGTGCTTATCCCTAAAGTGAATAATCCTGTGAATCCCTCTAACTTTAGAGCAATTGGCCTTTCTTTCATTCATTTATAAGATTTTGGCTAGGATGTTATTAAATAGATTGAATTATTTCATTCCTAAGATTATTTCAGAAGATCAATATGCTTTTGTATAAGGACATTCTTTATCGGACAACATTTTGCTTGCTCAAGAGTTATTTAATAAGTTCAGATTTTCTAAATCTAAGAAAGGGTTGATGGAAATAAAATTTGATATGGAGCAAGCTATTGATTGTATGGGGTGGTCCACTCCTAAGCAAGTTTTAAACAATTTGGGTTTTATAGATAAATATTATAATCTCTTATTTTAGTGTGTTGTTGATCCAAAGTTTTCTATTATGATTAATGGTAAAATTTTGAAGTGGATTGAGGCTAAGCGTGGATTTAGACAAGGGTGTCCCTTGTAACCTTATCTTTTCATATTATGTTCTCAATTACTTTCTGATGCTTTTACTCAAAGAGGGAAAAACATTGGTATTAAAGTTGCTCCAAATGCAAAAAAAATTTCCCATCTATTAAATGTAGATGACATTATTATCTTTTTAGAAGCCAAGTATAGATGAGTGGATATAGTAAATGGTCTGGCCAGAGGTGAATTTTCAGAAATCTTCTATTCTTTTTGGGAAGTTAATTAAAAGGAGTATGAGTGCTCTTTCTGGACTCTTAGGTTTCAAAGTTATAAAAGAAATGAAGTATCTTGGTGTCAAGATTATTTTATGAAGATTGATTTTTTCAGATTTCCAAAATCTGTTGAGAAAAGGTCTTAGTCGATTGAATGTTTGGGGTAACCGATTCTTATATCTAGCGAGGAAGTTGCTTCTTATAAAATCAACATTTCTTTCTCTTCCTACCTTTTTATCTACTCATTCTTTAGTCCCTATCAGAGTATTAAATGATTTTGATAGAATGAGTAGGGATATCTTATGTAATAAACAAGATGGTAATAATGCTCTTCATTATGTTTCATGGGAAGTATTATGTAAATTTTGAAGTATGGGAGGTCAAGGTTTCCAATCAGCTGTTGATAGAGTTGGTCTGTTGAGGGAAAAATTTGCTTGGAATTTCATCTCAAAGCCTTCTTCTCTTCCTAACAGGACTTTGATCTCTAAATATGGAAACAAATTTAGAATTGTGAAAATAAAAGGAATTTCTCTCCCACGTGGAAGATCATTTTGAGTGGAGCTAAATTTCTCCTTCTAATTGTTAGATGGAAAGTCTCTAATGGTTATGAAATAAATACCATTAAGGAAGTTTGGATTTTGGATAAGTTAATTGGAAAGTGGCCTATGTTTGTTGCAGATAGAAATGAAGATGTGAAATTTCTGGTGAATTTTATATGCTATGGTAAGTGGGATGAATCATGTTTGATGCAGGTTTTTGGAATACATTTGGTGGATGTTATCATGGTAGTTCCTATTCTTTAAGAATTGCATATGATAAGGTGGTGTATATTTCCAAATGTTCAGGAAAATCTATCACTGCTTTGGTTGCTCAAAAGTTAAGCAAAAATGGTGATGAGGATTCTCATTGGAAGTGGCAAAATAATCTAAAGCTAAGGACCCATGTAGATTTATTCTTGTGGCGTTTAATCATCAATGCAATTCCTACAAATGAGTTCTTGATATGTAGAAGGTTGTTGGTCTTTAATGGTTGCCTGACAGGATGTAAGTTTGCTAAAATTTTTGAACATATTGTTGTTAGTTATGTGAAGCTAATTCAAGTGTTTAATATTCTTATTAAATGGGGGTTCATGGTTTCAATTTTTTTCATCACTTGATGAGTGCTTTTTGGAATTGGATGCTTTGGCAAATTCTAACCAGTTCATTGGAAATGTTCATTGCTCTGATATTTTCTTCTCTTGGAAAAGTAGGAATAAGATAAAACATGGTGGAAAAGAGAATGTGTGGTATTCATTGAATCTAATGCAATTAGCTTTACTACTACTTCTTTTTGTCTTATTCATAGTTCAGATTATTGGCATACCAACCAACTATTGCAACTGTCTTATTATTCTTGGCATCCTCGTCCACCTGAAAGGATAAAGCTTAATATTGATGCCTCTTTAATGAGCAACAATAAAGCTGGTATAGGAGGTGTCTTCAGAGATCACAAAGAAAGATTTATGTGTGCTTTTGGTGTTAGCCGTATGCATTGGGATTTGGCTCATTTGGATCTATTTTCAATCCTATCAGTGAGAAGATTTGTTCAAGAATGGAGGTTTGATTATATGGGCGCCATTAGTGAGGGTGATAATCATAATGTAATCAATTTTGTTCAGAGGCTATTGAATAAAGATGATGTCAAGGAGGACTACCTAAAGCTAGAAGATTTATCTTTTCTTAAAGATTTCAATCAAGTTCAATGTCATTTTGCAAATAGGAATTGCAATAAGTTAGCATATTGTTGTGCTAACTATGCTTGTTCTTTAGATTTTTTTTGGGATAACTTAGGTTGTAATAGGAATCATCCTCTCTTTATTTCTTTGTTAAAGGAGGAATTTGATTGTGGATCAATCACTTTGTAGTTTGTAAATCTTTTTTAATAAAATTGCTCTATGCATTCCTTAAAAAAAAAAAGAATACAATAATTAGAAACAACTTCAATACCAATGTTTGAAATGCCAGAGAAAGACATAATCTAATCCCATGAAGAGTAGCCAAGAGAACGACAAAGTTCTCATTACAGCTAAAAATAGGAGCCACAAAAATGAATAATAAGATTACCAAGACTATCCCAAATAACCCCACCAAACCCATTGGAAGAACCAATAACAACACCATCAACATTCAACTTAAAAGAATTATTAGTAGGTTTAAGCCAGTAAGCAAACCTAGGTTCAGAATAATGAAAGGCCTCCTCCAATTTGATACACAATTCATCAACAACAAATGAATAATTCTTAAAACTCTTAACAAAAAAGAAGATTGACCAAAAAAAGACCCAACACCTTGTCTTTCACATTTTTTTAATAATCTTATGATGGTTTATACACATACCATCAAAAATAGAATTATTTCTCTCGAGCCATAAATACCACAAAATAAGGGGAGGAATAACATTTATGATATGGCCTGCAGACTTAATAAACCAAGAATTAAGCATAGCTTTAATAGATAATTTAGCACTGAAATAATTTTGTTTGAAAATATCATCAAAATAAGTTGAAGTTTTAATTGCTAAAGGATTAGAGATAAAAACAAGATGCATATTCTCCACATAATAACAACATTGGCACTTGGAAGGTAAAGTAAAGTCTCTTTTAATCAAGTTGTCATCAATAGGAATAAACTTATGCATAATTCTCCAAATTAAAATAGCAACAATGGAAAGAATACTTTTATGACAAATCATAGAAAAATATTAGTAGCATCATTCCTAGCTCTAAAGGCATTCCAAGCATCCTTTAATCTAAAGCTCCCATCTTTCAATCCCATCTTTGGACAAGTTTTATAATAATAAATCATTAGAATCATTATTAAGAGGAAGGCTCAAAATATGTTGAATGATAAAATCAGGAATAACATTGACAAGTTTGTCATAATCCCAATAGTTATCAAAAATAAAATTGTTCACCTTAACAGCTGATGTAGAAGAAGTGTTCATAATGGCATCAATAGAGTGACCGCCCAACCAGTGGTCTTGCCAAAATAAAATGTTCACCCCACCAAGCCCCCAAGAGAGGTGAGGCTCAACCATCCATTTAACTTTGCAATGTCTCTACCACACTTTAGAATCATCGTTGTTAAAATAATAGATAGTCGGGTGCCTACCCACATAATACTTAGCAAACAAAAACATAGCCCAGAGCCTCATTTTAGTGAGGGTTTTACCACGACTTGAAAGAGAAACCATGGGCTAAGTCAAACAAACTCTTACACCCAAAGCCGCCCTCATTCAAAATGACACAACACTTATCCCAAGAAGTCCAAAGAATTCTATAGCAAAACGCCTTTGTGCGTTGAAGGGTTTGGAAAATATAAACATGATGAGAATAAAGAACACTTCTAATAAGAACTAATCTACCTCCAAAACTCAGAAAATTAGCATCCCAAGGCAAAAGTTTGTTCTTTACAAAAGTAATCAGATCATTAAACACAAAAGACTTCTTTCTACCTTTAAAGTGAGGAGCCTCAAGATAATTAATAGGAAATTGATGCTACACAAAACCATCAATCCTTTAATAGACAAAATATGGTCATTAGGAACTTTGTTGGGGTCAATAAAACAACACTTATGCTATTCTAAGAAAGCCCACTAACAATTTCAAAATTATGAAGAAACTTCATAAGTCTATTAATCCTATTTAAAGAAGCATTCATGAAAATAATAAAATCACTAGTAAAACATAAGAGAGAAATAGGGAAACCCCCCAAGGTTCTAAAAAAGAGGCTAGGTTACTTCTCAAAGAGGTTAGAAAGACCTCTAGATAAATACTAAGTAGAAATGATGAAAAGAGCAGGAGAGATAGGATCTCCCTGCCTAAAACCATGAGAGGATTTAAAAAAACCATTACTTTTACCATTCACAATTATGAAAAAGTAGGGTCCCTCAACACAATATTTGATAAAATTAATAAAATTCAAATTAAAACCAAACAATTATAAGATATTGTAAAGAAAGTTCTAATAAATTTTGTCATAAGCCTTGAAAATATTAAGCTTCAAGTTCATGTTGCCACCTCTCACCCTAAAATTCAAGTCATTACAAAATTCTTGGGCCAAAAAAATATTATCAGTAATGGCTCTCCCCTTGATAAAACCCATATGAAAAGGAGAGATAATTTTAGGAAGAATAGGAGTTAAACAACTCATAAGAATTTTAGAAAGTAGTTTATAATAAAAGGTGCAAAGACTAATAGGTCTAAAATCATTATAACTAGTAATAGAGCTACTTTTGGGAATAAGAACAATATAAGTAGAGGTGAAAATTTTAGGAATAGTATGACCTGGAAAAAAAATCCATAACATCCGAATAAAGATTACTACAAATAATATGCCACGCTTTCTGGATTAACATAGTGGTGAATCCATCAGGCCCAGCAATAGAGTCCCCATTCATGTTATGAACCATCTCTCTAATTTCCTCCAAAGGAGGTTTAAAGATAGAAACATTATCATCTTAAGAAATGAGTTTATGGATGATAGAAGAGTTATCAATATGAGCAGGAGTAAAATCCTTATTGTAACAGCTTTAAAAATGTTAAACAACTAAATTAGTAATTTCCTCAGCATCCTCAGTAACAAAACCAACATCAAGATTGATTTTATGGATGGAGTTTTTCGCATGTCTTTTTTTAGCCAAAGCATTAAAATATTTGATATTATTGTCACCTTCAACAAGATGCCTCAGAAATGCTTTTTGTTACCAAAAGGCTTCCTCCTGGGCTTATAATTTAAATAGACAATTTTTAGCATCTCTCAGTAAAGCTAAATTAACATTAGAGGAAAATAATTAATAGTTAAGCTCAATAGTGTTCAATTTATCTTCTTCATTCAAAATGTTGGTGAAGATATTTTAAAAACATTATGATTCCACCAATTATGAACTTGCTTAATCCTTTTACGTATAAACCAAAATCATTTCATGCCAAAAGAAGAGTTATCAAGATGCAAGGGGCCTACAAATTTTCTTGAACCAAATCTGTAAAAGACTCATAAAACAACCACATGTTTTGAAATCTATATTGAGCCAAAGAACTCGTATGATGGGTCTTAAAACTAATTAACATAGTAGAGGGGTCAAAAAAATTCCTACTAAGATGCTCAAAATAATTAGAATTAAAAGAATTAAGACAAAAATCATTAAACAACAACCGATCCTACCGTTGCCATGATGACCATGATTCTAGGTGAATTTGGTACCAGAGAAACCAATGTCAACAAGATTACAATCCATAATCATATTACTAAAATCCTCTTTAGAATGATAGATAGGACTAGAGCCCCTAATACGTTCAACAGGATTAGAAATAATATTAAAATCACCTCCAACTAGCTAGGGCAAATTATAAATACTGTGGAAATTACTAAGTTGCTCCCACAAAACTTTCCTAGTAATGCAAGAAGAAATATCATAAATAAATGTTGCTTAATAAAATAAGTTTAAAACATCAATACTATAATGCAAAACGTGAGTAAAATCACCAATAACTTCTAGCTTAACAGGATCATTCCAAAACACCCAAATCTTATTGGCCAAATTCAAAATATTTTGTTTAAAACCCAAACTTCTAGTAGTGTTAAATAATTTAGCTGAATTAATGAGAGGTTCAAGAAAAAAAAGAATAGAAAAATTATATATGCTACATAAATTTTTCACTCTTAACCTAGAGGAGGGGAAACCAATACCCCTAACATTCCAAATAATAGATATAAACATAGCAACAATTACTAATGACTAGTTTGCGAACAAGTGGTTCTAGGAGATTGAATTTATTTTATCTATTTAAATAAAACTATTTAATTATATTTTTATTCTAATTTATTTAAATTTAATTTTTTCTAATTTTAGTTTGATTTACTTAAAGTTTATTTAATTTTATTTATGTTTATTGAATTTTATTGAATTTATTTAATTTATTGAATTTCATTCCTAATAGAAGGAAATTTCCTTTTTTTATTGATAGATTAATTGGTCTCAAAGGATGATGCTATTGGTGATATAGTTTAGTGATAACCTATAAATAAATTGATAAAAAATGGTGTTAATTAGATCAAAGATTAATTTTATCTGATTTTATTTAATTAAGGGTTAATCTTTAATTGTTATCACTTTAATTAAAATTTTGTAGAGCTTTTAATTTTCCTTTATTTTTGGTTTAATTTAGGTTGTAATACAATTTACTTTATATTTTAAAGATGTTTTCTTGAATTATTGTGAATTTTTGAAATTTCAAGCAAAAAATAGAGGCAAAAATTAGTGTTTATTATTTAAGCAACATAATTATCCCTCATCAATGAGAAATTAACTATTGCTATAATTTGAGAGCTCGACCTTATATTTTGATGATTACAAATGTTAGTGAATTTTTTTTTATTTTCTTATTTTTTATATTGTATATAATTTTTTCTGTGCAAATCTAATTTTAAAGGTTTCTTATATACAAAGTAACACAAAGAATCTAAGCTTATAAAAATGGTGTGTGGTTTAGTTACTTTTTAAAAGAGTCTATAATTTTATTTTTGTTGAGTCAATATCTTTATATAGGTGTATGTTAGCATAGAAACTATGCACAAACATACACAAAGGGGATAAAAATAAATATTTTGATTTTTCTATTAATCATACTCTATAATTCATATCATACTATATGATTTGTTCAAATAGATTTTAATTATTTTTTTAAATGAGATAAATTAAATATAATGATAATGAAACATACCATATAAACAACACATCTTACAATATGAATATCACATCATATAAGACGATCAGCTAATTTGAAAAACCCCGCTTCCAAATCTTGCTTTAAAATAAGTAAAATTAAAATTAAAAATTTAAACTTTTTATAATGTGTGAACTTCTTCTTATTATATGAACTTTAACTAATGTTGCCTAATTTAACTCCTGGAGTTATGGAATCAAATCAAATCTATATTAATTACATATTATACTATGTAATCATGTATCACACTATACAAACCACCCAATAACTATGTAAATGAACTTATTATACTTTGGTTCATCATGTAAGATTTAATGTTTGGTTTTAACTTATCATACTAGATGATTTATAATCATACAGGATGATTTATAATCATTTATGAGGTTAAATGATTGAAATGAACTTGACATGATGTATGATATGTGTACTATAATGTATGATCAAAAGTTATATAATTGAAAATTAGAGTTTTTGAGGCCATCTACATAAATTCTTATTACAAGTTTAATAAGTTTCTTTTGAGTAGCTAAGGATTTCTATTTCTTCTATAAGAGAGCTTAAAGAGAAATCATCAAGAAAAGGATAACGAGGGTGAGGTTTGGTGAGAGGGAGAAGATCCTTCAAGGTTTTAAGGGACTGTGAGAGGGGTATTCACAAGGTTTCTTTGGCTGAGCTGCACTTGAGTTTCTCTAATTGTGTTGGTTGTCTCTTTAGAGGAGCTTTGTTAAGTAAAGACCATGGAGCCAAAGATCATTTGGAACTCCATTAAACTAAGGAGGTGAATAGAGGATACCTTATATCCACAAGAGGAGAGGTGACAGAAGGACTCAGTATTTCCACATAATGTGGAGGTTAAAGGTAGACATAATAGGTCTTTTAGATAGATGAGATTAAAGGACAGATTATTTTGGTATGAAGAGTCTATAAATTTTCAATATCTTCATATGGAAACGAAGAAAGGCTTCTCTGCCTAGCTATGGACTAAAGGAGAGTCACTGTGTTAGTGCAATTTCTTATGAGAGGGCCTTCGATGAGTTGATAAAGGCTAAGTTGATGAACCACTATTAAAATATTGCTTCAAATTTTCTTTATTTCTACATTTTACTTCACATCAATTTTATTTTAGGTACTCTTGTTTGATTATGGGTATATATGTGAAAGAAGGTTTCTATAGTTGATTATGATTCATATTTGTTTTAAAAAGATAAAAATTAAAAAAAGAATATATATACATATATATATATAATTTAAAAATAAAAAATTTTACTTATTTTGAGTTGTGCCATATGTTGACCTATATTATTTGTTAAAATCCTCCCGCATGAAATTTTAATTTTGTTTTTAATTCAATAGAATTCTTTTAAGAATTTTTTAAATCACTAATTCATTTTTCCTCTTAGTGTGCCATCTTCACGTCAGTCATTGAACTTTTAATTGGCATCAAAGCCCTTTTAATTGGTATTAGAGTCGGTTCTTTTATATTGTAGTTTTAATACCAATAATTTGATTCAATGATGCATTTTGGAAACCACAATACAACTTCAGGGTATTTTATTACCCAAACACCTTTATTTGATAATATAACATTAGATTTATGGAAAATACACATGTCTAAATTTTTATAATCTATTTAATTTTGCATGTGATAGATCATTCAAGTTTAATATAAATTACCATTTCATATTATTAATGGTGTGAAAATTAAAATTTTCTTTAGTAAATGGGGTGTAGATGGTAGGGATATTATAAAATTTAATGGAAAATGCTTACTTGAACTATATGTATGTAATTGTGGATGATTTTTTGAGATTTAAATAGGTAAATCTCTTTATGCATAATAGAAAATCTTTTGATGAATTTAGAACATTTTTTTGTTTGATTTAGAGGAAAACAAGTTGTATAATATCATTAATGCAGTGATTATGGTGGAGAATGTAAAAATGAGATATTTGAATTATTTTATAAAGAATTTTGTATCGGTCAAAATGTTTTATCCTCTAGGCGCCCTCATTAAAATGTAATTGTTAAAAGCAAAAGTACAACTTTAGTAAAGGGGGAAATGTGGGGTGAATATGGTCTACCTAAGTATTTCTATGCAAAGGTAGTGAATACTACAAACTATGTACTTAATAAGGTAAATATTAGGTATAAGCTAAATATTACATTTTATGAACTATTAAAAGGTAGGACACGAAACTTATAATATATGTATGTTTTTTTAAATATTTTGTTCTAATTAATGGAAAATATTACTTTAAAAAGTTTGAATCTAAGGAAAATGAAGTTATTTTCTTAGGCTATTATTCGATAGGTAAAACCTATAAAGTTTTGAGTAAAAGTTCCTTAGTTGTTGATGAATCCACCCATGTGCTTTTTTATGAATAGGATAGATCTATTAAGATTAGGATAGATAATGACAATGAGGCTAAAATTACTTGTGGAATAGAGAATGTTCATCAAGAGAATAGAGAAGAACCTCAAGTTTCTTTTCCTATAGAAGGTGATACTATTCTAGTCACCTAGAGAGCTCATCATAGGAGATCCATCAATATGTGTTAGATCCATGCAAGGTCTTAGGAAAGTGGTTAGCTATACTACATTCATTTAAATGATAGAACCAACTAATATACAAAAATTTTAAGTGATGAAATATGTATTGTAGTTGGTTAGTAGGCCAGTTAATTAGAGATTAGTTAGTACCAAATGAAGTTTTAATAATAAGTTAAATGACTATTGATTATTAATTAAAAACAAAGCAAGATTATTAGCTAGGGGGTATAGTTAAGTAGAGGGTATTGATTTTGAGGATATACTCATAGTAAAAATTTATGTCTATGATATACAATTTTTGATCTACAAATAATGTGTAGGGAGTTTAAAATGTGCATGATCAGTGACTTGACTTGCTTTCCTAGATTTAATGTGAACAAAGATAATATGGAACTTAGTTATAAATATATAATAAAAAATTTTAAATAAATTCAATATGGAAGGTAGTAAGAGCATAAATGCATCGATGAACCTGACCACACTATTACATAAGGATATTTATGGAAAATATATTGACCAAAAAAAATATAAAGGGATTATACATCACATTTACTATTTATTTATGTGCTAGGTTTTAAGTTAATCCTAATGAATCTCACATGACCACTGTTGAGATAATTCTAAGATATATAATAGGTACTCAAAACTTAGGCATTTGGTATCTTTGGAATGCCTCCACTTTTGAACTTATATGATATTTACATTAAGATTTTGTAGGGTGTAAAGTAGACATTGATGGTATATCTAGAATTTGCCAATTTATATGACAATATTTAATTTTATGGTCTAGCAGAAAAAAAAACTCTCTAGACCAATCCACCACTAAAGTAGAGTACGTACTTGTAGGAAGTTATGTTTCCCAATTCCAATTACAGGAGAAGAAGATTATTATATTTGGAATACATGTAGGTACAATCCCTATGATGTGTAAGAATACTTGTGCCATTTGTATTTCTAAAAAGCCAATTCAACATTTCCATACTAAGCACATTGATATTAGAAATAATTTCATTATGGATCATGAAACTAAGGGTGATATAGAACTACTATATGTTGAGGCTAAAAACCAATTATCTTATATATTTACAAAACCTCTAAATTTTGATATATTTAGCACACTTAGGACTAGACTTGTTGTTATTGACTTAAATGCTTAGAATAATTGGGCTAGTGGAATGTGAAATTTTTGTTGTTTATGTAAGTTTATGTTTGATCTGACAAGTAGTTTATGATGTTTTATTAGTTGTAATGTGTGTTTGTCATTTTTAGAGTTATTTATTTATTTTTTAATTTTTTATTATCTCTTTTTTACTCTATATTATCATTTGTCTGTAGTTCCTCTTTTTGGTTATGTCAAAAGGGGGAGTAGTCAGTGTGTTAGTTGTTATGAATCTAATTTATTTTTGCTAATTAAAAAAACAAATGTTTCTCCATATTTTTAAAAGAACTCACATAGTGAGAGAAAGATTTCAGCATGAAACTAAAATTTAACTTCCATTTTTAAAATTCTTATGAATAATGATTGACTTAAAATAAAAGAGGGAGATTATTGTAATCCAGGAGCCAACCTTGTACTTTGATGACTACATACATTATAGGATACTATTTAATTTTTTTATGCTTTGTATATATAATTTTCATGTGTGATACTAATATTTTTTGTTAAGCATACAAAAAGCGCCATCAAATAAATAAAGCTCATGAAAATGGTTAGAGGGTGTTTCCACACAGTTGCAACCACCAACGTTCGCTTTGTTCCTCCATTTGTTAAAATCTTTTTTTAGTAAAACTTTGTGAAGAAGCTCATGGAGCTAAAGGGCCATTAGTAACTTTGTCACATTGGGGAAAGTGAAATGGATTTGGCTACTCTTTCGCATCGAAGAATGTGAAATGGATTTATCTACACCTCCACACTAAGAAAGGCAAAAGATATTTGGTTCTCATCGACATCGAGGGTGGAAATGATTTTATTGAGGGATTCTTTGCATTGTCAATTGGGCTAAAAGAGTGAAAAAAACTATTTAGTGCAACACTTAGAGAGGTGGACTCTAGAGAGTGGATGTATGCCAAGTTGACTAAATAATTATAAAATTATGGTGTATTTATTCCTTTTCCTTACACATTTTATTTTTATTGTTTTATTTACATGGAAATTTACTTCTTTTAATTTTTTTAGTGGTAGTGATTATTATGATACAAGGCTTGTAGTTGATCTAGTTTTTTTCTTAGTTGAAAAAAATTTATATTTGAAAAAAAAGAACTATATATATATATATATATATATATATATATATATATATATATATATATATATATATATATATATATATATGTATGTGTGTGTGTGTGTGTGTGTTCTATAAAAAATCCAAAAGATAAAAATTAGTTTTTGTTTCTTTAGTCGCTTCCACAAAGGATGGATTCTTCATGGGTAAAGAGATTATAAATTTACATTTTTAACCTATGGAAAGTTGGAAGGGCATATCTTCCAAGGTTTTGGTTGAAGGATAGTCACTATGTTAGTACAATTCTCAAAGAGAGGACATTCGGTGAGTGGACGTTGGTTAAGTTGACTAAATCACTATAAATCATTTTATTTGTGTTTGGTTTCTTTATGCATTTCACTTCACATAAAATTTATTGTTAGCACTATGGTTTGATTGTGGTTATATTCTTAAAAGAATTTTTTTGTGGTTTATTGTGAATCATATTTTTCCAAAAAAATATTTGCTTTCTACAAAATTCAAAATAAAAAATATACTTACTTTGAGTTGTATGATGAGTTAATCTATATTGTTTATTCAAACAGTTCCATATGTAATTTCACATTATTTTTGAATTCAAAGGACTTTTTATAAGAAATTTTATATCACTAATTCACCCACCCTCTTGGTGTGTCATCTTCATTTTCATATAGTTTTATAGATAATTATTAAACTCTTAATTTCCATTATAGAACTTTTAATTTCTATGGCTTAGGATGTCCTAGGTGTTCTAGTTTTATGTTCATCCCTATTAAAGTATAAATAAATTCCCTAAAACTTATTTAAGATAGCTAGACACAACCATAAGTTACTTTATCTAGGTGTCTCTACTATTTATCTAGGCTTTCAACCAAGTGTAACCTAACCCTTGAAAAAAAAAAGCAAACAAACCATAAGAAATTCAAAGCCATATGATTTATGAATTGATCACTAGTAGTTTTTAGATTTTTACATCAAATCATGACCTATATATATGAAAATTCAAGTCCAGAAGATAGGGACTTCAAAGATGCTTAAGAAAATTATGGGATATAGAAAACAGCCCATAATATTACTCAACCAAATTCCAAGGCTATTAGATGAGTCTATATAGTTTAATAAATGATAAAAATAGAAATTAATAATTAAATTAAATTGAATATACTCCTCTAAACAACTAGATTTTTTTATTTTATAGATATCATTATTAGGAATCTATAAAGTGCTTATATGCAAGATCTGGTTTAATGTGTGATTTACTATGATTTTCTGAAGTTTTGGTGTTTAAAGGTATTTCATATTTAAATTTAAAATTAATTTAGATTGCGACTTCATTGTGGAATGCTCTTTACAAATGGCAGAGTGTTATTGGATGGGTGGATTGGTTGTGATCACCAATTATCCATATAGACGTGTCTGCTGGCCGTTCGATCTCATGCCAATTGGTTGAATGGCCAAGATCTATTCATTTTGATCCTATTTTTTTATGATATAATAAAACATATACAACGACTAGATCTGGATTGTCTAAATGATTGCATAGTTATTGGATGGTCCTAATTTAATATTCTTACTTGAGATAATATGGAGAAGAAACTTTATTTTAAACTTAATATAGGATGCATCTCTTTACTTTATTTTACTCAGATAAGTAGATGAGGGTCAAAACTACTTTTAAATTAATTTTAAAGGCTTTATACAATAGAGTTAGAGAACTATTTAATTATATATGGTTAATAGTAGGGTTTAAGATTTTCCTAAATTTATTTGATGTCCAGGCTTAATCTTGATCAAATTTTGTTCCTTAGCTCCAAAGGATCAAGTGAATAGATGAATTTGAGTTTGGAAGATGTTTGAATGAGATGTTTGAGACATTGGGATAGAGGATGTCTCAGTCAATATTATACCTCACTTTCGATAGCGCTCAATTGGTTGGAAAATTTTGGGAGAGTGTGAAGGATTGTCTAAAATGCAAAAAAAAAAAAAATATCCTTGTCTCAATGAGGTTTAGAATGTGAATAAAGTCTATTTGATAGTTTGTTATGATCTACCCTTTACCAAGTTATGGGAGCTAATCCAGTAGATGGAAATGAGTAGGTAGATTTCATGGATGATTGCCAAGTGATTAAAACTATTAAGGGCCTGAGATTATTCTAGTAAGTGGTTTGTAAAACTAGAAATTACCCTTGAAAACTCTCTAATGGGGAACCACTTGGGATAGTTTTGGGCTGAACCTAGGTGTGTGAGAAGTTTAGGAGGCTCTTAAGAACATTATAAATTAGGTTAGAGTTATTTAAGTTGATTTGTATGGGATGGATGTATGAGTTTTGAATTGTTTGGTCATTTAGGTATTTTAATAAGTTTGCTAGTTTTACTAGTCAAGGCTAATCAAGAAGATTTTCGTAGACCCTGGAGAAGCTTTACAAATTGTTTGGGTTAAATATTATGGTTTTGGAGCAATGGGGTTAAAGTTTGAATAGGGGATACAATATTTGCCTAGGTTTTCCCAACTTAGGTGAGTTGACCAAGTTAACTCACAATTGTTTGAATCAAACATGCCTTAGGTACATTTTTTAAATCAATGGGATTAAGTTTTATACATTGATGGAGTTTAATTGTTCATGTAGGGGTTTGATCAAACATTGATTGATCTGACAAGCCTTAGGTTGGGTTGACTTTGTAAAGTGGACCAAACATGTGTAAACAATGTGGAATTTGGTCTAGATTGATTTGGTGAAGTTTGGTAAAGAGTAGGGGTTTGTAGTAGATCAATGCAAGGGTGTGATCAATTCAGCTAGCATGGGCTAGAAAACTAATGTGAAATGAGTGATAAGGGAAAATACTTGAACTATATGCGGATGTGTGCTATATGTGATGTACAATATTTTTTTATGCTACATTGGTGATGAATGTTTGTATGAATATGAATAAGCTTAGATTTTCTTTGATATAAAATTTACCCTAGATATTCAATTATACATGTCATTCAAGTAATAAAGTGAAAGAGTAAGTGTCAATCCTACGGGGAAGTGTATTGCTAAATTTCAATTAACAATTACAGTTTACTATATATACATAGTTTATCCTACTAAATAATAATAAAGTGTTTTGATTTTTTGTCACTTACAGAGAATAAAAATAGATTATATGATACCAATATATAAAATACATTTCGTACTAATATTAGTAAATGACAATATTTTTCTAATGAGACTCTTAGCTATTTATGATGATCAGATCATATGCATCCCTAGATCTCTAATAAACTTATAGGGGTGTAAAGGAAAATTTAGGATCTTCCTATAATTTTTTATATATGCAAAGAACCTATAAAGTTAAACATCCAATGTCTAGGCATACAAACATTACATTCCAATGCTCCTATTTATTCCAATATTCCACCATCAAGGTAATATATCAAACTAAATATTAGCTATATACAAGGTCATTGTATGCATTAAATAAAGAATGGGAGATATTGAAAACATCCATAACATACTTTAAAAGATGAGAGTCTATAATAGTACTTTCATTGTGTTCACATCATTAGCCCAAAACTCAAAAAATTAGAAAGACATAGATAATTTAGAAGCAAACACTTTTTTATTTCACTAAGTGAAGAAAAGATACAAGAGAAACAATAAGGAAAAACTTCACTAAGAAAGTACAATTAACTTCTTCTCACTCCTTCCTCCACCAACGTTAGGATTGCTTATAAAAGATAGGCTAAGATCTCAAATAAAAGTATCTTGCACATTCTTAGCCTCCCTTAAACATTACTCCAAGGGGGAACTAAAGAACTACAAATACTATTTTAAAGCTTTACTAAAAGTGATAGAATCCTCTAACAAAAAAACTTAAAAAACTATAAATAAAGAGTGCTTAAATTGCTTCAGGCACAACGCAGCTTTAAATGGTGGCATCACAATTTTATTAAAAAAGCTAACACGTCGGCTCTGTTAAGCTTCCTCCACAATGATATAGTAATTACTTAGCACATCTAATGGTTGAATTGGTGCATCAATCAACTAATTATAGATGGATTTATTTTTCATCGAGTAGTCCACCACACTGCTAGAAAGTTTTAACACTATAGAGCATGAATGTGTAATCTAGTGCTACGACATTGTGATGGTAGGCACTCTAGCGTTCAAATTCTTGTGACTTATATGTTGTGGTATAGATTTTAGTTATTTTGGATGAAGTGCTAGAAAGATAACCTTAACTTTGTTGGGGCATTGAATTATTTAACATTTTTTCTAAGGTTCAGGCTCTGTTATTCCCTGATCAAGCATTAAGGTGTTGCATACACTACGACAATATTGGTTGGAGCACTGTAGTTTTGGTTCAATATTTATGAATTTTTCTTTTTTTCCTAAATATTTCTTGCGCAACATCAATGAAAATACAACATTTTTAATAAAATTCAAGGTAAGAAATAGTATATAACTTACACTTAACAATGTGTTAACCTCTACATTGGGAAGCTAGGGGTGATGGGTTTAGTTCATGAAGCACATATAATAGTGACCAAAGAGCCAGTTTGAGTAAATTTAAGCCCATTAGGCATGTTGAATGTTAATCAAGGGTTGAAACTATTTTTGGGGTGTTAGACCTTAGTTTAAGGAGGTTAGGGTTTAATTGCTATGTCTAGGGAATGTAGACCTAAAACAAGATAATCTGATCAAGGATTTTTTTTTTTTTGAAGAAAAATCCATAAAATTGCATTAATGAAAAAAAGAAGAATAAACTAAGGACTCTCTACAATAGATTCCTCCTTTGACATTGACATAAAAAGAGGAGGAACTTTATTCTTAATAACATCTTCCCAAATAAAAAAACTCATAATCCCATAGCTAGCACATAAATCCGCTAACTTATTACACCTTCTATCAACACAATTAAAAATAATTTGATCAAACCCAACAAATAAATGAACATTTTCATACCTTGAAGTTCCATATTATTTTGTCTTTTGCAAGAACTTCATAACATTAGCATTGTCTCCTTCAATTATAATTCCCTTGTACTTGAACATCCAATCTTTGATCACCTCCTTGATTGATTGAGTGGCAAGAAGCTCCAAAGTAGATATATCCCAGCGAACATACGGTTTACCAAAAGCCAAGAGGAATCTACCTTTGTAATCACGAAATACCCTCCAATTCCAGCTTTATAAGAAGGTAATAAGGCTGCACTAACATTCACCTTTAGCCAATCGGGTGGAGAGGGATACCAATGTATATTGGACAGCCTTGACGAATGATTAGCATCCCATATACCAGAGAATTTGCTAGTTCCTTGAGAAGTAAATGACGAATAGCTCACTGCATTAGTACCAATAATCAAAGAGTTCTCTCCCATTATGAATCAACTTGTTCCTTGACATCCAAGTAAAAAACACCAAATTATAATATAGATTGATCATGAAAGAGCTTTGTTTAGACATCCAATTATAACACTCTATCAAGGATTCAAATATGGGAATTTAAAAACCCCACATACCAATTTGATGTATAACTTCCTTAAGCTTTATACATCTAGCAGCAACATGATCTCTATTTTCTATTTCTAAACAGTTTCTTGGGCATTGACTACACCTTTGCAATCTTCTATATTCCAGAAACTTGTTAATAGGAAAAGCATCATTAAAAATCCTCCACCATAAAGTCTCTACTCTTGGGTTCAATTTGCCTTTTTTAATCCAGCTCCAAAACAACTTATGCTTGGTATGACTAACCAAAATATCAAGGATCATTGAAGAAATTGATTTTCCATTCAAATGATGCATCAACTCCTTCTTGTCTTCTACTATTTCAGAGTTAATCTTAATTTGAGAAATTAAGTTCACAAGATCACTTCCTATATGATTGCTAATAGATTCCACATTCCATCTTCCATCACTAATGTAATTTGAAACCAAAAAATTGCTTCCATTATTTGGAACAACAAAAATTGGCCATTTGCTTCTACTCTTGTCCAAAATCTATGTATCATTAAATACATCAATATCTACACCATTGGAAACATTCCATCTAATTATGGGCATAAGAGATTTACCTCCATCTGCAATGATGTTCCAAGCAGAAGAACTCGTCCTCCTCATAGCTCCCTCTTCGAGAACATTCCCTTATTTTGGGTATAAAGCTTTATGTAGCAAGGAATCCTTATTTACCATGTACCTCCAAACTAATTTAGCTCTCAAAGGTCCTACTATACTTGAACAAGAGTGAAGTCCTCTTCCTCCTCAAATCAGCGCTAAGCACATGACATTCCAATTGACATAATGGATACTACCATGTCTACCATTAGATTTGTTCCAAATAAAATTTCTGCATATCCTTTCTACTTCATCAAGCACACTCTTAGGCACCATAGAATTGGTACAATAAAAGATGGTGAAGGATAAAAGAATTATTTTAGACAACAAAATATTTCCCGCCAATGAAATTAGTGTTCCTCCCCAAATATTTATCATCTTCAATGCCTTGTCAATAATAAACTAAAAATATTCTTTAACTAGTCTTCTTATGGCTAACTTGATTTAGGGTTTAAATGATCATGGATTTAGGGTTTAAATGATCTCAGCTAAAAATAAGGTTAATAATAGCTTTAAAAAAAATATAATTTAAAAAAAAAAAGTTTTCACATGTCCTAGTTAACTTGGGTGCATTGATCAATATTATGACTCCTAAAACTCTTTCATACCTAAAAGTGGGTATTCACAAACATAATTTTGATAAAATGATGTTTAAAGTATTCATTGAAATAGGTGAAAGGGATTTGAGATCTATAATCCTTCTCTTAGAAATAAATGACATGAAAATGGAAGCCATGCTTCATATAATATATCTAAATTTTTTTTAATGCTTTTCTAGCTAGACCCTTTCTTCACAAAAATAGAATGGTTCCTTCCCTCCTCCGCCAGCGATTGAATACTTCTTTTAGGGTGTTGAACAATATATAAGGGTTTTTCTACAACCATTTTTAAATCTTAAAGTATGTATATATGAAGATGTTGCATATCTTTGCCAAAAAGTAGAAAATCATCTTTATAAACTTTAAACTAGCTAAAGAAAAGAAAGAAAATCAAATGGAAAAAGTAAATGAAAATGATAACAAAGAAAAAAACTAAAGTTTTCTGATCATGAACAAAAAGTTCATTGTTGTCGTTTCCCTTTGATATAAAGGGATGGTAGAATGGCCTAATGGGATAGAGGGAAGAGTAAAAAGGCAATAGATTATACAAATATCTTTGAATAAAAAAAATTTCAACTTTTATTATAGGTCAATAAAGATGAGGATAGGTTCCAAATTGTTGAAGAAAATAATTTATAAATGTCTAGCATTGGAAACCTAAAGGCGTATATAGAGAAAATACCTCAAACCTCAATATCACAAAATAATATATCTAGGTTGGAAATGAAAGTCCCTCTGACTCTGATTCTAGTTTATAAAGTTATTAAGTTTGTTCCTCCCACCAGCAAAAGTGTAGGAACTAATGTAATCCTTAATAGTAAAATTTTAAATGAAATAGAAGAGCTACCTTTTGACTAGAAACCTACATATGTTAAAAAATTAGCTAACCAAGGTTTAATGCCGTCAGCTTTGATAAGAGGTAAAGCTTAATAATTTGAAAATTTATTGAATACAAAGTATTATAAAAAAATCAAAAGAATGTGCTAACTTTTGTACTTTTCTCCATTTGATGATGATGAATATTGCTTAATACTTACCAATAATCTAGAGTCTGATAATCTCTTCACAAGGAATGTTAAATCTTTTAACCAAATTTTTTAAGAGACGTCAAATGATCTAAATGACTCTCAAGTTTGAGATGCACCCCCCATTCTTGATGGGAAATTAAATTAATAGTTGATGAATTAAAAGAAATAAACCTAAGTAATGAAAAAAACCTCATCTGATAAAAGAAATACACCATATTCATAGGAATTGTAATAAGGTAGCTGATATGTGTGCTACTTTAGCACTTGATAGCAACTTTTATTTTGATAGCTCTTCTTTTGCTAACATTTCTCCTTCTCTTAGTTCTTTGCTGAAGAAGGAATGTGAGCCTTTACTTTAGATTGTATCTTGTTCCTTTCATATTAATTGCTATATGCATTCTTCAAAAAAAAAAGATATTTATATGTTCTTTATTGAATGTGGATGTGGTGAATAAAATGATCAAGTTACTCTTGGAATTTATGGACTATTGTACTTTAAGTTATGAAGAAATGCCTAAACTATTACTAGCTATAATTATTTATAAACTAAAATTTTTTTATAATATTATTCCTATTAAATAATCACCTTGACGCATGGGATTGAAATAAAATAACAAGTCATTTCTAAAGTTAATAAATTAATTAATACAGTTTCATCAAGGAAGAAAAATTTCCAACTTAGTTTTTAACATTATACCTGTCAAAAAGAAGAATGGTCAAATTTGTATATGCATTAACAATATATACTTAAATGAACCCATCCAAAAGTTGTGGTTTTTTTTTTTCTTATTCTAGAACTCGTTATAGAAATTTCTTCCTTAAATGCAATAATCTCCATTATGGATGGTCATCTAGATATAATCAAATTAAAATTCTTCTCAAAGATTAACAATATACAACACCTATATGAATATTTTGTTATAAGGTTATGACCTTCAGACTG
The DNA here is from genome assembly GCA_022539455.1 of Dendrobium nobile. Lineage (NCBI taxonomy): Eukaryota > Viridiplantae > Streptophyta > Magnoliopsida > Asparagales > Orchidaceae > Dendrobium > Dendrobium nobile. The sequence goes on along the minus strand of CM039721.1, from coordinate 35,835,941 downwards.
AAGAATGTTGGAGCAACATACCAGTGAGCATTGATGAGAATCTTTGACAAACTTATCCACCAAACACATTTAGTGTTTTGTTGATGATCTAGTTGTAAAATGTAGTGCCTAAGAAGAACATCTAAATAACCTAAGAACTACTTTTGAAAGAGAATGTTAGGACATTCTTAAAATAAAACCTTTATTATGAGCTTTTGGAATTACTTTAGGGAAGTTCCTAGGTTTCGTGGTATGAATTTTTAGAATTGAAATTCATCGTAGTAAAATAAAAGTAATCTTGGATTTTCCACCACCTAGAAGTCTCACCAAATCGAGATCTTTTTAAGATCATTTAGTATATATGAGAATATTTATATCAAACTTATTTAGAGGATGTTAACTGTTCATAGCCTTACAGAAGAATGATGTTTGTTTCGAGTAGGCATATAAATATCATAAGGCCTTTGAAACTATAAATTAATATCTAATGAATCCTCTAGATTTTGCTAGTCCTATTCCTTTCAAGCCATTAATTTTATATAGTGTGCTTTAATTAAATCACTTGGTGTCTTATTCGCTCAAGTTAAAAGAAAGGAAAAGAGAATGCACTTCATTTCTTGAGTAGATGATTTAATCCAACCAAAAGGAATTATCCACCAATTAAGAAACATTAGATGGCCTTCATCGTCACTACTCAAAAGTTCGGAAACTATATGTTATCTTATAAATTAAATTTGATTTCTAGAGTACATTTATCATTGATGACTTGCCAAATATTATGAGAAAGATTATCCCTATGGTCGATGATTCTATTACAATTTGACATTATATTTATTCCCTCTGCATTCTATGAAAGGATAAGCTCTTATAGCACATGGAGTTCTTACAGGTTGTCCACTATATGATGAATTACCTGTTGAGTAGACCTTGAACATAGAATTAAAGGAAATATTTACATAGGAGTTTTATTTTGATGATGTTGTGTCATGCCAAAAAGGTAAAGGACTATGAAATGATTCTTGAGGGAAAGATAGAATTATAGTATTATTAATAAATCCAAAAAAAGGACTATTAAAATACTCTTTCCACTTATCACAACCTTATAAGAGTAATGAAGCTTGTTGTGATTCACTGATGACCAATTTAGAGTTATCCATTTTAAACGAAATTGGATAAATCAAAATCTTCGTCATCAACCATGTGGAAAAAATCCACAAAGTGATAAAAAACCTTATACCTTATTATTAATCCATTATGAAGCTCCTCGAACATATTATATATTGGAATTTGTATAGTATACCATGTTGAAGAAATTCTAAGGGAGATGCCCAAGAAAACCTCTTAAAGAAATTAGCCTATCCTAAAAGAGAATCAATTCATTTAGAAGTACAGGGTTATAAAATCTTGTCACCCATAGATTAAGAATTCATAAATGTGAAATCGCAAGCCGTGGCTATGTTTATTCTTGTCATGGATGATGAAGTGATAGAATTGAGAAAAGCTTTCATTGACTACTTGTTAAAAAGTAAACTACCATTGGTTAAATCAATTGGTAACAAAACTAAAAGAAGATAAATCTCATATATCTTAGTTAACGAGACCGTATATCAAAGATCATTTGATTAGATCTAGTTGAGTTGTCTCAAAAAATTAGAAGCTAAAAAAATCATAGAAGTAAATATTAAATTATGTAGAGCTCACTGGTACAAACAAAAAATTGATGATGAAGATTAAAAATATATGGTACTATTATCTATCATTGATAGAACACAACATGAATATTGATCATCGATGCCATTAGTGTTAGGTCCACAGTTCTTGGAAATTAAATTTTATTTCCCATGTAGATTAAGGTTTTTTCTATTCTTGTGATAAAATATGATATTGAGAATATCATTCTATCTTGAGACACAAAAATAGTACTTTTTTTGTTAAAATCCAATGACATGCCTACGCATTAATATTAAAAAAAGGTACAAGGTTCTTAAAGGGACCTCTAGTTCGTTACTGCTCCAAAGAGCTACAATCAAAGTAAATAAGAAAACTAAGAGCTAGAAGTTCCTTCTAAACAAAATTACATAGTACCCTAATAACATTCTACAAGAAAACATGTAAAGGAAAAGATAAATCTCATTCAGCACCGCCCTTCCAATCACAATCGAGTCCTCCACAAAACAAGAGCAAGTCTCCAAAACCTGCAAAAGAGGCTTGCAAGGACACTAAAAATAAATTTAAGAACAAGAAGAAGATAAAAACAAAATTGGCAAAATTAGGCCCATTGGTTAAACTCCAAACTAAGAGGAATTCCTACCTATTCCTATGATAGGAAATGATATTGATATTAAGATAGCATTTATAACCCAATGGTTATATCCAATATCAACTTTAAACTATTGATACATAGCATAAAATCTTCCAAAAAACACCTCAAGCTATAATTGCTCCAATCCATCAAACAAACATTCCAATTCCACAGATCATTAAAAGGCAAGCCACACAAAATATAGTTCCAATCAATCAAAATAAAATAATGATTATCCCCCATAAAAGGATTCAAATAAACCATATAATTATTAGCTTCCTCTAGATATAACCCCACATACCAATTAGAATAGTTCCTAGGGGTAGCTAGAATATACCAGTATAGTAAAGTGACAAACAGTAAATCAGGAAGATAATTGAAAACATAAGAAATGAAGCCCAAATTAGCATAAGTATAGAAGGTCATAGCGTTACAGTTCTTGAAATAAATTAGATCAAAATTCAAGAGTGTGGGACAAATATCACAAAGCGACTTGCCATTACTACAAGGAAAAAGCATGGGATAAAAAAAAAAGAGCTAAAGCCAAACTCCCCAGAAGCAACCACCCAAGAACAAGAATGCAATCATGAGGGGTTGAACCAGTGTGTTGCATATCTGATTTCCAAAAATAGAATTTTGATGATAGCAAACACTTTTGTTTCTCTACGAATACCTTGCCTATTGACTTTTCAGGTCCACAGGATCAAGACTACAATTTGAACCACCTCAAGATTGGGTAGACTAGGTTGGAGTTAGTTTGTAAACTTTTCCCTTTCTTGAGTCTATTATAAATGATGTGGTTCCTGATGCTAAGAAACCTTGCACACGCACATGGGGAATTTTTTTGTTTGAGTTAGAGTTCTCTATTTTGAAGACATCATCTAAGATGATCCGAATATCATCCTGGCCAATCAGCTAAAAATAAAAATCCTAATTAGGGCATCCTAGTTAAGACAACCATCATTAAGCTCATTATCCTTAATGATAGTTGTATCGGTCAGGATGATATGCTCAAATCAGAAAGAATCAGCCGCCAGATTTATTTAGGTATTATTTATTTTTAGACATCATTTAGGATATTATCTAGGACGTCATCCTAGACGATGCAACATAATTATGCCTAAATTAATTTAATAATTAAGGAAAGCATTTAAGGTTTAAATGATAAGATCACATCATCCTGGATGATTGTAGGATTGTCCGGGATGGTTAGTTCAAAAAACATTAGTTTTTCCTAGACGATCAACATCGACCACCTTCTATTCAGGGCGATGCTTTGAAAAAATTTCATGGATTTAAACAAATCGTCTGGGATGATCATGAGATCGGCCTAGATGATCAAGCTAATTTTTCTATTGTCCAGACATCCATTCAATGCGATTGTTTGGAAGATATTCATTGATTTGTACTAATTGTATAGGACAATATTATATCAGCCTAGATGATATGAACAAAAACTTACTAATCTTCCCAATTCATCCTGGCTGATTCAACTTAATTTGCATTGATCGTATAGGATGATATTTATATCGTCCTAGATGATAGAGTCGATTAGTTGCAATTAATGAGCTATTTCTAAGATCTTCTATTTAAGAGCACTTGTTCTACCCATTATAATATCTTTTGCTATTGTCTTGACCTAAGAGAGCCTAAAGGAGAGGGAGAGAGAGGGGGAGAGAGAGAGGAACTTGTGAGGGGGGGTTTGTGAGGGGTTTCACAAAGGTTACTCAAAGCAAGGTTCAAATTCATCTTCTCCGATCGTCATCCCTTGTCCTTGGGGGTTCAAGAGAGGTTTACTTCAGCAATCGATCAAGGTTCTCTGCTTGCTTCAGGAGGAAGTAAAAGGAGTGTGTTCTCTGCCTCATCGGTGTTGATAGAAAAGAGGTTTTGTAAAGGCTTCTCCGCCTTGCTGTGGGAGCAAAAGGAGAGACACTAAGTTTAGTGCAATACACAGAGGGCACCTTTGGGGAGTGGACATAGGTCGAGTTGACCGAACCACTATAAATCTCGGTGTTCTTTACTACTATTTTTTTGCATTTAATTTCCACACTTTGATTTTCATTGTGGTGAATTTGGCATTGTGTTTTTAATTGTGAAAGAATTTTTTAAAAGTACCAATTCACCCCCCCCCCCCCCTCTTGGTTAGCCTCATGCTAGTTCATAAGGGCTTAACATTCCTAACAAACTCTCAAGTGGTGTCAGAGTGGGATTCATAAAAACAAGTTTGAAAACTTTTTGAATTTTGATCCATGGCTAACTCTGGTAATCGTAATACTATGGAAGGGTATTCTTACCTGACACTTTTGTTAGATAATATTCTTTTTTTATTTTTGGAAAATTTACATGTCTATGTTTTTACAATCGATTGACTATTGCATGTGGATGCTTGTTAAAGATTGTTATACACCACCAACTGGTAAACTTAATAGCATTACTGTTCCACTTCCTTTTACTGAATGGACTCTTGATGATAGGTATTTAACACAGCTAATGAAAAATGTTTAAACTATTTTTTCTGTGCTTTAAAATATGAAGATTACATGCGTGTTTCAACTTTTACTACTCATAAAGAGATTTGGGATAAATTATGTGTCACTTATGAAGGAACAAATGAAGTTAAGTAATCTTGATTGAATATTTTATTGCATGATTATGAACTTTTTTGTATGAAACCTTATGAATCAATTTCTAATATGTATATGAGATTTACTCAAATTGTCACATCATTGCCTGCTTTAGGAAGAGAACTCATAAATTATGAAAAGGTTAATAAAACATTGAGATGTTTGCCATCTTCTTTTGATGCAAAGATTACTACAATTACTAAATCTAAAGATTTAAATACTTATTCGATTAATAACTTAATTGGATCACTCATTGCTTACGAGCAAGCGGTGAATCATAGAAATCTTGATGCAGGTGAGGAAAAGGAGAAAACTATGGCACTGAAGGCCAACAACATGGACACTAATTCTTTTGGGTCTGAAAGCGATGATGTTGCCTTCATTACTTGGCAGTTCAAAAACTTTCTAAGGAAAAGTCACAAGCATCATTAGAAATCTAAAAAAGGTAAGGATAACAAATTTTTATAAAAATTCTTCTGATATTGTCTATTTTGATTGCAGGAAACCTAGACATATCAAGGATGATTATCCTATACTTAAGGATCACACAAGCAAAGAGAAGGGTGAGGAGAAGCCTAAAGTCAAGAAGGACAACAAGCGATTCCAAAAGGCATTCTAGGCGGAGTCTGCATCTGACTCCTTTGAGACTGAGGCAGAGTAGAAAACCATAAACTTGTGCTTGATGGCTGATGATCATTTTGATCAGTCTGACCAAGAAGAGGTATGCCAACCAACCTATGATCAACTACTTGAAATATATGAGAAAATTCATGCATCATATAAAAAACTTAAGAAAATGCATGCTAGTTTTAAATTGGAGTTTTTGAATTTACAAAAATAGCTTGAAGTTTTGATTAAAGATCACCTCCAAATTGATAGCAATTATATATCATTACTTGATGAATTGAATAAAAAGTACTCTGAGTTAGTTATTGAGCATGATTCATTGAAAGCATCCTACACCTCACTTGAATCTGATTTTAACAAAAACATTGATAAATCTGAGCATAGGGAACACAATTTGAGAGTTGATAATGTAGCTTTAGAAAGTGTTAACTCGAGGATTAAAGCTCAATTGAATGCACTTAAGAAAAATAGGATGACACCCACACTTGATCTTAAGCCAAAACCTAGGAAGAGGCATTATAACCTGAACATCTTAGTAAATCCTTTTCTTGGTGTTAGATGTTTCCCATGTGGCATGCTAGGGCACATCTCACACACTTGCACTATTACCATAGTACACATTAGGTGTGGAGACCCAAATTGCATGGTTCACTACATAATACATATGCATTACATTCTTCTTTTCATAAGAAGGGACTCAAACCTATTTGGGTTCCTAAATCTGACGTTTGACAATTTTGCAGACTTTCTCTCACAAAAGGTCACATGAGAGCATGTGGTACTTAGACAGTGGAGGCTCATGGCTCTTAATTACAAAATTCTGCTGCTTAATCAATTCTGAGTTACATGTTTTCTGATATATTGCTTATTGATTAGTTTCTTTTCCTTCCTTTATGTTTATTGTTGTTTTTCTACTCCTTATTCTTCCAGAATTGATTGGCTCACTTTCTACTTATGTTTGTTCTTCAAAATTTATTTCAGTAAATTTTTTTTTGTGATCACTGCTAAATTGATAACCTATGCCCTTTTTTTATTTTTGGAAATTTGTAAGTCAAAGATTGATATCTCTTCAATTAAAGGGAAAAATACCGTTGATTGTTTCCTTTCCTCTAACTTCTTTTAGTGGTGTAATTTTTTTTTAAACAAAAGTCAATCTCAAATCAATAACTGGACTTTGCAATTAAGATTTTTTCAATCTTGCTACAGTATTCTATCTTATATATATAATGTTCAAAGTCTTTACATTACCTTTAGATTTTTGTAATCTTGTAATTATATTTATCATATGACTTATACTTTATTAGAATTTTATTGTGTGCTTGTTTTAGTACTTTTCTTATCTTGATTCTATTTTGTGATTCAAACTTTCTTATATTAGAGAGTGAATTTTTCTTCTCTAATATCTGGAAGATATAATCATAACTGATAGTATTTAAGAATTTTATAAAAGGGATCTAGCTTGCAAAATTAAATGAAAAAAAGTTGTCAATAATGCCAAAAGCAAAAGATGCGCAATGACGCCAAATTAAAAAAAAAACACACAAAGTGTATCAAAAAATCAAAAGATGCACAAAGAGAACCAATCAAATTGATAAGAGCCATAAAATGAGCCCACCAAAAGAAAGCTTCTTCCCTTTCCAAATTTGTCAAACTTTAGAAGAATTCATGTGCCACTTGATATTTTTCAAAGGCTTGATTTTCAAATTCATGATCGTGATTAATTGCATTGATATATTATTCTATAAAATATTTTTCTGGAACCAAGTATTAAAAAGATCTTCTTTCTTATCCAATTATTTTTCTGACTTAAATCTTTATTTTCAAAAGATGGTTTGCCCTAGAGAAGTCGGAGGTAGGGCTAACAGGATCAGTTGTTCTACCATTTTTTCAGATTTCGACAATGTGAACTCGTTGATTCTTACAAATGTTTAATTCAATCACATGGAAAATTTATCATATTCAAGCTTTGAAAAAAAACCTTTGTTTTTTATTCATTTTTATGTCTTTTTTGTATTTTATTTTTATCATTTTCAGTTGATTTTAATGTTTTTGGACTTTCTCTTATCATCTCCATCCATCCTCTATTTTAAACATTTTGTCACATCATCCTGGATAATATTTCAATCATCCTGGATGATATTTCAATCATCCTGGATGATCAGTTCAATTCACTTCTAAAATTCTATCTGCTAGCTGGTTTGAGCTTTATGCTCTTTATCGCCTAGATGATGCAATATCATCCTGGACGATCTGATCGTCTTCTACTTCAATCATCTATGATCGTCCTGGCCGATCCTTTTTCATCTTGGACAATTCTTTTACTCTATGCTCAATTATTGGTAATCATCTCGTACGATCCACTTGTTTGTCCTAGATGATATATGAGGAAATATGTTTAAAAACCTTAAATTTGACCGGTACGATCCATTATTGGTGATTGTCCTGGATGATCCACCTATTCATCATGGATGATTCATGTGGCAGTGCATTTAAATATTTTAAATTCGGTTGGTATGATCCATTATTTTATATGATCCTAGACGATCCACCTAATCATCTTGGATGATATTCTTTTTTAACGGTCATCCGAATTGTCACCTCGGGATGATCGCATGTGTCTTATCATCCCAGATGATATCTGATCATCTAAGATGATATTACCACCTTTTTGACCAATCATCTTGAATGCAATAATTACACTGGATCGTCCTAGATGATTCTGTGATCGTCCTGGATGATCCGGCTGATTTTTTAAACTGTGAGGATTTAGCTATTTCTTTTCACACCCTCTTCTTCTATTCCAATATTATTCTTGATCATAGTAGGAGGAAAGCGATCTCTCCACCCTTCTAGGAGTTCCTCGAGGGCGACTCTTGACCCTCGCTTCATAGAGGCAGACGACCAAGCTGCCTATATAAGGTACAAATAGCTGGGATCATTGTATCTCGGACTGTAAACCCACACATTCTCTCCTACCCTATCCTTGATTTATTTGCGCACATTTCCTTGAATTTCCTTTTCACTCTCACTGTTCCCTTCAACTCTGAGCTTTTGTTTGAATTTTTCACCAGCCTCTGCATAAACTCTTCTTTCATTTCACTTGGGTCCTATGTGAATTGACGCCCTGTCAAAATCACATACTAGGACTGTGACAAACTTTTACACCTTTCCACCATAGGGGACAAAAAATACACCCTATGTTCTAACCCTGATTATGACTGGGCTCCGGCTAACCATTTTCTTCAAAACACCAATGCTCACTTTCATATTAGAGAGTCCAGCACCTTAATGATGCTAGGAAAATCTAGCATGTCCTTCACACATCAATACTTCTAAAAGCTGCTGATTGCATCCATATCACTCCTCTTCTTTTGATCACCACCTTTTATATTTTGGCCCATCATGAATTTAATGCCACTGATTTGATTTTTTGCTTCATTAAGTATCTGACCACTATTCATGACCCAGGACATAGGAGGAAGCCAAATCTAGCCCTAAGACATATCATTGCATATATCTTAGAATCAAAATATAACCTCCACTATCCTGCTCTAAATTTCAAGCCTGCCTTCTACTCCAACAACTCCTTCCATATTCTTCATAATACTAATCTCCACCCGGGGTAGGAGGAAGCCGAGGAAGCTGAGGAGGAGGAGGCTCCCCCACCTATTCCTACACCTGCTCCACTTCGCCAGCACTCTCAGCTAAATGAGCTAGTCGAGCTATTCAACCAGTGGGAGGTATAATTTGAGACTTACAATGTTGCACAGGAGCAGCAACATGTTGAGGACTTAGCCCATTTTGACTCCTATGTTGCACACTAGCAGTGACAACACGACTAGGATATGGCCTAATTGGAGAGCAGTTCGCCACTCATTCTAGTGACTTTCGCCTGCCACCACCACCACCACCACCACCTCCTTCAAATGATCAGGGGTTATCTTTTTATTAGTTTTTTAATGCTATTTTTAAATTGTATTTTTTTTCTATTTTTTTAGTTTCTGCCTTGTTTCTGTTCTTCTTCCTCCTTTTTGTAATATTAGAAGGGGGAGCAGTTAGTTGAATTGTTTGCTCTATAGTTTGATTCTGTTATTGGACTATTGAATTATGTTTGTTTTTGTCTCATTATTTCCTTTAAACTATTTTAAACTGCTTTAATTTTTTTATATTTATTATCATCAAAAAGGGGGAGATTATTGCGTATCTAATCTCCAAAAATATAATTTTGATGATAGCAAACCCTTTTATTTCTCTACGACTACCTTGCCAACTGATTTTTAGGTCCATAGGATCAAGACTGCAATTTGAACCAGCTCAAGATTGGGTAGACTAGGTCTGAGTCTGTTAGTAAACTTTTCCCTCTCTTGAGTCTATTGTAAACCATGTGGTTCTTGATGCTAAGTAACCTCGCACACACGCACTTGGAGAATTTTTTATGCCTAATTTAAAGTTCTCTATTTTGAAGGCATCATCCAAGATGATTCTAATATCGTCATGGCCGATCAGCTAAAAATAGAAACCTTAATTAGGGCATCCTGGTTAAGGTAGACGTCATTAAGCCCATCGTCCTGGATGATAGTTATATCGGCCAGGACAATATGCTCAAATCAGAAAGAATCATCTACCATGTCTATTTAGGTATTATTTATTTTTGGACATCGTCCAAGACATCATCCTGAACGATGCAACATAATTATGCCTAAATTAATATGATAATTAAGGAAAGCAATTAAGGCTTGATTGATACGATCATATCATCCTAGATGATCAGTTCAAAAAAACCTTAGTTGTTCCTGGATGTTCAACATCGACCACCTTCTATTTAGGGCGATGTTCTGGATGATTTTTATAGTTTTGAACTAATCGTCCAAGATGACCGTAAGATCAGCCTGGACTATGAAGCTATTTTTTTATCATCCAGACATCCATTCAGTGCGATTGACTGGATGATATTCACTTATTTATACTAATCATATAAGATGATGTTATATCAGCTTGGACGATATGAACAAAAACCTTCTAATCATCCCAAATTGTCTTGGCTGATTCAACTTAATTTGCACTGATCGTACAGGATGATATTTAAATTGTCCTGGATGATAGAGTCAATTAGTTGCAATTAATGAGCTATTCTGAGCTCTTCTATATAAGAGCACTTGTTCTACCCATTAGAATGGAGGTTTTGTAAAGGCATCTCCGCCTTGCTATGGGATAAAAAGAAGAGACATTGAGTTTAGTGCAATACCCGGAGGGTGCCTCCGGGGAGTGGACATAGGTCAATTTAACTGAACTACTATAAATCTCTGTGTTCTTTACTACTTTTTTTTCATTTAATTTCCTCACTTTGATTTTCAATGTGGTGAATTTGGCATTATGTTTTTTATTATGAAAGATTTTTTTTTTAAAGTACTCCCTAACGAACTCTCGTAGTGATATTAAACTTCAAGTCAATGCTATTACTCATGCAACTACAACAGGTGAATGAAAAAGAAAATTGGGATATAAGATAATAACACTTGACATAATGTCTCAAACCATTATTATCCGTGAAATAAGGCTAAGACAACCTCAGTCTGTCATAAGTCAAATTGCTCAGCAAAATAAACATGTTATATGCATCAATCCAACAAAAATCAGTAAGGGCCCAGCTGAAAGTTGAAATAGCTAAATACACACAATAAGTAAAAAACCAGTAGAAAAAGAAGAAAACCAAATAAATACCCAACCTGAGGCTAATCTTCAAAAAAAAATGAAGAAACCAAGAACACCAAAACACGAGGACCATTAATTAAATCGAATATAGGGAAGACCCAATCAATCTAATTTGGCCAAACCTTTAATCTCTTTAGGTAAAGAATACTCATAGTATTCAGTGAAACTAGGCATATTGCTACCCATTTTGGCTAAAGCATATGTCGCCGCATTACCCTCTCTCAGCATATGGGAAATAGAGTAATAAATGAGAGAGAGCCAATACTTAATATCCCTTATCATATAGAAATTAGTAGGATTAGGACAAGTGTTACCTTCAAGATAATGAATCAAAAGCATTGCATCAACTTCGATCCAAATATTTGTAATGACAAGAGAAATGCATAAATGGATACCAAAAAGAAGACTTTTAATTTCATCTTGGATAGCTTTTTTAGCAGTGGAGGGTCCCATAAAAGAAACAATATCAAAAACATTATAACCCTGGATAGTGCCACCATGACCCACATTAAAATTATTCCTGGAACCATCAGTATTAAGTTTGAAATTTCCCTCCAAAGGCTTCATCCAATAAATCAGCTTATCTTTACTGTTATGAAATGGAAGATCAAACCAAACTCACAGGCCACATGAACATAATTTATAAAGGAGGAAACCTTAACTAACTTAGCACCATACAACTAAAGAATGTTACTTTTAACTTTAGCAATGGCACTTAAAGCATCCATTTTAATTTCATGCTTGGAATCATACCAACAGCTCCATAAAAACCAAAAAATAATAACAAGAAGAATATTCTAAGACGACCTTTAGTAGGAATGAACCAATCTTTTAGAAGTGAATTAATAAAATCATAGCGAGTAGTATAAAGCACCTTAAATGTATTATCAAAATGAATCCAAATTTTCATAGAAATAGGGCCCTTGATAAACACATGGTTCAAATTCACAGCACGAAAATAGTATTCTACAATGGATTCAAAGATAATAGAAGGTTTTATTCAAAATTTATTGTTTTTAAAGTTAAATACAAAAAAAGGAATAACATACTGTCTTAAATGGTAGAAATGATGTTTTAGAATAGTATTTAAGGATGAAAATAGATTTTTGGAAAAAAATTTATTTTTGTATTCAAATATAATAGTAAGAATATCATATTACCTCGAAAGGTGAAAATAGTATTTTACAAAGGATTTGAATGCAAAAATTAGTTCTAAGAAAGTTTCCATTTCCTTTACCAAATAGTCAAATATGATAGTGAGTATATCATATCAACTCAAAGGTTGAAAAGGATATTCTACAACAGCATATGAATGCTGAAATGGGTTTTAATTAAATTCATCTTTGTTCCCAAAGATTTCCCCCTAAATTTTGAAATAAGATAGGGTCTACTTTAGTTTGGGGTTATAAGTTCCCCATAAAGGAAAGCTTCTTAGTTAATTACATCTTATGATAGGTTAATCTTCCAAAAAAATACTTTTAATTAAAGTAATGGTAAATAATTTTTTTAAATTTCAACATTTATATTAAGGATGAGAGGTTTAGAGTTTTTAAAGGGATTAGATATGTTTTGGATAACTCTTTCTAGAATTAAAGGATGAAGACTAGGGAGCACCTAAGATATTGGGATAACTAGGAAGCACTCCAATCTATCATATATTAGGCTTTAATGTTTTAAAGAGAAGAGTTTTTATGTTTGAGTTGGAATTTTATTAGATAGGTAGGATAACATTCTTGAATGTGAAAGTTTGTTAGGGTTGTTAAGCCCTTATGAACTAGCCCGAGGAAAACCAAGGTTGGGGGAGGGGGGGGGTTGAATTGGTGGTTTTAAAAATTTAAAATAAAAATAAAAATCTTTTTGAAACCTTTTATAATATTTTAAAAGAAACACGATCAACCTTTGATGTAGAACCGATTAAAAAACATATCAGAGATTTTAACCATACAATCAACCATAGGAATTAAAAAGTCAAAAATAAAGTGTAGGAATAAAACAGAAAGAACACACCAGATTTTATAGTGGTTTGGTCAACTTGACCTACGTCCAGTCCTCGGAGACTCTCCTAAAGTTATTGCACTAAAACTACATTGACTCTCCTTTTGATCCCACAGCAAGATAGAGAAGCCTTTACAAAATCCTTTTCACCTAACCAAGTGAGGCAGAGAACCCAAAATCCTTTTATTTCCTCCTGATGTAGCTAGAGAGCCCCAACTCTTTTTGATTCCTTCTGAAGCAGGTATAAATCCTAGATCTAGTGTTGATGAAGACCTCCCTAGAGCTACCAAGGAACAAGGGATGATGATTGGAAAAGATGACTTGAATCCTTGCTTAGAGCCACCTTTGTAAATAACTCATAAACTTCCCCTCACAAGATCCTCTCTCTCTCTCTCCCAAGCTCTGCCTCTCTTTCTCTAAGCTCTCACAAGTTAGGATAGTAACAAAAGATACTCTCATTAATAAATAAGGGATCTTATAAAGAAGTCCTTAAAAATTGCCCTAATTTGTAACTTGCCATCATAGCATGTTTAGATGATCGAGATATCATGTTGTACGATCAGTATATTTCAGCCCTTCCAACCAAGATGATTTGGGTCTGCTATACAATTAGAGCACAATATTTCTTTTGATCGCCCAGGATGATGGGTACATCATCCTATACGATTAGTTCAAAATCATACATAATCATCTAGCAGTTAATTCAAGACATCCAGGAGATATATCTGGACGATAAAGAAATAGAACTACTCGTCCAGGATGATTTTTGGATTGTCCTGTATGATTAGTTCAAAATAAGAGATTATCATTTAGCATATAGTTCATGTCATCCATAAGATACATCTGGATGATGAAGAAATATAACTCATTGTCCAATAGATAGTTCTGTATGTTTAAGAGATTCAGGAGAAGACTATAGTTTTTCTTTCTAATCATCCAGAATGATCCTATGATCATGAAGGATGATATGATCAATCAATCTAACCATAATTACTTTCATTAATCACATGAAAAATTTAGGCATGATTATAATGAATCATCCATGACAATATGTTATCATCCTATATAATTAGAATAAATTCTAAAAAAAAATATCTTGCCTAAATGAGTTTGGCTGCTAAGTAACTTTGATTTGAGCATATCATCCAGGATGATGGGAGAATCGCCTAGGACAATTTACTTAAAAAATTTACATGACCTAGATTACCTAATTAGAGTTTTTTTTTTTTTGAATGATCATGCACGATGATATCAAATCATCTTATACGATATAAACAAAAATAGAAAAACTTTAGCTCACTAAATTTCTTCCCTTGAGTGTGTGTGTAAGGTTACATAGCTTCAGGATCCACAAAGGTATATTTAACACAAGAAAAGGTAAAAAATGCATTGGTGTTGAAATTACAGATGGACTCAATCCTAGTTTACCTGATCTTGAGCTAATTGACATTCCAAGAAAACTTGTGGACCTAAATGGTTTTTGAGCTAGCCACATAAAATAGATATATATGAATGGCAATAGTCAAGGAATAATAATGTTTGTTATCATCAAAATTATAGTACTTGGGTCCAGATTTGCAATAATCTCCCCCTTTTTTATAATGGCAAATATTGTTGTTAGAATATTTCAAATCACAAATTTTTTTTATTAATTAAAATATGAAATATAAAGTAACAAAAAATAATATAAGAAAAGTACTAAAACAAGCATACAATAAAATTCTAATAAAGTAATAAAATGATACAACACTATTAATGTAAGCAAACGATTTAACACTAATAAAGTAAGAAACCAATACAACACTAACACTACTCCCCTTCTAACATCACGAAAAGGAGGAAACAGAAAAACAACCACTAAATAGAATATAGTACAGAAACAAGTATAAACTCAGAAACAAACACAAAAATAAACTAGAAAGAGGAACTTTGTTCACATGGAGGTGGTGGTGGCTGAAATAATATATGAATGGAAGAAAACTATTCCCCGAATCAAGACATATCCTGGTCATACTGTTGGACTGCATAGACATCGAATCTAGCCTCCCATTCATTGAACCTCTGTACTAGCTGATATATTTGAGGCTGCTGGTTGATAGGGGAAGGTGTAGGAATAGAACCTTACACTTCTCCCCTAGGCTCCTAATATGCACCAGGATGAAGAGTACCGTGGAGGGTGTGGAAGGAGCTATATGAGTAGAAGATCATATGGTGATTAGGTGGAGCAGGGAATTAAAGTTTATATTTTGATTCAAGAGTATATGCTATTAACTATCCTAAAGCTAGGTTTCACTTTCTTTTATGGCCTAGATCCCTAATGCATGTTAAGTGCTCGATGTATTAGATAAGAAGATCAGTGGCATTAAATTGAAGGTTGGCCATGATACAATAGGTGGTGTGTGAAAGGATGGCAATGATGTTAATCTTGTCTCCAGCTTTTGGAATAACTAAGTTCCGAAGTAAGTAATGGATTATTCATGCATTATTGACTAGGGAACTAACAAAGGAGGCATGAAAGTGAGCATTGGTATTCCTAAGGGTTTTATTAATATGGGTTCAGTAAAAGTTAGGATCATAAGCTAGAAGATGGAGCTTGTCTCAAGTGGTAAATAGTTGAAGAAATTCAAAGAAATTTTGATATATTATTTTGACAGGACATCGATTAATGTAGAACAGAAGGGAGGTGACATTAGAACTAAAACAAAGACAGGCAAAATACTTAAATAGGAGTTTATAATTAAAAGGGAAAGTCGGAGTTGAATGAAACCTAGGGTTGTAATGGAGAAAAGGTGTAATACCTAAAAATTGAGGGTGGATTGATTTATGATTTTTGAGGGGTTGATGACAGTAGATTTGAAGCAGACATATGCTTCTTCATCTGCTATTTTAGTGAATTGAGGATTGATAGTTCTCCTAGAAGAGCTGCTTGCAAGTGCATGTAATCTTGGGTTAGAGGTTTTGGAGTGAAGATAATGGTTCAAATCAGCTATTTATAAAGGTTCGAGCAAATCATTTAGGACAATAATGGAATCATCCAGAATTATTAGGAGAAATAATGGTGTCTAGGATGATTGGTTAAAAAGGCGTTCCAATTATCTAGGATGATCAAAAATCGTCCAGAATGATTAGACACAGGTAATGGTCCCGAGGAGTTAGCCAGAACATTCTTTGACATTATAGATTGCCCAGGATGAATAGGTGGATCGTCTGATATGATTGGTAATAATGAATCAAAATTTCTAAATTTAAAACATCCAACCATTTTTCAATGTGGGTCATCCAGGACGAAGATGTAATCATCCAGGATGTTCACCAATAATTTAGGTAGAATTCAATCATATCATCAAACATGATGTCGATCATTTAGGATGATCTCAAATAATAAAGCTAAATCAGCCTTCAAACAGATGATGAATGGTGAATTCAAGATATCGTCCAGGATGATAGTTAATCATCTAGGACGATGTTAAAAAAATTGAAAATTTTGAAGATGGATAAGAATAATCAGAAGATGTCCTAAAAATAAAAAAAAAGTAACACATAATAAAAAATAGGTAATAAACACAAAGAAAAGATGAAAAAAATAATAAGAGGAATAGAAATTAAGGTTTTTTTATTTTTATTTAATTAATGCTAGACAATGAAAAATTTCCCTTTTGATTAGATTTAAAATTAGTGAAAAATGAATTAATATCACCAAAATCCAGAAAAAGATAGAATAATTGATCATATTAACCCCAGCTCAAACTTCTTACACGACAAACCGTCTTTTGAAAATATAGATATAACTCTAGCAAATTTATGCAAATTACATTCCTCAGTCTAAAAAACTTTATTTAAATATTATATCTATTATTTTATAATTTTTTTTAGTTATTGAATCTCCACAACCAATATTTTTATTTTAGTAAGATAATTTTATAATTAGAGTAAATAATAATAGTTTACAACTAAAAAGTATATTTTTTTATGGGTTGGATACTCTACCTTATCACTTTATTACTTGATTTGGTATGTATACTGCATATATTGAGGTTTATTATTTTTTATATATCAAATAAAATCTAAACAATAGTTAGGGGAGATAGAGCCTTAAACATTTTTATACCTTAAAAAGTGCACTCCACAAGCCCCATCAATTATTTGCCAATATTTTATTGAAATAAAGAAAACACTATTTTAATCAAAACTATTCTTAAATATTAAATGCTTAAATTCTAATTAACCATCGAGGCTTTGCCCCTATAGGGAACTGTAACCTAGAATAAAATAAACCCTGGTCAACCAAATATAATAAGTAGGGAAAACTCTTGGGTAATTTACAAAAATATAACTTTGTTATTAAGCCATAGTGAAGTAATATTTTAATCCTTTAGGATAATATATTATTTTCTATGTTATAGATGATCATAAAATATTCTCATCCCTCAAGGTTGAAAAAATTCCACTAATAAGGGGACTTATATTACTCGAGGTTCTATTAAGCCTACAAGCGCATCTTTTCTAAACGATTGAGTTCTTCTAATTGAAGTTTGACATTATGTCAAATGTTATATGGTTGTTGTCATGACCCAGCCCTGAAGCTCAATTTAACGAGGCACAAAATAAAAGTTGGATGGTAAAAAATTTTATTAAACAATACACAACTTTCTTATTTGTACTGAAGTCAGAAATACCCTAATTATAAATTACATGTTGTCATTTGCACGTCATCTTCTATAGACGAACTCTTTCCCTTCTGGCATTTCTAAATCTTTGGAGACTTACCTGAAATATTTAATTTGTGGAATGAGTTTACATAGTAAACTCAGTGGGTAACAATTAAAGTAATTTTCATGCTTATATATAACATTTGATATTGATTTATTAATTTAACATTTGAGGCATATTTCCTTTCTTTATTTCAATTCATTTCATATACATACTATCTCATATTTCTTTCTTTACCTTTTTCATACTATAACATGTTCATTTATAGTATTTACTTTAACAATTATTCCTTTTCCCATTTCACATTGTACAGGAGCACCATCTAAATATACCAAAGCTATAACTATTTCCATTTCCTTTTCCTTAATTTTACGTGCACATGTTCGTTGCTTTCCTAGCCAGTACTATACGGGGGTCAACTACTGTAAGTTTTGCATACATAGTATTTTTTTATTCCCTTTGATTCATTTATGTTCGTATCATTTCCTTAACATTTACTTATTTGCATTCTTATATGTATAAGTATCATATATATCTATGCTTTTCAATTTCACTTTTCATTTCTTTTACATGTCTTGTTCATTCATATATACTTTCTTATCACATATACATTTCTTTCACATATCTATACTTGTACAACCATTTGCTTACTTCTTATAATAGTTTAAAAAATATATGCTTTAAACAATTATATGCATGTTTTTTTTTAAATGAATGAAAAAATACAATAAAGAAAATTTCATAAATACCCACTTTATTTTCTCTTCCAATACTCATCGAATAATGAGAACTGTTCATAATAACAAAATAATTTAATTAATATTAGATCAAATTGAATGCCTTAACAATATTTAATTCCTTCTATAACATTACCTCTACCTCATGATAGTTTTCTCTTCTAGGAATTCTTGTTAAATCAAACTCCTAAAGCTTTCGATCTCTTCCTTCCCAAAATCTCTAAAATCAAACAATAAAATTTTTCATGAAAACTTAACTTACTAAAAAAACTTAAATACTCATGATATAAACGTACTTATAATGGTGATTTTCCAAATCCTCTAAAATCCTTCTTCCTCTTCAAAAATTCTTTCTCCTTGCTTTCACTCCCCTCTTTTTCTTTAACAAAAATATCGTTTTCTTTAGATGAAGTAAAAGAAGGAAATTTTTATGAAAATTCAAAAGAAAATCCAACAAACCTTCTTCCTTCTTTCTCCTCAGTCGTTTCTCTCATTCTTTGAAATTTCTCCCAAACTAGCACTTCGTTTTACGATAAGAATGAAAAGGAATAGTTATTTCTTATCCTTGAAGATAATTATTTACTAAAATTGGAAAAACGAAGCTTGCCTCGCTCTCCCGAACGAAGCCGTCGTCCGTCCTCTCTCTTTGTTTCACGAACAGTAATACTGACCCCAACATACTGACCCCTTGTTGGGGTCATAATTATCAATAGAAGGCCGATCGATTTGGTTGAACCTCCCCAACATAAACCAGTCTTCACTTTCTCCCTTCCTTATAAAATTTCATCCTCAAAATTAAATAAAGTAACAAAAACATACCTTTAATTGAATAAATGAGGGTATTGACTTTTCATTTCTACTTCTTTCTCCTAGGTGGCATCTCTTTCTATTCCATGCTTTCATAAAATCTTCACAAAAGGTATTGACTTATGCCTCAACTATTTTACATCATAATCCAATATTCATTTAGGTTCATCCACATATTTAAAATCAGGCTGCAAGTCAATTGATTTAGATTGGATCCTCTTTGACTCACCTAACACATATTTTTGAAGCACTGATCTATGAAACACATTATGAATCTTGGCCACCAAAATAATTCTCTCAATTCCTGATACATCTTTGTACTATTTGGATGAATTTCATAAGTTGAGAGGTGAGCTTCTTGCAATATATCTTCTTTTAAATTTTCACCACTTGGAACACAGATCTCGCCCTTATACTTTAATCATCCTTCTTCATCAATTTCAAGGTTCTCTAGTTATCCTTCTTGCACTTTCTTTATGATGTCTTGAAATTTTTCATCTTGAGACAAAACATTAAGCACTATATTCTTCAATATAGATTGATTCGCTAGTTGACTTAATAACATATCTTTAGCCTTTTTCTAAATGATCACTGAAATATCTAAATTTTCCATATCTATGATTATCTATTCTTATTGTTGATTAACAAATTTGCATTTTCAAGAGCTTTTCTACTAAGTGCATCTGCAACAACATTTTCCATTTCCGAATGATACTATATGTCCAAGTCATAATCCTTAATGAGCTCTAACCACCTTCTCTGTCTCAAATTAAGTTCTTTTTTATTGAAAATATATTTGAGACTATTATAATCTGTAAACACTTCACATCTGACCTTCTATAAATAATGTCTCCATATTTTGAGTGCAAAATATACAGCTGCCAAATCTAAATCATGAGTGGGGTAGTTCCTTTCATGAATTTTCAATTGCACTGAAGCATAAGCTACCACTATACCATGCTTCATCAATACACATCCAAGTCCTCTAAACGAAGCATCACAGAAAATTTGGAACCTTTATAACCTGATAAAATTGTCAAATCCGGACAGTCATTAAATAATTCTTAAATTTCTGGAAAGCTTCTTCACACTGATCACTCCATTCAAATTTCACTACTTTTTGAGTTAATCTGGATAACGACATTGCAATCTGAGATAATCCCTCTACAGACCTCTTATAATAACCTGCAAGACCTAGAAAATTTCTCACCTCAAAAACTGTTGTTGGCCTTGACCATTCAGCAATGACTTGAATTTTATTCTTATCCACATAAATTCCTTCACCACTAACTACATGCCCAAGAAAGTTTACACTTTTCAACCAAAATTCACACTTTGAAAATTTAGCATATAATGTGTTCTCCTTAAGTGTTTGCAACACTGCCTGTAGATGACTGGAATGGCACTTTTCATCTTTTGAATAAATCAGAATGTCATCGATAAACACAATAAAAAATATGTCCAAAAATGGTTTAAAAATTATATTTATTAAATCCATAAATATAGCTGGTGCATTTGTCACAGCAAAAGGCATTACAACAAACTCATAGTGACCATATCTGACTCTGAAAGTTGTCTTTAATATATCTTCCTCCTTAATGTGTAACTGATGATATCTAAAACACAAATCTATCTTAGAGAAAACTGTAGCTCCTTCCAGTTGGTCAAAAAGATCATATATTCTGGGCAAAGGATATTTATTCTTAATAGCAAGCTTATTCAGTTTTTCATAATATATGCAAATTCTTAAGCTCTCATCTTTCTTCTTTACAAACAGTACTAGAGCTCCCCATGGTTAGGAACTTGGCCTGATGAATCCCTTATCTAAAAATTCCTGTAACTGACTTTTCAGCTCCTGTAACACTTTGACTTCCATTCTATAAGGTGCCCTTGCCATTGGTTTTGAACCTGGTATCAACTCAATAAAAAAATCTATCTCTCTTTATGGTGGTAATCATAGCAAATCATCCAAAAATACCTATGGATGCTCTTTGATTACATGTATATATTTTAGCTCTTTAACTTTCTTATTTGTATCTTTTACTTGAGCAAGAAAATACTAGCATCCTTTGGATATAAATTTGCATGCTTTCATATAAGTGATTATCATTGAAGAAATTCCCCTCTCTATAGAATTTCAATTATCTTTATCCCAAAGAATTAAATTTAATAATTTTATTGTTGCAGTTAATAATCACAAAATGCTTTGATAACCAATCAATTCCCAAAATAATGTCAAACTCTTGTAATGGTAAAACATTCGATGTTGCTTCAAACTCTCTTTCTTTTATTTTAAAAGTTACTTGACATACACCATTTACATTCACAACAGACCCATTTGGCATCTAAACTTTTAAAATGACACTTGTCACATAAATATTTAGCCCAACTGATTTAACAAATTCTTCTAAAATGAAGGAGTGTGAAGCTCCTATATACAAGCTTTCCTTGCATCATTATCATACTATAGAAATTATATAAAAAGGCATAAACATACATCATTCTTTTAACAATATTTTTATAATATATATTTATTCACTTCTCATTTTTATCACCCATAATTACTTCAGGTGAATCCTTAGCATCCTTCTGAGTTAGTGCAATACTCTAGGTAGAGTATTCTATCAGCTTTGACTTGGTC
Organism: Dendrobium nobile; assembly: GCA_022539455.1. NCBI lineage: Eukaryota > Viridiplantae > Streptophyta > Magnoliopsida > Asparagales > Orchidaceae > Dendrobium > Dendrobium nobile. The sequence continues at coordinate 35,813,807 of CM039721.1, read as the reverse complement.
CTAGATTAGAAGCAATTGATTCTACTGTCCTTGGCCTTCCAACATTCCTCTGAGATTCAATATATATCTTTGCCTCTCCTGCTAGTATTTTCCCCAAAGTGAGATAGTTCTTGGCTATATAACCTGGTTGATAACACTAGAAGCAAGTATTTATACCAAATAAACATTCTAGTTTATGATGTCTTGTTGTAACTATTCATACTTGAATCATCACTACTAGTGAAATTTGTCTTCTTCTAATTAAATTTCTCACCTTGTGAAAGAGATTTACTATGTGAATCCTGAGGGGCTCCCATAACTTCACCAATTTTTCTCTTCTAAAAATTGCATCTCCTTTGAGTATTTTACAAATCCACTTCTATTCTCCTAGCCCTTTCCACTAATGCTGAATAATCTTCAATCCCAAATGGAACAAGAGGCTGGGTATTGCATCCTGCAATCCAGCAAGAATTGGTGGCATTTATCCTCTACAATATGTACTAATTGAGGAGCATATATGTCTAATCTTGTAAATTCAGCCTCATACTACATAACTAATTTATCTCCCTATACCAATCTCATAAACTTGTCCTGTATCTGCCTCCTCACAAAAGGAGGTACAAACCAATCTCTGAATACCTGAGTAAAATCATTTAACCTAATTTACATATTAGGGATTCCTTCAAATTTTTCTTGATACAGACCTCTCCACCACCTTTCAACTTCTCCATCAAGTATGAAGGTCGCTAAAAAGAATTTTCTCTCCTCTGGATAATTCATTCCTTCTAAAAACTTTTCTATTCTTAGTAACCAGTTTTTAGCTTTTATTGGTACCTCAACTTCCTTGAATAATAGCAGTCTCATATCCTAAAACAATTTCAGATACTTATCCATAACCATTCCCCCACCACTACTACTACCTGATGATTGATTCCTTGAATCTTAAATCAATTGAGACATAGCTATCATCATTTGTGATAGTGCATCAGGATTAACATTAACATTAGGCACTGATCTTTCCACTTCCTCTACTTCCTCCTCTTCTCCAAGATCATTTTGGTTCTTGTTATCAATAAGATAATTCATTCTTCATTAAATTTTTCAATCATTAATAATCATCCTAATGGCTCTTCTAATACTATTCATATCTAAATTGGCTTTGATACCACTTTTGTCACGACCCAGCCCGAATGCTCGATTTAACGAGGCAGGAACTAAAAGTCAGACGGTAGAAAAATTCATTAAATAATACACAATTTTCTTATTTGTACTTAAGAGCCACTAATACCCAAATTATAAATTACCTATTGTCATTAGCACGTCGTCTTCTATAGACGAACTCTTCCCTTTCTGGCATTTCAAAATCTTTGGAGACTTACCTGAAACATTTAATTAGTGGAATAAGTTTACATAGTAAACTCAGTGGGTAACAATAAAAGTAATTTACATGCTTTTATATAGCAATTGATATTAGTTCCTTAAGTTAACATTTGAGGCATAATTTCTTTCTTTATTTCATTTCATTTCATATACAAACTATATGGTATAACTTTCTTTACATTTTTCATTATATAGCATATTTATTTATAGCATTTATTTTAACAATTATTCATTTTCCCATTTCACATTGCACATGAGCACCGTCTAAATGTACCAAAGGCATAATCATTTCTATTTCCTTTTTCATTTCCATAACATTTTCTTTTATTTTATATGAATGGGTATGTTGTTTCCTCAACCAATATCATACTGGGGTGAACTCCTGTAAGTTTTGCATGCATAACATTTTCTCTTTCTCTTTGATTCATTTATGTTTGTATCATTTCCTTAACATTTATTTATTTGCATTCTTATATATATATATATATATATATATATATATATATATATATATATATATATATATATATATATATATATATATATATATATATATATATATATATACTTTAAACATTTAGATGTATGCTTCTTTAAAAAAGAATTAGAAAATATAATAAAGAAAATTTTATAAATACTCACTTTATTTTCTCTTCCAATATTCGTCCAGTAATGAGAACTAATCATAATAACATAATAATTTAATTATTATTAAATCAAATTGAATGTCTTAACAATATTTAATTTCTTCTATAACATTACCTCTACCTCACCATAGTTTTCTCTTCTAGGAATTCTTGTTAAATCGAGTTCCTAAAACTTTCGATCTCTTCCTTCCCAAAATATCTAAAATCAAACAATAAAATTTTTCATGAAAACTTGACTTACTAATAAAACTTAATAAGAATTTACTCAGACATAAATTTACTTACAATGGGGATTTTCCAAATCCCCTAAAAATCCTTCTTCCTCTTCCAAAATTCTTTCTCCTTGCTTTCACTCCCCCCTTTTCCTTTAAGAAAAATATCGTTTGCTTTAGATGAAGTAAAAGAAGGAAATTTATACGAAAATTCAAAAGAAAATCCAACAAACCTTCTTCCTTCTTTCTCCTCGGTCGTTTATCTCATTCTTTGAAATTTCTCCCAAATTAGCACTTCATTTACAATAAGAATGAAAAGGAATAGTTATTTCTTATCCTTGAAGATAATCATTTGCTAAAATTGGAAAAAAGAAGCTTACCTCGCTCTCCCGCATGAAGCCGCTGTCCGCCCTCTCTCTTTATTTCGCGAACAGCAATACCGACCTCTCTTGGGGTCGCAATTATTAACAGAAGACTGGCCGGTTCGGTTGAACTGGCCCAGCCTAAAACAGGTCTTCACAGTTGTTAGCTATAATATGAAGAGATGGAAGATATACCTCTAAAGGAAGAACAATCTCAACCCCAAATAATGAAGTAAATGGAGTAGACTTAGTTGGGATTATGTATATTATTCGATAGGCCCGCAAACTTTCACCCAACTTTTTGTGTCAGTGCCATTTATTCTCATCTAAAATTTTCTTTAGAATTTGCATAATGATTTTATTGAAGGCCTTAGTTAATCCATTTTCCCGAGGATAATAAATTGTTAAGTATCTCCAATTAATATTAATGAATTTGTGAAATTATTTATTTTAGTGCTTTTGAAAAATAGATCATTACAAATATGATTTAGTGATGAACATGATACATGATATTATCCCAAAAGAACTAAAGAATGTGATAGTCTTTGATCTCTCATAATGGGATGGTTTTGGCTCACTTGGAGAAGTAGTTAGTCGCAGCCATAATGAACTGATGACTCTTCGTTAGAGGGTCAATGGGAATGCCCGTGCCCCAACTCTCGAAGGGTCATGAAGCAATCATTGTGTGTAGCATGTTAGGTGTATATTTCAAAACTACACCAGGTATTTAGCATTGATTATAATGACATGCAATAGCCATCCAACCATCAATCATCGAAAACTAATAATACCCTAATCTTTTTAAGTTTGATTTTTCATTTTTGGACCAAACTAATAAGTGCTACACAATCTGACATGTACCTTGGTCATGATCTTTAGGGCTTACCATATAACCATATTTGATCAAATGGCTAATGGTGCAAAATGTCATTAACCAAATCATAAGATAGAGCCTCCTCTTAATTTGTTCGTTAAATGTCTTGTCTTCAGGAATTTTGCCTTCTAGTAAATAGTCAATGAAGGATTATCTCCCATAAATTGATTCACCATCTATAGAAAGACCAGCCTCACCCTCAATAGAAATTCTCATCAAGATGCTTCAAATCTAAGAGACAACTAAATGGCCTTCAACTTAGATAGGGACCAATTCTGCTTCTAGGTAGGCTAATTCTCTAACTTTGCCATGGCATTCACTATATAATTTCCATTTATACTTTCAAACCTTGCTAATTCTCTAACTTTGCCATGGCATTCACTATATAATTTCCATTTATACTTTCAAACCTTGCAAATTCTAGCAACTTGGTTGATCTAGATCTCTTTAATTTCCATTAAAATTGTAAATTCTAATCTAGTTATTAGAGGCTCATATTCTACTTTTTAATTTGTTAAAAAGTTATGATTAATGATAAGAATAACATAAATGTTCTTTTTCAGTTGTAAAGATCAACCTAATACCAGCTTTCTCGAGGATGACACCACGGAATTCTGGTTTCTTTTGAGAGAATGCAACACTGCCATCATATCTCCAAGAAAATTAATCTCTAAACGCCAAAAGAAATCTAAACAAATTATCTGATTCACCCTACTTCAAAAATGAGCTTATGAAGATCAAACAATAACTTTATTCGCTATCACAATTAATTTCTTTTAACTCATCAATTATCGATTTAATTTTCTTTCAAGTTTGAAAGATGCATCTCAAACTTGAAGTCATTTAAATTATCTACAATTTTTAAATAAAGCACACTAAAAGAATAATATTCTCTACAAAAAAAATTATCAAACTCAAAATTATTAGATATAACTAAAAATCATTCATCATTTAATAGGCTATGGTGGCAAAGCCAACTTCTTTAGATTTTAGTATAATAAATTTTATATTAGAAATATTCTCAGGGTGTGCACTCTGTCCCAAGTCCCAGTGGATGGTGCTAATCTTTATTTAAATATATTTTTGACAAATCATGAATATCAATCAAAAGACAGCTCATTAATTTCATTCATATAAAAATCTTAAGGCTATAGATCATTTTCAAGACTTGAAAAGCAAGAAGATTGAAATTTAGAAAATTTACAATTATCTTACGCATACCACCATTATTGTTTGCAAGTATTAAGAGAGAGAAAGAGAGAGAGATTCATGCAACCCCTAAAAAGTAAAGAGAATTCCGTAAAGTCATTAATGTAAACAATCAGCAACAGAAATAAAACAAGGCCACAAATATACAAAGACCGACAAAATACCGACACTTTTCCAGAGCTTTGGCAAGACATTCAGTTTTTTTAATGCAGCCAGCAAGCAAATTCTCTCACGAAACATGCAAGGTTAATGTATCAATTGCAACTTTTCCACGCAGAGAATCAAATTCAATAACTCCGTCATAGTCCACAAATCTTCAAATAAGATCAGCTACATTCATAGGCATTTCATCGATTTGAGTACTGTAATACTGCTCAATATCTCTCAGTATCTTGATGTCATCCTTACGGACAAAGTTTATGGCAACACCCTGCACACATGATTCATCACTCAGAAACTAACATAGAACTGGTTTAGGAAGCACTTACACAAATCATCTACTATCCCTCGGATTAAGTAGCGCTTTACAGAGAGCTTATAATATGAAACTGTAGTAAATATCCCAGATTCTGCAATGCAAACAGTTAACACCCCACCCCTCTACAAAGAAAACGGAGGAGAAAAGATAAGCTGATACCTTGCGCCCAAAACGCCCTGAACGGCCAATGCGATGTATATACAGCTCACGATTGTTTGGAAGGTCATAATTTATGACAAGAGAAACCTAAATAAGAAGTATAAAATGAAATATTATTATGAGATCTTTAAAATTTAATATGTAAATGTTTAATAATGTATTCATATAACAAGAACTTGAGATAATTAAATGGTCCATCAAATATATAAACTCCATCATCAAATGCATTCTCCAAACTATTTAGATGAATTTTTCTCCATTCATTTTGATTAAGGCTTCATTTGTGATAACTTTCTTATTTCATTGTTTTTCAAACCGCAATAACAATTTCTATTTGGCCATTGATTTTTCGCTGCTTTAAAAAACATTTTGTACTAAAAAATTAAATTATCTAAAAACATCTTTACAAAACAGTAAGAAAATCATCCCAAACAAAACCTAAGTCTTGAAAATGGCATTACCTTTATACGAAAGTTTAATGTTCAAAATTTTAAGGTTATTTGTCATTTCCATTATAATTGTTACCTCTTATATTGATTCTTTTTCCCCCCATGGTGCATATTCTACTTTCTTCTGTAAATATGCAAATCAAGTAAAATCTATCTTCTAAAATACCGCCATCAATAGGTGCTAACATAATAATTTATTTCTAATACTACTCGTACATCTTAACATTTTATGTTCACTACAATCAACTCAAATTGATTAATTTCAGCACCCAAGTGGCTAAAAAATGGCATCCATTAGCATATAACTGGCTTATTGCCATTTCATGAATTAATAATTTTTTATTTACTTTTATCAGACTTAAACGTCATATTTTATTAATTGATAATGTTTAACTCATCCACTGAAAATAATCAATGTCAATCTCGAGCTCTTACGGAAAAAAAAAGGACAATAAATAGGCTAGCACATGCCATTACCAATATGTACTATATATGAGGCATATAAACCTCAGTTGAAATAGTCGGACTTGCCCTCCATCGAAAGGTTATCTCACATAAAACTTCAAATCAATAAAACCACAGCCTGACAAAGTCACAATCTAGTAAGATTAAATTATATTATACTTGCCTGCTGAACATCAATGCCCCGTGCCCATACATCTGTTGTAATTAACACACGCGTTGCACCAGACCTAAACTCTAACATAATTGCATCCCTTTCCTTCTGAGGCATATCACCATGCATGGAAGACACAGTAAAGTTATTACTTCGCATTTTCTCTGTTAACCAATCAACCTGGAATTAGGAAAAAATTACGAACATTTTTTGCCCAAAGATGCTTTAAACCTACACAATATGACATTTGGAACTTGAAAAATCAATAATGAAAAACACCTTACGGTACATATTATAAATGAGAAAAATTTTAAAATTGAATAAAAAAAGTTATAAATGAGAAAAAAAAATTATAAATTTAAAATTGCAGGGTTAAAAAATGGAGGAGTCTAAAGAATATCATAATATATATATATATATATATATATATATATATATGGCAATTTTTTAAAACCACAATTAGATCAGCAATATGTTTGGGGCAGGAAAAAAGATTGATGATATCAAAATGGATTGTGGCGAGAAAAGTGAATACTAAAATAGATGTGTGGCATAAAACTAATATAGATAAATTAAGTAATAATAATATTAGAGTAAGGTTGGAGTAATAAGATAACAAAAAATGGACTTAGTGACTTGATCATATCATTGAAGGGTAGAAAACTGATCCATTATACACATACATAAAATTGTTATCAAAAGATTAGTAATAAGAATGTGTCTATAAAGGGAAATGAATATAAGCTAATCAAAGTGATTTGAGAAAAAAGTTTGAACTTAAGCAGCACTTAGCAAAATCTAGCACAATCACAATAACAAATTTTTATCCCACTACGTGTGGTCGGCTACATGTATCTTTTCTCTCCATTATATCATATTAAGAGTTAAATTCTCATTTAAATGTAATAAAAAAAGTTATTTTTAATATTTTCTAACCAAGTCTTTTAGATCTACATTTATCTTTCTTAACATAGGTCGGATCTAATATATCTACCCTAAGGCCGACGTTTTATGCCACTAAGCCACTAACACGACTCTCTCCAATTCTATCTACCAATGGCACTACTTCAACATTTTCCTGTACGTACTCATTTTGCATTCTGTCTTCAAGTGTAAAGCCGCTCATCAAACAGAGCATCATAATCTTTGCAACACTTAATTTAATCTTATGCTTCCATTTTATTAGCTAACATTCTACGTCATAAAGCACTGCAGGTCTCATCACTATCTTATAAAATTCTCTTAAGTTTAAGGAGTACTTTTCTATCATACAGCAAGCTTGATGCATTCCTTCACTTCAATCATCTAATTTGAATTCTACAAATAGCATCCCCATTTATTTCACCATCGCTTGGAACAATAGAATCAAAATATTTAAAACTTATACTCTTTTTAATGAATAGATCACTTGATGTCACAATTCCACCGCTAGATCTATTGCTACTAACATTACACTCCATGTATTTAGTTTTAACATACTACGAAAACTTTTAGATTGTAAAATTGACCTCCATAATTGAAGGTTTTCATCAACTCTCTCTCTAGACTTATCAACAAGAAAAATATCATCAACAAAAATATACAGCAAGGTACATCCTCTAGCTAATGTCGAGTAAGAACATCCATGACTAAAGCAAAAAGATATGTGCTTAAAGTTGAACCTGATGTAATCCAACTAAAATAGAAAAATACTTGGTTAAACTACATTGCATCTGAACACAAGTAAAAACTCTTATATTCATATCCTTAATAGCTTGAATATAAGTATTATTAACTCCTTTCTTTTCTAGAACTCTCAAGAGAACTTCTCTTATAACTTTCTTAAATGATTCCTCTAAATCAATAAATATCATATGTTCTGCTTGCTCTCTCTATATTTCGCTTAGAACATTACACATCATATTTATTCTTAAAAATAGAAACTAGCACACTCTTCCTCCACTCACTTGGCACCTTTTAGCCTTCAAAATGATATTAAAAGGCTCACTAAGCCAAGAAATTTCTTGATCTCATAAACATTTATTCACACTTATATTAAAATATCATCATGTCATATTGTTTATCCACACTTCTTTTCATTTAAAGCGCCTACATTTTTTATTTTACTAATAAGATGAAAAAAGTAAAAATCTTTATTTTCAAGTCAATCATAATCTCACAACCTTCACCGAAAAAATTATCAAAATATCTCATCCATATATGTTGAATATGCTCTTCTAAGAAAAGCACTTCTAAATCTTCATCCTTAACATACTTCAATTAAACTAAATATTTACATCTATCTCTTTGCTTGGTTAATGATGCAATCAAAAAATATAGGGGACCCTATATTTTTTTATCACAAAAAAATTTAAACGAAACGACACCGACAAAAAGTAAAGGACTAAAGACGAGAAGAGGAAAGAACAAACTCTTACATTTCAAATAAGACTAAAAAGAAGAAATTACAACGACGACGACTTGCAAACTTAAAATTAAAGACGACACCCTAAAGTTGCTTCACTTAGAGAAGAAGGATACAGGTGGAGTGGCACTTGCGGAGAGACGAAAGAGGTTAGAAGCCCGAGAAGAAAGGTTGGAAAGAGCCCGCAGGATTTCCGGAGGGGATGAGAAAGAAGGGTGGAAAGAGCCTGCAGGATTTCCAAAGCAAACCCGCAGGTTAAAGCTTCCAAAAATAACATTCATTCAACTTTTTAAAACATTACAAACCATCTCATATATATAGGTATGAGAAGAGAATATGAAAAGATACAAACATTAATTCTAACACAAGAAACTAAACATCACAACATTAAAACACAATTACTTTGCACGAAAAAACACACCCAAGCCAAGGAACCGAAGAGCCATCCACGGGAGCCAAGGAGGCCGCACGGAACCAAGGGGCCACGGCCTCGGGAAAGAGCCCAGACACGGGAAAACCAGCTGCCAGTTGGAATTCCAAGAGGCAAAGCACAAAAACAAAAGCCATGGAGGAAACCAAGGAGTCACCCCATGGGAAAAGTAAATTCTTGGAATTCCAAAGGCCGGTTTGGAATTCCAAGAGACAAACATGAATACAAACTTAAAAAGCATAAAATAACATTTAATATAGGATAATAAATGAACTAAAATGTTAGCTAATAATGAGCTAACCCTTAGTTCAATAAGTGAACTAAAGACCAACTCATAAATGAGCTAAAATTTCAGCTCAAATTTATTTGAGCTAGTAGACTCAAGGGAAGCCAAAATTTGTATTATTTTGGACATGAGTTGACCCCCCCCCCCCCCCCCCTTTGTCTACATCAGTTAACTTATACATACATCTTTAGTACTACTTATTATCTAATCTATTATATAAATTAATAAAAGTTAAATTTATTTTTTTCTTGCTTAACAAGAACTAATACAACAACATCGAGCCTTTGTCCCACTACGAGCGGTCGGCTACATGAATCTTTTTTCTCCATAATGTCCTGTTAAAATTCAAATTCTCGTTTAAATCTAATAAAAAAATATTATTTCTAATATTTTCTAACCAAGTCTTTTTAGGTCTACCTCTACCTTTTTTAACACAAGTCAAATCTACTACATCTACTTTCCTAACAAGGTCATCGGAAGGTCGTCGTTTTATGTGACCAAACCATATAAGGTGACTGTCTTTAATCTTATCTTCTACTGGAACTACTCCAACCTTTACACATATATTCTCATTTCATATCCTATCTCTAAGGGTAAAGCCACGCATCCCATGAGCATCCTCATCTCTGCAACACTTAACTTAGTATCAATGGCCAACATTCGACACCATAAAACATTGCAGGTCTTACCACCATCTTATATAATTTTTCCTAAAGTTTGAGGGGGACTTTTCTATCACACAACAAGCCTGATGCATTCCTTCATTTCAACCATCCAACTTAAATTCTACTGATAATATCCCTATTTATTTCACCATTACTCTGAATAATATACCCAAGATATATAAAACGTGCACTCTTATAAATGACTTGATTGTCCAAAGTCATAATCCTTTAACTAGGTCTATTACTACTAAAATTACACTCCATATATTCAATTTTAGATCTACTCAAGAGAAAATCTTTAGACTCTAAGCTTGACCTCCATAATTCAAGTTTTCCTTCAACTCCCTCTCTAGTCTTATCATCAAGAAGAATATCATCAATAGAAAGCATACACCAAGGTACATCCTCTTGCAAATGCCTAGTGAGAACATCCATGACTAAAGCAAAAAGATATGGGCTTAATGCTAATCCTTGATGTAATCCAACTGAAATAGGAAAATACTTAGTCAAACCACCTTGTGTTTGAACACAAGTAATAGCTAATGCATACGCATCTTTAATGATTTGAATATAATAATTATTAACTCATTTCTTTTCAAGAACGCTCCATAATATTTCTATTGGAACTTTATCATATACTTTCTCTAAATCAATAAATATCATATGTAGATCCTCCTTATTCTCTCAATATTTCTCCATCAAACCTCTCAATAAATTTATGGCTTCCATAGTAGACCTACCCGGCATGAATCTAAATTGATTTTGAGAAACATTAGTATCACGCCGCAACCTACATTCCATAACTAGCTCCCATAGTTTTATAGTATGGCACATTAACTAAATTTCTCTATAATTCGTGCAATCTTGTGCATTACCTTTATTTTTTAAAAATAGGAATTAACACACTCAATCTCTACTCATCTTGCATCTTTTTAGTCTTCAAAACATTATTAAAAAGTTTATTAAGCCAAGAAATCCCTTCATCACCTAAGCATTTTCATATCTTTATTGGAATATCATTAGTTATAACAACTTTTCTACACTTTATTTTCTTTAAAGCCTCTCTAACTTATGTTTTACTAATACGATGATAAAAATAAAAATATTTATTTTCATTTAAGGTGCTAAGGTCACTAAAGTCAATCATATTTTCACATTCGTCATTAAGAAGTTTATCAAAATATCTCATCCACCTTTGTTGAGTATTATCTTCTAAGAAAAGTACTTTTGATCTTCATTCTTAATACACTTCATCTGAACTAAATCGTTACTATGCTATCTCTTTGTTTGGATAACTTATACATATATCTTTCTCCCTCCTTCGTATCTAATCTATTATATAAATCATTAAAAGCTAAGATCTTTGCATCACATATTGTTTTCCTAGATTTCTAATATGCCTCTTTATATCTTTGCCAATAATCAAAATTTTTACACCTAAATTAATTTTTATAACAAATCTTCTAATGTTTTACCATTTTTTATACATTTGAATTCCAGCACCAACTATTTTTACTATTAGGATTTTTTCATTTGATACTCCAAGTACATCTTTTGAATATTCTTAATATCACTAGCTACTTTTTTTCACATAACATTGCATTCTCATGCATATATAAAATCATAAGATTTAAAATCTTATTCTTAAAAATATTTTTGTTGATATTCTTTAAATGTCCTCATCTAATCCTAGATTATCGTTTTACTTTATTTTTTATTTTCTTCTAGTTTATCTTAAACTCCAAAACTAATAATCGATGTTGGGTACATAAATTTTCACTCGGAATAATTTTATAATTTTTTCAATTTAAAAGATCTAATTTTCTTATAAGAAAATAATTAATCCGAGTTTTAGTATATCTATTTTTATAAGTGATGAGATACTCATCTCTTTTTTTTTAAAAAAAGTATTAACAAATAAAAAATCATAAGCTAAAGTAATATCAAATATAGTCTTATCACCTTCATTTGTCATCTAAACCCATGACCATCATGAATGCTTTTAAAATCATCTTATCTCTCTACCAACATGTCCATTTAAATCTCTTCCAACAAAAACTATTTTTTCAAGAGCTATCTTTTGTATTAATTCTTCTAAGTTATTCCAAAATTTTAATTTTGAACTCATATCCAAACCTACTTGAGGAGCATAAGCACTTATAATATTAACAATATTAGCATGAACAACAATCTTTAAAGCTATAATTTTATCTCCAATTCTATTAGTTTCTTTAACATTATCCTTCAAACTCTTATCTATAATCACACCTACACCATTTCAAGTACGACTCTTATCAGAATATCATAGTTTAAAATCTAAATTACCAATCTTCTTAGCCTTCTCTCTAATCAATTTAATTTTCTGAATGCATAGAATATTTATCTTCCTAGGAATCATAATATCTATTAATTCATTAATTTTCGTGTAAGGGAACCTACATTCCAAGTTCATATCCTAAATTTAGTTTTATGGACTAGCTTATTTACCCACATTCATCCTTGATGTGGGAACTCTTGCCTATTTAACACTGCACGCGGACGCCAATGCAGCGACCCTTGCACACTTGTCGATGTATTTAGGTCAGACAACGCGTCGCTTCCAGGGGACACCCTAACATTAACACAATTTTTTAAAAGATTCATGTCATAATTATTCAAAAAGTTTTACGTTAAATGTCGACTACCTAACGTAAACCACAACTTTTCTCATTCAGGGCTGCTTAACAAGAAGCAGTGAAAAATAAAAATAAAAAAGCTAACCACAAATAATTGGAATAATTATAAGCATGAAGATGATTAAATTGAATAAAATAAACACATTAAAATGAATTTGAGTAATATATTACAACTTAAAAAAAGAAAAATAATCATCTCAAGACAAACATGATTACAAATTATAAGTACAGAAACAAAACCTTTCGAGCATTTTGGAAATCGTTATAAAAACCAACTGCTCTTTTTATTTTTAATGGGAGTTACTCCAACTTTTTCACGTATATGCTCATTTCGTATCCTGTCATTAAGAGTAAAGTCACTCATCCACCTGAACATCCTCATCTCTGCAACACTTAATATTATGTTTTTCTTTTAATGACCAACATTCTGCCCCATAAAGTATTGCAGGTCTCACCGCCATCTTATAGAATATTCCCTAAAGTTTGAGAGGGACTTTTCTATTAGACAACAACCCCAATGCATTCCTCCACTTCAACCATCCAACTTGAATTCTAATAATAATATCTCCATCTATTTCATCATCACTCTGAACAATAGACCAAATATATCTAAAACGTCTACTCTTATTAATGACTTAATCACCCAAAGTCACAATCCCCCCAGTAGAACTATTATTATTAAAATTATATTCCATATATTCAGTTTTAGATCTACTAAAACAAAAGCCTTTAGATTCTAAGGCTGACCTCCATAATTCAAGTGTATCATCAACTCCCTCTCTAGTCTTATCAACAACAAAAATATCTTCAACAAAACTCATTACTAGGGTACAACCTCTTACAAATGTCTAGTGAGAACATCCAAGACTAAAGAAAAAAGATATCAGCTTAAGGATGATCCTTGATGTAATCCAAATGAAATAGGAAAATACTTGGTCAAACCACCTTGTGTTTGGACACAAGAAACATCTCCTGCATATATATCCTTACTGACTTGAATATAAGCATTATTAACCTCTTTATTTTCTAGAACTCTCCATAGCACTTCTCTTGGAACTTGATCATATGCCTTCTATAAATCAATAAATATCATACGTAGATCCTCCTTATTCTCTCTATACTTCTCCATCAAACCTCTCAATAAATGTATAGCTTCCAAAGTAAACCTACCCGACATGAATCACTCCGCAACCTATGCTCCATAACTCTCCCCCATAGTTTTAAAGTATGACACATTAACTTAATTCCTCCATAATTCGCACAATCATGTGCATCACCTTTATTCTTAAAAGTAAGAATCAACACACTGATCCTCCACTCATCTGGCATCTTTTTAGTCTTCAAATTAATATTACAAAATTTATTAAGCCAATAAATTCCTTCTTCTCTTAAGCATTTCCACACCTTTATTGGGATATCATCAGGTCCAACAGCTTTTCCACACTTCGTTTTCTTTAAAGCCTCTCTAACTTCGATTTTACTAATACGCTGATAAAAATAAAAATCTTTATTTTCATTTAGGATGCTAAGGTCACTAAAACAATCGCATTTTCAGAATCTTCATTGAAGAGTTTATAAAAATGTCTCATCCACCTTTGTTAAATATCTTCTTCTACTAAAAGCACTTTTGATCTTCATCCTAAATACACTTCACTTGAACTAAATCCATACTACTATTATATCTTTGCTTGGCTAACTTATATCTATATATATCTTTCGTCCTCCTTAGTATTTAATCTATTATATAATTCATTAAAAACTGAAATCTTTGCATCGCATATTGCTTTCTTAGACTCCTCATAGGCCTCTTTATATCTTTCCCAATTATCAAAATTTTTATATATAAACCAATTTTTATAACAAATCTTCTTATTTTTTTATATTTTCTTGAACATTTTGATTACATCGCCAACTATTTTTAATATTAGAAGTTTTTCCCTTTGATAATCAAAGCACTTCTTTTACAACATTCTTAATATTACTATCTACCTTTCCCACATAACATTAGTTTCCTTATGCATAATAGACAAAATATTAAGATCTAGTATCTTTCTCTCAAAAATATTTTTATTAGAATTCTTTAAATGCCCCCATCTAATCCTACAATAATTTTTTACTTTATATATTATTTTTGCCCCTTTATTTTAAAGTCCAACACTAATAAGCGATGTTGGGTACATAAACTTTCACTTAGAATAACTTCACAAACCTTGCAATCTAAAAGATTTATTTTTCTTATAAGAAAATAATTAATATGAGTTTTATTGTATCCACTCTTATAAGTGATGAGATGCTCATCTCTTTTCTTAAAAAATATATTAGCAATTACAAAATCAAAGCTAAAAAAAATCTAATATGGTCTTATCACCTTCATTAGTCGCTCCAAATGTATACCCACCATGAATGCTTCTGAAATCATCTACCTCTCTACTAATATGTCCATTTAAATCTCCTCCAATGCTTTTTTTTCTTCAAGATGTATCTTTTGTATTAATTTTCCAAATTATTTCAATATTTTAATTTTGAATTCATATCTAAACCTACTTGAGGAGCATAAGCACTTATAATATTAATAATCTTAGCATCAACAATAATCTTTAAACCTATAATTCTATCTTCAATTCTATTAATTATTATAACATTATCTTTTAAACTCTAATCTATAATCAAATTTATATCATTTCTAGTACGACTCTTACTAGAATACCGAAGTATAAATCATAAACTATCAATTTTTTTAGCCTTCTCTCCAAACTATTTAATTTTCTGAATGCATAGAATATTTATTTTTCTATAAATCATAATATCTATTAATTCTATTAATTTACTTATAAAGTACCTATATTCCAAGTTCCTATCATAATTTTAATTTCTTGGACTAGCTTCTTTTCCCATATCCATCCATGATATGGGAACCCTTGCCTATTTAACATTGCACTCGAGCACCAATCCAGCGGCACTTACACACTTGTCGCTGTATTCAAGCCAAACAGCATGTTGCTTTTAGAAAACACTCTAGCATTAACACAATATATTAAATGATTCATATCATGATTATTCGATAAGTTTTATTCTGGCTGTCGACTACCTAATGCAACCTTCCACTTTTCTCTTTAAAAACATGAGACCTGGCAATGACAGTGTTAATTTGAATTGAAAAAAGCATGTATGATTCAGCATTAAGATCTACACAGACAAAACTTATTAGTCATCCTAATCAAAACTATACGAAATGAAAATTTGATCCAATAAGTGGTAGGGTAAAGAAGTGGGAGTTGTGGAATAAGACTGAAAGAGAAAGAGGGGTGACGGGCTTAAGGTGAATGGACAAAGGTCAAAGGGTGTAAAAAAAAGCCATAAGTCAAAATTTAGTGGTAGTAGAAGAGGGGAATGAAGCAGATTGAAATAAAGAAGTGATCGAGTCATGGAGGGAACATGGACACTATGGATAAAGTGTTATAATTTGACAATGCTTCATAATATGAGGTTTATATAAAATTTAAAAAAATACTTTGAAAACTAAATCATTTTAATGTTCCATGCCAACTAAAACTACATTTTTTTTTGTACTAGGACATCCATGTAAAGAAAAAATTTGGCATCATGAATTACTTGTTAGAGCCTTTAGAACAACTTCGATCATCTTTTCATAGATCATCTCATTTATTTTAATTCCTTCATAGCCAACTCATTCCAATTCCCACTCAAGTAGCAAAACAAACAACTCTCATTAGCATGCTCAGTGGCGGGGCCAGAAAATATTTACCAAATTGCTGAAGTAAGGGTTTCCCTGAAAGAGAAACATCCCCTCCCTCCTCCATCCTGATCACATCCAGCTTGTGTAGTCCCACCCGATAAGCTTCCCCCACCTCTTGTAGGCTCCTAACCATGGTCTTAAGTGATACCATGGCTTTGGATAGCCCTTCATCTCCCCTTATAACCCACCTTTCTCCCATCTACCATTAATTCCATCGTGAATGTTCCCTATTGTCCTTGGTTTCCCCCAAGGTTTGCAATTATTTCATTCCCATGATGACATCAGTACTTCCTAACTCTAGTGGGAGAAAATCCTCCCTTACCTGAATCCCCTGGATGGTCAACACCACTCCTCTACAAATCCCCTGGCCTTTCTCCACCTTATCTGTACCCATCATCACCCCATAACAACCAGTGTCCACCAATTTCACTCCCAGTTGATTAGCAACCTGAGTGGAAATGAAATTATGGGTAGCCCCACTGTCAATCAAAACAACCACATCCATGCCTGCTATCTCCCCCTTCACCTTCATCATATGATTCAAGGCCCCTTGGGTGCTAGAAGAGTGGTCATCATCTTATAAGAGCCTCCTGAGCTGTTGCTCCTGGCTCCCTCCTCTAGATTCTTCTTATTTTCCACCAGCTGGGCCAACTTCATAGACTCCCCCAAGTCACGATGCATCAAAACCTTCAATGCTGCTCAGATCTCTGCCTTCAACCCCTTCATGAAGTTCCCCTCCAATACAATATCTAATAATCACTCCACCGTACTAGCTAGGTGCTCAAACTGCTCCCGGTAGTCTGCTACTGTGCTAGAGCAAAGAACTGCTATAGAAATCTCCTCCCCAGTCGGTTTGAAAACATTCTATTATGCAGTCCTTGAATTCCCTCCGATTCCTGATAGGCCTCCTCTAATCTCTCCACTGATACCACAATAGGGCTTTTCCCTCCAAGCACAATCCGGCTGCGGTCATCTTCTCCTCCTCCGTCATCCCATTGATGGCGAAGTATCGCTCCACCTTGTAAATTCACCCATACGCATCTTCTCCTTTAAATATGGGCATCTTCAACTTCCTCACCTTTTGGTCGCCCCCATTGCCTCGAATTCTTCCATAGTATCCCTTATCTCAAGTGCTAGGTACACCCCATGTTTCCCGGTCTTCCCTTGCTCTACCATAGCCCAAATCCCCTTCAAACTCCCCCCTTCTGTCTTCAAAATCAGCACCTCGAAGACCATAGTATCCCTTCTGAGGT
Organism: Dendrobium nobile; assembly: GCA_022539455.1. Lineage (NCBI taxonomy): Eukaryota > Viridiplantae > Streptophyta > Magnoliopsida > Asparagales > Orchidaceae > Dendrobium > Dendrobium nobile. The sequence continues at coordinate 35,795,972 of CM039721.1, read as the reverse complement.
TCCCCATATCCACCCCCTCTTTCTTCCCTCTGGACAGGCTTCAGATGGGGCCTTCTTCTTCCTCATTCCATGATTTCATCTTCCTCCCTACGAATTTTCGAATTCATACTATCAACAAGCAGGTCCAACCCTGGTTAAGATTTTAAAAGTTTGGGGTCCTCTCTGGTTGAGATTTTCTATCAACAAGGTCATCATCAGGGATTATTTATGAGTATTAATATTTCATTAATTGGACTTTGTTAACTTTATTTAGTTGCAGCTAGAAGATCAGGTCCAGCTCTTAATTTATGGAGTTATCATTTAGATATCAGAACCCGGGATGTTCATTTTAATATGTGAATTTTCTTTGTTAGAGACCTTGAAGGCCTAATATGAATGTATGAAACCAAATACTCCAATCGGCGCTACGACCGTGTATTTATTTGGTGATTCAAGTCATGTTAACTTCGATCCATTCAAAGAGAAGAATCGGACTTAAACTTAAGTTCATTTTTTACCCTCTTAGTACTCTTAGGCGTCACGTGTGTACATATATCACGCTCATTAGGGAACATGCGAGTATGTTCTTTTGAAAGCATTTTGAATGATGTATTTACATGGTAGTTGTTTATATGCAATGTTGGGGGTGTAAATGGCATATATACGTGTTCACATACACTCATGCATTCATCTACATGTTGACATACTCACATAAACACTTGTATGCTTGCATGTATGCTGACTTATAAATTTGCACACTATTCAACGTGCTTACATAATATGTCCGGTGGCTTACTGTACCAATGCGGCATATGATGCATTAGCATGTGTACACAATACATTCATATATTGTCTGTATGTTTGCATAATGCATTTGTGTGATAATTCAAATGCTTCGTGCGGTGAATGATGTGTTTACATATTGGTGTAGCGTATTACTACTACACAGTATATTTTGCATATTGGAGGTATGTTTGCATAATGCACTTTGCATATTGGATGGTGTCCTTGCATAATGCATTTTGCTTGCTACAATGTGTAGATGTACCCTATGATTGCATGTTAATGTAACGTGCCGTCACAACACGATATATTGTGCATATTAAATGACGTACTTACATAGTGTGTTTCACATGCGGCAAGTTATAGGTGCTCAGTGCATTTATATGTAAGGTGAGAATGCCCACAACATATTTACTCATTCCTAACTACATGCAGTCATGATGTATTTGTGTTGTAGACTTGCATGCTTCCCAAAGCATTTGCAAATTGCATATGCATATTCTGAATGAGTTGGTGCACATTTAAATGCATGAGGGGATGTTTTGGTAACATTCAAATATGATTAATTGCGCAAATAAATATCATTGAAAAGCGTGCAAGATTTAATTTAAGACTTTACAAACACCTATTCTCTTGTATGAGTGTTGGGGATCGAGTAACGAAAATTTAAAGTGTGTTGGGTTTCATTTGTCGTACATCGACGGTGCTACATAGCTCATTTCATCTTCTGTATGTTGTTATTTTCCCCAATCCAAGCTCGTAAGAGCATATTTCAGATGCAGTCAAGATTTCCTACTTGATTTTTTTTATTTTTTCTTGTGTTTCTAGCTATCTTTCTCCAGTGACTTCTCACTTTTCCCTACTATTTGTTGAATTTCCCCGTTGTTTGTTGAATTTCCTTGCTGTTTCTTGAATTTTCCAGTTGTTTTTTTTTTCCTTTTCCGTTGTGTTCTAATACTCCTACTGTTATTTGGTATTCCCTAAGTAGTTTTTTTATCTTCCCCATGCTGGCTTTTGATCTTCCCCATGTTGGGCTTTGGTTTTCACTTCTAGCACTTCATTTCCCCAGCTACCCCTTCGATTTCCTTGCTGTCTTTACTATTGGCTACTCGTTTTCCCTATTATAGCTGCTCAGTTTCCCCATTTGTTAAAACCTATGCTGGATGCTTTATTTCTTAATTAATTCGGCTGACTTGGAAAAGTTTTGTGGCTGTTTTAGAAGGCTTCTATTGGTTTTTTTAATGACAAATTTAAGTGAGCATTTAATATCATTTCTCCTTCTCCTATGTAATGTGGCTGATTTCATTTGTAAAAGAGAGAGATATGTGATGAATATTTGGAATGTAAAACCTCTAGGTTTGTCATAGCTTGCAAACTATCCTCTTCTACCTTCCTTATATTTCATCTTAGACTTCTATCTATTCATCTAACCACAGTTCTCATTCCACTTGTATCTTTCTTCTCGAAACTTTGATTAGTCATAAGTTGTGTTGTGTCCAAGTTTCTATTACATGTTGTAAGTTATTATTTTTTTTTTTTTACAAGTTGAAAGTGGTGTTGTGTCTTGTAAGCTGTAAGGTGTTGTTGTGATCTAAGCTTGTGTTTGTTTAAGTTATTTTAAAAGGAAATGATTATTTACATACCTTGCTTTCTCCTACTAGGCTTAGAATCCTAGGTTGTATCAATTTGGTATCAGAAATTTAGGTTGTCGGGTGAGTCTTCCTTATTCTTAAAAATAGGAGGATAGTTAAAACAATCAACAAGCCGAAGTTCCAATTCAAGATATATTTGAGCCTGCAGTTTTTGAAAGTCTATCATCTATTAATCGGATTCCAAAGAATAAATTCCCAACAATTTAATGGCTTCGGCTTCAAGCAAGTTCTTCTAATCCACTATAGAATGAACTATTCATAATACAAAGAAAATAGTATTTATGAGTTGAGAAATATGAAAATAAGAAGCATCTACTTCGAACAAAGTTTGAATAAGAAAAAGATAAGATCTATAGGAAGTATGACATTCTAATACAGGAAACTAAGGAATATTTTCATGCTGTAATAAGGGAGATTTTGGAAAGATTTTGAAAAATTATTTTGCATAAAGTTGATGATCTTATTATTAATAAGGAGAACCAACTCATGAACTTGTAAAAGATGTTGTGGATATCCGTACTACCTAAACAAGATATGGAGTGCATAGATGATTTTTAGTTAAATAGAATGGACGTGCTTTGTCTGATTGTTCTTGGATTAAGGTTGTGGACCTGCAATGTCATCATCCTGATATCTACCAGCGTATTACTGAGGATTTCTTATCAAGAGATGAGATTCTTCCACCAGGAAAAAATTGATGCAGTCAAGATTTCCTAATTTCTATTTTCTTTATTTTTGTCTTGTGTTTCTTGCTATCTTTCTCCTGTGACTTCTCAATTTTTGCGAATGTTTATTGAATTTCCCTGCTATTTTTTCACTTTTCTGCTATCTTCTTGTATTCCTGCTATTGTTTGGCTTCCCTAAGTGGTTGTTTGGTCTTCCCAAGTTGGTTGTTGGTCTTCCCCATGCTAGACTTCAGTTTTTCCTCTTGACTTTTCGTTTCCACAGCTACCCCTTCGGTTTTCTTGTTGTCTTGAGTTATGGTTACTCGTTTACCCTATTGTGGCCAATCAATTCCCCCATTTGCAGAAATCTATGTTGGATGCTTTATTTCCTAATTTATTGAGATGATTTGGAAGATTTTTGTGGTTGTTTTAGAAGCCTTCTAGTGGTTGTGGGGGAGGGGGGGCAAATTTAAGTGAGCATTTAATATTATTTTCCCTTCTTCTATATAATGCGGCTGATTTCATTTGTGAAAGAGAGAAATGTGAAAAATATTTGGAACGTGAAACCTGCGAGTTTGTCATAGCTTGCGAGCTATCCTTTTCTACCTTCGTTCTTATATTTTGTCTCGAACTTCTAACTATTCTTCTATTCACAGTTCTCATTCCACATGTATCTTTCTTCTCAAAACTTTGATTAGTCGTAAGTTGTGTTGTGTCTAGGTTTTTATTACAAATTGAAAATTGTGTTGTTTTTTTTATAAGTTAAAAGTAGTGTTGCGTCTTGTACGTTGTAAGGTGTTTTTATGTTATAAGTTTGTGTTTGTTAAAGTTAATATGAAAGAAAGTGATTATTTGCATACTTGTGTTTTCCTACTAGGCTTATGAATCCTAGGTTGCATCAAGTTTTGTCTGCAAATATGTTATACAATGCATCAGGAGTCCTCTATCTTTCGTTTATAATTAAGTTAATCTATTCAGCGTAATGACCTGGCGTTAGCAATTTCCTATTTTCGTCCACTAGCAATCCGCAGTTTTCACCACAAATTCCTTGCTTCTTCTTGCAGGTGAGTCATAGCGCTGCGCTACGGGTCATTTATTGCTTCTTACAGGCAAGTTGTCATGCAGTAACAAACTCTGTTAATATTGCTTGTCGGTAAGCAATAGTGATTCAAAAGACATTGGCTTTTATAAGTAGGTGAACTGCATTCAGTGCAAATCTTCCAACATTGCCTGTAAGTGCGGCTGTTGTATGCATTTCAAACTCATATTCTCTATCACAAGCCTACCGCCTTAGCTCGTATGCAAACTACTGTGTGCATGATGAGTCTCTTAAAGTGGCTCGTAGGTGCTCGTATTCATTGCATATCTTTTGTCTTTACTTGCAGATAACGTGTTGCATACATTGCATTTCTTATATCTACGTTTATTGGGAATTCATCATATCCATCGTATATTGCTTTTCATTACTTGTAGAGGTTCGATGTGTTTGCTTTCAAGTATTTCTATGGCTCACTTACCGCTCCCTGCAGATAACTTGTCGTGTGCATCAAAAATCCTCTAATGCTGCTCGTAGATGCTTACATTCGTCGCAGGTTTCATAACATTGCTCGTAGATTGTGCACTGTGTGCACTTCTATATTTATAGGGGACTCGTCATGCTTATTTGCAACTAAATGTCATTGATTGTTATGTGGATTGCATTTATCTCAAACTCCACAAACACATCTGAGTTAGTAAATCACCACATTTATTGCATATCAACCGCCTTTGCTTGCAGGGGATTAATGTTTTTTTTTCCTGGAAACTTGATTGTTATCAACTATATGAATGCCCTTGCATTCATTATGTGTTGCTTGTCATCACTCGTGAGTAGACTATTGTACATATAACAAGTGCTCCACCATTACCAATAGGTGTTTGTATTCACTACAATCTTCTGTCCTTGCCTGTAGATAATGTGTTGCATGCATTGCCTTTTTCCTATCTACATCTATTACACTCATAATCTATCCACTGTCGTTGCTCGCAAGTGAACTAGTGTATTCATTTGCAAATTTATTAATTTTAGCCGTTAGCGGGTTGCATCCATTATATATATTCTTTGATGTTATTTGCATGTGAGCCACTGTGCATATTACAGGTTTGTTGTCGCGCTTGTAGGTGAGTTTTTGTATTGCAAAATCCCTTATTTTCATTTATGGGAAAATTATTGTTCATATTACAAGTACCATACCCATGTCTGTAAGCAAACTGTTCTGCCTGTTAGAAGTTCCCTGCTTTTGTATCTTGCTTGATGCATTCTTTGCAAGTACCCAATTCTTGTCCATTTGTGAATTCTCTTGTTCATTAAAGATCATCTGATCTTTCCTTGTGTGTGAATAGCAATTACTTGCAGCCTATCATTTTCACCTGCAAGTAAACTATTTTGTTCATTTCAAATTTCTTGTTTACCCACATGTAAGCTATCATGCTCACCATGAAATCCCGGCTATTGTTCAATTCCCTGCTTGTGTTCAATGTTGTCCATTGTCAAATTTGTTTTGAGATTTACTTTCTTGAATTTTTGTTTTAAATATCTTAATTTGGGTTTTACTTGTTTATATCATTTATAGATTGCAAACTTTAGTTTACTTTCTGTGATTCACCTTGTAAGTTCAATTCCATGTTGTGTTCAATTTAATTGTCTGTCGGTCAAATCAGCATAGATTTTGACAGCCTCCCAGCATCTCTCCCATTTAGGGGAATGTTTGGGAGTCTAAGGCCAGTTCACCACATCAAGAAAAATGTGTATGATAAGTGCTGGGCAACATTGCGGCCGTGGTCTTTTACCGCACTACACCAAGAAAGACGTGCATGAGTTGCAAAGGTACCTGCATGAAAATTAGCAAATTTACACCGCCCGCCTTAAGTACATAAGAGTAATTAGAATTTACCCCATCACACTAAGACAAGCATGCACAAGGCTTACCCACCTCGTCGCAAGCATTGTAATACCCGAAATTTGTCAATTGAGTGCGTTGCACGCATATCGATGCGCCGCGACGAACTTAAGTGAAATTTTGATGTCGTCAGAATTTGACAAAATAAATTTTATTAAATTCGTCATGAAATTTCGATCGAAATGGTATAAAAAACTTGTATCTAATTTTGCACGGTTTGGAAATTAGAATTCGCCGAAGTTCGTTAAGAAACTTTTGGCCTTTTATACCCATTTTACCCTTCATATGACAATAGAGAAATTATAGGAATAAGGGCACATGCGTAAAAGCTTTTCCTTAAATCCCTCATAAGCCTAAGAGATCGAAATATTCAGTCCCTTGTTGTGTTTCTCACGGCCAAACGAAGAGAGGCGATGGGAGAAAGGGAGGAGCGACGTCGGCTTGGGCTCGGGGGCGAGATTCCGGCGAGTTTCCGGCGAGATTCTTTAGGAAAAGCGTAGGGGAAGGCTTGAGGTAAGTTCTTATTGAAGAACATGAAATTTTTCTTGAGTTTTATTGAAGTAAAAAATTTTTAGGGTTTGATTTTTCTTAGGGATTCTTTAGAAAACCTTTAGGGTTTGTTTGGATCTATTGTTTTATACCCTACATGTTAAGGTTTCTTAAGAAAAACATTAAATCCGAAATTTATGGTTTCTCTTTGTATGTTTTATTTTGTAGGGATTGTTAGAAGTATATGAGGGAAGGGTTTTGGACTAAGAAATGCAAAGATTTCCTAAAGAATTTTGATTTTAAAAACTAGGGAAAGTTTAGGGTTTTTCCTAACTTAGGAATTCTAAGGTTGCATGTTCGCTAAAGCAATTCCAAATGATTTAGAGATGTCTCTAAATAAAAGAAATTGCAATTTTGAGGAAAAAAATTATTTTCTTAATTATTTTATGATTTAATTCCGAAAATAATAATGATTTATTTATATGTATAAGAAAGGGGAATGTTTTTGCATGCTTAGGTGATGAAAATAATAAATATTGAAATGCTAAATTTTGGGGTTTTATTTAAATCCGAAAATAATAATTTATTTTAAATGAAATTAATGATTTTGGATATTTGAATGCTTGTGATAATATTTGGAATTTATTTTCCCTTAGGTTTGAATAATGGTAAGGAGTGCGAGGAAGTTTAGAGAAGAAAGGCTTTAAAGTAAGTGACACATTGCATTCTAAAATTCATAGAATTTCCTTATGTATTGCCTATGTTTATTAGCCTCATTAAATTCTCTTATGTTTTGCTTATGTTTAATTTTGGATGTTAGCAAAAATCTCAAATCTTGTATCATGTTCTTTAAGTTGCATATGGTATCTTCATGTAATGTTCATGAGAATATATTTTACTTTCATGCCTACTATAAGCATTCACATACATGTGGCACATCATCTGATTTTATGAAATCCCTTACGTTACTATGTAAACAATCTTATTGTTATGATTATGGAATATAAGTTTGTGTATGCTGAACTGTGGAGTACCAAATATGGATAAGGTTCTTTGGAACAATAAGGCTCTTAGAGCAATATGATGATAAATGGCCAATTATGAATTTGTACCTGATCAGTACAATACGGATACTCCGGTACGGGTGTATACTATATGAGAGCTATATCATATTAGAGTTATAGGAGATAGACATATGATAGGTAAGAAGGAACATTACATATGGCATCAATTCTTACATATGACATTAACCTTACATGTGACATCAACCTTGACATAAATCTTGCATATGACATTAACCTTACATAGATATACGATGTTATCTTTGCATATCCAATTCTTTTTCATTGTATAAATTTTAGATTGAAATTTATCATTTGCTGAGTGTAGCTCACTCCCTAACTTTGGGAAAAATTTCAGGAGAACCTACTCATAAGTGATGGCAGAACACCCGAGGTTTATATATAGTCATCGCGCAACGGGTAACAAGTTCTTACTTGTTTTTCTTAGTTAAAGATATTTTCTTTTGGGTGGTTTTTGTCATAACATGAATAGATTAAGTTTATAACCACCTTGTACATGAACTTCCTTTTTGTAATAGTTTGAATGTTAAATACATCTTTTTGAAAAAGTTTAGAGTCGCTTTTATGTTCCTATTGAAGTCTTTTGAAATTGTTATATATAAAATATGATGATTAAATTGTTTTGAACGTCTGATTCCATTCTCGCCTCGTATTTTAGAGCTAACCGGGCCGGGTCGTGACAAGAGTGGTATCAGAGCACAAGCTTAGGATCTAAATCAGAATAAAGCGCCATTAGGTTGATTGATGCATCCTAGACATGAGTCCTAGACATTTTAAGATTGTATGATGATGTGAAGATTACCAAATTGGTTTTCTTTTAATTGGTTTAGGGCTATGGATCAGGAACCCGATGCCACTAATGGCAATACTGATGGGCATAATGATCCAGTTGGTAGAGAAGTTCCAACAGTACCCTCCATAGTTCAACCTGCTGGTGGTAGTAGCACTACCATGGATACTTTCAACCAGATGATGGCTGCTGTTACTCATCTCATTCAGCATTCATAGGAACAGCCCCAGTCTAGTTCTAGGAGAGAGCCATTGGTAGATAAGTATCTGAAGATCTTCCAAGACATGCAACCACCTCTCTTTATAGGAGTAAGAGAGCCAATAGATGCTGAAAATTGGCTTTTGAGGATTGAAAAGATACTGGAGGGTATGCAATGCCCTGATGATCGAAGGGTGACTTTAGCCATCTTTGCTCTAGATGGGGAGGCTGAGAGATGGTGGAGAGGACAATCATTGGAGAAGTTTGGTGGTATAGCAGCTTCCCATATTTTATGGGAGGACTTTGTGAAAGTCTTCAGAGATTGGTTCATGCCTTCTTCTGTGAGGAGACAGATGTAGGAGAGATTTATGCGACTGGTGCAAGGTGATCGGACAATCATGCAGTATGAAGCTGAGTTTACCACTCTGTCCCGTTATGCCTCTCAGATTATTGCTACTGCTGAGGACAAGTGCCATAAGTTCTTATCAGGGCTTTGCGATGCGATTCGCCAGCTATTAGTTCCTCTTGGCATTGAAGATTATGCTGTGTTGGTTGAAAGAGCGAGGAGGATAGAGGTTGATTTTCAAACTGTCCAAAAGAGGAGAGATTTCCAACAAAAGAGGAAGGGTTTTGAGAAGACCAGGAGCTTCCAGACTAATTATGGAGGTTCTAGTATGAAGAAGACCAGAATTGATAGTAGTGGGAGTTCTTCCAGTGCCAGAACCTGTGATAAGTGTGGCAAGTTGCATAAAGAGGAGTGTTTGTCTGGCTCAAATGTATGTTTTTGGTGCCATCAGCCAGGACATATGGCTAAGGATTGCCCAAGGAGTTTAAGGGAGGGGAGGTCTAGTGCTCCACCTCAGCAGAGTACTGGAAGACATTCTACTGTTGGTAGACCAAGAGCTCAAGAGTCTATTGCTTCAGTTTCAGTGCCTAGTCATCCGGTTGCGAGACCTGTTGTGCAACCAAGGGTTTATTCCATTACACAGCAAGAGGCCAAGGAATCTCCTGATGTGATTACAGGTATTATTCATGTCAAATATTTTCCTAGTAGAGTACTTTTCGATAATGGAGCATCGCATTCATTCATTAGTCAGGAGTTCGTTAAGAAGCATGTATTGGATGTTTGCACTATGCCTACTACATTGTCAGTTCTATTACCGGATAGGTCTAGTAAGACTGCTACACTTATGTGTTCCACTTTTCTCACTATTTATGAGTAGGAGTTTGATGTTGTGTTAGTAGTTTTACCCCTGTTGGAGTTTGATGTGATTTTTAGGGATTGATTGGATGTCAAATCAATTCATCTCCATAGACTGCAATAAGAAGGTGGTGAAGATCAAGTTTCTTGGAGGAGAGAAACTTCTCTTTCAGGTTGATCGAGGTGTATCTTCTATGATCATCTCTTCTATGAAGGCTTGTAGTTTAATTTTGAAGGAGTACCCAAGCTTTCTAGCTCATGTAAGGGACACTTCAAAACAAGTGCCAGAGTTGAAGGAAATTGCAGTGGTAAGAGACTTTCCTGATGTGTTTCCTGAAGTCTTACCTGGAATGCCTCATGTTAGAGAGATTTATTTCTCAATCGATCTTGTATCTGGTGCTGAGCCTATTTCAAAAGCATCCTATCGTATGGCGGTTAAGGAACTTCAGGAGTTGAAGTCTCAATTGCAAGAACTGCTAGAGAAGGGATTTATTCGCCCTAGCACTTCACCTTGGGGAGCACCAGTTCTCTTTGTAAAGAAGAAGGATGGTAGCATGCGACTCTGTATTGATTATGGGGAGTTGAACAAGCTTACCATTAAGAATAAATATCCTTTGTCGAGGATTGATGACTTGTTTGACCAGCTAGTGGGAGCCACAGTCTTTTCCAAAATTGACCTGAGGTCTGGTTATTATCAGTTGAGAATTAAGGAGAAAGACATCCCAAAAAAAGCATTTAGTTCAAGGTATGGACACTACGAATTCATTGTATTACCTTTTGGGCTAACAAATGCCCCAGCTGCTTTTATGGATCTGATGAATCGGGTCTTTAAACCAATGCTAGATAGTTTTGTCATTGTCTTCATAGATGACATTCTTATCTATTCTTGTAATGAAGAGAATCATGCCAATCATCTCCAGGCAATATTGCAAACTCTAAGAGGCAATGAGTTGTTTGTTAAGTTCTCTAAATGCGAGTTTTGGCTGAAGAATGTGACTTTTCTTGGTCATGTCATTAGTGGAGATGGTATTTCAGTGGACCAGCACAAGGTACAGGCTATAACTGAATTGCCAAGACCTATGACAGTGATTGAGATACGGAGTTTCTTTGGGTTAGCTGGTTGCTACAGACGGTTTGTAGAGAGGTTTTCCAAGATTGCTGCACCTTTGAGTAAATTGACTCAGAAGGCAGTTAAATTTGAGTGGAGCATTCAGTGTGAGGAAGCCTTTCAAGAGTTAAAGACTCGTTTGATGACTGCACCGATTCTTACGATTCCTTCAGGTACTGAGGGATTTCAGATTTTCAGCGATGCGTCGCTGAAGGGTTTGGGTTGTGTCTTGATGCAACATGGGAGAGTAGTTGCCTATGCTTCTAGGCAATTGAAGAGTCATGAGAAGAACTATCTAACCCATGATTTGGAGCTTGCTGCATAAATATTTGCTTTGAAGATTTGGAGACACTATTTATATGGTATACATTGTGAAGTGTTCACTGATCACTAGAATCTGAAGTATATCTTTTCTCAGAAAGAGCTAAACTTGAAGCAGAGGAGATGGATGGAACCGCTTAATGACAATGATTTGAACATTCAGTATCATCCGGGAAGAGTCAATACTATTGCTGATGCTTTGAGTAGAAAATTGCCAACAAAGTTAAATAATTTACTAACTCAACAAGAGAAGCTGATTGAAGAAATGGATAGATTGGAATTATCAGTGGTACTTCCTACAACTGAAAATGTAGGATGGTTGAGTCAGTTAACTGTGCAAGCTGATTTGAAGAGTAAGATAGCTGAAGCTTTATGGAAGGATCCAGATTTTGTGAAAATTATTCAGTTAGTGAAGGCTGGACATGAAAAGGATTTTATTCTTTATGAGGACAATCTCCTTTGGTATAAGGGCAAGGTTTGTGTACCTAATGTTGATGACTTGAGGATGGATGTTCTTTATGAAGCTCATCACTCTGTTTATACTATCCATCCTAGTAGTAATAAGATGTATCAAGACATTAAGGGTTTGTTTTGGTGGCCTAGGTTGAAGAGAAGTGTAGCTGATTTTGTTGCCAAATGTACTACTTGTCAGTTGGTGAAGGCTGAACATCAAAGGCCAAGTGGATTACTTCAACCCTTACCGATTCCAGAGTGGAAGTGGGATGATATTGCTATGGATTTCGTATCGTGTTTACCCAGATCTCGGCAAGGTCATGATGCTATTTAGGTTGTCATAGATAGGCTCACAAAGTCTGCTCACTTTTTGCATATCCGATTGACGGATTCAGTTGAGAAGCTAGCAATGCTTTATGTGACTGAGATTATACAGTTGCACGGTGTACCAAAGTCCATAGTATCTGATCGAGATGGTAGATTTACTTCAAGACTTTGGAGGAAAATACAAGAGGCTATGAGCACTAGATTGATATTTAGTACAACCTTCCATCCTCAGACTGATGGACAAACAAAGAGAACTATTCAAACTCTTGAAGACTTATTGAGATTGTGTATTCTTAATTTTGGTGGAGATTGGGAATCTCATATCCCTTTGATAGAGTTTGCCTACAACAACAGTTTCTAAGCTAGCATAGGAATGGCTCCTTATGAAGCCCTCTATGGAAAGAAATGCAGAACACCTCTTTGTTGGGCAGAGACAGGTGAGAGGAAAGTAATTGGATCAGATCTTGTTGATGATGCCACAAACAAAATCAGATTGATCAGGGATAGGTTGCTAGCAGTTCAAGATAGGCAGAAGAAGTATTATGATGTTAAGCACCGATTTGTGGAATTCAATGTGGGAGATTTTGTTTTCATAAAGATTAGGCCTATGAAAGGTGTACTTCGTTTTGGCAAGGTTGGCAAATTTAGTCCCCGCTACATTGGTCCTTTTGAGATAGTGGAAAGGATCGGGAAGGTGGCCTACAGATTAACCTTACCCACTACTTATGCTGTCCACAATGTGTTCCATGTTTCTTCACTGAGGAAGTATATATCGGATGATCCTTCTAAGATCATATTGGAAGATGTGGACTTACAGCCAGATCTTACATATGTTGAAGAACCGGATCGTATTTTGGAGTTCAGTGTGAAGCAACTAAGAAGCAGGGAGATATCATTCGTGAAAGTTCTATGGAAGCATGGATTGGAAAGAATGCAATGTGGGAAAAAGAGTCAGAAATGAGGAAGTGCTATCCTCATCTCTTTGAGTAAGGTATGTTTGTTCTTCCTTTCTTTTAAATTTCGTGGACGAAATTTTTATTAGGAGGGGAGGATTGTAATACCCGGAATTTGTCAATTGAGTGCATCGCACGTATATCGATGCGCCGCGACGAACTTAAGTGAAATTTCGATGTCGTCGGAATTTGATGAAATAAATTTTATTAAATTCATCACCAAATTTCGATCGAAATGGTATAAAGAACTTTGTATCTAATTTCGCACGGTTTGGAAATTAGAATTGGTCGAAGTTCGTTAAGTAACTTTTGGCCTTTTATACCGATTTTACCCTTCATATGACAATAGAGAAATTATAGGAATCAGGGCACATGCGTAAAAGCTTTTCCTTAAAGCCCTCATAAGCGTAAGGGACCGAAATATTCGATTCCTCGTTGTGTTTCTCTCGGCCGAACGAAGAGAGGCGACGGGAGAAAGGGAGGAGCGGCGTCGGCTTGGGCTCAGGGGCGAGATTCCGGTGAGTTTTCGGTGAGACTCTTTAGGAAAAGCGTAGGGGAAGGCTTGAGGCAAGTTCTTCTTGAAGAATATGAAATTTTTCTTGAGTTTTATTTAAGTAAAAAAATTTTTGGGTTTGATTTTTCTTAGGGATTCTTTAGAAAACCTTTAGAGTTTGTTTGGATCTATTGTTTTATACCCTACATGTTAAGGTTTCTTAAGAAAAAACATTAAATCCGAAATTTAGGATTTCTCTTTTTATGTTTTATTTTGTAGGGATTGTTAAAAGTATGTGAGGGAAGGGTTTTGGATTAAGAAATGTAAAGACTTCTTAAAGAATTTTGATTTTAAAAATTAGGGAAAGTTTAGGGTTTTTCCTAACTTAGGAATTCTAAGGTTGCATGTTCACTAAAGCTATTCCAAATGATTTAGAGATGCCTCTAAATAAAAGAAAGTGCAATTTTTAGAAAAAAATAATTTTCTTATTTATTTTATGATTTAATTCCGAAAATAATAATGATTTCTTTATAGGTATAAAAAAGGGGAATGTTTTTGCATGCTTAGGAGATGAAAATAATAAATATTGAAATGCTAAATTTTGGGGTTTTATTTAAATCCGAAAATAACAATTTATTTTAAATGAAATTAATGATTTTGGGGATTTGAATGCTTGTGATAATATTTAGAATTTCTCTTCCCTTATGTTTGAATAAGGGAAAGTGGTAAGGAGTGCGAGGAAGTTTAGCGAAGAAACGCTTTAGAGTAAGTGACACATTGCATTCTAAAATTAATAAAATTTCCTTATGTATTGCCTATGTTTATTAGCCTCATTAAATTCTCTTATGTTTTGCTTATGTTTAATTTTGGATGTTAGCACAAATCTCAGATCTTGTATTATGTTCTTTATGTTGCATATGGTATCTTCATGTAACGTTCATGAGAATATATTTTACTTTCAAGTCAACTACAAGCATTCACATACATGTGGCACATCATCTGATTTTATGAAATCCCTTACGTTACTATGTAAACAATCTTATTGTTATGATTATGGAATATAAGTTTGTGTATGCTGAACTGCGGAGTACCAAATATGGATATGGTTCTTTGGAACAATAAGGCTCTTAGAGCAATATGATGATAAATGGCTAATTATGAATTTATACCTGATCAGTACAATACGGGTACTCCGGTACGAGTGTATACTATATGAGAGCTATATCATGTAAGAGTTATAGGAGATAGACATATGATAGGTAAGAAGGAACATTACATATGACATTAAACTTACATATGGCATTAACCTTACATGTGGCATCAACCTTGACATAAATCTTACATATGACATTAACCTTACATAGATATATGATGTTATCTTTGCATATCAAATTCTTTTTCATTATATAAATTTTAGATTTAAATTTGTCATTTGTTGAGCGTAACTCACTCCCTAGCTTTGGGAAAATTTTTCAGGAGAACCTACTCATAAGTGATGGCAGAACACCCGAGGTTTACATATAGTCGTCGCGCAACGGGTGATAGGTTCTTACTTGTTTTTCCTAGTTATAGCTTTTTTCTTTTGGGTGGTTTTTGTCATAACATGAATAAATTGGTGTACTTCTATCCTTTCCATGCTTAATGCATTTCTATTATTCTAACTGAAGTAAACGGCATTACAATAAACCAACACCCACATCTCTTTAACCTTAGCATTAATCTTCAATGCATCCAGAAACTCCATTAAGCTAGCAAACCGTGGAGTATGGAAACCCCAACCTTCCAGGATTTCCAGAATATCCAATAATTGCTTGCATCCGGTTGTAACATGATCCAAATCTTCAAGTATACAACAGCCAACCGGGCAATTTAAATCTACCTCAAATCCTCTTGCGTGTAGCCAACCGTTCGTTGGGATAATTCCCTTAAAAATTCTCCACCAGAAGAGCCTCACCCGAGACCTTAAACCAGATTTTAAGAAGCTGTAGTAAGGATCATCCTCCTCTTGGAACACTTTGTTATAAACAATAGATGAAACAGATGAGCCTAACGGGCTATTCAATAACTCCAAGGAATCAGAACCTAGTTCAGTACAGATCTTGATTTCAGAAATTCTGTCAACTAGCAACTCACCAAAACATAACAGCAGTTTCGGTATGTCCCATGTTCCGACTGGCAGTATAAAATCTTCCACAAGTGAATTTTCAATAGCTGAAATATCACAAAAAGTAGGCCAATTAGAGATAGCTCTATCCCAAATCCAAATATGATTCATAACATTAATGACCCTCCCATTAGAAACATTTCACCTCACACAACAGCTGAGGCTCTTAGCACCGTCCCGTATGACCTTCTAGCCCACAGCGTTAGTCCGACTATCTTCATAATCCCACGGCCAGCACCCGTACTTCAGTTTCATGCACTGCTGGAATAAACCAAAAGGTTTACTTATGAAATCCCAAGTTATCCGAGATTTCAGTGGACCAACCCAGTTCTTGCTAGAGTGAAATCCCAAACCTCCCTTCCTCCTTGGTTTAGAAACGTTCTCCCAATAGGCATAATGAAGGTTCCAATGTTCCGAATCCTAGTCTCACAAAAAACTTCTTCTTATCTTCTCAATTTCATGTAAAACATTCTTTGGTACAAGTGTATGGGTCACTAAGAAAACATATGAAGGGAGCAAAACTGAGTTGATCAATGTGACCCTACCCGCCAAGGACAAATGTCTAATTCCCTAGAACAGAGTATTAGCACGAGCGTTCTGTATAAGAGGACAAAAATCCTTCATCACAAGTCGTCTCAGTGCCAGCTTGATTCCCAAGTACTCCATCTCCTCCACCTTGCGATAACCCGAGATTCTGGCTAATCTAGATTTTATAGTAGATGAAGTCTTCCTACTGAATAGAATGGCAGATTTGCCTCTATTCACTCTTTGATCCGTCCAACAACAGTAATCCTCCAACAAAGAACTAATCTTCTTCACATTTGGAATTGAACCACCTGCAAAAATCAAAATAACGTCAGCATAAAGGAGGTGGGAGATAGGAGGTCCCCCCGAACTAATCGGAACACCCAACTCCTGGAAATTCTGGTGAATGTGGGAAGACAATAGCTCCGAGCAAAGAATGAACAGGTAGGGCGATAACGGACACCCTTGTTGAAATCCACATTGTGCTTCAATACCCATAGTGAGTTGTCCATTAATAAGTATAGAGAAGCTTGGACCCTGAACACAACTCAACACCCGAGCACAGAATCTGCACGGGAACCTCAACCATTAAAAAAGCGGATGAGACATCCGTATTGAGTCGCGCCTCAAGTTGAGGCGGAAGTCATGCGTATCGGGGCTTACACCTCGAACCATCCAGCGAAGCCTACGATTTTTTCGCATGAGGCGTACGCATTAGAGCATAACGCCTCGAGGCAATATGAGGCACCGCCTCGAAATTTTTTCTTCGGTATATATATAAATACGACATAGCCGATTCGTTCGTGTATTCGCGTATAGGATTAGGGCTTTCTGTTAGAATTGAAAGGCGAACTAGAGGCGAAGCCGTGAGGGAAAGAGACGAAGCCATGAGGGAAGGAGACGAAGCCATGAGGGAAGGAGACGAAGCCGTGAGTGTAGGAGACAAAGTCGGAAGGAGACGACGTAGGGAGAGAAACGAAGCCGAAGTTTTGAGTGCATGAAACGTTTAGGCATCAGTTAGGTTGGAAGAACAGGTACGCGGTGTTGTGACCTTGACTTTGACGTGCAGTAACGAAAGTTTGAATAACTCCTAATTCGGCTTTCTTTCATTCGTTTGCTCAGTACATGCTCGGTACCGAGCAGGTACAAGCTCCATACCGCTCAGTACATGCTCAGTACCGCTCAGTACATGCTCGATAATGCTAAGTACATGCTCGGTACCGAGTCAGTACACTCGGTACCGAGCAAGTACATGCTCGGTACTTAGCGGTACATGCTCGGTACCGAGCAAGTACATGCTCAGTACCGAGCCAGTACCACTCGATACCGAGCGGTACATGCTCGTGCTAAGTGGTACATGCTCGGTATTGAGCGATACATGCTCGGTACGCTCGATATTGAGCATATACAACAAGCAGAATTGCAAATTACTCCACATATACAACAAGCAGGTCCAACCCTGGCAGTGGGCAGCGCTCCGTTGGACCCCCGGCAGACTGGTATAATTTTGTATTCATGTTTTTTTGTTATTGGTAGTACAAATAATTGTTAAAATATGTCTTATTGTTAGCATGACTAGTGGCACAAGAAGGAAAGATTCTGTATGGAAATATGAAACTCAAGTTGAAGTGTCAGGCGAAGGTGCAAAAAAGAGATATGTTTACATGAAATATAATTTCTATGAGAAAAACATAACTGGTGGCGTCAAGAGATTGAAGGATTATCTAGCCTGCACTCATGTCAATGTGGGACCATGTGCAAAAGTTCCTGATGAGGTGAAAAAGGAATGTACAAATTATTTAAAGAAGTTTTCCACCACAAAGGAGGTCACACAAAGAAATATGGAAGAGATGATAGGAAACTCTTCTTACTATGGATCACAGCATGAAGGTTCCAGTACTAGAAGCCATCTAGTTTCTTCTGACCGAGGCAATCGGGGGCCCATGGATAGATTTATGCTAAATATTGATAACGAGGAAAACATAAATACTCGGGATATTCAGCCTCCTACAGCTACAAAAGAACTCAGAAACAGAGTTTGTTTGGAGATTCATCTATAAAAATGGGATTCCATTTAATGTTGTTAGGAGTCCATCGTGGATCAATATGTTACGATCTGTTGGAAGCTATGGAAGAGGATTAAAACTTCCAAGCATGTATGAGCTGAGGACTTGGATGCTGAATGAGGAGGTTAAGACAACTTCAAAAATTGAGGATGATTTTAAGAAGACTTGGATTGAGAAAGGAGTGACAATAATGTCAGATGGTTGGTCAGATATTCGAAATAGAAGTATTATTAATTTTTTGGTCAACAATCCATATGCAACAATTTTTTTCAAATCAGTAGATGTTCAAACTTTGTAAAGGATGCATAATTATTGTTTGAAATGTTGGATGAAGTTGTGAAGGAAGTGGGAGATGCCTTAGTAGTACAGGTTGTTACTGATAATGCAAGTGCATACAAAGCTGCAGGAAGAATGTTAATGAAGAAGAGGCCTCACCTTTATTGGACTCCTTGTGCTGCACATTGTATTGACTTGATGCTTGAGAGATTGGGACAGTTGCCTCAACATAAATCAGCCATATTGAAGGCCAAAGTCATTAGTAAGTTTATATATAATCATTCTTGGGTACTCAGCTTGATGAGAAAATTCACTGACAAGGAAATTATTAGACCTGCTGTTACAAGATTTGCTACTGCATATTTAATATTGTAGAGATTCAGGCAGTTAAGACAACCTTTGGAAGCAATATTTGCTTCTGAAGAGTGGGATAAAAGTTCATGGGTCAAAAAACAAGAAGGAGAACAAGTTAAAAAGATTGTTATGAAAGACGATTCATTTTAGTGCAGTACAAATTATGCTTTGAAGACAATAGGACAATTAGTAAAGGTGCTTAGAATGGTTGATGGTGAGAGGGCCCCGGCTATGGGATTTATTTATGAAGCAATGAATAGGGCTAAAGAAGACATTGCAAAAGAATTGGAAGGTCAAGAAAGTGCCTACAAAGAAATATGAGATATTATAGATGAAAAGTGGATCGATAATTACACCGACACTTACATGCTGCTGCGTACTATTTAAATCCCCAATTTCATTATGATAAGAATTTTCATGTTGACAAAGAGATGAAAACTAGTTTGTATGCATGTATGGACAGACTCATTTCTGAAGAAGACTACCTCAAAGTGAATGATCAACTTGAGGATTTTCATTTGAAGAAGGGAATGTTTGGATTTAGAGCAACACAAGCATGCTACAAAATACGATCTCTTGGTATGTTTATAGTTTGAGTATTTATAATTTTAATATTAATATTTATATTCAAGTCTTCTACTTCAACCAATATTCATAAAATATTATGTTTGTCTTCATGTAGAACGTTGGTAGGCTCAGTTTGGAGATGATGTTCCTGAATTGAAAGCTTTTACAGTTAAAGTTCTTAGCCTAACGTGTTCGGCTTCTGCATGCGAGCATAATTAGAGTATCTTCAATCAAATTCATACAAAGAGAAGAAATCGATTGGCGGCAGATCGAATGAACAAACTAGTTTATATTATGTTTAATAAAAAATTGAAAGATAGACATCTCAAATTGCAAAATCAAGGAAATATTGAGAATGAAATTGAGCATTTGCTTGTTGATGAGCTACAATCTGATGATGAATGGGTTACTCCTAAGAATGCTGATGTATCTGAAGTTGAAGCAGAAAGAAAAAATCATGTCAATGAAGAAGACAATGAAGCAACTACCCAAGTATATAAAAGAAAGAAAAAAAGTGAGATTGGAGCTTCAAAAAAATTTAAAGGTATTCTTAAATATAATAAATTATTTTGTTTGTTACTATTGTTTCATTTTAGAGCCAATGAAATATTAACTGATATAGGAGATAAAGGAAAAAATATTATAGATGAAGAAGAGTTGGAGGATAACTTTGACATTAATTATGAAGATTCTTTTAAAGACAATCAAAGTGATGATGAGTCTGCTTTGGGTCTTGATCCTAAAGGGATATTTTATTTTTAAGTGAGTTTATTTTAAATCTTGTATTCCAATAATATTATCTTAAAAAAAATCTTCAAATTCATAGTTGACATAATATTTTGTTATTTTTGTCATTATTTAAAATTTTAAATTAATTTATTTTAATCGTTTAGAGGCTTACGTCTCGCCTCGCTTAGAAAAAACGCCACGATTCCTGATTTCGCCTTTTAAAACCTTGGGGAACCCCATATGATTCATAAGAAGCTCCAAGGTCCTCCAGCTCATTTTGTCATAAGCTTGCTCCATGTCAACCTTAAGAGCCAAAAACCCCGAGGAAGATTTAGATACTTTAAATTTATTGACCAGCTCCTTCCCCAACAAGCAATGATTAGAGACTGGTCTGATGTGAAACATTCAAGAATTGCACATGAAATTCATTAAGAATCACAAAGTTTACCAAAGATTAGGCTTTCTGTAAATTAAGATTCAAGCATTTTCCATTGATGAAATGTTATGGTAAGCAGTTTCAAGCTAGTGTTTAGGCACAATTAATAATGAATCTCCAAAAGTTCACAACAAAGCAAATGCGGAAAATTAATAAAATCCCACGACTAATGTTTAGAAATTTCACAATGAGTACCTTGCTCACTCACACTCAATTCGGGTTAGCGGAAGAAGGCCTTTAGCAAACTCAACGATGCCACGAAGATGGTGGCCACACCAATGGCCTTTAGCCATGGAGAGGTTGACGGTGACGAGGAGGGCATGAATGCTTGGCTTTCGAGACTCCAAGTGTACTTTGAAAGTTGGCGATCGTAGATGCTAGCAAGGATCGGGACGACTCTCTCCAAGTACTCTTCCACGGTGGTTTCGTCTTCAAATCCTACGTCGAAGCACGGTGACCGTAGGACGTTGATACTTCCGTCGGTGTTGAATACTAGGCCCCACTCAAGCTCGGGATCCGTCATTCAACATTGAAGAGAATCGGGGAGAGGGGTGTCATCTTCTCCTCTTCTTGCTGAAATTTCCCAAGAGAGGGAGTGAGGGGTGGTCGGCCAAAACAGAGGAGGAAGGGGGGCGGGTGGATGGGATTAGGGAAATTAGGTTAGGCAAGGGAAAGAGGGGAGTTACACAAATCTGAAATTAATTTTCAGAATTTGTGTAAATTGGAGGGAAAGAAATTTGAAATTGGTTTCAAATTAGCAAGAGGATTAAGGGGCAATTAATGGGCATTAATGTGGCCCATTAAGGAGGAGGTCGGCACCTTAATAGAGGGAGAGGGGCATGTGAATTCAAAAGCTGAAATTTGAATCAGATTTTAAACAAAATTGGAGGGGGATTAATTTGAAATTGATTTCAGATTAATGGGGTAATTAATGCATTAATTGATGACATGAAGGAGGGCCCATCCAAGGTGGCCGGCGGCTTTATGGGGGGACATTTTGTGTGAGGAACAAGGGTGTGATTTCCAAATCGGCTCATGACATTTAGGAAGGATTAAATTGAAATCCTTTGAATTTTGAATTTTTGTTATGAACCGGATTTAAAACCTTCCTAATTTGGAAGTTCCAAATTTGGAAAGTTTTCGAAATCCAAAATTCAAATTTCGAAATTAGCCATTGTCGAGAATGGGGAAAGAGGAGGTCGGTGATGAGGAGGTTTACTAGCGGAAAGGGGAGGGTGGGGTGGCCGACGGGTTAGGATGGCTTTGGCCGGCGGGTTTCGGGGAGACGAAGAAGAGCGGGATGACGGGGATAAACCACGAGTCACGGACTCTTCCAATGACTGGTGGGTGTTGCTTTTGGCCCTCACCTTGGGCTTTCTCTCTCACTTCTCTCTAGCTCTCATGCAAGAAGAGTAAGAAGAAACAAAATCAAATTTTCATTCAATAATTCATTAACCATAATACAACATGAAATGACCTATATATAGGTCCCAACACAAAAGAAAGTACAATGACTCTATTGCCCTCGGGGCTACACTCATGCCTCAGCTCATACTAAGGGTACAATAGGAAATTCTATAAAATAAAAGAAAATGCATAAAAGAAATACATCAATAACTAGAAATATAAACTCTGAATCGTGGCCGTCGATCTGCGCTGTCTACGGCGATACCCATGTCTGAACCTCTGGTCATGTCCACATCATGGTCTCCCCGGGATGAAGGCAAACTGTTCTTCAGATATTAGTTTCGACAACAATTCTTTCATCCTGTTTACCAAAACTTTAGCAACTATCTTGTAAATGGTTTGGCAAAGGCTGATAGGTCTGAATTTAGAAGGGTGGTCCGGATTCATGACTTTAGGCACAAGGACCACCACAGTCTCCTTCCAGCATGGGTACATAGAACCAAAGGCAAAGAATTCCAAGCAAGCATTAGTAGCTTGCTCATCAACAACCTCCCAAAAACACTTGAAAAAAGAAGCAGTGACCCCATCCCTACCTGGTGCTCTGTTTCGGCCCAATGAACAAACACCCGACCAAATTTCTTCTCTTGTAAAATCGCTTTCCAGCATACCAGAAAAGGATGCTAAATAGCCGCTTTGAGAATCAAAAGCAGGCCACAGTAATATCTTGCCCACACCATTTAGTCACCAAAAACCCGTGAATCATTTGGGAAATGTCCCTAGCTTTAGTCACAATTATCCCATCAGAATTCTTCAAGGAATCAATGCAATTATTTCTCTTCCTTGCCGAAGCCAAAGAGTAAAAAAACCGTATTTCCGTCACCCTCTTCCAGCCATTTCACTTTCGCTCGTTGTTTCCACCACGACATGATACGAGAAAGGGTACTGTTTAATAATTTAACCTTATAACTCAAAGCTTCGGTTTGACCTTTAGTCAGACCAATAGGCAAGCACTCCAACTCCTGTAAGACTTTAATCTCCTTGTCCAGCTCCTCTTTTAATTGGTTCAACATTTTAATTTTATTCCTACTCCAAAAGAAAAGGGCTTTCAATGTTCTTTGGCATTTCTTCTTAATCTTATGGGCCTCATTCCCTCATCATTAACCCTCCATTTATCCCAAACCAATTGCCAAGCCTTAGGATAAGTAGCCCAAACATCCTCAAATTTAATCCAATGTGAATAGGGCCAAGCCTTCTCACATCTCCCATGATAGAGCACAAGATAAGGCAGTGGTCATATGCAATTCTAGTAAGGTGCTTTACCTTACCCTTGAAACGAATCTAAAATTGACGAGCTGATGAGAAGCCAGTCAAGTCTTGAAAAAATTCTGCTCCTAGCATCCTTGTTGTTGGTCCAAGTGAAGGAAGTACCAGAAAACCCAGGATCAACCAAATCATTAGCCGCCATGAAATCTCCCATATCTCCTACAGCTGGAGAAAAATGGAAAGCATTACCCCCCAGTCTCCCCTAACTAACAGAGGAGAATCCAAAGTGTGATTCTTGGAAATATCCTCCCAAACTTGACGCCTGATATATCTGTCTTTATCAGAATAGACAACAGCAACCTCCCAATCAAAAGAATTAGCACATATCAGCCTCCGCATCATACATTGGTTGGATTGAAAAATAACCTGAAATGAGACCACATTATTCTTCCACAAACTAGAATTCTACCAGCTCTTCCTATGGCAGGTTGAAAGGCAAATTCCCAATCTCTTCCTACTAGTTTGTCAATGTCTTTTCTACAAAGGACTCCAACTTTGTCTCAAGTAAACCAATGAAACCAATGGCATGTTCACCAACTAGGTGTCGTAAGTAATTGCCTGTCTCTTTCTTATGAGTACCTCTACAATTCCAACATAAGAGACTAACCATTGTTCACCAAAGAGGAAGCGTCCCCACCGCTCAAATTACCGGAAACCTCACCTTGCAAAATAGGGGCAGCCCCACCCCTCATATCCACATCACTCTCCTCTCTGCGTCCAGATTTTCCCATACCAGTAGATGACTGAACATTAGCAGGTGTTACAACAATATCATCCAGAACCGGGTAGACCCCCTCACCTTCCCTGGAAACCCCACTTTCCTTGAAGCTCTCTGATTTGTCTCTAACATTAACCAATTTTTCCATAAAGGATGCATTCATCTCATGCTTTGTGTCTTTGCTTCTTCTCATGCGAGGCAATTTTAAGACAGCCAATATTGGCAATTTCTTGAGCAGCAATAGAATTCCTATTTTGCTTTTTCTTAGGCTTCGCCACCCCAGAGTTGCTCTCAGAAAATTTCAGCACTTTTGGTATCAAAACCCGAGAAGGAGATTTCACCTTGCTCCGATCTTTCTAGTTCCTTCTCCCCAGCATTCTCAGCTCATAAGCATGTCTCAACCCGCCTGTATAAGCTGTACTATCCATCTGTGTTCCACTGCAGTGTTCCTTTCCCACGTCTTCAAGCACAAGATTTTGAAGCACAGACTGCCTAGCATCACCCGGCCTTTGGACCTCGAAATCCACACAGTTATTAGCCTCCACCTCACAGATTTGAGAATCCTGTACAGAGGGTTGAAAACCCGAACCAGGAGTTCCAGCACACTGTACCATTGGTTGTTCAATACCATCCTTGTTCTGCCTTTGAATGGCCTCCACCCAGCCGTGTGCTCCTCAACAGGTTCCACAACCATCTAGCCTTTATTAACTTCCCTCCAAACAGCTTTTGAAGCAGTAGCCGGAACCGCAGGCTTAGAGTTAGAAGTTTGCGATCTATATCCAGCTCTAGCATTATTGGATCTCCTTTTCCTTGTCACGATTGTCCATTCTCCCACATCATTGTCTATTTCCACGGAATTGTCCAAAGAAGAGCTAGTTTCAGCAACATATTTATTATCCCCGCCAATTTTGAAGCCACCTTGCGTGCCAAGTCCCGAGCCTGCCACACTACTCAGTTTCTGTTCACAATTGCCCTTCAAGTCTTGCTGTTTCGGCTGAACACCAACAACCATACACATACCTGCCTTGTGTCCTACTCTGCCACACTTCAAGAAATTAAGGGAATCCCCTCGTATTCAACTGGTTGGAAGAACATCCCTCCCAGCCCTAGTGCCCAAATACCTTTCGGCAGTCTTTTAGACAAGTCCAACCGCACACAAATACGAGCAAAAGCACACATGTTCCACTGTTTCGTTTGCTCGTCCATATACAGGGGTTCTCCAATGCCCGTCGCCAGTCTTGCTAAGTTAGATTCATCCTAGTATTCTAATGGCAAATTTGGCAGTCTAATCCACACTGGAGACGTAAAACCTTTCAAAGATTTAGCCGATAGGCCAGCAGACCATTGGTCGACACCAATGATTTGCCCTGCAACATACCAAGGCCCCCCAATCAAAACCTTATCCCTTGCTTCCATGTTTTCAAACCAGCAGAGGAAGCAGTCTGAAACCATCAATGTGATTTGAGTTAATCCAAGGTGGCCCCACTTTCCTTGCAACACATTTTGAACCACCCAAAATGGGAGCCGTCGTCCCAACAAGCTTCCAACCAAAGCTCTATTTAATTTTTGGATATTCCCTCTAGCTTTGTTTAAATCCAGCTTAACCAAACCATCTCCCCTCAAAAAGCTCCCAACATCATCAACCAACCGTAATTCCACTGGCATGGCTTTCCTCCACGCATTAGAAGCAGCCCCAGTCTCATCCAATACCCTTTTACCCCTCCCCAAGGTAACAGGTACCTGCCACGGTTGTTATAAACAGACCCCCACCAAAGGGGCATTTCTACAACAATCTGCAGTGCATTCATAAGAATGAATGGAATCACTGCGATCGGGAATTGGACGTTCATCCTTATTACTGCATTCCATCATAGAATCATTATCAGTAGTTCCAAAGTTCACTACCTGCTTCAGATTACCCAAATTAACTACGTTATCCTGTTCCTTGCCCCGCAACGGCAACTTGTCCAGGTCGTCCATACTACCCATATTCCCAAATGTAAACTGGATGTTATCGTGTTCAAACATAGGGTTATTAATGGTTTTACACATCTCAATCCTTTCAAGAGATGCAGTCTTCATCATCTCCTCCTGAATCAACAAGTCCGCCTGCTCTGTATCAACCACCATATCACCGTGAGCACCAGAGCTAGTAGCATTTTCCGCAGAATTTTCCCCCGCTCCAAAGTGATTATTCACTTCCTTAATGAACTCTTCAGCCTCACAGCCTCCCAGTATTTCCATGACTTCATCAGTGTCAGGGGAGTCCCACAGTGAAACCTCTCGCTCGGCCTTCACACCACCATTCGCAGTCGATTCAACCAACAACTCCTCGATCGAAGTTGAATCCTTCCCAACAACCTTCTTCGAAGCTATCTTACCTTCCGATCTAGCATTACTAGCTTTAACTGGAGACCAGACATAAACCAGGCACTTCCCTTCAGCTCCCTTGTCCGCCAGACTAACCGAACCAGCAAACGAGAATCTCCTCTCACTATCACCCCTCCCGTTCTTAGCTACGGCAACTCCCGCAGCCTTCCCTCCATCACGTCTCCCAGATCTCTCCTCAGAACTTCTACCACCATCTCTCCCACCACCGCTCCTCGACGGGTGACGAGGGGGTGACCGACGGTCACCCCACACCATGTCCCAAGAGTCCTCGCAATCCAATAGCCAGCAAAGTCCTCAAACCGAGAGAAACTTTTTCTCTCGAGCGAGCCGCCCTTCCGAGAGAGAGAGAGAGAGAGAGAGAGAGAGAGAGAGAGAGAGAGAGAGAGAGAGAGAGAGAGAGAGTGTGGTTGGTGAAGAAAGATTGATTTTGACTAAGTGGGCTAATGAGGTGAGAGAGTGGTTGGATTTATGAGTTGTTGTAGTTGCCGGGATTAGCTGGAAGGTTGGACTCGACTGTTGCAGTTGGAGCTAAACAGAGTAGTGAAGGAGTAAGGTCAAGTGGGGCTTAGCCTTGGTGCTAAAGGTACGATAAGACAGGAAGTGTGATTTGAAGTCAGAGGGGATAGTCGTTGGGCATTGGTCGTCAGGTTCGGCTAGAGACATGGAGTATAGCTGTAGGAGTGGGGCCTATTTACGGTTGATAGGGAGGAGATTGGATGAGGAAGATCGGCTGAGAGACTAGGTCAGGACAATTGGATTCAGCCTGAAGCAGGGATTGGGGGTAAATCAATTGTATCAACTCTAAGAGACCAAGAGGGAGACAAGAGAGGACTTTTTTGCGTGTGATTTAGCTCGGTTGTGGCATTGGGGATAAAGGCAAGGTCGATTGGCTTCATGTGTAATTGCGTGTAGAGGTGGTAGTGGATGCAGCGTTCGACCGTGCAGAACGAAGAATCAAAGACTGGGTTGGTCGGACGCGGGTGGAGTTGTGGAGAGCAGAGATTGGGAGAAAGAGGAAGATCGATCGGAATATGATCGAGATCGGTTTACTAGAGTCGAACGTAGGTCATGGGTTTGCCTGCAAGCTGTGAAGGGTGCATGCAGGTCGACTAGATCGCGCAATGGTTGCTAGGTCGAAGATCGGATAAGGCTATAGGATCTTGGCATCGAGTTCGACATGTAGTGGGTGGAATGGGAGGCTAGCAAAGATAAGTGAGCGAGATTGGCCGAGAGAAAGGAATCTGGTCGAGTGAACGACAGGTGGAGTTCAGACCGGGTGTTTGAACAGGGGAGTGAAGGTGACGTGATCGGAGGAAGGTCGAACGGAATTTGATCGGGATCAGCTTGCTAGAATCGAATGTCGGGCATGGATTCAACTATAGGCTACAAAGGGTGCAAGCAATCAATGGGATTGGCTGGTAGCAAGAATTCGGTAGGAGCTTTTGTGCATCAGGGAAGAAGTTGAAGGCTTCGTTCAATCTCGTTTTAACAACGAGAGCAGAGTTCGATCAAGTGGGGGTTGTGTGGAACAAAGAGCAAGGAGAGATTAGAGAAGCTCGACTAGGAGGAAGAAATAGCTATAAGGATCGGAGGAAAGAAGAGATTCGAGCGCGAGAAAGCTATGTTCAGCATGTGGAAGAAGAACACGAAGTCCCATTGCTTTCTCGTCTTATCAGCGAGAGTAGCAGACAAAAGCAGAAGTGGATCGCACGATTCAAGCAGAAATCATGTGACGGCATCAATATTGACACTTAACATAAGCAGTTACGTGTAATTTTTTATTTTAATAATAAAATTATTATTATTATTATTATTATTACATAAAAATTAAAAAAAAAAAGTTTAAATAAAGATTTTATCTCGATTTACATGTCATCGCCTCGTGATCCTCACCCATTTTCCCATGTGAGGTTCATTAGGCAATATTAAAGTCATTTTTAGATAATTCGGATGTTTTAAATGCAACCGCGAAGTCCGTTTTGCGATCGAACATCGTTTGAATAGTGTAGCACAACATTTTCGGGTGTGGATCATCTATTTCAATCCTTTTCACCTGATTCGATTGTGGAGGCTCCCTTTTAGGTGAATTTGACGTTTTAATCGCAACGGCACAATCCATTTAGCGATCGATTGTTGTTTCAGCACTTTAGTGATGTGTCTCACCCGTCGAACGCCATTCACGTTGCCGATTTTGGCCTTTTTCGTGCTCTTTAGTGCATGGGTCAACAATGGCATGCCAACCTTATTCTTTGTTTTAACTAACAAAACTAAATTAGATCAACCCGAACTAATTTATAGGCCAATTTTGGATTAAACTGTGATAGTTCAAACTGCAACACCCATACAAATTGCCAATGCCATTGAACAACTTCAAAAATCTTAAAGACTGTCTCTCATTCCTTGAATCCCTTCTTAGCCAATCCATAGTAGTTCTACTTTTAATTCATTGCCTCTAGGGTGTTGCTTCAGCTCTCTTTGACATGCATAAATGTTCTATCAAAATAAAGTTCAAATTTATTCTAAACAGGTCCCAATGCGCCAATCTTTCCAACATACACAATAGTTCATTCTTAGTTTTATACCATATGCATCATAAAATTCTCAATTTGCAGTAGTAGAAATAATAGTCTGTTTTCTTGTTAGCATTAAGATTAACTAGCATAAGTCATCTTAGTGCTGCATGGCAAGATTTACATTGATTCTCTATAATATTATTTGATTACAAACGACCATCAGTGGGAACATTCAATATTTGAGCATGTAATCTGTAGCTCTTAAATAAATCTATAAATCAACTCTTCCATTTAGCATGACAAGATACTTGAACCAAGTATGCTAAGTATTTTTGCATTCTAGCATCATTGACGGGCCATTACCTCATCCACTAAAAATCTTATATCCTAACTCTTTTCAGTCAATTAATTTCAAAAGCTAGTCTATACTGATCCAATTACACATTTTATTCACTTAGACAATGCATCATATGTACTGCCAGTATCTGTAAATTGCTGCTACTTTTCATCTCTTTATTCATCCGTAAATCAAAAAAATATCATAAAGCCAACGTCAAATCAATCTATATAAAACCAACCTGTAACGAAGAACTCTTCAATAACCTCATTCAAATACCCAAAATTTTAATTTCATTTTTAAAAATTATTTATGATACATTGGTTCTAAATACATTTTCAATAATTAGACAAGTTATTTCTTCTAATCCTTCAAATTAGATTGATTGCTTCCAAATCACTCTTAACATTCAAAATTTGACCTAGCAATTATATCAAATATTTATGCACAGCCTTTTCTTCATCTTTATAAGGTTAGCATTAGCAAGCATGTCTGGATTATCAGAAATAACATAAGGCCGCTCAAGTGTTGCATTGATGCAAAATTCTCTATTCTTACTTTCTAACATTCAAACATGACTCCAGTAACTCCATCAACTCCCTTAACCATCTGCTATAGTTCCAAAGTAGCACTAATAAACAATATTATGCCGTCCAGCTCCTCCCTTGCATCCCCTTCCATTTCATGGATAGCAAAATGGCACATTCAACTCCAAATTTGTCAAATCAATATCTGGTTTCCAAATTTTACACCAGAATCATCAAACTCTGACACTGCTTGAAGCACCAACATTCCTTTATCCTCCATATCCAGCATTATTTTTCCATTCAAAAACTGATTCCTGTTCGAACTCTGACGGCAAGGCTTAATATCAAGTCTTGGGGAACAATTTTGTCTATCACAACACCAAAATTTTGCATAAACTCCAGTAAGATAACATTTCAACGGTCCTTATTTACCACATTTAATTCCACCCCAGTTTTCAAAACCTATCCCAGATATTTGTGCTCGTGTTTATATACTTTAATATGTTTCAACAATATTGCATTTTACCATAATAGTTTTCAAAACCTATCCCGGATATTTGTGGTCGTGTTTATACACTTTAACATGTTTCAACAATATTGTATTTTACCAAAATTTAAACCTTCAAACAATCTCATCTCGTATCATTTTGGATCCCTACAAATAAGATTTATCATAATTAACCTAATGCACAACTGTTACAAAAACCAAGCATAAAGTTCTAAGCGTTGAAATGAAAAGGTGAAGTATCTTATAGCATCAAGTTTTAAAAGCAAGCTTCGTTCAAAAATTTGTTCAAAAAATTTGTTTTATCACATCTAGCTAGAGAGAGAATCTCCTGTTTTTTGAAAAATTTGTTCCGCGTGTTTTCCATTCATCTACTCCGCCATTTTGGTAGGAGATGGCGGTAGAAGGCCGCCTGTCACCGGCAGTCCCTCCAACGTCCAGATCTCCATTAGAAGTGAAGTTTGATCATGGCTTTGACGATTCAATGCGGCCAAAATCTGGTTCGTTACCTGGTGCCGATGGGAATAAAAAGAGGCTATCTTCAGGCATAGTGATAAAAGATTTTGTGGAGAATGTTCCGAAGGTAAGTTTTTAGGTTGAAGGTAAAGGAAAGGGCATTGCTTGTGACTTTGATTGTAAAACTCCCTGTTTTGATAAGGCTTATGGAATTTCTCCTTCTAAGCCTAGCGATAATCAAGCTTAGTCCTCTTGTTTGAAAATTTTTGTTAATAGATTATGGGAATTCAAATGCAATCCCCGGCAACAGTGCGATAAATGCGAATTCCCTGAGTTTGCTTAACAAAAATATTCAAAATTTGGAAAATGAAAAGGTTGTAAATCTGGATTTTTCAGCAAGGAATGTTTTTTCAGAGATGATTCGGAATGAAGACTCTATTTTTTATAAAATGCCTGTTAAGGATGATAATGGTTTTGGTATGAGCAATCCTTGGATCAAGAAAGAACACATCAAAGTAACTTTTGATAATAGGGACAATGTGTTGACAGAGGATGGAAAGGCTATCAAACTTCATGAAGCTAGTGATATTTCGAATGTTAACACTCTAAAAAACTCTTTGATGACTAAGGTTTTTGGTAGAGAAGTTCCGTCGCACATTGTGGCAGTGGAATTAAGACGACAATGGCTACAATTTGGCCAATTTCATTTTACCACCCTAGGGATGGGATCGTTCTTAAGTTCTTTTAAGAATGCTGAAGTTCTGGAGGGAGTTCTCACTGGCGGGCCTTCCTCGCCATCTTTAGAGGAAGGGGTGGCTAAGAATCTGGAGAAAAGTTTGGAGGTGGATGATGCTGTGGTAGGTGAAGAAGGAGAAATTATTATGGGTAATACAAATCCTATACCGTCCATAGCAAGACTGAATCTTTCTAAATATGAGAAGGGTTCTCCTTTAAAAGCAGTAGATTTTATTGAGTTTGCTAAAAGTGTTATTGATCCTGTGTTGAAAGATGGAGGTGCTGAAATTATTCCTGATCTTGGTAAAAGTGAGGAGGCTGTACTTAAAAGCTCTCAAGATATAGATCTAGATAATGATGGTTCTCCTTCTACTTCAAATGGGAATGATGAGAAGGGTTGCTTGCAAACTCAAGTAGGCCCTATTGGATTACTTGCGAACTCAAGTAGGTCCTCCTATTGGATTACTTGCAAACTCAAGTATTCCCTATCAGAAATCTGATTTCAAACTTCAGAAAGAACTTAAATCCTTGGGGAAGGTTAACATTATAAATCATGGCAGGAAGGGTGGTGGGTTTGTTAAAGGTAGGAAAGGGAGCAATCCCCTTTCTTATCAATAAATGTCTTCCATAGTATTTTGGAATTGTAGGGGGGGCTAGAAAAAGAGAAGCCTCCCATTACTTGAAGGAGTGTGTGAAAGAGCATGATGTGATTTTTGTTGATCTTTTAGAGACTAAGATCTCTTCTATTGATAGACTTGAGTGTAATAGGTTCATTGGTAACATTTGGGATTTTTTCTTATTTCCTGCTGAAGGTTTATACGGGAGTATTATGGTTAGCTGGAGGAAGGACTTGGCTTCTTTTACTGTTTTAGAATCCTCATCTCAAGTTGTTGTTGGAGAATTGAGAATTGTTACTAAAGGCGTGTGGATCATTGCTTCAGTATATGGTAGTAATGATTCTTAGAAGACAAGGAGCTTATGGAGTAAACTTGAAGGGATTTCAAACATTAATCTGCCCATTATTATAGGAGGCGTCTTCAACTGTATAATGTCCCAAAAGGATAAGAAAGGAGGGAAAAAATTTATTCTATCTCAAGGTGCTCAAGATATGAGCAATTGTGATCTACATGATATGAAAGTCATTGGCCCAAAATATAAATGGTGTAATAACAAAAAAAAGGTGGTGCTCGGATAGTTGAAAGATTGACGGGGTGGCCAACCTCTATACATGTGCTGAATGAATTTGACAGAGAATGTCTACTAGCAGATTTCAAGGAGGAGGAGCTAGATAGGGTGGTTGATCAGCTGGAATCAAATATTTCCCCGAGTATTGATGGTATTACTTACTCCTTCATTAAATCTTATTGGCAAATTATTAGACGAGATGTCGGGAAGGCAGTTTCTTCCTTTTTTATGACTGCTTCTATGAGTCCAAGTTGGAAGGAGACTTTGGTAGTCCTTATCACTAAAATTCAGAATTCGGTGAACCCCTATAATTATAGACCTATAAGTCTTTTTTTATCGATCTATAAAATGGTGGCTAGGATGTTACTGAATAGAATGATTGGAGTTATTCCTAAGCTGATTTCTGAGGAACATAATGGGTCCATTTCATCTACCTCACCACAATGCGATCCGTCAAAAGTTCTTACGACCCTTTCCTCTTATGCAATCAATATCTACAAGAGACAAACATAACGTGTAAATATCACTAGTCCCCATATAAACTTCCTAAATCCTTAATATATGTTAATAAAGAACTCAACCCTATATCATAACCCGGCCCGGTAAGCTCACAAGTGCGAGGCGGGAACGAAAGTCGGACAGTAGAAAATAATAACTTTCGCATTTCAACATACACAGTATCTTCATAGCATAAGAAAGAGCCACTAAAAATAAAAGCAAGAGGAAATTTTCTTTCAATTCATCCATCAATAAAACCATTCTAACATAAAGCTTACAAAATATAAAAGGTGTCCAAAATCATTCCCTTACATTCCATCTCTAATGCTTCTATTAAAAACATCAAAAACAAAAGACAAAACCTGTCGCCCGTCGTCTCCCTACGACGGTACATGAGGGGAGGTCTATCCATCATTATCCTTTACCAGATCCTCCTAAAAAGTGTCCCACAACATGGGTGAGTCACAACTTAATAAGTGTAAATGACATTCAAATATATTTAGGTACAAGAGAAGAAACTACAACATGTTTTTATATCTCAATAAAAGAATAATCAACATATTACTACATTTGTCTAAGGTGATACATGTCTTTACTTCAACCTTTAAGGTCTCATTCATTTCATAATCTTTCAATTCTTCCTCTTAAAAAATTCATGCCTCATATACATATAACATAAAGATGCAATGTTCATAATATCTTAATATTTATATATAACACTCATCTCAGAAGTATCATTTATACTGATCAGGTATATAAAATTGGTCATTCCTTTACCATTTGGTTCAAAAGAACCTCCTTTACCATTTGGCTCAAAAAAACATCATTATCATTGCTCAAAAGAGCTCATTTGTCATTTGATACTTCTGCATCAACATGCACATGCACATAATTCTTACATATTCATAAGAGAGGCTTATGTAAAATTTTACATATTCAAGTGTATGTTTTAATATGGAAATGCATGTTTGCTATAATTATATGTATAATTATATGTGAAGAGAAAACATGTGTAGTACATGTAAAGAAAGAAGCATGAAATTCATCATTGAGCTCTAATATTGCATAAAAATGACTTTACTTTTACATCAAGTGATCATGAGCTTATATAAGAAAACAAACTAGTCATAATGATATCATAAAGAGCATTTAAAAAAGAATGTCATTTCAATGTATTTGCATGTAAAGAGCTTTTCTAAATTTAAAAGAAGTCTATTTCACCTACCTCACCACAATGCGATCCGCCAAAAGTCCTTACGCCCCTTTCCTCTTAAGCAATCAATATCTACAAGAGACAAACATAACATGTAAATATCACTAGTCCCCATATAAACTTCCTAAATCCTTAATATATATTAATAAAGAACTCAACCCTATGTCATGTCCATGTTTTCTATTTAAACCCCTCCTACCATTCCATGACATCCCTCATTTCCATTCTCTCTCAAATAGGATTTAGTCATAAATCTTAGATTTTATGCATGCAAACATCTCTCCCTACACTCAAATAATAATTAAAATATAATTAATTTTCGGATTATATTAAATCAAAATTTAGAAAATCTTGTATTTCAAGTAAAAGCCCTAAATTTGTCTCTAAAACCCTTCCCAAAACCATTTAGAACCATAAGGATCAAAAATTCCATGATTAGGAAAAAACCCTAAATTCTAAAACTTAAAATTTCCACAACCTTAAATTAATTTTCAATTAGAGACTCTCTTATGCCATTAGGAATTACTTTTGTGAAAGCATCTCCAAAGAAAAACAACATTGAGTGAAACCCTAATTTCCAAAATTCACATTTTTCTTGAAAACAACTCATATTTGGGTTTAAAAACATCCCCTTACCCTTCCCTAAACTTATCTCAAAGAAAACTTAAGTTTTTCTCAAAACCCTAATTTCTTTCCTTAGAGAAAAACTCAATGAAAAGGAGAGGGAACTCAAGCAAACAACTTAACTTAGCCTTCCTCACAAGTTCCCTTCAATTCCCCTCACAAAATGTCACCGGAAACTGCCTTTAGGATCGCCGGAGTCGCCAACTACCCGATGCCCCTCCTCTCATTCGGTTCGGGCCGCAAGCAAGAATGGGGACCGAAACATTCGGTCCCGTATTTAGAGTGAGATACTCTTATTAAAAGCCTAATTACCTAAAAGCCCTTATTTAAAACTCATCCCTATTCAAATGACATCATGGGCAAAGTTATCATAAAGAGCTTTCCGAAAATTTTAACTCCCAAAATACTTAAAATCTAATATAGGTTATATACATCGATTCGCTCAGAATTATGCGCACTATTTATAAAATTTATTGCGTTGAATTCCGACAACTTTAAAAAATTCACTTAAAACTCGTCGCAATGCATCGAAAAGCGTGCGAGGTCTAAAACGGCATTTTTTGCGGTTTTATATAAAGGGTGTTCATATCTTTCCTGATCAAGATGGGGATCAAATGGAACTCAAATTCAAATGTTCAGGTAAATCTCTATCTGCTTTAATATTTCAGAAATTGAATGGGAATGGAGTTGAAGATTTTCATTGGCGTTGGAGAAGAGGTCTGAAGCTTAGGCCTCGGGTAGACTTATTCTGGTGGAGACTATCTATTAATGCTATTCCTTCAAATGAGTTTTTGATGTTTAGAAGGCTGTCTAGGAATAATGAATGTCCTAAAGGGTGTGAGGTTGAGGAGAATGCTGAGCATATTGCGCTTAATTGTATGAAGTTGTTGCAAGTTTTCAATATTCTTAGGAGTTGGGGGTTCACGATCCCCATTTTTTCATCTATTCAAGATTGTTTTTAGGGTTTGAGAAGCTTGGCAGACTCAAGACCTTTCATTGGGAATGTATTTTGCTCTGCAGTTTTCTTAAACTGGAAGAGTAGAAACAAGGTAATGCATGGTGGAATGGAGGATAGCTTCACAATCATCGCTGCTAATGCAATTAGTATGGATGAGGCATCTTTCAAAGGAAGTTCGGAATAATGGGATACCAACTAACTCTCGTAGCTGTCTTCTTATTGGTATCCTCCTCCCCCAGAATGGATTAAACTTAACATTAATGCTTTTTTAGGAAGCAATTACAATGCTGGTGTTGGAGGAGTCTTCAGGGATCAAAGAGGCAGATTTTTGTGTGCCTTTGATGTGAATTGTTTGCATTGGGATTCAGCACAGCTGGAGCTTTTTGCAATCTTGTCAGTTAAGAAGTTCGTCCTAGACTGGATGTATGAGTACAAACGGATCATCATTGAGGGGGATAATCAGAATGTTATTGCTTTTGTTCAAAAGATCTTTAATAAGGAGCCTATCAAAGGAGGTCCAAAGATAGAGGATTTTTCTTTTCTTACTGAATTTAATCAAGTTTTATTTCATTATGTTAATAGGAAATGTAATAAGTTAACTGATTTTTGTACTAACTATGCTCATTGTTTAGATTTCTTTTGAGATGACTAAAGTAGTAATAAGGTCCTTCCTTGCTTTATTACTTTACTCAAGGAGGACTGTGATTGTGGATCAATCACTTAGTTGCTTGTAATTTTTTCTTAATAAAGTTGCTTCAAGCATTCCCTCAAAAAAAAAAAAAAGTTTTAAAAGAAAGCATGTCTCCAATGATGTAAAACCCAAAAATGTTGTTTTAGACATCGCACGCTTTTTAAAGCGCCGCGACGAGTTTTAAGTGAAAATTTTGAAGTTGTCTGATTTCGACGAGAATAATTTTATAAAATAGAGCGTAAAATTCTGGTCATTTTGATGTATAGAACCCATATTGAATTTTGAGTATTTTGAGAGTTAAAATTTTCAGAAAGTTCTAAATGACAATTTTGCCCTTAATGATTTTTGATTAGAAGAGAGTTTAAGTGAGGGTAAAATAGACTTTTGGAAATCCTCATTTCTCCCTTAATAGGCAAACCGAGCCCTCCTTCTCCCCCATTCGCACGAACCGAGCGGAACTCCTAGGGGCGAACGTCTCGGGCTCTTCGAGCGACGGCTCCGACGACCTTTTCCGACGAGGAATTTTGGGGAAATTGAAGAGAAAATCAGGGGAAGGAAAAGGTATGTATTAGAACTATGATTTTTCCTCTCTTTCTCAAGATTTTTGGATGAGAAGATTTCTAGGGTTTTAAGAAAACTTGAGTTTTCTTTAAGGTTCCTTTGAAAAAAGTTTAGGGAAGGGTTAGGAGAAGTTTTTAAACCCTAATGTGAAGTGTTTTCTTGAAAAATATGAAATTTTGGAAATTAGGATTTTGCACAAAAATTATTTCTTTGGAAATGTCTTCACAAATGAGGTTTCTATTAACCTAAGAAAACTTCTAATTGAAAAATATTGAATGAATGACAAAAATTTTGAGTTTAGGAATTTAGGGTTTTTCCCAAATTAAGGAATTTTTGATCTCTATGATTTTCATTGGTTGTTGGGAGGATTTTACAGGAAAATACATGGGTTTTGCTTGAAAAACTATATTTTCTAATTTTTTATTTCATTAATTTCAAAAATTAGTTTTTATTTTAATTATGTTTTGAGGGTAGGGAAAGGTGTTGCATGCTTAAAACCTAAGGAATTAGACTAAACCATAATTGAGAGAGAATGTGTTTGAGAGATATCATGATTTAGTGTGGAGGGCTTGAATTGGAACATAAACAAGACATTAGAAAGAACCCTTTTATTACTTTAGGATTAGGGTTTAGGATATTGTACAGGAATTAGTCACTTATGCTTTTCTTTGTATGTCTCTTTTACATATAAATCGTGTGGAGGAAAAGAGTTTGAACGGACAAAGAAACAGGTAGGTGGAATTGATGTTCTTATAAATTTTAGACAAATTTTCTTTCATTGCAAATTATATTGAAATGACAAATTCCTTTATGCTCATTATGAAACTCTTATGACTCATGTTCCCTTGTAGTTTATGGACACTTGAGGCAAATGTAAAGGTTCTCTTTATACAAATGTACAATTCATGAATGGATCCCATACTAATTTCTCTACTCTTACTATACATGACTTTCTTCTTTACATGCAAAAGTGCACATAAACATAGCAAGCATGCATATCTCTAAGGAAACATACACTTGGTTAGTTTATGAATGGTTTACATAAAGCATTTCTTATGGTTATATAAGTAATAAGTGTATGTGCATGTTGACGCGGGAGTATCACATGGTAAAGGAGGCTCTTATGAGCCATGGTAAAGGATGAATCCTATGAACCAATGGTAAAGGAAATTGCCAAATTTTATGTACCTGATCAGTACAAGTGTTACTCCTGAGACGGGTGTTATATTTACATATTAAACTATTATAAACATTTCATATTCATGTTATGCATTTAAGTCTATCATGTGAGGCAAAATGTTAAAGGAAAAATGGAAATGTTATGAAGGAAAAAACACTTGAAAGTTGAGGTAAAGGTATGCATTTCCTCAAAGCAATATTTCTTTATGTTGATGTTTCTTTTGTTATAACATTCAAGCATGATTTAGTTTTCTTTTATTGGCTCTAAATTCATTTGAATTCCATTCGCACCTATTGAGTTTTATGACTAACCCTCATTGTGGAAACACTTTTCAGGAGGATCTAGGAAAGGATAGATGGCAGACCAACCACCGCGCACTTACCGTCGTAGGGAGACGACGGGCGGCAGGTTCTTTTGAGTTTTGTTATTTTTGTTGATAGATGGTTGTTTGTAGATTTTTGAGAGAGTTAGATTTATTTTGGATCCTCTCTTATGGAAGAACTCTCTATGTATATGTTTCTTTTGAAAATGAATGAGAAATGAAAAATTATTTGGATTTGCATTAGTGGCACTTTCACTTTTATAGTAAAGATGTTAATTTATGTTGGATGATTTAATGTTATGATATGGTAACTTGTCTCTTTTCCCGTCTGACCTCTGTTCCCGCCTCGCACTTGCGAGCTAACCGGGCCGGGTCGTGACAAATGCAGTAGAATGCACATTAAGAACTAAAAGCACAAAAATGATGCAAGTCTAATTTCAGTTATAAGAACTTTCTTTTCGAAGTTTGGCCCATTTGGCCTTTTTGGCAATCATTTGATCCATTTCTTTCTTTCAAAGCTTCCATAACGATACTTTGATATTATTATGCATTTAAAATTTGTTCTTCTCTTTACTTGTCTATAGATCTTTTCTAGAACTTCTCATTTTAATTTTAGCTAAATTCTTCCTTGTTGATTTTTTTTTTAAAATCAAATCTTTTATAAAAACTAGACTGTTCACACTAAAACATAGATTTCTCAGTTTTGCTCATTTTTTTTATTTATAATGTACTTAGGTTTTCCTCATGCAAATATGTGCAGCTTGGTCCTTAAATTTATATGAAAGGCCTTTAATTTATAATAAATTGTGCACAATTTGATGCTCGATTCACACTTATTTATTTTTACTTGATTTATCCTAAAAAGTAACTTGATATTCAAATGCACTTATGTTTCCCTTATTAAAATAATATAAATGCTGTATTGTGATGGAAAAAACCTATATGCTACTTTTGCTGAGTAAAGACAATATTGAGAATAATAAATGGGCTGTGCTATACATAACTGAAGAACCACCATTTCACACTTACGACACATTTGATTGCTTGATATAAGAAATCATATTTTGAAAAATGATGAACTTTGTTAAATCCATCATTTGGTTGCATCAAGTTAGACACCAAGTTTGATATTAAACTCCACAACTCTTATCAAAACTCCCTCAAAAGTTATAATTCTATTTCTACACTTAAAACAAGTGAAAATGAAACCATCACTTTCTGAAACATTTTTTCAATTTTAAAGCAACCAATTGCCTGAAATAAGAATATGCATGTGAGTATCACTTGGTTTGATGCTTTGCAGACACTTGATGTAGTTAACTTATTCTAAATGTAATGAAAAATGAAACTCAAGCTTAGATGTGGTGCTGCGATTGATGATGAATGTGTAAGGTCATATGGTTCATGAATGACACCAAATTTAGCTGCTGAGAAAACTGGATCAAATTTTAGCTGATGCTGAGAAACTTGGCAGAAAAAAAAATGTTAAAAGAAAAAGATATTAAGAAACTTAAAAAGCAAATAATCCCATAAATCAAAAGTGTCAGATAATCTCAGAATTACGAAAACAAATGGAATGAATAAATAAAAGGACTGTGTCACCTTTCTTTTAGTATTGCAGAAAATAACAGCTTGGGTGATAGTAAGCGTGTCATAGAGATCGCACAAAGTATCAAATTTCCACTCCTCCCTCTCAACAGCAACAAAGAATTGTTTGATACCCTGCATTCAGAAAATGGGCCACGTGTGATCAACTGTACGAATTTCAAACACTGAATTGACACGAAGCAATATAGTTCACCTCCAGAGTTAGCTCATCACGCTTGACCAGTATTCTCACAGGATCCGTCATGAACTTGCCAGTTATTTCTAATATTTCATGAGGAAGTGTGGCAGATATTAGAACAACCTGGGCGAGAGGCAGATATGGTTATACTAATTAATGTAGTCAACGAAAGCAAAATGAAAAATTATACCATATATATATATATATATATATATAACACATCATCAAAATTCCAAGAAAAAACATTTTAAATATCCCTAGGGAGATATTAAATAATCCAGGTACAGCTCAATGAGAATAAAAAAAAGTATATAATCAATAAAAACAAGTACAAAAATCAATTTAGTTTTTATCAAAGACTTGCCTCTCAAATGACATCCATGGGAACCTACTCATTAAACATTATACATGTTACTAATGGTATATTTACATGTACTGTACAAGAGGGTTATAACATTTTATAACTAACAGGACATTGGTTTTATGTAGGGTAATAAGTAAAAAAAATACATGCTATTGTGAATAGAATACCACAAAAACTAGTAACATGAATGAGATGACTGTTCAAAGGAGGAACAATATTTTACATATCATGAGAAAGCTTTTCATAGCTGTTGCTGCTTACATTTGTGTTAATGATCAACATCTTATTGTCTACTACAGGAACTTCGTGGCTTGTAGGCGATCATTTATGAGGTGTAAAGGTTTTAATGACAACTGTAATCATCAAAATATTTAACACAAATAAAAACTTCGTATGCTTAGCTATGCTAGACATCCAGAAATTCCAATCAAATACCAAGGCTCTACTGGTTTCCTTTTTTTTCGTAATTTCATATTGAAATTGGTGAGTCAAAGGATAAATGATTTGGATGATGAATGCAAGGCAACTAAAGAGGGAGGAAAATAGAAACAACACCAACGAAACTGATAAAAAGGGTAAGAGGGAGAGCAGTAAAGGTTACCCATAATCTCAGCAAAATAGACAAAGCTATAAAAAGTAGAAAATAAAAAAATTTTACTTTTAATTTTTTTGATTGATTCTATACAAAGTATGAAAGTATATAGACATTTTCAAAATTCCTGTAATGAAAATAAATTAAAACTAACTACTAAAAAAAGATAAAAAGTTTGCAAGCAAGGCAGAAACTAGAAGAGGAAGGAAAGGCACATTAATTGCAATCTAAAGGATAAAATAGGATCAATCTAATGGTTAAAATCATTAACCCATGCACTCGAGAAATCCTGCCAAGATTAATGGACTTTTAAATCACACGGTCTTTCAACGCTCGTTCAAACTGAATGATATAAATCTATCATTCCAAGTTTGCCTAAAATGTTTTTGATCATGGGGTTGTGGAGTCTTTTGATGAGAATATTAGCAAGTTGATTTCATGCTGGCACATATACAGTATAAATCAACATACTTTCTAATTTCTCTTTTATGAAATATTTATTCATCTCCACATATTTGGCTAATGGCATATTTATTATTGCAATATATCTTCATTAGTCATTCCCATTTGAT
This sequence comes from Dendrobium nobile, assembly GCA_022539455.1. Lineage (NCBI taxonomy): Eukaryota > Viridiplantae > Streptophyta > Magnoliopsida > Asparagales > Orchidaceae > Dendrobium > Dendrobium nobile. The sequence goes on along the minus strand of CM039721.1, from coordinate 35,753,964 downwards.
TTATCTTCCAAGATTTATTTTTATTTATAAAAGCTTGCAGATTTTTTAGCAATAGCTCAAAATTTAAATTCAGAGGTAGATCTTAAGAAAATATTTTTGCTCCTTTATGTTATGAGAAAATATTAGAAATGATCTTTCTTTATTAGATTTAAATAAGAATTTGACTTTTAGCAGGGCACAATAGCGAAAAAAGGATTCATGTAGCTGACTCCCCGTAATGGGACAAAGGCTTGATGTTATTGATGTTGTTGTTGATGTATGTTATGAGATTTCCTCCCAAAAATATATACTTGTAAAGAGATGACCCAACATATTCTGCATCAATATACCATTAATTTAGAAGGTTTCATGCCTTCTATACAAAATTCTTTTGCCTAGATTTGATTTAAGATATATGAGAATTCTATAAGCAGTTTGAAGGTGAGATTATTTAGGTCGGTATATGAATGAACTGATGAGATTTATTACAAATGTGATGTCTAGATAGGTTTGAGATGGATTAAATTTTCAAATAATATTTAATATTATCCCACATCTACTTATTTTCCTTCTTCATCTGCATCCAATTTTTGACCCAATTCAATTGATTTCACAAGGATCACAATTAATTATTATTTTTTTCCTTTTTTTTAGATCTATAACATATTTTGATGAGAGATGAATATTCCTTATTTTAATTGATCAATTTTATGTCCAAAAAATATTTGATTTTGCTCAACTGTTTAATCTGAGAAAAAGGATTCATGCAGCCGACCCCACGTAGTGGGATAAAGGCTTGATGTTGTTGTTGTTGTTGTTGCTGCTGCTCAACTGTTTAATCTCAAATTTTTAGAAACCTTTTGTCTGAAAGGCTACTTTTTTTCTGTTGGCATCACCTTTAATAATTATATACTCAATATATATATATATATATATATGATGAGAGTTAAGATTTTACCATCATTTGAGTGTTTTATAAGGACGTATGGTTCCATTGACTTTGTTTATCTCCAACTTCATTCATGACTTTATAAATATATCAAATCTTGTCGAAGATTGTTTAAAGCCACATCGAGCCTATTTTTTAAATTTACACACTTTGTTCTTTCTAAAAGAACTATCAAATCCATATAGTAGATCCATATAAACTTCTTCAACATCCCTATATTAGAAAAAAATCTTTACATCATGTTACCATATAGACAATCTGCGAATGGCTATAAGATAAATTAAGATAATTATCATATTCATTTTCACAATAGGAACAAAACTTTCTTCGTAGTCAATCCTATAAAACTGAGTATATCTTTTGGCTACCAATCTTGCTTTATATTATTCTAGAGTTCCATTTGCTTTATATTTAACCAAAAAATCCATTTGGATTTTATATTTTTCTTCCCTTTTAGCACTTCAACAATATCTCAAGTGTGATTTTTTCTTAACATCTCTTACAACATCGTTTCAATTCTTGTTTTCAAGTGTGATGAGGACATCGAAAATCAACGGCTACGATCGTGTCTATTTATTTTGATATATTTTATGTATTTGATTTTTTATTGTTCTTTATCCCTTTCTACCCTCACTTGAGGGCTTTGTCTTATGTTTGCCTTAGGGGCAATTGTGTCTTTTTATATTCCTTCATGTATTTGACTATTTAAGCCTTCTCCCTCCTATTTGAGAGGGGATGATGAATTATTGAATAAAAAAAGTTTGTGCTTGTTTGAACTCTTAGTGAGCTCATGAGAGGAGAAGCCCGAGGAGGGTGATTTGCAATACCCATCAATCTTTGGAAGAGTCCAAGATTCGCGGTTCTTACGATCTCTTTGTGAGTTCGTTATTTTACTTTTCTCTTATTTGTTTTTCTTTCATCTCCTTTCTTCCCCTCTCCATCCACCACCAAGTGCTTAGCCTCCACCATCCAATCCCTCCCCAAGCTCCACCACCGGCTTCACCTCATCCTTCCCCAACCGAATTCTCCCAAACCCCACCACCATGCCGCCAGCCCTAGTACCCACCCACCATTAATGATGGTTAATGTCACCATCATCACTTACCTAAATTACCTCCCTTGATTTAGGAAGAGAACTCCTCAATTTGAAATTCAAATTTCAAATTTCAAATTCTTTCCAAATTAAGAAATCCAAATTAGGAAAGTTTCTATGTTGAATCCAGTTTTAAAATAAATCAAATTGGATTTAATATTTTTCTTTCCTAGTCATCATCACCTATTTGAAAACCCCCTCTCATCCTCCCCAATCCCCTACCTCCTCCTTGATACCGCCGGCCCCATGAAGGGTTCCCCCTTGAATTCCCCATTAACCTCCCCATTACTCCTTATTTGGCTCCTTGTATTTTAGGAAAGGATTTGAATTCAAATTCAAAATAATTTGAATTTCAAATGCTTTCTATTTATGCCTAAGCATTGAAGGAAATATCTCTCCATCACCCTAAATATGAGATTAATTCTCAAATTTAGTCTTTAATTACAATTCATTGTGTGGTCCACATTCATTGAATGTGGACACAATCCCCCTCCCCCCTCCCTATAGGCCGGCCCACTCATCCCTTTCTCTCATTAATTCTAGCCATTATTACTCCCTTATTAACTCCCCTAATTAAGCCCCATTCAAATTCAAATTGAGCCTATTTCCCTTTAATCCGTTTTAATTGAGAATTAATGACAAGGCAAGCAATTAAACCACCACCTTCTCTCTCTCCCTCCTAATGCCGCCGGCCAGCCCCTCCCCTTTTCTCCTTACCTGCCCCTTTCTCTTCCCTAGCCTCCACAATTATTTCCACAGGAAGAGAAGATCTCAGGGAAGTTTTATAGCCCTTACACCACCCTCTTCCCCTTCCAACGGGGCAACAAGGTCCAGATTTTCCCTGATTGAGTTGCTGTCCAGAATTCTGGAAGAAAGAAACTTGCTGTCCAGATTTCTCCGCAAGTCCGAACTACTGACCACTCCGCCGAGGCTGCTGTCCAGAAAATTTGGCACTTGTTCTTTGCTGTCCCGCCATTGGGAAGGGCTCCCAAGGGCTGTTTGAGATAGCCGAAAATATCAAATAGCTGTCCACTACTTCCCCAACACCCCAACCACCAACGGGACTCCACATCTTCTTCTACGGGTGAACTCCTCACCAACTCTTGTATGTTCTTAGTTTATCTCTCGAATGTGGTTGTAACTTGCCTCATAAAGATTATGTTAATCTTTTCTCCGCTAAAGCCTAGTGAATTAGAGAGTTGAGTGAGTGGACACTCCTAGTGATTAATCTCAATGTTAGTCTAGGGGTATTTGTTGAAAACCATTCATATACTGATGCAATCAAAAAATATAAGGGACCCTATATTTTTTTATCACAAAAAATATTTAAACGAAACAACACCGACAAAGCAAAGACGAGAAGAGGAAAGAACAAACTCTTACATTTCAAATAAAACTAAAAATAAGAAATTACAACGATGACGACTTGCAAACTTAAAATTAAAGACGACACCCTAAAGTTGCTTCACTTAGAGAAGAGGGATACAGGTGGAGTGGTACTTGCGGAGAGATGAAAGAGGTTAGAAGCTCGAGAAGAAAGGTTGGAAAGAGCCCGCAGGATTTCTGGAGGGGATAAGAAAGAAGGGTGGAAAGAGTCCGCAGGATTTCCAAAGCAAACCCGTAGGTTATAACTTTTCCAAAAATAACATTTCATTCAACTTTTTAAAACAATACATAACCCCTCATATATATAGGTATGAAAAGGGAATACAAAAAGACACAAACATTAATTTTCACTAGAACCTAAACATCACAACATTAAAACATAATTGCTTTGCACGAAAAAACACACCCAAGCCAAGGAACCGAAGAGCCATCCACGGGAGCTAAGGAAGCCGCATGGAACCAAGGGGCCACAACCTCGGGAAAAGCCCAGGCACGGGAAAACCAGAGGCCAGCTGGAATTCCAAGAGGCAAAGCACAAAAAATAAGAGCCATGGAGGAAGCCAAAGAGTCACCCCATGGGAAAAGTAAATTCTTGGAATTCCAAAGGCCGGTTTGGAATTCCAAGAGACAAACATGAATACAAACATAAAAAGCATAAAAGAACTTTTAATATAGGATAATAAATGAACTAAAATGTTAGCTAATATTAAGCTAACCCTTAGTTCAATAAATGAACTAAAGTCCAGCTCATAAATGAGCTAAAATTTCAGCTCAAATAGTAGACTCAAGGGAAGTCAAAATTCAACTTATTTTGGACATGAGTTGAACCCCCCCTTTGTCTACATCAGACTCCTCTTCTTACGAATTCAGCTCCTGATGAATTATCTGATGATTCCCTTGAGGCGGTAAATACTGTGCATCCAGCTCTTTGAGTTTCTCGCCAAATCTTTTCAGAATTTCTTCCTGCTCCTTCTCGAATTGCTGTTGTAGATATCTTTTGTACTTCTCGAATTTTTGATCACATAGGAATATGTGATACTGAAGCTTGTATAAACGATCTTGAAGTGGGTCAGTAGAATCTCCTTCTGTAGGTAACCATCTGTCCAATGGGAGTTGGACATCAGGATTATCATGATTGATCTCCTCCATGAATGAAGCCATATTTTTGGTATTTTCCATTTTTTTGACTGACTCAAAAACTATAAGACTCAAAATACTAGAACTAAAAAACTTAAGACAAGACTAACGACACAACACGAATTACAAGACTCACACTTGACTTGACTTGACAAACTTAAGAAAATAAAATTTGACAAACTACAAATTGACAAACACAACCTAGGACTTCCTAACTTGCTCTGATACCAAATGATACAATCAAAAAATATAGGGGACCCTATATTTTTTATCACCAAAAATATTTAAACGAAACGACACCGACAAAGCAAAGACGAGAAGAGGAAAGAACAAACTCTTACATTTCAAATAAAACTAAAAATAAGAAATTACAACGACGACGACTTGCAAACTTAAAATTAAAGACGACACCCTAAAGTTGATTCACTTAGAGAAGAATGATACAAGTGGAGTGGCACTTGCGGAGAGACGAAAGAAGTTAGAAGCCCGAGAAGAAAGGTTGGAAAAAGCCCGCAGGATTTCCGGAGGGGATGGGAAAGAAGGGTGGAAAGAGCCCGCAGGATTTCCAAAGCAAACCCGCGGGTTATAACTTTTCCAAAAATAACATTTCATTCAACTTTTTAAAACAATACATAACCCCTCATATATATAGGTATAAAAGGGGAATACAAAAAGACAAATATTAATTTTCACTAGAACCTAAACATCACAACATTAAAACATAATTGCTTTGCACGAAAAAACACACCCAAGCCAAGGAACCGAAGAGCCATCCACGGGAGCCAAGGAGGCCGCACGGAACCAAGGGGCCACGGCCTCGGGAAAGAGCCCAGGCACGGGAAAACCAGCGGCCAGCCGGAATTCCAAGAGGCAAAGCACATAAAACAAGAGCCATGGAGGAAACCAAGGAGTCACCCCATGGGAAAAGTAAATTCTTGGAATTTGAAAGGCCAGTTTGGAATTCCAAGAGACAAACATGAATACAAACATAAAAAGCATAAAAGAACATTTAATATAGGATAATAAATGAACTAAAATGTTAGCTAATAATGAGCTAACCCTTAGTTCAATAAATGAACTAAAGTCCAGCTCATAAATGAGCTAAAATTTCAGCTCAAATAGTAGACTCAAGGGAAGCCAAAATTCAACTTATTTTGGACATGAGTTGACCCCCCCTTTGTCAACATCATATACTCAACGTTAGATTGACTTGATTGTTATATGATCTTAACTCTTACGCGTGTGACTCAGCCTAAGCTTATTTTATCGCCTTATTGTTTTATCTTAGCGTTAAATCGGCATAAGTTTCATTTAATATTGTTCTCTAAACATTAAGCGTGCAAATTCCTTGAGCAACTCATCTTCGCATGTTTGTTTTACATCAAAGTGCCTCAAAAAGAGTTTGTAATATTATAATGAAATTGTAGCTTATGTTTATAAGGATGGCTCTACAAGTAAGAGAATAATTTTGAAAAAGACATGATTACCTTGGCTATATTTGTATCCAAATTTATTCATAACTTTTATAAATCTTTTAAATCATATGCGATCAAAGATTACTTAAGTCCATAAAAAGCCTTCTTTAATTTACACATTTTGTTCATTGTAAAAGAACAATCAAATCAAGATGGTTGATCTATACAAACTTCCACATCCCCGTATAAGAAAAAGAACTCCCATCATATTGTTGCATGGACCATCCACAGTTGACTATAAGAGAAATTATGATGTGCGTTGTATTCATTCTTGCAATAGGAGCAAAAATCTCTTAGTAGTCGATTTTTTAAATCTTTTGGCTACCAATCTCACTTTATACTGCTATAGGCTTTCATATGCTCTATATTTAACCAAAAAAAAGCCATTTGTATCCTACAATTTTCTTCTCTTTTAGTAATTAACGATCTCCCAATTGTAATTTTTTTCAAAGTATTCATTTCTTCTCTTATAGCATCTTTCCAATTTTTGTTTTCAAGTGTCTCAAATAAAATTTTAGTATTGTATTGGAATAGGAGCTTATGTTTGTAAGGTTTTATATGTAGAAGAAAATCTTTTAAAAGATGTGTAATGGGATATAAAGGAGAATGCATAGTAATGGGTTAATCATTGTTATCTATTAACTATGCTAAGTCTTGATATTGCTGGAGATTTTGGCTAGACTTATTCCTTTTTGTATAGACTTGAAAGGGTACAGTATCTAGATTTGTTGGAGATTTTGTTGTTAGAATGTCCAGATGAAAGATAGAAATTTCATCAAACTTATCTTCAAGTTGAGACTTCTTCAAGTTGAGACTTCTTACCTTGAAGATGAGTTTAATTGAAAAACTTCCATCAAAGGTGACATATCTTTTGAAGTAAGAATTTTTTTTTGTGGTAGAATGTTAACACTTATATCCTTCTTCAATAAGAAATTTCCTTCGTAGGAATGCGAGCATGCTATCATCTTGAACAAAGGAGACTCGTCTATCAGTGTTCGTTTGTACCTTCATCCTCAAATACAAAATGAAAAGATTAAGAGATTAATCAAGGGGATGCTAGAAGCAGGGATCATTCAACCCAGTGATAGTTCATTTTTTAGCCTAATGCTTTAGCAGCAGTTTTCTTCGTTCCACCTTGAGGATATGGTAGCACTTTGGGAGGGGAGTATTGATAGCCCAGCTAATTTGATTGGGAGGGAATTAGAAAGTTCCTTAATCAAGAGAGAATTGTTAAGGAAGGTTCTTAATCAAAGGGAAATTGTTTAGAAAAGTTTTAATTATAAGTGGGAGGGAATTATTTAGGGCAAGAGAACTAATTTGAATTCAAAATCTAAAAGAAATTTATTTAGGAAAAGGGAGAATGAATCAAGTTGGAATTATTTAGGAAAGTTTTAATTACAATTGAGAGGGAATTATTTAGGGCAAGAGATATGATTTAAATTCAAATATGAGAGAGAATTATTTAGGAAAAGGGGTCTGATTTGGGAGGGAATTAGAATAGCCTATTTAAGGCTAACAATAGGATGATTTCGAGATTATGTTTTGAATTTGCTGAAATTAGAATTTCTTAGATTGTGAGGGTCTAGCCGTCGGCTAGAGATTTAAAAGAGCTGGATCTTCCTCTCTAATTGAAGATCCAACTGTATATTGCTATTTTTTTTTTGGACATTTAGTCCATTTAAGGCAAACTCACACACACAACACATACACAAAGACTCGAACCCCATGACCTCTTAGTTGGAAGCCTAAGCTCTCAACCAAAAGGTCACAGTGAGATGTGTATATATTGCTATTTTCTTTCATATATCTTGCAATAAAAATAATTTTGGTGTGTTCTTCCTAATTTCTTAACGATGTTTACTGATTTTGAAGAAATTGTATCCACTTCTTATCACACATCTAGCCATATTTTTTTATGCATGTACAATTCACTTCTTAGGATAAGTAAAAGACATAAAATGAGAAGTCATGTTCCATAAGACTCTCAAGAAAGTTTACAAGTGTAAACTCCGAAAGATAAATTTGCAAATAAAAATTTGAGAAGAGAATAATTTGCAATTTAAACTCATAAGAAGGGGTGACTAAATTAGGATAAACGAAGAGATTTGGGTAGAGAAAATCAAGAAAACTATCCAAAACTATTCTATAAAATCATCTTCCCTTATTTGGGGTAGTCGACCACCTTTTAAAGATAGAATCAATGAGTTGCTGATTATTTTTAAGGAATGACTAACCATAATTTAAATGTGCGTAGAAAACCTAAGGTAAGAGAAAAGCTAATGTTATGTGGAAAAAAAATAGCTAGTGATATTAAAAATGTTGCAAAGGATGTATTTATAGTATCAAAAGGAAAAGCTCATAAAAATAGTTGGTAATCTAATCAAAATATGCAAAAAAAAAAAGATAAAAAATTAGAATCTTTGTTATAAAAATTAGTTTATATGTAAAAACTGTGATAATTGAGAAAAGATATAAAGAGACCCATAAGGAGTCTTAGAAAGCAATATGTGATGCAAAGATTTTAGTTTTTAATGATTTAATTAATAGATTAGATGCTAAGAAGGGCGAAAGATATATGTATAAGTTAGTCAAACAAAGAGATAGGAGTAGTAAGGATTTAGTTCAAATAAAATGCATTAGAAATGAATATCAAAAAGAGCTTTTATTAGAAAAGGATATTCAATAAAGGTAGATGACAAATTTTGCTAAACTTTTTAATGAAGATTATGAGAATACAATAAACTTTAGTGATCTTAGCATCCTAAATAAAAAATAAAGATTTTCGTTTTTATCAGCGTATAATTAAAACCAAATTTAGAGAGGTTATAAAGAGAATGAAGTGTAAAAAAGCTATTTGACCTGATGATATTCTAATAGAGGTGTGGAAATCCTTAGCAGATGAATGAATTTCTTGGTTTACTAAACTTTTTTTAATATTATTTTGAAGATTAGACAGATGTCAGATGAGTGGAGAATGAGTGTTTTGATTCATATTTTTAAAAATAAAGGTGATGCACAAGATTGTGTGAATTATAGAATAGGTAAGTTAATATGTCATACTTTAAAAATATGGGAGAGAGTTATGGAGCATAGGTTACGACATGATACTAATATTTCTCAAAATCAATTTAGATTCATGCAAGGTAGGTCTACAATGGAATCTATACATTTATTGAGAGGTTTAATGGAGAAGTATAGAGAGAATGAGGAGGATCTATATATGATATTTATTAATTTAGAGAAAGCATATGATAAAGTTCTAATAGAAGTGTTATTAAGAGTTGTAGAAAAGAAAGGAACTAATAATGCTTATATTCAAGTCATTAAGGATATGTATGCAGGAGCTGTAACTTGTGTTCAAACACAAGGTGATTTGACCATGTATTTTTCTATTTTAGTTGGACTACAACAAGGATCAACCATAAGCCCATATATTTTTTCTTTAATCTGGATGTTCAAACTAGACATTTGAAAGAGGTTGTACCTTAGTGTATGTTTTTTGCTGATGATATTCTTTTTTATTGATAAGACTAGAGAGGGAGTTGAAGGTAAACATGAATTATGTAGGTCAACCTTAGAGTCTAAAGGTTTTTATTTGAGTAAATCTAAAACAAAATTTATGAAGTGCAATTTTTAGTAGTAATAGATATAATTGGGGGATTTTGACTTTGGGCGATCAAGTCATTAATAAGAGTATACATTTTAGATATATTGGGTTTATTGTTCAGAGAGATGGTGAAATAGATAGGGATATTATTAGTAGAATTCAAGTTAGAGGGTTGAAGTGCAAAAATGCATCGGCCTTGTTGTGTGATAGAAAAGTCCCCCTCAAACTTAAGGAAAAATTCTATAAGATGGTGGTGAGACCTGCAATGTTTTATGGTGCAAAATGTTGGCCATTAAAATAGAAGCATAATATTAAGGTAACTGCTACAAAGATGAGGATGCTTGGGGGATGAGTGGCTTACTCTTAGAGATAAAATACGAAGCAAGCATATACGTGAAAAGGTTGGAGTAGTTCCAGGGGAAGATAAGATCATAGAGAGTCGCCTTAGATGGATTGGTCACATAAAATAACAGCCTTCTGATTACCAGATTAGGAGAGTAGATGTATTAGATTTTGTTTATGTTAAGAAAAATAGAGGTAGACATAAAAATACTTGGTTAGAAAATATTGGAAATAACCTTTCTTTATTAGATTTGAATGAGAATTTGACTCTTAACAGGACATAATGGAGAAAAAGGATTCATGTAGCCAACCCCACGTAGTGGAATAAAGGCTTATTGCTGTTTTTGTTTTGGTAGTATAAAACTTAGGATAAGGATTCCTAAATTAATATTTTAGTTGGAATTAAAGAGATGCATGGATTAACTCCAACTTTTCTAAATAAGAGGCAGTAAAATGCAAGAATTAAACAAGAAGAAATTAAATTATTTTCCTCATTCTCTCTTCTCTTGCTCCCAACCTACTTAGGAGCATTGTCAAATCATATTCCTCCAAAGAAAATTTAATTTCCATGTCATATATATTTTTAATAAGTTTCATAAGCTTTCCCCACCCAACTCTGGATCATTCATCATCAACATTATCCAACTAAATTTTCCTAAACAGAAAGAAATTCAACCATATTTCCTCACCATAACTAGAACCAATGAGCCCGACCTAGCCATCCCTTAAGTCCAGTTTAATCTAACTATACCAACCTAATTGATCCTCGTTGATTGAATGACACAACTGACCTTTCCAAATCTAACAATTAAAACCAAATAAAGAAAAAAAATACAAAGAATTATTTTCAATTAAATATTATAAACATATCATTTTATAGCTCTTTTTGAGTTTTCTTCAAGGCCTACAGAAATTTCTTTAATAAGTGCATTGATGGAAATCCATTCTTAAGAGAATCAATTTTCAAAAAGTATCTTAAGAAACAATAATAAAGATGAAATATAACAGTAGTTGCAAACAGAATGGCCAAACAAGAACAAATTTAAAAAATTTCAACCTGCCTTGTACGGAACTAAAAAGCTAATAGAGTAGCGTAAAACTTGAATACATGATAAAGAATTGGTAAAAGGGATGAAGGGCATAATCAACAAAAGTTTTGTTATTTGCCTGAAGATCGGGGGGAAGATATCTGTAAACATCATATATTTGATCCTTAAAACCTCTGCTCAGCATCTCATCTGACTCATCCTGTTCAAAATTGCTATATTTAGTTCTATAAAAGAAAACATACATTGTGTTGGGTTAAAAAAAAAAACAAAGTAACAAATTACTGACAAGAATTAGCAATTTAATTGATCTTGTCCTTAAGGTCCTTCTCTTGATCATGTCACAAACTCTACCAGGAGTTCCTGAGACCGCATGAACTCCATATTCCAGTTTTCGAATATCCTCCCCTATGCTCTTTCCACCAATACAAGCATGAGCCTGCACATTTATGTAATCACCAATTGCTAATATGACTTTTTCGATCTGTGCACCAAGCTCTCTTGTAGGAGATAGAATCAATGCCTGCACTCTGAATATACGAATAATACTGTAATTTTGGAAGGAAACATATTTTTTTGACTTATTCTTGATCAAGAACAACTATGTAATATTTATGGAACTCTTGCTATGATAGCTTGCCAAATTAAACTAAATTAAATTAAAACTTGAAATTCAAATAAAAAGATTCAATTAATTATGACATCTATTGATGCGGACATCAGCACGAAAATCTGGCGCATCTATCATAGGAGGCGTCGTAAATCGACGGCTCTAATTTAAGTTGTCCTTTATGAATTATTTTTTGCATTTTAGTTTCTATTTTATGTTATTTCCTATTTTACCCCTAGGTTAATTTATTTGAGTGTTGTGGCCCAAGGGGCAATTTTGTAATTTTTTATTTTCTCATGTTGTGGCCTATATATAAGGCCTTTAGCTATTGTAATAGGATGGTTAATTGGATATGAAAAATTTTGTTTTTCGACACTTGTGTTCTTCTTGTGAGAGAGCGTTAGTGAGATTCCTATGAGAGGAATCGAAGTTGTCACCAGCCGCAGGATGGGTCCGGGCTCGTGATTTGAAGTCCCTTGGAGAAGGGCAATCGTATCACCCACCAATTTTGGAGACGGCCGGGTTCGTGGTTTTATTCTTTTCATTATCTTTTCATTTTCTCCTTGTCAACATCCCCATCCTCCACCCAAGCCATCGGCCACCTCTTCACAATCTCGCCGACCACCTTTTCACAACCCGCCGGCCACCTCTTCAAAACCCGCTGGCCACCTCCCTTCATCATCCCATTGAAGTTTCTTAATTTAGGCTTGAATGAATTTGGAACTAGTTTGAAATTCAAACTCAATTGATTTGAAATTCAAATAAACCTTCCTAAATTCCCTAATCCTATTTAAGGAAACATTTTGAATTTTGAAAATCTGTCCTAAATTAGCGAATCTATTTTAGGTAAGTTTCTTAAGTTAACAATATTTGAATTCAAATTCAAATAGAGTTACTTAATTAATTTCCTAAGTCTAAAACTATTTTAGGCAAGCTTGCACACATGGCACCAAACCCAAGTTTCACCCATGCAGGCCGCCGGCCTCCTTCCATATCCCATCAATCCTTTTGAATTATTTCCTAATCTCATCTATTAGCTAGGAAATAATTTGAAATCACCCATAAATCCCCCTTCTCCCTTGAATTTGGGATTGGAAATTTCTTTCCTATTTCCTATTCCCACATTTAAAATACTGTCAGATTCCTAGCTCTAGCCGAAGTTCCCTGAAGTTTTATTTCCAATTATATTTCCTCAAATCAAGTCACTGAATTGGAAAATTGAACTCATTTTAAGTTTAAATCTGAGAGCATTAATTTCCCTTACTGGCTTTGAAAACCACCGGCCCCACTGTGAGGGTTATTAGGATTTATTTCCTAAGTTATTACTAAGCCTCTTTATAAGCATTCTCTCTCTTTGCCAGCCGAAATTTAAAAGCTTAAGCTAACGTCAATTCTGTCCATTTATTCTCAGCCCCCTGATTTGGAAGTAATTCCAAAATCTGGCCAATTCTTCCGTTTCCTCCTTAATTGCTTTGGCTTGGTATTATTTCGAATTTCCTTAAGGAATTAATTTCCTGTACGTCATTTCTAACAAAATCTTGCCTAAGCCTTACTTCCTAATCTATTTCCCAAACTCCTCCCGTGAAACATTCCTTCTACTTGGAACCTGAGAATTTTCTCAGGTTTTGGAACAAAAACCTGAAGAAAAATTTTCAGATTTTGTGAGCTGGAACAATTTTAGATTACGGAGAGGAAATCCATCTTCCATAGCAAAGCCGGTGCTTTCGTTCTACATCATCTATTTAAATATTTCTTAGCAGAGAAATCATCCCCATGCAATGAGCACACTTCTTTTCCTCCTAATCTAGGTGGCCTCCTCTTGGTTTCATATTGGCTTCTTCTTCAAGATTTCATGAACGAAAGTGCCCTTAATATCTAGTTGGTGTAGAGGACAATCAAGATTATTGTAGTCTTCTTTTTTATAGAATAGGTAAAATTTTCAAACAAAACTAGCAAATTATTTGAGATGATAAAATAATTTTTTTAGTAAGAATATCTTTGAGTTATTTCCTTTTGACTCTAAGAGAATGATTCATATAGCTTTCTTCTTCAAGATTTCATTAAGGAAAGTGCTCTTAATATGTAGTTGGTGATGAGGCCAATCAAGATTATTATAGTAGAATATAAAACTCTTTTAGTTTTCAACTTTTCTACAAATGCGTTAATATCCAAATAGACAATGCCATAGGCTTGAATAAATCCTTTTCCAATCAATCTAGTCTTGTATCAGTTAATAGTCCAACCTGATTTAGACTTCACTAAAAACACCCACTTACAACCAATAGTAGACTTCCCTCAATAACAACTTCCTGTTTTTTTCATCTCCTCAAGTCCTATTTTTCTAACTCTCATTTCCTCAAGAACTACTTCCTTTCACTAAAATACTAGTAGAGCCTCTCACATATTGTTTGGGATCTCCACAAGAGAAAGTTGAGTGATAAAAGAAAAAAAATGAGTGACAAATTTCTAAACGGTACAAAGTATGGAATTTTTCACCCTTTAAGAATATAATGAATATTTTACAATCATCTAGTTCCTCATGAGAATTTGGACACAATATGCAGCCCAAAATTTGCTCCACGGTCTATTTAAAGAGTTTTGGCACTTGGGCAAAATTTTTATAAGACATATTAATTGCATATAAGACGATACTCAAAAATTTCACTCTCATTTTGCAAGGACTTTAGGATCAGATTCAATATTACCCATGGGAGCAAACATTTATAATTAATTATCCATTTAATAACGAGAAAGACCTTTTGATTAAGGCTAGTCCTCATATACTAAATGCTAAGCATATAGTGATAGTAAATTTAGTTTAGAAATGTTTACAATCATAAACTTAAAGAAGATAGTGAGGAGAATGACAATAAATCCTATCAAGATCACATGGTTCTATCATTATAAATTGCCATGGTCCATGATCAACATAGTGAATAGAGGAAGTCGGCCTAACCTAATTGAAAGATACTTTCGTCCAAGGGAATCTTATAGAGTTAGGTTGGATGTTTTTCTAAGGTATGAAATATAAGTCAACCTTAGCTTAGAGAGCTTTAAGGTCTAACAAATGTGGCCTATGATACACAATTCAAAGATTTTTAAGCCATTTGTAAACTTATGGGCTTTGACTGTAAAAGTAATTTAGTGGTGTCATTTTACAATGAAAACACTCATACAGAGAGCCCTAGTCATAAATATTTATATGTGGTGTTATTTGGTGAGAAAATAGTCAGTTAGAGGATATGTGTCATATCCTTACTAGCAAGAGTATTTGATATTCAACATAGCAATACACTTGAGAAAACATTGGTTTTTTATAAGTTGAAGTTATTATTGAATTTATCATCATTGACTAACGATTACGATGGATTGATCTATTTTTACTTTAAATTTTAATTTGATAGATTGTGTTCAAATATTTCTTTACTTTATAATTTTTTTAGATTTTCGTATATTATTAAGATTTAAGCCCAAAATGATTTGTTGTGGGATTTGGGGATATTTTTAGAAGTAAAATCCCCACTAGTTGATAATTTGTGTCAACATAGCCATCATAGGGTTCAAATCTTATGGACTCTAGTCTTTAAGGAATAGAGGATCAAATTTGAAATGTGAAATTTAAGAGCATGTCATAACAACAAGGTGATCTACTTAAGAACATTGTACAACATATAAATGATTTTGATTTTAAAAATAGAGACTATAACTTCAAAATTAATTTCATAATTTTTTTAAGCATTTGTATGGTTGTAGGGACATGATGAACTAGCATTCATGTTATTTATGATTCAAACAGCATTTTTAGATATTAAATTTGAACACTTAGCATGCTTGTGGGAGCATATTGTTGACCTCATTTTTTGTATGAGGTCACTAGGACCAATCTAATCCCTAAGATCTATCCAGACTCTAAGATCTATCTAGACCCTTGGATCTATCCAATCCCTAGATCTACCTAGACTGTAGGATCAATCCAGATTCAAATCAAGCCCAAACTTCAAACTTATCCATATCTCAATTCCAATTTAAACCTTGATCTTGTCTCTAATCTGGCTTCAATCCTACCCAATCACTTATGATCATTCAAATGATTGTCAATGATTTGAATAATTCAAATTCATGCATTTAAATCCAAAATCTAGATCAAATTCATAAATGCAGACCAAAACCCAGGGTTCAAAGGCACTATCCTGATAGCATTTTCCAATGATTTTTCAAACACTTCAAACCCCAATCAAATGACCTCTGATTCATAATCTATTAATTGCATATTGATTACGCATGTACTAAGGGTCTACCCTCCAAATTTAAGCTCAATCTGAGACTTCTAACCACATAAACTGGATTGAAATCCAAAGGTTGTAAAACCTTCAAATATTTATGGCCTATGCCACTAGACATGTCCACTATTGCAATTTCACCTTGGAGCCTTCTTTAAAGCCTCTAATCACATCCAGACCCTTGATCATGATATGTTAAGTAGTAAACCGTATTTTGGTGCTCATTTTGACCTCCAGTCAACTAGAGGTTAAGGGCATTTTGGAGCTTTTATAGAATTCAACATGACATTTTCAAACTAAGCCTTGTAACCTTCTCCAATGCGAAGTACATTGGATCAAGCTCTAGCCCTGGTCAAACTTGGTTGACCAAATCAAATAGTTTTGACCAAAATACCCCTTTGATATTTGAATACTCACTTAAATCCAAATGGCCTCCTCTTTGCATAAGACCACTTCTAGTAAGTTTCAAACATCAAACCAAAACTGTTGGACTCAAACTTAGGCCCTGAGTTAACTTGGTTGACCAAGTCAATATAGGTTGACCAAACATGCCCTTAAGGGTCCAAACAGTCAATTTGATTGAAATGACCTCCCCAGGCTCTTGTACCACCTCCAACAGACTTAAAATATCATTTCAAATCTGATGAGCCCAGACCCAACTCCTAGGTCAACCTAGGTTGACCCAATAATCTCTTAAGGCTTTAAATGGGTCATTTTAACCCATTTAACCAAATCAAACTATTCAAGCCCTCAAACTCATTTCAAAGGATGATTCAAACATATTCGAGTTCATTTGAAGTCAAATCATACTTGATTTGACTTGATCATATTATCAAACCTAGTCAAACTAGTTCTATATGTGTTCAAACCATGCCATCCAATCAACTCTATTGATTTCTCCCTCATTAAACCTTAAATCAATCTCAATTCAAGATTTAAACATTTTCAAATTTATTTGGAGTCAAGCCACACTTGCCATGACTTGGTCAACTCACAAGTAATGGTCAAACCTTCATGCACATGCTCAAACTTAAATCCCTTAACTTGAATCTTCACCCAACCTATCCTACTAGCTTATTAAACCATCCTAATTACCACCTCATCAAACCTTGACTGGTTGACCAATCAACCTAGTCAATACATGGGTAAATGACCATTCAATGGTCAAATTTCATATCTTAAGCTTAACCATTCTATTATAAATCCATTCCAGCAATCTTAATCATCTCTAGAAGGTTCTTAAGAATAGTTTAAACCCTTATTTAAGCTTAACCTAAGCCCTAGTGGTCCCCTATCCATGTGAAGGCAAGGAAGGCTTTCCAAGTCATGTCTTTGGGGGTTATGCTTCCTCCTGCCCACCTAACCACCTGAGGATAGATGTCTATCATCCTAGCATCAGGCCAAAGTAATCTCAACTATTCCCTAAGGATTTAGGGCTTTGATTTAGCCAAAATGAGAAAGAGGACCATCATTCAATTCCTAGCCCTATCTCTCTACCCTTAACTCCTCTAGCCCAAAACTAATTTTGCTTTGGCTCCCTAGACATTCCCCAAAAATTTCCAAGTCAAGATCTAGCGATTGGAAGCTGCTGGCGGGGAGATCTCGGACGAGCCGAGGCCAGAGCTTGTCCAACTCAACTTCTCGTCGATCTGTAGCGTTCAGATCGCAACTCCAACTAGGAAAAGTTGCATGGATAGTCAACAAGCTCAGAGAATCTAAAATTTCTCAAAATCGAATGATTAGATCTATCAAAAACCCTAACCCTAGGTCGCAACACTTAGGATAATTTAGCTTTTCAATAAGCGTGTTTAAGATAGTTTAATCACTTCTCCATAAACTATGTTCATGTTTTTAATCTAAGTTTAAAATTTCATGCATTTTGATGAAATACTTTAAGAGAACGAGCCATTTCTTATATTTAAGGCTTCCATTGGATAGTGCATGAACTACACATTTGTTGAGCCATTGACATTGAGATCAACGGCTCTAATCATGCCATTCCACAACCTTTCCTAACCACGCAGTCCGTGTAGTTGTTCAGATCTCGGTCTAACATGATAAGGACAGTACGCTCGAAACAGACAATCCAACGGCGGGCGAGAGCTGCTGATGCAAATTAGTGATTGCGCGTGGGCTCACCGCCACCTCTACAATTTGGCCCACCAAACTAGGAAGCGTCGTGTGGCCCTCCCACTATCAGATTAAATATTAATTAAACTTAATTATTTTTAATCTTTTAAAAAATAAAAAAATTCCAAAAATCATTAAAAATAAAATGTTTTTCAAAAAATAAATATAATATATTAAATTTCTCAAAAAATTAAGCTCTTTGATTTAAAATAAAATTCATTTTAAAATAATAAATATATTTCAAATTATTTTAAAAATTGAATATATGATATTTTTAGCTAATATATATTTAAAAATAACTTAAATAAACTCAAAATTTCCCAAATTTTATTTTAAAATGTTTTCTTATATTTTAGATAATATTTTGAATTTTTTTAATATTATTTAAAATTATTTTGAATATAAGTTAACTTTTATTATTTTAAATATACTTAATTATTAGAATATTCAAAATATCATTAAGAATTTAAATTTAATTAAATATAAGTACATTATTAGCAAATTAAAACGCCTTAATTTGAAATAAAAAAAACATTTAAAATATTTACTCAATTTTAAATATTCTAATTAGTCAACTACTTAAATATTAAAAAAATATATACATAATTTGATCTTAACTTAAATATTTTTAAAATTTAAAAATTATATTTTAAATTACAAAAAAGATATTTAGGATATTTCAAAATTAAAATTCATTTTAAGATAACTGATATATTTAAATAAATATAATAATTAAATACTTCAATATTTAATTAAAAGAAATTCAAATAGTTTTGAAAATTTTAAATAAAATTATTTTAAATGATTTAAAATTTTAGAAAATATTTAAGATTTAATTAATTTAAAAATTATTTTGAATATTAATTAATTTGAAATTATTTTTAAATATATTTAATTAATATAAAAACTTCAAAAATTCAAAAGAAATTTAAATTAAATCAGAAAAATTAATATAATATATCAAAATTTTAAGAATTTAAAATTAATTTCAAAATTAAAAACTTAATTTATTTTTAACAATTCTAATTATTTAATTATTTTAATATTTAATTGAATATTAAATTAAATATTTTTGACTTTAAAAGTTTTATTTTAAAATATTTTAAATAATCAACAGTTATTTTAAGATATTTTAATTTAAAATTAAAATTAATTTAAGATATTTTAAATACAACATCAAGCCCTTATCCTACTATGGGGTCGACTATAAGAATCCTTTTTCTCCATTGTGTCCTATTAAAGGTCAAATTCTCGTTTAAATCTAATAAAGAAAGGGCATTTCTAATATTTTCTAACCAAAAGTTTTTAGGTCTGTCTCTATCATTCTTAACATAAGTCAAATCTAATACCTCTACTCTCCTAACCAGGTCATTGGAAGGCCGCCGTTTTATGTGACAAAATCATCTAAGGCAACTCTCTCTAATCTTATCTTCTACTAGAGCTACTCCAACCTTTTCACGTATATGCTCATTTCGTATCTTATCTCTAAGGGTAAAGCCACTCATCCACCTGAGCATCCTCATCTCTGCCACACTTAACTTAGTATTATACTACTATATTAATGACCAACATTCAGCACCATAAAGCATTGCAGGCCTCACTACCATCTTATAGAATTTTCCCTTAATTTGAGGGGTACTTTTCTATCACACAACAAGCCCAATGCATTCCTTCACTTCAACCATCCAACTTGAATTCTGCTGATAATATCCCCATCTATTTCACCATCACTCTAAACAATAGATCCAAGATATCTAAAATGTGTACTTTTATTAATGACTTGATCGTCCAAAGTCACAATCCCATCACTAGGTCTATTACTACTAAAATTACACTCCATTTATTCCATTTTAGATCTACTCAAGAGAAAACCTTTAGTCTCTAATGTTGACCTCCATAATTCAAATTTAGTTTCAAGTCCCTCTCTAGTCTTATCAACAAGAAGAATATCATCAGCAAAAAGCATACACCAAGATACATCCTCTTGCAAATGTCTAATGAGAAAATCCATTTTTTTTTAACCTAATGAGAACATCCATGACTAAAGCAAAAAGATATGAGCTTAAGGTTGTAATTTAAGATATTTTAAATATTTTAAACAATTTTAATTATTTAAATATTTAACTAATTTTTGAGTTAAATAATTTTTAAAAAATCAAAAAAACTTTTATTTTAAAATATTTATATTATTAAAGTATTTTCAAAAATTATTTTGAAATTTGTTTCTAATTTTAAATTGAAATTAAGCTATTTTTATATTTAAAATTTAAATTTTAAAACTATATATGATAAATCATTTGAAAGTTTTAAGTGCTATTAAAATTTTAAACATAGATTGAGCTTCCTTGAATAGAATTGATGGAGAATTGTGATTGATCAGTGGGCAATTATTTTTTATAATTACTCATTGATTAATCTTTTAATTAGTTAAGTTATATCTTGATTTGCATGTGTAAGAAGAACACACTCACCTAATTTTGAGACCCTCTTAGATCTAGGATTTGATTGTGATGTTAGTGTGAATTTATACATGTATGTCAAAGGTTAGTAGAATTTTGATTCAAACCCACACAACTTTATGACATTAATTACAAAAATTAGTGACAATAAGAACAAAAATTAAGGCTTTGTTTAGAGAACTTACAGAAATTTTAGAATTTAAAATATGCATGCAATAGGCAAGAGACTTGAATTATTTATAGCCTTGGGAAAATTTCTCCCTGTTTTAAAAATCATTAAGCCCCATAATTAAATTAACTTAAGTCTAATACATTAATTAAGTTAAATTTAAATCAAAAAATATAAATAATACCTCTAATTGTCCAAAATTCAACCCTTAATCAAAGAAAAAATAAAAGCCCCTTTACTAGACTTTAATTTCAACCTTAATTTAATTTTATTTAAAATAATAATATTTAATTAATTTAATTAATAAAAAAATTAAAAATTCAAAAAATTTTCTCAAAAAATTGAGAACACCTTCTTAGATCATTTCTGATCTTTAGAGATGATTTCAAAAAGTTTAGAGTCCATTTAGATTCAAATCATTAAAACACCTCTAATTAAACAATTTTAATAATTTAAATAAATATTCAAACTTCTAAAAATAATAACTAATTACATATAAATTAAACAAACTCGAAGGCATTGGACTCCATTTTGGGTCTAATATTTATTAAAAATATCAAATCATCCGAAATAATTCAAATTTAAAAAGTCAACAATTTGGTCAACCTTAAGTCAAAATTAAGTCAAAACTTTAAAAATTCATAAAAAATGTAAAAAAAAATTAAATACAGCAAACTTACAGTCTAATACATAATCTTAAAGTTTATTATTTTTAAAAAATATTAACTTTCCAGAAATCAACTTTAATCAAAAAGTTAAATTTCGACCCTTTGAATTATTGCATTTAAATAATTCCAGAAAATTCAATAATTGATTTAAATATTTAGAAAACCTTTATCCAACTTTAAAAATAGCAATCAATCAATTATAATTAAAATTCATTAACCTTCAAATCTTAACCAATAAAATTTTTTTAATTATATCGGTTACCACTGAGTAATCTAGGCCTATGACGCTATTAACTTAGCCACAAGTAAGGTGAAATAAATTTCATAGCCCCGATGAGCAACAAAGATAGTAGCCATTTAATTTTAAAAATGTGTTAAAATTAATTATAAATCATTAATATTAAACTTTAATCAAACTTTCTCTTAAGTGTTTCAACTAACTAGAATATCAAACAATTTTAATTGATTGTCCTACATATGACATATTCAAACTACACAACCTATCCCACATACTTTAGATGGTTCGATAAAACTAGCTCTAATCATAGGCTAGGCCAATGTTTTTTTTTGTGTATGCCAAATTTTTTATTGTTTTTCACTACATGTTGGTTGCCAGTATAAATTGACTGATTGTTTATTTAATTTCTGTAATCTTTGTATTGATGTGATTGCCATTAGATTTACTCTTAGGTTATGGACAATTTAAATGCTAACACAATCTTATGCAGATGGTCATGCTCATATAGTATATAAAAGTTAAAGGGGGCAAAATAAAAAATAAGCTTTAAATTAATAATATTTTCTACATATGCTTCTGAATGCTAATTCTCCCTTTAAAAATTAAAAGAG
This sequence comes from Dendrobium nobile, assembly GCA_022539455.1. Classification (NCBI taxonomy): domain Eukaryota; kingdom Viridiplantae; phylum Streptophyta; class Magnoliopsida; order Asparagales; family Orchidaceae; genus Dendrobium; species Dendrobium nobile. The sequence continues at coordinate 35,731,785 of CM039721.1, read as the reverse complement.
CATGGTCAAGTACGGCTATGATTTGAGTATTTTAATTTTTTATTAATATTAATTGTTGGGGATGATTTAACTATAACTATTTAGGATAACCCTGTAAGTTATTTGAGTCTAGTTTTAATTTTCATTTAATGTAATTTAATGAGTTGTGCAAGTGTTTCTAAAAGTGTTTTGAGATGAGATATTGAATATCTAATATGGAATCCAAAGAGAAAGTTGACATCCCGTAAAGGAGTTCCTCTTCATTTGGATATCCAAATTGTGATATTTTAAAACATCCAAAGAGAAAAGATGACACCCCTTTCGAGGGGGAGTTTCTTTTCATTTGGATATTCGGACCCGACTGATCTAAGGAACCTCCAGAAGGACTAAGAAGTGAAGAACGAGAAGAATCTTATTCTCAAAGTCACTTGTGTCTTAGTAATAAAAATCTGGGCGTATTATTAGTGGTACCCGATTAATTTACTTTCTAGAAAGTTCTAAATTGTAATATTAAGTGGCACTTGCAACATGGACATTCAATTTGAGTATTTAATTTAATTGATTGAATGATATAATTTGATTGCGCAGTAAAAATTGCATGTCTTTTCTAGTTATTTTTAATTGCAAGGTGATTTTGATTTAGCCTAAAACGATCAGAGGCTCGTGAGGTTACGAACGAAAATATTTCTACTTTAATTAAATTAAAATTTTTAAGCTTACATAATAACTTTAATGATTTAAAAACTAAGATCAGGCCCATCGAGAGTTTTTCATGCATATATTTTGATATATTTTTCTTACTTGTTAGGCACCTCCTCGCCTGCGGATTTTGGCAGACCACCTAACCTATTAGGGCGCAGTCCTGTCAAGAGAAAGTTGTGCATTCCTTATAATAAAATCAATTTTCTAAACCTGGTTTTAAAACTGCATCATTCTGGTTTATGTATTTATCAAGTCAACTTTCATACATTGCATTAGGAAAAAATTTAGATGAGTTAAAAATTGCACTTTACTTTAAGCTACATATTACCCAACATCAGTTAAGGGGCCAATTAGGATTAGGATATGCTCTAGATGTTGGCCCTAATTCCTCAAACTTAACTAAACAATGTCCCTACCACTCCTGCATTAAAGATCAGATTCATGATTTTAAAGCGACTAAGTGGTCAGTTGGCTCCCCAATCTAGGCCAAGGTAAGTCTAGATTTGCACTACATTAAGTAGGTTTGGTTACTATTTTTAGTGCCAAATTTAGATATAGGTTCTGAGGTGGTTTCAGACTCTAAGAGCTCAACCTTCGGGAACCTAATCTCAGCCTTCTAATAAAATTGAAAAATCAAATTAAAATCTCTTTCAATCCAAATTTAAGCTCAATACTTAGGATAAGTTCGGGTGCTTCTGAAATATTTTGAAATCTTAAAACACGTCCTACCTTTTATCCTTTAACCTTTAGAAATAAGTGTTCAACTTTGATCTAAATCTTGTTGAAAATATTAATCCTCACCTCCCTTGATATCAATCTTTGAGAATTCTAAATAAAATTTCTATCATTATTTTAATAGAGAGTATTCATAAGAAACTCCGGTTTCCTGCGATATAATTAACTAAAAGGGCTTATGCTTGTAGGAGATTTAATAATCTAGATCAAATAAGTTTTTCAAAATTTCAATTAATTATCTTTGGGAAAATCAAAGTGAACAATTTTTATCGTCATTTTTAGATGATTGATAGTAAATGATATCTCCTTTCTCTGGGAAGATGTATCATTTTATTATCATGATTTTGACTATAAAATTAATGATTCTTTATCTAGATTATTATAGTCAAACACTCGATCAAACATCATTTTGGCATTCGGGGTCATATGTTGCCTTCCCTAGTTAACTATGATAAGAAGGATAAATTCAAAGTTTTGTAATCCAAACCCATTAGGGAATGATATATTCACCTCACGAGATGATATATCGTTCATAATAACATGTTCAATTTCAAAATAAAAATTTCAAAAATTCAATTCTCCCAAAGAAAATTAATATTTTTAAAACTCTAACATTTTTTAATCAAACACATATGCAGATAAGTTTAGTTTAACAACTTGATTTTCTTTTAAATAGAAAGAAGACTTTTAGGTATGTTTGTATAACATTTTTTCATTAATCAGAATACATTTACACATTTTATGATATAACTATGCACTGCACACAGGATTTAGTGCATTTGCACAATATATTTGCATGATTTTAATGTGCTTGTGTACTTTTGGAATGTTGGCATGGTTCTTAGACTTGTTATACACATCTCGAGGTAGCTACACATTTTATGAGGTAATTGCACATTTCTCGATACAAACACATGCTTCTTTAAGCATTTACTTGCTTCTTCAAGACAATTACACACTTCTCATATTCGTAGAACACTTTTCATATTCACAGCATGCTTCTCATACATGGTTGCATACCTATGTTACACCGATACGGATACGACACGATATGGATATAGGACACGTCAATTCTTAAAAATATAGGATACGTATACGGCGCGGATACGACATTATAATATATAAATCATACATACAAATTAAGAAAGTAATCAAAGTATAATATTTGAAATGACAATAAAATGAAAGCAACATCATTTGTAGCACTATAGGTTATAATATCAAAACAAAAGCATTAAATGTCTAGTACAACAACCAAAACAAAAACATAAATTGTATAGAACATGAAGTTTCAACTATTCAATAGAATGAATGATAGGATTAGTTTCTTCAGTGGTTTGTATTTGAACTTCTACATCATCTTCAATAAATATCATAGCTTCCAATTGAAAAATTAGTAATTTCTAATATTATCACATCCTCAAGTGATTCAAATCCATCTCCAGCAACATCCCATATTATGTTATCTCCTTCCATAAAAGTTGGAGTTATCCTTAATAGAAGACAAAAGTTTGTATGCACATAAACTAAATCTTTACCCCGTTGTGGAGTAATTTTATTTCTCTTCATTGATTGAATGAAAGAGTATAGGCTCCAATTTCTTTCATAACAAGATGAGGATGAAAATTAACCAAGCAATTTTATGGCGATTACTTGAAGTAAGGGTGTTGAAGCTCCATGTACAACCATCACATTTTCTGACAAATTCTCCACCTATCATGCAATGACTCTTAGTCACCAAAGTCTTCTAAATAACCAAAAAATTTAGCAAGCTCAATGTTGACACTTCTTCTATCCTCATTTGGAAAATAATGATTTAAACATGTCTTCCTCATATTTAAAAATTTTAAATCTTTCTATGGAGAAACTCATTGAGGATCCTCTTGAAGTCATTCTTTACTTAAATATTTTTAAATGACATTAAAAACAAATAGTATTAAATAATTACTAAACAATAAATTATGAATTAGTAATAAAAAAATGTTGAAATTTACTTAAGCTTTAGTGAGTAAGCCAATTAATGTAAAGTTGTAATACTTTTTCTCAACGTATTTTCTAGAATAGCATAAATAACATCCTAAAAACTTGAGTCTTCAAGAAGTGTCTTCCTCTCATGTCTATATATAATTTCTTTTACCTTGGCTAGCATTAAATCCCACATCTCATAAATAAGATGTAAACATGACTTATCAGTATCAGCAAGTCTCAACATCTCATAAATTAGATATATGAAATTTAAGATGTATTCAATCTCATCCCACCATAAATCATCTAAAAGCTTCTCTTTTACATACCTAACCTTTACAACATCATCTTCCCTATAACAGAACAATTTATCATTAATCATCATAACTTGAAGAGCATTTTTATCTTTTTGAATATTTTCAACATTATTATGACTGAGGCAAAACGAGTTTTAACAACTGCAAGCATCTTCAAATTTGATAAATCATTAAACATAGTCTCATGAAGTGATTCATAATAAAATTCCTAATTACATCTGCATCTCCAGCAATCACTGTGATCCAATGACATTCATTGTAAGTGATTTTGTTTGCCTCGATATTCTTAGTTGTACAAATGTTTTTTAAGGCAATATTAAGTGTATGCACAACACATTGTGTCTAAAAAATATGAGGATGGACTTGCTCCATAAGTAGACCTATCAATAATGACCATGATAATATTTGAAGGGCCCACCATCATGATGACTTTTTTGATTAAATTAAAAATGAAAAACTTATCCTTGTATTATCTTTCATAGTTTACAGCTTTAATAAACATAGAATAGCTCACTGTTATGGCCATGATGTTAATAAGTGGTCTCCTTTGTGAATATGTCCACCCATTACAAATAAAAGTAACTCTTTTTTCCTTCCAAACTCTTTTGGTATGCTCGAGCAACTTCTTAATATTATCCCTTTTTCTTTGCAACAACTTTGTTCTAATGAAATTGAATCCTGGTGGCACGTATCATACAAGATTATTATTACATGCATAGGTAAAGGCATTCTTGTAATGCGAATTCCTTGCTAGGTTAAAAGGAAATCTAGCTGAGTAAAATATTCTAGCTACTTCCCCATCTAATTATTCTCTCATTTATAAATTAAAAATTTTCTCCAAAGCACTGTTTGCAACATGTTTTTTTTCTTTTAGGTTTTTATCCCTCCATTCTAAAAGGCCCTTTATTCACAATATTATTATCACTTCGAATTAAAGAAGATGATGAAGGATATGAAACATAGGTGCTTGGAAGTGAAATCTCTTTTGGAAGCTCTTTTCTACTCCTCTGCTTAGCTTCATTGATTTTTTTTTTGTAATTCAACCACTTGTCACGTATACTTTAATTTAATGACCACTAATCTTCAACAAATGGGCTTTCACTCTATAATATGAACTTTTATATGTGTCGTTATAATAATTTCATTTGAATGCAATATTGCCCACCCCTCTGATGGTTTTCATATTTTTGTCACATGCCCCATAGAGATTTGTTATCTTCAATAGTGATCTCAGATGGACCATCAGTAGACCCAATTCCTCCACCACTAGAGCTCATTATCCTGTAAAAGAATTAAAAAATTGACACAAATTATAGGTTCAATAGTTAAAACTCCAAATATAATGCTCAAAACCTCAAACATTATTTAACAAAATAATGAAATTAGGTTATAGGCTTATAGCTTATCTTTCAAATAGTTTCTCAAACCCATATGAAAAAATTATAACTCAAAAAATGACCCTATATCTTCTCCAAATCTCTTAAAGACAATGTTTGGTTTAAACCATATAGCTAATAGCATGTGTCTTACATAACAGCTTAGTGTATGCAACAGTAGAGAGATGGAGAGAAATTTAAGATGGTATACAGTAATAGCATGCACTCACTCACCTTAGAAAAAAATGCCCAAGAAAGAAATTCCACCTTATAAAAAATTCTTTCTCAAGCCAAATAATACACATTGTTTAAACCAAGGTTTAAAATTGTGTAATTAAGCCTCGAGGCAGTTTTCGTCAGTGAGGCGAGGCGTAAGCCTCGAGGCGGTCTGAGGCGTACGCGTCACGGACACAGAATTGCGTAAATGAAAAATTAAGGGTTTTAGCAGGAAAATAATAGCAATATTGTATCTTACAATAAAAACATCTAAATTATATATGAAAATAGTGGAAAGTAAGAAAGTAGATGCAATAAAATCATGTCCCAAAGTACAAAATCACAAAATATTAGTTTAACAAAACTCCCAAAATACAAAAAACATATAAAATGAAATCATATCACATCAATAAATGGGTCTTCAAGTGAATCTTCTTCTCCAATTGTATCTATGAATGCCATGTCATCATCATCTTCAATATGACTCACTTTTCTCTTTCCTGTTCATTAAGAGAAAAGATCATTATCATGTTCATTGCTCACTTGACATAAATGTAATGTAATAGCATATAAGAAGTTGTGGAATACCTTTACTTGATTGTTGTGCTGCAGAGCTAGTGGATGTGTGTGGTGTAGTACTAGTGGATGTGCCAACTTGATCTGCTTCGCCCCTCAAGACATCCACACTTAGATCTTCTAACTGTAAGTCTGATAATGGCAAATCTGTCTCATCATCTATGAACCACTCATTATCAGACGACACATCATCACACACTAATGGGTCCTCATCATCCTTCAACCCCTTATTCCTCAACCTCCTCTCTCTCAACCTCTTGTTGTGCATAATATATACGAGAGAGTTCATTCTGAGTGTTGATAGCCGATTTCTTCTCTTTGTTTGCACTTGGCTATATGTACTCCAGTTTCGCTCACACCCAGAAGAAGAACAAGTGAGGCCCAACACTCTTACAGCAAAACTCTGTAACTCAGGGGTGGAATCACCAAATTGGATCCACCATTCAACTGTTTAAAAAAAAAACATAATCAGAACTGAATAAAGTGTCTTGCATTTACCAAAATAATTATACCTGGAGATCGTTTAGAAATGGTTGCTTTTGCTGCATTCAAACCAAAAAAATCCTCTTTATTCCGGAACAGAACAAGCTGTAAATCTGCAAGCTCCTTATCTGCCTGCTCCGGTATTAATCTTTCCATACAATGATATAGACCAAGCTTCACCTCAGGATTTGAAGATTTCTTCTCTGAATATTGAAATTGAGGGTTGAGATAATATGTCGCTGCATGTAGATGTCGGTGTAACTGCACCTCCCACCGAGCATCAATGATATCCCAAATCTCCCTATAACTTGCCTCCTCTCCTCCCAAGTTGTGTGCAATCATCTCCTTGGCCTCATCCATAGCATTATAAATCAAACTTATAGCTGGTTTCTTCTCTGCATCCACTAAAGGTTGCCTCACCTCCATCAAGCTCTGCAGTGTCAAATAGGAGGTGGCAAATCTATAGATTCACAGTGCACAAATGTAAGAACTATGAACATACAGTAGGAATGATTTGCAATGGACAAAATTAAGAACATACCTAGTGGTTGCAAGGCGAATGATTTCTTTCTTTGAAAACTTTCTCATCAAGCTTAAGACCCAAGAGTGATTGTAGATGAACTTTGTAATCTTCTTCGCCCTAGAAAGAGCACTCTTGTGCTGAGGTAAGTCACCAAGATCTTCCAAAATGAGATCGATACAAAGTGCTGCGCAGGGTGTCCAATATAGGTGTGTCCTATTCTCCATTAACATCTGACTAGCTACTTTGTATGCACTGGCATTATCAGTCACTACCTGGACAACCAATTGCTCCCCAATCTCCTCAATAACACCATCAAGTAAATTGAAAATGAATGTAGAATTTTTCACCTCCTCTGAAGCATCAACTGATCGTAAGAACACCGTGCCATAGGGATTGTTGACAAGGATGTTAATCAAGCTCATGCTCTTCATGTTAGACCATCCATCTGACATAATAGTCACACCAGTCTCAATCCATGTCCTTTTAATCTCTTGAATGCTCCGCTCTGTGTTCTGCAGCTCCTCTTTTAAAATCCATGTTCGCAACTCATACATGGAAGGTGCCTTCAACCCTCTTCCATACAATCCTACAGACGATGTAGCAACATTAAATGGCATTGCATTCTAAAAAAAAAACCTCCCAATGTTCATGCAAACCTGTGACCGACCCTCTCTAGTACCACCTGCAGGCATCATCTTTGCTTCTCCTATATCCACTCCTGGAGTAGTCATATAATGATCCATAGGACCCCGTGCACCTCTACTATGTATAGTGGAGGAAGAGCCCTTTCCACTCTCGCTCCCAAAATAAGCACCATGCTCGACCCTTTCATCAAATTGCTCCTGTTGTAAGTGTTTAGCAGTGGTAGTTTTCTTCATGTAAGCACTTATTTCTTCCTTCACATTGTCCGACACTTTTGCACAGGGTGCTACATTTTTGTGCGAGCATGATAGATGTTCCTTCATGCGGGTAACACCTCCCTTGACCACTTTATCGCAAAAATTACATTTCAAATAAACATAGCTCTTCTCTCCGCCGCCAATGTCAACTTGTACACTATATTTTCAAGAAGGGTCCCTCCGCAATGACGAAGACCCCTTTTCCTTGCCTCTAACCATGATCCCTAATGAAAGAATAAAAAATCACACAAAAAAATTCAAAAAATCTAAAACCCTAGAATTTCTTTCACTTCAAAAATCTAACCAAAAAGTCAAAAAAAAAAAAAAACCTAAAATCGTTTGTGGACTTCTCCTACAAGGCGGCCGGACACTTCAACTTCGCCGGAGAGAGAGGCGGCGCCGGCGGGATAGGCGGCGGGAAGGGTGGCCGACCGTGCGAGCTCCTCTGGTTTTCGCGAACTTGAGCTTGCGGGTAGAATTTTTCGAGAATAAGCTGGGCCGAACGGGTGTGGGGGAAAAGAAGAGCTCATTTTAAGTGGGTGGGGCCATTTGGAAGAGGCGTACGCCTCACCCAAAATTGCACAATTGCGTAATTGAGGCGCGCCTCACTAGTGGTGAGGCGTACGCCTCAACAAAGCCCAAAATTGCGTGCGCCTCGAGGCGCTTTTGGCCAGAATTGCGTAGAGGCGCGCCTCAAGGGGTGCCTCTTATTGCGCAATTTTAAACAGAGGTTTAAACAATGCCATAACTACGTTTAAACTCGATCGCCGGATTATGAGATATAATGATAATTAAAAAAAGGCATCGCAGTGATAGAAGCAAAGAACCTCAAAAGAGAATCCTAGGGTTCAATAGCATCATTATAATCTTTTCATGAAGAATAACAAGAACTAAACACGCAGAAAGCAAAGGTGAGAAAAATTAAACAACAAACCTTAGCAGGCGAAGCCAAAAATACGGTATAAGGGATGAAGCTGCACGCGAAAACGAAGGAACCTTCCCATAGGCTTCACTGCTCACATCAGCCTACTTGTGTCGCCTTCACTACTCGCATTGTCGAGCCACTTCGTCGACGAAGGATGTATCCAATCGGCTTTAATGTTTGCGCTGTCGAGCCGCTCCTTCGACGACAAAGAAGAAGAAGAAGAACACCGCTCACAGAAATGGAAAACCCTAGCTAGAGCTAGTCGTGAAAATTATTCACCGCGAAGAGCAATCTCAGAAATGAATAGGGCAAATCAAGCGGCTCCATAATTTTTTTAATATACGTGTCCTGTCAAATTTAAATACTAGTTTAATTGGACACGACATAGCCACTCTGTGCCATATCGGAGGCGTATCTGTATCCGATGCGTGTTCGATACAGCATGCCTTCGTAAATAGAAGTATCATTGCTAAATAGTTGCATACTTTTTAAAACACTTAAATGCTCGCAAGGCAACTATAGATTTCTCAAGGTAAATGCAAACTTGAATTTAAAAAGTATGGTGGTGTGCAAAAATTGAAACTATCATGATTTTTATTGCTTGTGAGAATATTTGTCGTTAGCATTAGAATGCTTCTTTATTGAACTACAAAAGATTACATTTTGCCTTTTATTTGCTTGCGTCTACACATTGCGAATCCAAAAGGCATTTCTTACGAGTTGGACTTGTTACGACTTGCAAAAATGTCATGATTTTCATCTTTACACATTTGTATTTTTTCATGGTGAGCCCCAACAAGAAATCCCTTCTCTTTCTTATAAATAGAAGGGGCTTTATAATCCATTTTGCAATCACTTTAATTTCACATTCACATACAAGCATTCCATATATTTTTTAGTATTTAGGACAATGAAGAGGTTCTTTCTATTTATTTACAAGCTTTCAAGTTCATTGTGAATCCTTATGTTTTTTTTTTCAATATTTTTGTATGCTTTCACCTTGACAATCTTTCAAAGTTAATTGTGAGGTACTCAAGCTTGCCATTTTTTGTTTTACTTTGAAAATATATTTAGAGAGTTGCTCATCTTTGACTTCGTATTTGCCATTAAATTGGTTTACTGTGAGTTGCATGTTGAAGTACACTTCTATGCGAGTATGACTAGTTCAAAGATGAATCACAAACCTGTAAGTACAGCTTCATATTCAGCCTGATTGTTGGTGATTTTGAATTCAAAATTTGTGGCTTGAGCAATGATGACCCCTATAGGGTTTCCGTGAACAATGTCTGCACCAACTTCTTGCTCACCTAAGGTGTCGTCTACTTACCACATCTGGCGAGGATGGATTGCCATTTTTGAGCTCGCCTTGGTTGGTGCAGTCTACGAGAAAGTCAGCGAATGCCTGAGCTTTGATAATTATCCTTGGCATGTAGATGATGGAGAATTCGCTGATCTCTATGGACCATTTGAGTAATCGACCCGAATGATCAGGTTTGGTGAGAACTTCCTTGAGATGATGATCAGTTATTACTTGAACGGAGTGAACCTGAAAATAAGGTCACAATCTTATGCCTGAGTAAACGAGCGCCCATGAGAGCTTTTCTAGAGAGTAGGGGTACCTCTGCTCTGTTCCCTAGAGTGGACGGCTCACATAGCATATAAGCCATTGCTTCTTCCCTTCTTCTTTGATGAGTACGAAACTGACGGCGTCTTTGTTGACCATGAGATATATAACAGATTTTCACATGGCTGAGGGGGCATTGAAGAGGCGGTGAGGTGAGGATAATCTTCAGTTGCTAGAAGCTAGCTTCGTAGTCTTCTCCCCAAAAGAATTTTGTCGCATTTTTGAGGATTTTGAAGGAGGCACAGCTCTCTCATAACTAAGAGATGGAACGGTTGAGTCCGGCTATCCGCCCAATGAGTCACTAGACTTCCTTAACAGTTTTGGGTGTCTCCATGTCTAGTATGGCTTGTACCTTGCCAAGATTGACTTTGATTATGGCAAGTGTAAGAAAAAACATTAGGAATTTTCCTGAGCCTGCTCCGAAGGTGCATTTCAAAGAAATCAGTTTCATGTTCTACTTTTTAAGAGTAAAAAATATTTCTTGTAGATCTTTAATATGTTGGTAGGAAGATCGACTATTGAATAGGAGGTCATCCACATAGACTTCAATATTTCTGACCTCCTGCTCTTTTAAGACATTATTCATCATCCTTTAATAAATTGCCCCAACCTTTATAGTAGTACAGACCTTCTGCAATGATGAATATAGTTTTCTCACAATCTTCGAGACTCATCTTGATCTGGTAGTAACCTTATAAAGTGTATAGGAAACTCAAGACAAGATAACCCACTGATATCGACTATCCATCGATCCTTGGGAGTGGGTAATTGTCCTTTGGGCATGCTAAGTTCATATTGGTGAAATCCATGCACATTCTCTATTTTCCTGTTGCTTTTTTAACCATCACCACGTTGGAAATACAATCTGGATATTGCCCTTCCCTGATGAAGTTGGCGGCGAGTAGTTTTTCTATTAATTTTTCTTGGATGGGCTCAGCGAGTAGGTGACACTTTCCCTAACTTTTTGATTGATGGGACAAGAGTCTCTTCATACATTCAACTGATGGCATATGATTTCTTTGCCAATGCCTGACATGTCTATTGATGTCCATATGAACACTTCAAGATTATTACAGAGAGTTTGTATCAACTCGTCTAGATGTTCCCTGCTAAAAGCAGTGTTGATTCTGAGGTCGCCTCAAGACTTAGGCCACGCTCTATATCCAGTTGAAGGATTTCTTCAAAGGTTCCAGTCAAACCTACTGCTCACAAGTAGCATATATGCAATCGGGTTAGGCCTTTTATCATAATTTCTCTTCCTTCGGCCAAAAATTTGGCAACAGCGTGATAGGTGGATACAACAGCTCTGAAGATATTCAGTGGTGGCCTGTCAAATATGGCGTTGTACATAGTTGAAGTGTCAACAATAATGAATTCTATCATAACCGTGTACTTGCTGGTAATTTCTTTCACCTCGTGTGATATGTAGGGCAATTGCTCCTTCAGTCTCCCTGCGCTAGCTGAGAAACTAGAGTAAGTTGGGAGGCGAACATATTCACCTTGTCGAAGACTACCTTGAAAATTATGTTCACTGAACTCCCCATGTCTACAGAATGTTACACATCTAATAGTTGGTGATCAGGATTGTGATGACAACAACCTCATTGTGGGGGTTTCCCCGGATCGATTCATATATGTTGCTGAAAGTGATGGTTGCATCATCGATGAATCATGAGTATGACGACGTGTTGACTTCCCCAGTGCATAGCTTCTTTATGCGTGTGGGGGTGTCCCTTCGTTCGCCACCCATGATGGCAGGCACCACTCTGTTGATGTGGATTGCTCGAGCTGACCTAGGCTCATTGGCGCTTTCTTCCACCAAGGCTTTCCATAATCGCCGCTTTGGATTGGTGAGTATGAATTCTTTAAGCTTCCCAATTATGATGAGTTCTTTGACTAGGGTTCCACAAGTGACAATATTTTTTGGTGTCATGCCTATGGTCAATATAAAATATTCAATACCTCAAGGTATCTTAAGAACTGCCAATCTTCATAACGGCGGACGACTGAAGAATTCCTTAGTCTAGATGGCCTCTAAAATCTCGACCATGGATAGCTTCAGCGGAGTATAGGTCATATATATATGGGGTCAGAGAGCAGCCTCTTGGTGTACTTTCTCAATCCTTGTTGCTGGTGGTGCTTCTGTCCTCAAAGGTCATGATGCTATCAAGAATTTCTATACTTTTTATTTTATTTGAACAATAGTATATTTCGTTTTCTATTTTATTTTCTTTTCTTTTTTAGCTATCCAATGATGGGAAAGCATCCAATGATCATGGTAGGTTGTGCATAGAGCTTGGTAGACCTTTGGTTTGCTGGCTTGATTGGTCCATTTGCTACTGCTGGTTCACGGTTGGGTTGGAGCTCATTCTCTTAAGTTGCTTGAGCTGAACTTTAGTAGCTCATTAATGTCCAAAAGGTAGCTCATTAAAAAGAATTCAATGATGGGGTGGACTTGTCCCTTCTCCTTCCCCTTTCTTCTTGTCTCTTGGGAACCCGAGACCTGTTCTTTAATAGTGGCTGAATTCTATGCATTAAACTAAAGTGGGGGTTGCTGTTTTTTTGTGCCATGCCTCTTAGAATTCTGGCTAGCTGTTGTTTCCGTGCCTGGGCTCTTCCCATGACCATGACTCCTTGGTTCCATGCGTGAGGCTTGGTTCCCGTGAATGCTTCTTCAGTTTCTGGTTTGGGATGATTTCCGAAACAATTGAGGAAGATTTCAATGCTTATATTGCTTAGGATCCTGAGAAGATTTATTAAAGTGGCTTTTGGCATTCCCCTACTTTACCTATAAATATGAGATGATGTTGAGAAGGAAACCAGTTGATATTTGTGAGCAAAATTGCTATTAACCTGCGGGTTGCTTGGAAATCCTGCGGGCTCTTTCCACCGTTCTTTCTCATCCCCTCCGAAAATCCTGCGGGCTCTTTCCACCCTTCTTCTCGGGCTTCTAACCTCTTTCGTCTCTCCGCAAGTGCCACTCCATCTGTATCCTTCTTCTCAAAAGTAAAGCAACTTTAGGGTGTTGTATCTGGGTTGATTTGACGCATCTGTTGAAGGGATTGGATTATCTTGCAGTGGTGAACCATCGGTTTGCTAGTTCTTTACACATTTCTTATTTAACCTACAATTCGATGCATGTGAGGAACCCGCTCTGACGATTGTCTAAGGATAGCATCTTTTTAATTTTCTTTATTTCTTTAAAATCTCATAGTATTTCTTGTGGTGTTTGTCAAGTTTTAGTCATCTGTTTTTTATTTTAATAAAGTTTGTTTAAAGTTCTATCCATTGCGTCAGTTTTTTCTTGTGTGTCTACATCAACTAGGTATCAGACCAAGTTCGTCTTTTTTTTTGTTTGTAGGAGTCTTTCTCTTTTGTGTTTAACAAATGGCTTATGAACAAGGAGATTGGCAACAAATTATATAACAACTAAATGATTTACAACAACAAATTAATACGGTAGCTGAAGCAATTGCTAATCTAAATGTCAATCAAGCTAACGTTAATCCTAGCATAATATCTTCTGGAAGTGAAGAGGAAGAACCTAGAAATCGAAATAGGCGACAAAGAAATTGGGATTACGGGATTAAAATCGACGTTCATAATTTTGAAGGAAAATTATAACCAGTACAATTCATAGTATGGGTAGAAAAAATGGATCAGTTTTTTGAATGGAAAGAAATTCCGGATAATCGAAAAGTTAAATTTGCAATTTTGAAACTAACGGGGCATGCATTAACTTGGTGGAGAAACTTACAAAATAACAGATTAAGAAGAGGCAAAGAAAAAATTCAAACTTGGGATAGAATGAAAGAAAAGATGAAAGGAAAATTTCTACCTTCTGATCACTCGAGAACTATTTTTCAAGAGTTTAATAATTTGCGTCAAGGAAATCAAACTGTAGAAGAATATACTGAAAACTTTTACAAATTACAAGCTAGAAATGATTTAGATGAATCTGAAGAAAAAAATGTAACGAGATACCTCAATGGGCTAAAATGGACAATTCAGGATCAACTCAACTTAGATTATGTGGTTAAACTAGATGAGGCTTATCGAATGTCTTTGAAAATTGAAAAACAACATTTGCGGGGAAGCAATAAAATTACTGAAACATATAAACGAAGGCAAACGAGTGGAACTAAAACTCAGACTTCTATAGGGACTTCGAGTGTAAAAGTTAAAACTGTTGAAAGTCAAAATCAGGAAAAAGGAAAAGGGGTAGCAGGAAATAAACCGTCTGAACAATCTAAGCAATTTGGACCTTGATACAAATGTGGGTTATATGGTCACTTGTCAGCTACTTGCAGAAAGAATAATCCTCCACGAACTAATTTCATAGAAGGTGAAAATGAAATAGAATAAGAGGAAGAGAATGAAACAGAATCTGAAAATGAAGCTGAATTAGAAAAGTTTGATTTGGAAGGTGATGAAGGAGAACCATTGTTAGTAATTCGACAAGTTTTAATTGCTCAAACTAAAAAGGAAGATAAATGGCTCGGGAGAAACATCTTTAGAACTACTTGTACTGTTGAGGGGAAAGTTTATACCTTAATGATTGATAGTGGAAGTTCAGGGAACTTTGTGTCACAACATATGGTAAAGAAACTAAAGCTGAAGACAAAACCTCTTGATAAATCGTATAAAATATTTTTGTTTAAAGAGGGAAGTGAGGTTCCTATAACTAAACAAAGCACTGTAAACTTAACGATTGGAGGAACTTACGAAGGTCAAATTGATTGTGATGTTGTGCCTTTGGAAGTATGTCACATCCTTTTAAGTTGTCCATGGCAGTATGATCATAAAACCATCCACAATGGAGAAAAGAACACATATTCTTTCATTAAAGATAACAAAGAATTCACACTCTTTCCACAAAGAAACACCCTGATCCGGTAACAAAAAACAAGAAACCTATCAAGTCTTCCACTTCTGAATTGCTTTTGAACACAAACGAGTTAACAAAATCTGATGTGATATATCTGTTATTTGGAAAAGAGTCTGATCTAGATTTTGAAATTTCTAAGGAAATACAACCATTGCTTGATGAATTTTCTGATCTAATACTTGATGAATTACCAGCTGGATTACCCCCGATGAGAAACATTCAACATCATATTGACCTTATTCATGGAGCTACATTGCCTAATCGTTCACATTATAGAATGGGTCCGAATTCTTTTGTAGTTGTAGGAGGCTGAAGATCCTGAGTGTTTATATTATCCTCATCATAAATATTTAGCATAAATCTATCCATAGGACCCCGAGTGCCTCGGTTAGAAGAAACTAGATAGCTTCCACTACTGGAACATTCATGCTGTGATTCATAGTAACAAGAGTTTCCAATCATCTCTTCCATATTTCTTTGTATGACCTCCTTTATGGTGGCAAACTTCTTTAAATAATATGTACATTCCTTTTTCACCTCATCAGGTACTTTTGCACATGGTCCCACATTGACATGAGTGCAGGCTAGATGATCCTTCAACCTCTTGATGCCACCAATTATGCATTTCTCACAAAAATTACATTTCATATAAACATATCCCTTCTTCGCACCTTTTCCTGACACTTCAACTTTAGTTCCATATTTCCATGTAGGATCTTTCCTTCTTGTGCCACTAGTCATGCTAATAATTTATAGAAATAAATAATCAACATCAAATAGGACAGATTTTAACAATTATTTGTACTACCAATAATAAGACAACATGAATCCAACAATATACCGGTCTGCCGGGGGTCTATGGTGGCGTTCCCTGGCGGGGTTCGACTTGCTCAATATTGAGCGCCCCCAGAATAAAATTTTATTATAAGAGTAATTTTAAAATTCTGCTTGTTGTATATCAATGCAATCAAAAATTTGGGGAGGGGCCCAAAAATTTTTATCACAAAAATAAGACTCTTTCTAGTATGATAGAAAGACATAAAATACTCAAAAACTTGACAAAACATAACTAACAAAACAAATCACAACTTAAATATTATAAAAGGACTTACAAACAAGGACTCTTACAAACTTTGATGCTTACAAACGTTTGACAAATTGATGACTTCAAAACAAACACCTAAAGAAGCTTTCAACCATTAAAAGAAGGATACAGGTGAGGTGGTATTTGCGGAGAGACGAAAGAGGTTAGTGTTGAGTCTAGTAATTAGGTTGTTAAGCCTAAGTGAATGTCCCAAGGCTACCAAGAGGGGGGGGGGTCAATTGGTAGTTTAAAAATTTAAGTCCCCTTTTGAAAATTATTGAACCGAAATAAAAATTTCTTTTAAATTTTGTAGAAAAATATTTTTCAACCACAGAGTTTTTCAAACTAAAATTTAAAGTGCAGAAACGTAAAAACAGTAAAGTAAATGACACCATATTTATAGTGGTTCGGTCTAAAACCAGACCTACATCCACTCCCCAGAGGCACCCTCTGAGTATTGCACTAATACCAATAGTGACTCTCCTTTTGCACCCACAGCTAGGCGGAGAAGCCTTTACAACACACTCTTTTCACCACTCCCCGGTGCGGCAGAGAACCGTCCATCCTTTCACACTATTCCCAGTGTTGGCAGAGAACCGTCCGTCCTTTCACACTATCCCCAGTGTTGGCAGAGAACCGTCGTCCTTTCACACTCTCCTAGTGTGGGCAGAGAACCCTTCGGCTGTTCACACTCTCCAAGTGTAGGCAGAGAACCTTTCGGCTGTTCACACTCTCCAAGTGTAGGCAGAGAAATTTTTGGCTGTTCACAATCTCCAAGTGTCGGCAGAGAACCGGATCTCCTTGACAGATCTTCTCACAAGAATCTAGAAGGAAGAAGGAAAAGAGTGAAGTAATCCCAATTCACAAG
The DNA here is from genome assembly GCA_022539455.1 of Dendrobium nobile. Taxonomy (NCBI): domain Eukaryota; kingdom Viridiplantae; phylum Streptophyta; class Magnoliopsida; order Asparagales; family Orchidaceae; genus Dendrobium; species Dendrobium nobile. The sequence continues at coordinate 35,714,625 of CM039721.1, read as the reverse complement.
TAGAGACTCTTACCTTTGAAATTCAAGTGAAGCCTTCTCGCTCCAGTGGTAGGAATCCTCCCTTGAATGCTCTCTTCCACTCTCTCCTTGGCTATTCTCTCAAGAGGCACGAAGATCAAATGACAAAAAGATTGGGTGGCAGTCTAATTTGGACTATTTATACAAAAGATAAGAAAAACCGCCCAAACACTGCAAGTATTCAATTCTGTACGCAGTGGATCGTCCCGTACGATCATGGATCGTCCTGGACAATTTTACTTAAACGATCTGAAACGACCCTAATTGAATATGTGTACGAAATGTCTTCGTACAGCTGATCATCCTGTACGAACTAGGTTTGTCCAGTACGAACGGTTATTACAAGGTCAGTTCTAGAAACTGCTGAAAACTGTTCTAAGTCGGTTAATCATTTGGACGAGAATATGTTCGTGTGGACGAAATTTTTACAGAGAACCGATCGTCCTGGACGATTCTTGACTTCGTCTGGACGAAAATTTTCCAGAGGACCAATCGCCACGGATGATAATTTATTTTCGTTTGGACGAAAATTTTCTAGAGACCAGATCGTCCTGGACGATTATTAATTTCGTCTGTACGAAAATTTTCCAAAGGACCAATCGCCACGGACGATAATTTATTTTCGTTTGGACAAAAATTTTACAGTGAACCAATCGTCCTGGATGATACTTAATTTCGTCCTGGACGAATAGGACTTAGAAAAATTTTTTGAGCAAGTTCCTATTCGTTCCATGTGCTCTATAGGAGATAACTGTCTGATCGTTAAGTATGAACGGATATCGTCCCGTACGATCAGTATAAATTTTATATGATCTCCTTATGTGTGTGTGTATGTTTTTATTCACTCAAAATACAATAACTCCCTTTCAATTTGGTTTCTAAGAAAAGTGCAAGCTTCAAATTTTACAAAGTATTTCATGCTGAATTTAATTTGAAGTCTTCGTAGTCTGGAGTTCATTTTTCCTGAAATATTAGTACACACAATAGAAAATACAATTCTTCTAAAAAATGTTAGGAGATAACTACACATTTGAACAATAATGTTTGGAATCATCAAAACTTCATAAGTTGCAAAAATATAAAACATGCAAATAGCAACTATTTTAACAATCTCCCCCTTTTTGATGATGACAAAACGATTATTGTTTGTATGATTTCAAATTAAACTATTCTCCTAAACTCCCCCTGAATTGATGTATATATGAAAATAAGGAGGCATTTTGAACCATAAAATACAATTTTTTTTATTTTTTTTTTCAAAAAAAATTTAAATAATAACAAACTAGAAAATAATACACAAACAAAACATACAAACACAAAAACAATACACAAACAAAACATACAAACATAATGATTTCTCCCCCTTTTTGACAACAACAAAAAGTGAAGAAGAAATAGACGAGAAATGTAAGTAATTGTATGAAATTCATTTGAAAATTTAATCTAAATGGTGATTGACATAAGTTATGCAATTTAAACTAAAAACACTAGGTCAATCATAGAAATTCATAAACTTTAAGAAGTGATATAACATTGTAAGTAAGAAGAATTTTTCAAAGACATGATTCAATTTAGATATTTGAATATAGAAAATCATTACAAGAGAGATGAAAAAAAAATTCGATATTTCAAAGTTCAATAGAATATAAATGAACATAAGATCAATTTGAATTAAGAGATTGAAAGAATTTGGAAAGAAGAGAATTACCACATGTGGCGCTTTGCGCATCTTTTTCAAAATTTTTGGGCACATTTTTGTGCATCTTTTGATATTGGGCTAATTTTGTGTCTCTTTTTCATATTTGCGAACCTTTGCGCATTCCTTTTGATTTTTGTACTTTTTGTACAATTTTCAAGAGTAATTGAGACCAATTCTTTCCAAAATCAATAATCTAAAATTTCAAATATTTCTAAGTGCATAAATATCACTTGAGCATAGAAATACAAAATAAGAAAACATCTAAATTGCAATAATAATATTAACTTTTATGTAGTCTAAATGAATAGACATGAATTTAAAAGTTCTAATTACAACAAGTTATAAACAACTTTTTAAATTTAGAAAGACTAGATTTTCTAATGTAGATAATCTCAAATTACAATCTAATTTAAGCACTATGAAGATTAAATAATACTAATGAAATTCATAAAAATTAACCACATTCCAAAAACAAATCAAATTTGAAACAAGTACAACATGCATTGATATTAATGAAAGGATTACATATTTCATAATATCTAAAAACAAATAAGAAAATACACTGAACTTAAAAGTAAAAACAAACATAAAAACAAACACTTAAAATAAAAACTGACAAAACAAAACATAAAACACGAGTACAACAAACACAACGAAGTTCATCTCTACTGTTCTGGAGGAGGAGGAGGAGGAGGAATGCCGCCAAAAAGGTTGAAGTAGGAGGCCATGAACATTACATTGGTATTGATTTCATGTACTTCATTTTTTATGCTACCAATGTCTTGTTGTTGCTGCATAAGTTGAGCATCAAGCTGATCAAATCTTTGATCAACATGAGTCTCAAGTCTATCAAATTTTTCAATCAGATTTTAATAATCTGACTGAGGTGCAGAAGTTTGCTCTCCTTCTTCTTTTTCTTCTTCTGAATCACTGGAATGTGCTTTTTCTTTTTCTTTTTCCTCCTTGAAGAGCAATCTGAAGGAAGCATCATTATAGTAAACTGGCTCTTCGTATTCTTCATCAGGATGCACTAAGTTGTATTTCTTTTCCAAGATATAAGTAACTAAGTGTCCCAAAGAGATGTTCCTTTTTCTTTTCTGATCTGCATGTCCTATTTCTGAAAGCATATAGATATGATCTATGATGAGTTGGGCTTCGTCAATAGGATGACATTCTATAATAAAAAAGGTTAGAACAGAAAGGAGAGGAGTAATATTAATCCTATCACCAGCTTTAGGAATGATTGAAGATCGAAGAATATGCTGGATGATTCAGGCATTTTTGGTCATACCGGAGACCTAGCAACATGATAGTCAAGACTATTTTGTCTAATTACCCTATTGACATCATACCATTTGAAAGTGGTTTCTGTCATTAGAGTGTGGGCTCTATATCCTTAAGTTCAAAAAGGCACCAATGTCGTGCTTGGTGATTTCAACTTTTTGCTTGAAAACATAAGAACTTATGGAGGAGTGGTCGGAATTAAAACTCGTGTTGGCTAGGAAATAGTGAAAGGTTTGTTTGTTGTAAAAATGGACGAGAGAAAGAATGAATTGAAACTGGGTGGAGGCAAAAAGGTGCATTACCCTAAAGTGTATCTCGCTTTGAATTAAAATGCGAGAGGGAGTTATTTTGGCAGAGGCAAAACGAGGAAAGGATTCCTCATTTGCTTTTGACAGGAAGTTTTCAGAGGCATTCCTGTTGGGTTTCTTTGCCAACACCTTTTGTCTCTTGCTTGAGGAGGCCATTGTCGATTTGAAGAAGAAAGGGATTGAAAGTGAAGTTTGGAAGTGTGATTGTTAAGTTAGAAAGCCTTCATATTTAAAGAAAACGATACGTTCGTCTTGGACGAAAAAACTTCGTCCTGGACGAAAATCATCGTTCGTCTGGACGAAAATATTTCGTACAGATGATCAAATTCGTCCAAAATGTAACGGCTTTTCGTAATCAACACAACTTACGATGCGTCCCTTCGTACAGGCTTTTTGACTTGACCGATCGTACAGACGAAATTATTTCGTACAGACGATAAAAAATTAACTTGTTTTAATGTCTCATGAAAACCGTCCCCTACAATGAAACGACATCTGTTCGTCTGGACGAACCAAAAATTCGTACAGACGAAATCCATATTTAAAACTGTCTTATCCACTCAACCGCTGCATTCAATCGTCTCGACGTTTGAGAAAAAAAATTTCGTCCTAGACGATCGTCAGATCGTACAGACGATCTAATTAAAAACTGCTCTCAAAATGGTTAAAATTCGCGCAAACCGTTCTTTCTCACATCGTCCAGTACGAAACAAAATTCGTCCCGGACGATTTCCTCCAATTTTTGAATTTTGAATTTTTAATTTAAGAAAATCAAACTAAACATTCAAAAACACAGAAAACATAAAACAAAACCATAGACCCAAAAATAAATTCATTCAAAACACACAAAATCAAAAACAAAACAAAAAACATAAATATTAATGTTGCAAAGACATTTTGTTTAGGCATTCAAATCAATAACACCAAGCCTTGTTCTTAAAGTACTGAAGGTATCAAGGGCTAAAGGTTTTGTAAAAATGTCTGCAAGTTGATTTTCAGTTGAAACATGTCTGAGTTCAATTTCTCCCTTGGATACATGATCCCTTATGAAATGATGCCTTATATCAATGTGTTTGATTCTAGAATGTTGAATAGGATTTTTTGAAATGCAAATAGCACTAGTATTGTCACAATAAATTGGAATAGTGCCTACAGTTAATCCTAAATCAATCAACTGTTGTTTTAACCAAAGTACTTGTGCCACACAACTTCCTAATGCAATGTATTCTGCTTCTGCAGTAGATAGGGCTACTGAATTTTGTTTTCTACTAGACCATGAAACTAATGAATTTTCAATGAATTGACATGTTCCAGAAGTGCTTTTCCTATCCACTCTACATCCTGCAAAGTCAGAATCTGAATAACCAATAATTTCAAATGAAGAGCTAAACTTAGGATACCAAATTCCTAAGTTCTGAGTTCCTAGTAAATATCTTAAAATCCTTTTAACTGCTGTCAAATGTGATTCTTTTGGATCTGATTGAAATCTAGCACATAAGCAAACACTGAACATAATATCTGGTCGGCTAGCAGTCAAGTAAAGTAAAGATCCAATAATCCCTCTATATTTCTTTTGATCAACAGATTTTCCCTTAAGGTCCTTATCCAACTGAACTGAGGAACTCATTGGTGTACTAACAAGTTTAGCATTATCCATTTCATATTTTTTGAGGATATCCTTAATATATTTAGTTTGACTAAGAAATGTTCCTTCCTCAAGTTGCTTAATGCTAAAGCCTAGAAAGTAGTTTAAATCTCCCATTAGACTCATTTCAAATTCACTACTCATTGTTTTTGAAAAATCATCACAAAGATTTTTATTTGAAGATCCAAAAATGATATCATCCACATAAATTTGAACAATGAGTATTTCCTTTCCAAATTTCTTTAAGAAGAGAGTTGTATCCACACTTCCTTTTTTAAAAGATCTTTCAAGTAGGAAAGTGCTCAATCTCTCATACCAAGCCCTAGGTGCCTGTTTCAATCCATATAATGCCTTCTTTAACTTAAAAACATGATTTGGGTATTTGGAATTTTCAAATCCTTGAGGTTGTTCTACAAAAACATCTTCTTCAATAACACCATTCAAAAAGGCACTTTTGACATCCATTTGAAACAATTTAAAACCTTTAAAACAGGCAAAGGCAAGTAAAATCCTAATTGCTTCAAGTCTTGCTACAGGGGCAAAGGTCTCCTCAAAATCAATTCCTTCAATTTGATTATACCTCTTAGCAACTAATCTAGCCTTATTTCTAATGACTACTCCTGAGTCATTCATTTTATTTTTGAACACCCACTTGGTTCCAACAATACTTTGATCTTTTGGCCTTGTAGTTAATTCCCAAACATTATTTCTTACAAATTGATTTAACTCTTCTTGCATGACCAATATCCAAAATTCATCAGAAAGTGTTTGATCAATATTAGTGGGTTCTATTGTTGAAATAAAGGCTGAATGATTGACTTTCTTGTTTAATCCACGCCTAGTTCTATCACCTTCACTAGGTTCACCTATAATCAATTCCCTTGGGTGGTTTTTAGAAAATCTTAAATCTCTAGGCAAAGGGTTTTCTCTTTCCAATTTTTCTTCCACATTTTCTTCCAAATTTAATCTATCAATCTTTTAGAAATTTTCCTCAATCTCTTCTTCAACAATATTTGGCTCTTCTAAGTTTCCATATTCATCAAATACAACATGTGTGGTTTCTTCAATGACTAAAGTTCTTTTGTTGAATACCCTATAAGATTTTCCAACACTTGAATATCCAACAAAAATTCCTTCTTCTGATTTTGGATCAAATTTTCCTAAGGCAGATTTTCCATTGTTATGAATGAACACCTTGCAACCAAAAACATGCAAATGAGACAAATTTGGTGTTCTACCTTTTAGTAACTCATAGGGTGTTTTATTTAAATTCGATCTCACATTCACCCTATTCAGAACGTAACATGCAGTGCTAACCGCCTCAGCCCAAAAATATCTAGGAAGTGAGTATTCTGCCAACATTGCTTGGGCGGCTTCTATTAATGTTATGTTTCTCCTTTCAACTACCCCATTTTGTTGAGGGGTTCTAGGTGCAGAAAAATTGTGATCACTTTTTTCTTTACAAAAATTTTCAAATCTTTCATTTTCAAATTCTCCTCCATGATCACTTTGTAAAGATATTATTTCACATCCTAGTTTTCTCTGTATCCAAGTTGAAAAATTTTTGAATTCCTCAAATGATTCACTTTTATGAAAAAGAAATCTAACCCACGTGAATCTTGAGAAATCATCCACAATAACAAATCCGTATACCTTCCCTCCTAGACTTATAGTTTCTACTGGTCCAAAAAGATCCATGTGAAGAATTTCCAATGGTTTACTAGTTCTAAGATCATTATTGGACTTAAACGAGGACTTCACTTGTTTTTCTAATTGACATGCATCATAAAGGTGGTCCTTAGTAAAGTCTAGTTTTAGTATACCTCTTACTAAATTCTTTTGGGTAATTCTCCTAAGATTTTTCATACTAGAATGACAAAGTCTCCTATGCCAAAGCCAAGATTCATCAGAAACAGTTTTCAAACAGAAAGCAATAGGAGTATGAAATGAATTCAAATCTAGCATGTAAACATTGTTTACCCCTTTTCCATTTAAAACTTCTTTCCCATTTAGGCTTAATATGCAGCTAGTAGGTAAAAATTTCACATTATATCCCTTATCACCTAACTGACTTATACTTAACAAATTATGCTTTAAGCCTTCAACTAATAACACATTGTCTATAAAAAAGTTTTTGAAATTACCAATCATACCAGATCCAACCACTTTCTTTGTGGTATTATCTCCAAGTGTAACCTTGCCTCCATTCCTGGCTTCCAGCGATATGAATTGTGCAGTATCTCAAGTCATATGCTTTGAACATCCTCTATCCAGGTATCATATGCTCCCACGAGGTCTTGTGTGAGAGAAATCCTCTTCTTGATCTGATTGTTCAACATTATCTGCCATCAAACAAAAGTTGGTGACTTCTTCTTCTTTTTCCATCTCAGATGAGTCTAAAGCTGAGTCCGCCCAGAAAGCTCTTTGAAACTTCTTATTGCCCTTCTTTACCATAGGTTTCTCCTCCACCTTCTCCTTACCAGGAGTGGCTTTGAGTTTTGGGCAATCAGTCTTGATATGACCTGGTTTCCTGCATTCATAATAAATCACTTCATTAGAAACCTTGCCAATATTTTTAAACTTACCTCTATTCCATTGCTGGCGTCTCTTTTGCTTCCTCTTTAAAAAGCTTCTGAATTGTCTAGTCATCAGTGTAATATCATCTTCATCCTCAGGTTGTGAGTGTTCACTCTCTGACTCTTCTACTTTTAGTGCTATATTCTTTCCTTTCGTGGTTCACCTGCATCAATCTTTCTTTGACTTACTTCTTGCTCATAAGCAATGAGTGAACCAAGAAGATTGTCAATAGAATAAATGTTTAAATCTTTAGACTCTGTAATTGTAGTAATTTTTGCATCATAAGCAGTAGGTAAACAACGAAGAATCTTATTAACCATTTCAGCATTAGTTAATTCCCTACCAAGTGCATGCAAAGAAGTGACAATTTATGTAAATCTTGTGTACATGTCGGAAATAGATTCATTAGGTTTCATGCGAAATAATTCATAGTCATGTAACAAGATATTGAGCCTTGATTGTTTAACCTCATTTGTCCCTTCATAAGTTATACAAAGTCTATCCCATATGTCCTTTTCGCTTTTCCAAGTGGAAACCCGCATGTAGTCTTCAGATTTTAAAGCACAAAAGAAACTATTTAGACATTTGGCATTTAATTGTGCTAAGTCACGTTCTTCTATAGTCCAATCTGCAAAAGGTATTTCTACCATAACTCCATCAACTAATCAAGTTGGTTTTGTGTAGCCATCCTGGACTAGCATCCACATGCGATAATCAAGTGACTGTAAGAAAGTAGACATGCGTGTTTTCCAAAAATCAAAAGGAATATTGTCAAACAGTGGAGGTCTAGTGATAGAGTAACCCTCAGGTGTGTTTCGGTTTCTGAAAGTAGTCATCTACGTTAATCAAAAAGTAGTTCAAACTAATGATTTTGAAACAGAGCTCTGATACCACTTGTTGAGTCTAGTAATTAGGTTGTTAAGCCTAAGTGAATGTCCCAAGGCTACCAAGAGGGGGGGGGGGGGTGAATTGGTAGTTTAAAAATTTAAGTCCCCTTTTGAAAATTATTGAACCGAAATAAAAATTTCTTTTAAATTTTGTAGAAAAATATTTTTCAACCACAGAGTTTTTCAAACTAAAATTTAAAGTGCAGAAATGTAAAAACAGTAAAGTAAATGACACCATATTTATAGTGGTTCGGTCTAAAACCAGACCTACATCCACTCCCCAGAGGCACCCTCTAAGTATTCCACTAATACCAATAGTGACTCTCCTTTTGCACCCACAGCTAGGCAGAGAAGCCTTTACAACACACTCTTTTCACCACTCCCCGGTGCGGCAGAGAATCGTCTGTCCTTTCACACTATCCCCAGTGTTGGCAGAGAACCGTTCGTCCTTTCACACTATCCCCAGTGTTGGCAGAGAATCGTCATCCTTTCACACTCTCCTAGTGTGGGCAGAGAACCCTTTGGCTGTTCACACTCTCCAAGTGTAGGCAGAGAACCCTTCGGCTGTTCACACTCTCCAAGTGTAGGCAGAGAACCTTTCGGCTGTTCACACTCTCCAAGTGTAGGCAGAGAACCTTTCGGCTGTTCACACTCTCCAAGTGTCGGCAGAGAACCGGATCTCCTTGACAGATCTTCTCACAAGAATCTAGAAGGAAGAAGGAAAAGAGTGAAGTAATCCCAATTCACAAGTAGAGACTCTTACCTTTGAAATTCAAGTGAAGCCTTCTCGCTCCAGTGGTAGGAATCCTCCCTTGAATGCTCTCTTCCACTCTCTCCTTGGCTATTCTCTCAAGAGGCACGAAGATCAAATGACAAAAAGATTAGGTGGCAGTCTAATTTGGACTATTTATACAAAAGATAAGAAAAACCGCCCAAACACTGCAAGTATTCAATTCTGTACCCAGTGGATCGTCCCGTATGATCATGGATAGTTCTGGATGATTTTACTTAAACGATCTGAAACGACCCTAATTGAATATGTGTACGAAATGTCTTCGTACAGTTGATCGTCCTGTACGAACTAGGTTCGTCCAGTACGAACGGTTATTACAAGGTCGGTTCTAGAAACTGCTGAAAACTGTTCTAAGTCGTTTAATCGTTTGGACGAGAATATGTTCGTCTGGATGAAATTTTTATAGAGAACCGATCGTCCTGGATGATTCTTGACTTTGTCTGGACGAAAATTTTCCAGAGGACCAATCGCCACGGACGATAATTTATTTTCATTTGGACGAAAATTTTCCAGAGACCAGATTGTCCTGGACGATTATTAATTTCGTCTGTACAAAAATTTTCCAGAGGACTAATTGCCACGGACGATAATTTATTTTTGTTTGGACGAAAATTTTACAGTGAATCAATCGTCCTGGATGATACTTAATTTTGTCCTGGACGAATAGGACTTAGAAAAATTTTTCGAGCAAGTTCCTATTCGTTCCATGTGCTCTATAGGAGATAACTGTCTGATCGTCCAGGACAAATGGATATCGTCCCGTACGAAAAGTATAAATTTTATATGATCTCCTTATGTGTGTGTGTATGTTTTTATTCACTCAAAATACAATCACTCCTTTTCAATTTGGTTTCTAAGAAAAGTGCAAGCTTCAAATTTTATAAAGTAATTCATGCTGAATTTAATTTGAAGTCTTCGTAGTATGGAGTTCGTTTTTCCTGAAATGTTAGTACACATAAGAGCAAATACAATTCTTCTAAAAAATATTAGGAGATAACTACACATTTGAACAATAATGTTTGGAATCATCAAAACTTCATAAGTTGCAAAAATATAAAGTATGCAAATAGCAACTATCTTAACAGTTAGAAGCCAAGACGAAGGTTGGAAAGAACTCGCAAGTCTTTCCTAGAGGAGATGAGAAGGAGAATAGAACAAGCTCGCAAGCTTTTCTAACAAAACTCGCAGGTTTACATTTCCAAAAATCACATTTTTCACTTACTTAAAACAGTCACAAACATCACTATTTATAGGCACAAAAGAAGGAATACAAATAGTCACCTAAAAGCAATATTTAAATCCATTAAAATAGGGAAATAGAAGGTCATAAGTCAACAAGAAGAAGGCCAAAAGACAGTAGGAATTCTGCAGGAAAATTGCATAGAAAATAGAGAAAAACTCTTGGAATTCCCCCGCAAACAGCCACCAAACAGCAGCCTTCATTTGGTGCAGAAAACAGGGACAAAAAGGCCATGGAAACCCAAGCAAACAGCCACGAGAAAGTAGCCAGCAGGAGGCCCAAACAGCCAGCACAGCAGCGCCCATTCGGAACAGGAAACAAGGGGCCAAGCACAGGAAAACCAGCAGCCATCCACGGGAACCAAAGGGTCAAGCAACGGGAACCAAGGAACCATCCACGGGAACCAAAGAGCCATCCACGGGAACCAAAGAGACAACAAATGGGGGAATGAACCTCAATTTATGAGCTAAAAAGGCTCTCTACTAGACATTAATGAGTTGATAACTAGTAGAGGAAAGCATTTATGAGTTTGAAACATAAGAAGAAGCTTATTAATGAGCTGATTCAAGTAGAACTTACAAAATTTTTAACTCAACTTGTTTTGACCCATTCCTTGCCTACATCATATATGCTCAATACTAAGCAGTATCGAGCATATACTGCTCGGTACCGAGCGGTACTGGCTCTGTACCAAGCGTGTACCTAGTGGTACCGATTATGTACCGCTCAGTACCGAGCATAAACTTGCTCGGTACAGAGCGGTACTAGCTCGATACCGAGCATGTACCTAGTGGTACCTAATAGTACTGACCATGAACATAGCACCGAGCATGAACCGAGCGGTACTGAGCATGTACCTGCTCGGTACCGACCATGCACTGAGCGGACGAATGAAAGAAAGCCGAATCAGAAGTTATTCAAGCTTTCGTTAATGCACATCAAAGTCAAGGCCTACAACACCGCTCACCTGCTCCTCCGACTTAACCAAGACCTGAACGTTTCCTGCACTCACAACTTCGGCTTCGTTTCCTACTTTCAAAACTGTTATTTCTTTTGTGAAAACCCAAAAAATATCATTTTAGACCTTGCACGCTTTTCAAAGCGCCGCGATGAGTTTTAAGTGCAAAAATTCAATATTGTCAGATTTTGACGGGAATAATTTTATAAAATTCTATGCAAAATTTGGAGCACTTTGATATATAAAACTTATATTTAATTTTGCCTTATTTATGAATTAAAAATTAGAGAAGTCTCATTATACCAATAATGCCCTTAGAGGTTATTAAGGCTAAGAGAGTTTAAGTGAGGGAAAATAGGTCATTTAGGCTTCTCTTTTTCCTTATGAGAACCGAACCCTCCCCTCCTCATTCATTCGTTCGACATTCTTCCGCCCGAACGCAAGAAGAGGCGGAGAGGAGGCGTCGAGAAAGGGACGGACGGCGGCTCCAGCGGCGGTTTCCGGTGGCCGAACTTGGGGGAAATCGAAGAGGGAGATTCATGGAGCAAGAAGGTATGTTTCTAAACCTAGAAATCTTTGTGTTTGCCATAGATTTTTGAGATGAAGAATTTAGGGTTTTATGGAATAATGAAAATTTCTTTAAGAAATTTAGAGGGAAGATTTAAGAAACGATTTTATACATTAGAATGTGTTTTTCTCCAAAGATTTCTAGGGTTTCTAAAATTAGGGTTTTCTCTAAAGTTGGAGTTTTTGGAAGTGCCTTTGCGAATGTTATTCCTAAGAGTCCTAAGAGGGTTTTTAAGGGTATAAATTGAGTTTTTCTTATAAAATCTTATTTTCCTAATTTTTAATTAGTTTAAATCTGAAAATGGAAAATATTTAATTATGATTTAGGTGTGGGGGAGAGAGTGACATGTTTATTTGAGGGAAATAATGAAAATAGGTTTTCTAAAATTAGGGTTTTAGGTAAATCCAAAAATAGAATTATTTTAAATTAATTTAGATTAAGGAGAAAGTGTTATGTTGATTAATATTAAGTAATTAGACAAAATTATGAATTTTTAGATTATGATATGCTTTATGTGATCTTTTGGAAAGAGGGAGAGGAAGAGCTTAGGGTAGATTGTGAACAGAATGGGAACATTAATTTAGGTTTACTATAAATGATTTTGAAGAAGAAATTATATCTTTTAGATGTTTTGAAGAAATCTCGAAAGAAGAAGGATTAGCGGTGAGAAATCAATTTTCTAACTTTCAGGTAAGTATGCACGGTTCTTTATTTCAGTAATACTTTTGTTACCCTCAAGTTATATGCAATCATTATCCTTTACTGTTGTCAAATTCTTTATTGTTGTCAAATGAATGATCATACAATTACATGTACATTTTATGGCATTATATTATAAGTTTATATGTTATATGAAATAAGATGAAAAGATATGATAAGATATGAATGTTAGTTGAATGCTTGTATGTGTATGCTGAAAGGATGGAGTTCACCCCCTTATGGTACTAGCTGGGGACGCTGTACTCGTGCACGATAAAATGGTAAAGGATATGGAAAAGGAAAATGGTAAAGGAGTACCTTTATGGTACAGACGGTGACTCCTGTGACGGTTGTATTATATATGAACGAGAAAGATATGTATAATGATATGAATATGGAAAGGAAAATGAAAGATATGGTTTATGATATGATATGTTTAATGCTATGTTAGTATGAAATCATTTTATGTTATGTTCATATGAAATTGACATTTATCATATTACACAGTTGCCTTGTTTACTGTAGTTTAGAATTGTGTATTACTTACTGAGCTTTAGCTTAATTTTAATTGTTAACATTTTCAGGTAAGCTTAAATTAATCAAATAAGTAGAAGGGACGGCAATGTTTATCGTAGGGGAGGAGCTCCGGAAGAAAGGTAATGATGAAGAATATGTTTGCTTATATGTTTATGTGTTTTCAATTTGATGTTTTAGAGGCTCTTTCAAATTATTATGGAAATAGATTTAGAGAGTAGATAATTTAACCTACCGTCCGACCTTTGTTCCTGCCTCGCTTGCGCGAGCTCACCGGACCGGGTCGTGACAGCTTTCGGTTTCGTTTCCTGCGTCGTCTCCTTCCGACTTCATCTCCTGCACTCACGGCTTCGTCTCCTTCCCTCAAGGCTCGTCTCTTTCCCTCATGGCTTCACCTCCAGTTTACCTTTCAATTCTCACAAGAAGCCCTAATCCTATACGCGAATACGCGAACACGAATCGGCTGCATCGTATTTACATATATACCAAAGAAAAAATTTCGAGGCAGTGCCTCGTACTGCCTCGAGGCGTTACGCTCAGATGCGTACGCCTCGTGCAAAAAAATCGTAGGCTTCGCTAGCTGGTTTGAGGCGTAAGCCCCGATACGCATGACTTCCGCCTCAACTTGAGGCACAACTCAATGCTGATGCCTCGTCCGCTTTTTTAATGGTTGCAGTTTAAAGAAGTACCTGGAGTAACATTTTCTGATGAGGATTTACTCCCAAGTACTTTGGATCATAATCGCCCACTTTATATAATTGTTGGTATTGATAACTTCAAGTTGAATAGAGTACTTATTGATCCAGGTGCATCGGTCAACATAATGAGCCTAAGAACTTTGCCTATCTCAATGTTGACAGACAAAAATTAAGTTTTGACAAAATGATGTTGCATGGCTTCAATGAAAAGGGGAAAAGAGCTTTAGGCTCAGTTACTCTTTCACTTTTGATGGGGGATTTGAGAACTGAAGCAAAATTCCACATCATTGATTCTAAAATTTCATTTAAAGCACTTCTTGGTATGCCTTGGCTCCATGAATACAAATGTTGCTTCAAAATGGATAATCTCTGAAAAACCTATTTGGAACATAAAAGAAAATATCCTATATGATGAGGACAACTCTCAGAAAGAGGTGTCTGATTTCACTATATTTGAAAAGTTGAATGAGTTTGTAAAGACTTTAGCTTTTTTATCTAAAAGTATAGTAGATGATTTGAATGTATCTATTGCACCTAAGTTAGAAGAAGAGGTGGGGAAGGAGCGTGTCTTTTATAAAGCACATCAACCCTCAAGTTCAGAAGTGGGTGTAGAACTTGAGGATCTTTCATTGAATGAAATGATAGAACTACCTTTTTATTGGTATCCTGCTAGTGTCTAAAGTTTAATTGAAAGAGATTTTGCTCCTATGTGGTCCAGGGTGAAGTTCAACAACATGAAAATCTAAGGAATTCTAAATATAAATTGAAGAAGAATTGATATGGTGTTCGATTTGGTACTATTGGACAAATAGATGATGTTGGTTATTATTTGGATATTACCAATAATCTGGAAGTTGATATAATCTTTATAGAAACCTACAACGTTGTTGGGAGGTTATGTTTAGAGGCTAGCAACGACCCAGATTACCCTCAAATTAGGGATGCACCCCCTGAATTTGAGGAAGAAATTAAATCAATGATTGATGAACTGAAAGAAATCAATTTGGGTACTGAAGAAAATCCATGCCCCACTTTTATAAGTGCATTGTTAAATGAAAATGATGCCAATGGTATGGTACAACTCCTGATAGAGTTTAAGGACTGTTTTGCATGGAGTTATGAAGAAATACCGAGTTTACATCCAGACATAGCAGTTCACAAACTTGCCATTCAACCAAATGTTGTTTCAATCAAACAAGCTCCTAGAAGGATCCGTTTGAAGATTGAACAGCAAGTCATTGAAGAAGTGAAAAAATTAGTTGAAGCTGGTTTTATTCAAGAGGAAAAGTACCACTCTAGGTTAGCCAGCGTTGTCCCTGTTAAGAAAAAAAATGGACAGATTCGCGTATGCGTCGACTTTAGAGACTTGAATAAAGCATGTCCTAAAGAAGAGTTCCCATTGCCTATTCATGAGCTCATAATTGACATTGCCTCTTCTCATAGTCTCTTTACCTTTATGGATGGATCCTCGGGGTACAACCAAATCAAAATGGCCCCGGAGGACAAGTAATATACTGCTTTTAGAACACCCATTGAAATATACTGTTATAAGGTCATGCCTTTAGGCCTTAAAAATGCTGGTGCAACCTACCAGCGTGCAATGACCAGAATTTTTGATGAACTCATTCATGACAAAGTTGAATGTTATATTGATGATCTCGTGGTCAAAAGCAAAGAAAGAGAGGATCACTTGTTTGATTTAAGGGCTGTATTTGAATGGCTTCGTCCGTACGACCTCAAGATGAATCCCTTGAAGTGTGCTTTTGGGGTGACTTCAGGGAAGTTTCTTGTGTTTGTTGTTCGACACCGTGGCATTGAAATTGACCCTACTAAAATCAAGGCGATATTAGAAATGAAACCTCCTAGAAGTCTTACTCAACAAAGATCTTTCCAAGGTAGGTTGGCATATCTAAGACGCTTCATATCCAATTTGTCTGGTAAATGCCAACCCTTTGCAGCCCTTTCAAAGAAAGATTCAGAATTCTATTGGGATAATAGCTGCCAAAAAGCCTTCGATAGTATAAAATGCTATCTCTTGTCCTCTCCAGTTCTGGTCGTTCCTATTCTAGGGAGGCCATTGATTCTTTACACTACAGCTTTAGATGAGTCTCTTGGAGCTTTGTTGGACCAAACCAACAATGAAGGAAAAGAGAACGCCTTATACTACTTAAGCAGACATCTAATTCCTACCGAAATGAACTATCCTTCTATTGAGAAGCATTGTGTATGCCTTATCTTTGCTGTTCAAAAGCTTAGACATTACATGCCCTCTCATAAAGTCAATCTGATCTCTAAGGTCAATCCCCTTCAGTACCTCATGACCCGTCCAACACTGTCAGGACGTTTAGCCAGATGGGCCATGATACTACTTCAATTTGATATCACTTTCATTCCTCAACGTGCTGTGAAAGGACAAGCTTTTGCTGACTTCCTAGCAGCACACCCAATACCGACAAGATCTCCCCTGAATGACGATCTTTCTAATGAACAAATAATGAATTTAGATCACTATGAAAGCCCTGCTTGGGAGTTATATTTTGATGGTGCGGCCTCTTTCCAAAGAGGTACTTAACCACAAAGTCTCCTCCTCGGTAGGCTGGAGTTGCTTTGGTATTCATAACACCTGATAAAGCTATATTGCGATATTCTTACAGTTTATCGGACCCTTGTAGAAATAACGAGGAATATGAAGCTCTGATAACTGGTTTAGAATTAGCAATATCAATGGAAATTAAAAATATGAAAATTTATGGTGATTCGCAGTTGGTAATTAACCAAGTTGCAAGAACATATAAGGTTTTGAAACCCAACTTGCTTAAATACCACTCATATGCCAAGAAACTATTTGAGCAAATTCCTAATGCAACTATGGTCAGAATACCGCATGGTCAAAATGCTACGGCGGACGTTCTAGCAAATCTTGCTAAGGAAATGTCATGTCCTGAAAAGGGCTCAGTCCAAATAGAAGTTCAAAATTGCCAAATTTTGTCTCCTATTGATTTTGAAAATTTGAATGAACCTTCTTCCTTTGGTGAGTTTTCGTTTGTGGTAAATGATGAAAATGTTTGGCACCAACCATTCATTTATTATCTCTAAAATGATAAACTACCAAAGGAGAAGTTTGCTGCTCACCAAATAAAGAAAAGAGCACTGTCGTTTTCACTGGTTAACAATATCTTGTACCGACGGTCATTTGACCAAATGTGGTTGCGATGCCTTATGAAAGATGAAGCCCACAAGATAGTGATCGAGGTACATACTGGATTGTGTGGCACCCACCAATCGGGCCCTAAAAGGAAATTGAAACTTAAACGGCTTGGGTACTATTGGCCTTCAATGATTAAAGATTGTGTTGAAGTAGCCCGACGATGTCACCAATGCCAAGTATATGGGGTAGTTTTGCATCAACCACCAAATGTTTTGCACCTAACAATAGCCTCTTGGCCGTTTGAAAGCTGGGGAACCGATATTGTTGGGCCTATTGACTCTCCTTCCTCAAAGGGCCATAGGTTTATACTTGCTGCAACTGATTATTTCTCAAAGTGGGCTGAAGCTGTACCACTGAGAGAAGATAAAACTAGTTATGTACTGCAATTTTTGAAAGAACATATTGTATACAAGTTTGGCGTTCCATGTCGAATCATATTCGATAATGGTCCTACTTTTAAAAGTACCAAGCTTAATCAATTGTTAACAAACATAGCATTGATTGGAGGTATAGCACGATATACTATCATCGAGCTAATGGATTGGCTAAAGCTTTCAACAAGACATTACTTCAGTTGTTAAAGAAGACCTTAAACGAGAATAAATGTCAATGGCATGAAAAGTTTGTTGAGGCATTGTGGGCTTACCGGACAACATATAGAACCCCAATACAGGCCACTCCATTTGCTCTAGTCTATGGAGCGGAGGCGGTTCTCCCTTTGGAGGTACAGCTTGAAAGTTTGTTCGGGATGTTAAGCCCTATGAACTTAGTCCCAAGCTAACCAAGAGGGGGGGGGGGGGTGAATTGGTATTTTAAAAATTCTTAAGACAAAGAAATAAATTCACAAACCAAATCACACCACCAAACCAAATGCGGAATTTAAAAGTGCGGAAGCAAAAATAAGAACACAAGATTTATAGTGGTTCGGTCGACTCGACCTACGTCCACTCCTTGAAGGCACCCTCCAAGTATTGCACTACAAAACGTGACTCTCCTTTAGCCCCCACAGCTAGGCGGAGAAGCCCTCACAAGAAACTCCTTTTTGCCACCCCGGCAAGGCAGAGAACCTACCTCCTTTTGCTTCCTCCTGAAGTTGGCAGAGAACCACAACCAAAAGCAAAACTCCTTACCTCTACCGACCCTTCCACGGATGAGAAACTCCAGACGAAAGACAAGCAGAGCGATCCTTGAGCAACCCTTGTGAATCCCCTCACAAGTTCCCCATCACAAGATCCTTTCTCTCTCCCTCTCTCTCTTTCTCTCCTCAAGGTCTTCTCAGGTCAAGGCAGCAGCCAAAGGTCTCTTAAAAACGTTGAAGAAGAGCTCTTTAAATAGAAGAGCTCAAGAGGAGCTCATTAATTGAAAGTAGCCGACTTTATCGTCCCGGCCGATATGGACATCGGCCTGGCCGATTAGTACAAATCAAGGAAGATCGGCCAGAGCACAGCCCTGGGAACAGTCCTGGACGATTGAAATTTGGCTTGATCGTCCAGGCCGATCTCACGATCGTCCTGGCTGATTAGTTCAAATCAGAGGTAAATCGTCCTGAGCACAGCCCTGGGAACAGTCCTGGCCGATTGAAATTTGGCTTGATCGTCCAGGCCGATCTCACGATCGTCCTGGACGATATGATCGTATCAATCAACCTTAATTACTCCCTTGATTTCCTGATCAATTAAGGCATAATTTGGTAATTTCGTCCTGGCCGATCCTGGAATCGTTCTGGACGATAATTTAAAATTCAGTATGCCTAAACTGTCTAAGGTGGCTATCTCTTTCTATTTTGAGCTTATCGTCCTGGCCGATACACGTATCGTCCAGGCCGATATGTTAATGTCGGCTGCCTTAATTAAGAATCCTTAATTAGACTCTCTGTTTTAAGCTGATCGTCCCGGACGATATAAATATCGGCCGGGCCGATGTGGGCAAAAACACAATTTCTAAGCCTCTCAAGTGTGTGTGTGAAGGGTTACTTAGCATCAGTCTTTTTGATTATTACAAGTAGACTCAAAAGGTGAAAAATAAAATTACTTACAAGTAGACTCAAAAGGTGAAAAATAAAATTACAGACTGACTCAACCCTAAACCTACGCGATCCTGGACTTGGCTTCCTCTTGATCGTCCGATCTTCGATTCCTGAAAAGTTAGAAGCAACAAGTAGTCCAAGAGAGATAGTGTTTGTCAATCATCAAAACATAAGCTATGAAAAAGTAGATTTGCAACAATCTCCCCCTTTTTGATGATGGCAAACACAAGTAGGAAAAATTCATTAAAACACCGCAAGGTTACAAAATCCAAGACCAAATAGTTTATTCCTACACCCTACTCCCCCTTTTGTCATCACAAAAAGAGGGTCTAGAAACACTAGAAAAAGACTATCAAGCACATAAAAAAAGACATGAAACAAACAATACAAAATACAGACTAAAATAATGAGGGATCCAGATCATCAGATGGAGGTGGTGGAGGTGGCTGCTGAAAGTAGGTGGCAAGTGTGGTGAACTGAGCATTGAACCAGGTGATGTCCTGGTCATGCTGCTGCTGCTGCTGAGTAACGAAACTATCAAATCGGGCTAAATCCTCAGCGCGGTGTTGCTCGTAGCGGGTAATGTCCTCTGAGTGTTGCTGCTCCTAAGCAACAACGTAGGCGTCAAACCGAGTCTCCCAACGATCAAATCTCTCAATCAACTGAGCAAAAGGTGAGTGCTGGTGGAGAGGGACAGGATCTGGAATGGGAGCGGGAGCGGGAGCCTCCTCCTCTCTAGCCCCCCGACTTTCCCCATCTCCTGGGTGAAGACGAGTACTATGAAGTGCAGTGAAGGAATTGTTTGAGTAGTAGGTAGGGTGAAGGTCAGGATGATTAGGATATTGGAGATTATATTTGGTTTCAAGGACATAGGCAATGATGTGTCCTAAGGCTAGATTGGGCTTTCTCTTATGGCCTGGGTCGCGAATTGTAGTTAGGTGATCGATGTAGCGAAAGAGTAGATTAGAAGCATTGAATTCTCTTTGGGCCATAATGTAGAAAGTAGTGAGGGACAGTAGAGGGGTGATGTGAATCCAGTCCCCGGCTTTTGGGATTATGGATGTGCGAAGGACATGTTGGATTGTCCTAGCATCTTTGACCAAAGAGCTAGTCTCTCCAACATGGAAATGTGTATTGGTCTGACGAAGGAAGTGATTCGCCATAGACCAGTCAAAATCAGGATCAGTGGCTATTTGGTGCAGTTTATCCCCAGTGGTGGATAGCTGTAGAAGATCAACACAGTCCTGATATGTGATTTCGACAGGGCGTCGATTCACATAGAAGGTCATGACTGTGAAGGTTTGGTTAATGCGTAGGTTAGCAAAAAATTCAGCGAGAAGTTCGGAAGAGAAAGGGAAGGCGAGAGTGAGTATAAAACAAAGAGAGGTGTGGGCAAAAAGGTCCATTACCGGGTATGAGAGATATGCTGGATTGATTATCCGGGACAGGGTGATGCCACTCTCCTTGTAGCGATGATAGGCAGCCTGATCTTCTGCCTCCCTGAATCGAGGGTCTAGAGTCGCCCTCGAAGAACTCCCGGATGCCTGACGAATACGTTTCCCACTAGCCATTTGAGAGAGGTAGCAAGAAAACACAAAAGAGTTGAAGGAAGAGGGTGAGAAAAATGGCTGGAATTGGCCTGAATTTAAAGAAACGGCCCTATCGTCCTGGCCGATCACAGAATCGTCCAGGCCGATAGGGTACAATAATTGCGTACAAGCCGATTGGTCAAAAAGGCGGTCCGATCGGCCGGGCCGATCAGATATCGGCCAGGCCGAATAGACACAGGCGATCGGCCCGAGGTGTCAGGCCGAACGACCGTTGAAAAAGTAGATCGTCCGGGCCGATTAGGTGTATCGTCCGGGACGATGCACAATAATTGATCGTACCGGCCGAAGTTAAAACGTTTAAAATGCTTGCCACGTGTATCATCCAGGACGAACAGTGGATCGGCCTGAGCGATTGTCCAATAATGGATCGTCCGGGGCCGAATTTAAAGATCAAAACGTGCTGACATGTGGATCGTCCAGGACGATCCAGTGTATCGGCCAGAACGATGCACATAAAATGCATCGGCCAGACGAAATATACTATCGGCCAGGATTATCACCAGAGTTCGATCAAATCGTCCAGGACGATATAGAATCGTCCGGGACGAGGAGTTATAGCAAGCACAGAAATAGGTCAGCAGATGGATTTTGAACAGAATTTGTCATATCGGCCAGGACGATGTGACTAGAAATTGAAATCAAGAGGTGAAGGCTGATGATCAAGACTCTCAAAAATAAAACAAAAGAAAAACAGTCAAAACACAAAATAAAAAAATAAAAAAAAGGGACACAAGAAAAAATCAAAAATGAATATTTTTGGATTTTAATTTTTCTAAATTTTTTTGTATTTATGGAGGCATCATATGAGAATTCTTTTTTAAAAAGTTAAACTTTTAGAGTTCCAAGAGATCAGAAAGTTTAACAAATCTCAATCAGAAGAAGGTAGAACATCCGATTCTGTTAACCCTAGATCGGACATCCTTTAGGGTACAAAATTCTTTTGGAAAACAAAAAATCCAACTCAGAATAACTAAATAGGATAATAAGATCCATTCAAGACTTGTTTACAAAGAAAATATCTCATAATTAATAACTCAAAGTAATTTTTCTCAATCATGGAAATTGAAGTCAAGTCTTTGAAAGCATCACATAATCAATGAGTTTTCTAAGTTTTAAGAGTTTTACCAAAGAGAGGATAGCTTGCATCTATTGGGCTCATTTTATGCCTCTTGTCATTTTGATTGGCTCTTTTGAGCATCTTTTGATTCTTTCATACACTTTTGTATATATAGCCTTTTTTTTTTTCAATTTGGCTTCATTGGCCTCTTTCCTTTTTAATTCTTGCAAGCTAGAAACTCTTTAATATACCCTTAAAAAAAACTTAGTTGTGAGTATATCCTCCAAATATTAGAGAATAGGAGCTCTCTCTCTAACATAGGGAAGAACAATCCACAACACAAAATCAAAATCATGTGATAAATGTAATGGCAAGATTTCAGAAGCTTGAATGATATCTAAGAACTTTGGCTATTATGCATAAGATAAATTAATGTAGCAAGATAAGAAAAAGATCTTAAAAAAAATAGGCCATTGGTTAAACCGAGTTTAGACTTTTATTTTAGAGAAGAATATCATATCACTAAATAAAGTCAGAAGGAGGGAAAACATCAACAGTAAACTCCCTTTAACCAATTTTGAAAAGCTAAAACACTATCTCCAAAAACTCCAAAATCTAAAAGCTTGAAAGGATTAATCATATGGAAGGCCATATTTAAAGAGCAACGTGTAAACAAAACCAAAACAAAACAAATGAAAATAAAGTAAACTAAAATCAACATAAAGAGAGCACAAAAAACTTAAAAAAAAAAAATAAAAAGACACACAAAACTAATGTTTCAAACACGTGATAAAGCAGCGAGTTTAAGCAATTTTTGAGCTGCAAGCCCCCTTATGTCCAGTTATCCTATGCTCCCATGAGGGCTTTGGTGGGAGCACACCTGCAAAACTCAACAACTGTCAGATTTAGGAACTCAAACAGGTTTGGGATCCTTCTTAGAAAAAGTAGAATGTAATGCAGGTAAGGTATACTGTGAATCATGCATTTTAGGTCTCCACACCCAATGAGTACTACGATGAACGGTGCAAGTGTGTGAGATGTGTCCTAACATGCCACATGAGAAACATCTAATTCCAGGAAAGGGATTTCTTAGATGATTTGAGTTATAATGCCTCTTCCTAGGTTTTGGCTTAAGATCAACAGTGGAAGTCATCCGATCATTTTGAATCCTCAAATTTGTTCTCTTTAAGGCATCAATCTCAATCCTCAAATTTTTCTCAATATCTTTAGATTTCTTAAGATCAAAACTAAGTGAGTTGTGTGAAACTTTTAATGCATTATGTTCATCAATTAATTCCAAATGTTTTTTGTTCAACTCATCAAATTCATCAAGAAGAGCCATGTGATTTGAATCAATCGTTGCATGGTCTTTGAGAAACACTTCATGCTCTTTTTGTAGATTTGAATGTTCTAATTTTAGGCTAGCATGAGTTCTCTTAAGTTTTTTGTATGATGCATGAATTTTTTCACAAATTTCAAACAATTCATCATAGGTTGGTTTACATACCTCTTCTTCATCACTTTGATTTTCTCCCATGAAACACAAATTCGTAGTCTCTTCCTCTGGTTCAGTCTCAGAGGAATCAGTACCAGATTCTGCCCAAAATCCTCTTTGGATTTTCTTCTTGTCCTTCCTTGACTTGGCTTTCTCCTCACCTTTTTCCTTTTCTTTGCTTGATTGATCTTGAAGTGTAGGGCAATCGGCTCTCACATGTCCAGGTTTCCTGCATTCAAAACAAACAACATCAGAAGATCCTTTAACATATTTGTGATCCTTACCTTTCCTCCAATTTTGATGATGCCTATGTTTCTTCCTTAGAAAGCTTTTGAATTGCCTTGTGATGAAGGCAACTTCATCGCTCTCAGACCCGGAAGATTCAGAATCCGATTTGTGCGCCTTCAGAGCGATTGCTTTCTCCTTTTTCTTCTCACTTGCATCAAGATTTCTTTGATTCACACCTTGCTCGTAAGCAATGAGTGAGCCAAGTAAGTTATCAATGGAATAAGTATTCAAATCTTTTGATTCAGTGATTGCAGTTATTTTTGCATCATAAGACGAAGGCAGGTATCTCAAAATCTTGTTAACTTTTTCATAATTCGAAAGCTCTTTTCCTAGTGCATGCAATGAAGTAACAATCTGAGTAAACCTAGTGTACATGACAGAAATCGATTCATGAGGTTTCATACGAAAAAGTTCGTAGTCATGCAAGAGAAAGTTCAAACGGGTTTGCTTAACTTCATTAGTACCTTCATAGGTGATGCATAATTTATCCCAAATCTCTTTACCAGTTTTTCAAGTTGAAACACGCATGTAATCTTCAGATTTCAAAGCACAGAAAAAATAGTTCAAACATTTTGCATTTAACTGAGCCAAATCACGTTCATCGAAAGTCCATTCAGTAAAAGCAACTTCAGTTTTAATACCATTAATTTCACGAGATGGTGGAGAATAACCTTCTTGAATAAGAATCCACATGCAATAATCAGTAGATTGTAAAAATGTTGACATGCGGGTTTTCCAAAAATCAAAAGGTAAGTTGTCAAATAGAGGAGGTCGTGTAATCGAATAACCTTCAGTAGTGTTTCTATTTTCTATGTTAGCCATGGATCAAATTCAAAAAGTTTTCAAACTTAATTTTTCGAATCCCGCTCTGATACCACTTGAAAGTTCGTTCGGGATGTTAATGTAATATCAAAAATCTGCTCCAGGATCGTCCTGGGACGATCAGTTGAAAATTTGGTCCAGAATTTGCCTAGATTTGCTCCAGGTGATTTTCTGTACATATCGTCCAGGCCGATTGAGGACATCGTCCAGGCCGATCGGCACTGTAGAAAATGTTGGCCTGAGAATAGTTCTGGGAACCGTCTAGGACGATCCAATTTGGTCTGATCGTCCTGGGACGATCTGGCGATCGGCCGGGCCGATCTGAAGACTTTAAAGCTGATTTCAGCTCATTTGAAGAGAGAGAAAATTTTATAAAAACAAAAATATCTTTTGAGGAGAGAGAAAGTTGTGGACTTTTGTGGAAAAGTTAATTTTCGGACGACGCGGAGCAATTTTCGTCCGAGGAGACTGTTCAGGAAATTGTTGTACGCAAGGTAAGGCACATTCCGCCTTTCTCAATTTTCAGAACCGTCGTGTTTGGCGGTATTTTCCGTCCGGATTTCATTTCCGTTAATGATTTTCGTCCGTATCTGTTGTTTGGCTCAGTTTTTACCGCGCAACTTTCTGTATATTGTTGACGTGCCGAGTGTGCACATTTTGGTTATTTTCCGAAGATTTTTGTCCGGGTATTTTTGATTCGACGGTGTTTTTCGTCGACTAGATTTTTCTGTGTATTCTAAAATTATATGTGCAGTAGAATAAATGTTCTGAAATGTGATTATCTACATTCTGTGCGAATTTGGTGAATTTTGATTTTCAGGAAAAATTGTGTAAATTCCGTATACTGCCGTTGTGCTGCCCGATTTTTGTCTGATTTCTGATTTGCCCGGATTTCTTCTGAATTGATATGATATCTGTATGAGCTATAAAAAGGGAGTTATAAGGGGCCTGGATCCTATGAGATTCAGTAAGTGTCAGGGAAATCTGAAATGAGCTCAATCTGAAATCTGATATCTGTTCTGTTCCGGATCCGATGAATTCTGTTCTGGTGTTATAAGCACATCTGTTCTGGTGCTGTGAGCACATAAGCATATCTGTTCTGGTGCCGTGAGCACAAAGGGAGTTATAAGGGGCCTGAATCCAAAGAGATTCAGTCAGTGTCCGGGAATTTAGCTATAAAATATATATCTGATTCAATCTGATTCTGCTTTCCGTATCTGTTCTGTAAGCAATTATGATTCTGATACGATATGATCTGAAATTCTGATTTCTGATTCTATTAATGTGATATGTCTGATCTGTTCTGTTTCTGTCTGATTTGATATCTGTTCCGATTCTGTTCTGTTCTGATATGATCTGAATTTCTGATTTCTGTACAATTCTGACTCTGTTGATTTAATCCGTTCTGATTTGTACTCTGATGTGATCTGATCTGTACGACTCTGATTCTGATTTGATATATGTCCGTATAAGTTATGATTTTGATTCTGTTCTGATTCGAGATATGATTCTGTTCCGAATTCTGTACGGATTTTTGTCTGATGAGTTTGGTTTTGGATTCTGAGAGTTTTGATTGGAGGTTTGTTTCTTTGCTGAGCTGTTGAGCTCACTCTTGTTTTCTGGTGGTTTTCAGGTTCTGGGAAAGGGAAGGAAGTCCAGTAGTATATTTCTGAGTTCTGATCAGTAGGTATTGTTTGTACCTTTTGATTTTTTGTACAGTTATGGCTTTTCTGTTCTGTCTTTCTTTCTGTTCAAAAGCCATGTACTGTATCTGTAGATGATTGTTTTGAGGAAAAGAAAAGATAGATGTTTTGTTCCGCTGTGTTTGATGATTAATAGTAGCTCTGTGTTTGTGT
Organism: Dendrobium nobile; assembly: GCA_022539455.1. Lineage (NCBI taxonomy): Eukaryota > Viridiplantae > Streptophyta > Magnoliopsida > Asparagales > Orchidaceae > Dendrobium > Dendrobium nobile. Next base: position 35,688,355 of record CM039721.1, on the reverse strand, counting down.
GTCTGTTGATTAAAATATTTTGGAAGATTCTGTTTCAGAACCAATTCCAAAACTAGATCCTGGTCAGTTCGTCCGTTTTCGTTTCCGTGTCGCGGCCCGGTGCGATCGGGATCCGTCCCGGATCGGGTCGGGTCGTGACAAGCCTTTTTAGTGGTATCAGAGCACTTGTTTTGGAAATTGGTTGGATTGTCAGACAGAGCTATAGGAAGTGATCAGTGAGTTTGTCTGGGGGTAGTTTTGGGTCGTTTGGCTTTTTATTGTGTTGTTTTTGTGTTGTTTTTGTGATAGTTTTCCGGATTTTGGATTTTCTGTATGGATCAGCCAGACCCAGACATGACAGACGGGCAGAGCACCAGTCAAGCAGCACCAGTGGGGAGTACAGCCCCAGTGGCCGGTGCAGATACATTGTCTCAATTTGCTACTCTTGTTGCTCAGATGATGAGCGAGACTCAGAGCAGAGCTGTTACTAGCAGATCTGATGATATTGATAGACATCTACAGATGTTTTTGAGGTTGAAACCTCCGAGATTTGAGGGAGCTGTTGAGCCCAGAGCAGCCGAGGAGTGGCTGAGGAGATTGGAGAAGACCTTCGACGGAATGCAGTGTCCTTCTGACAGGAAGATTCCGTTGGCTGTTTTTCTGTTAGATGGAGAGGCTGAGCACTAGTGGGAAGGCCAGCAGGCAGCCAGATTTCAGGGTAGGCTGAACTCTTTGATTACCTGGGAAGAGTTCACTGAGGTATTTCGAGATTGGTTTGTTCCCCCTTCTACACGACAGCAGATGCAGGAGACTTTTCTGAGACTTGTTCAGGGGAGCAAGACGGTGATGCAGTACGAGGCTGAGTTTACTACATTAGCCAGGTACGCCCCGCAGCTGGTTAGTACTTCTGCTGAGAGGTGCTACAGATTTTTGAGAGGACTACGAGATAGTTTGAGACAGCCCCCGGTACCTTTTCACATTTCTGATTTCTCTGAGCTTGTGGAGCGGGCTCGTCTGATTGAGAATGATCTGATGGCTACTCAGCAGCGATGGACTGCGAGTAGGAAGAGATTTGGAGGTGAGAATTCTGGCAGTGGTTCCTCTGGAAAGAGGAGATTTGTAGCTGGTTCTGGATCTGTTGATTCCAGGAGGAGTGGAGGGTCGTCTGGTACTGCTACCAGTACGACGAGTTCTGGATCTGTCAGTATGGCACCTGTGTGCCAGAGTTATGGACGGCGACACCATGGCCAGTGCTACAGGATGGCTGGTCTTTGTTTCAGATGTGGTCAGCCGGGACATAGGATTGCAGAGTGTCCACAGGCTGGATCTGACCGGCGTTCTGAGTTCCGATCTGAGGGTTCTGTCAGACCTGTCAGTTCAGCGGGAAGACCGAGGACTGTTCCTCCTCGCCCTGAGGGATTTTTTGGTAGAGGTGGTGGTACTAGTTCTGGACCACGGAGACCACCTACGGTTCAGAGGGAGCAGAGTAGTTCTGTTGCTTCAGCTCCTGCTCCAGTTCAGCCACGAGTTTACAGTCTGAGTTAGCAGGAGGCTCGTGATGCTCCGGATGTTGTGACAGGTACGATTTACATTTTTAATCAGCCCTGTCGTATTTTGTTTGACTCTGGAGCTAGTCACTCGTTTCTTTCCGAGCATTGTTTTGACCGAGTCCAAATGCCTTTGTTTTTGTTGCCGATTTCTTTGTCTGTGATTTTACCAGCTGGAAGTAATTTGATTGCTCGGAAGTTTTGTTTATGTGAGATTGATATTGCTGGCAAGAAGGGGAAATCTAGTTTGATTTTGTTGCCGATTTCTTTGTATGATGTGATTTTGGGCATGGATTGGCTGAGTCGGTATGAGGCTCAGATTGACTGTCTGAAGAAGCAAGTGAGTTTGCTTGTGGCTGGAGAGAGAATTGTATTCTAGGGATTACGAGGTATTCTCTCCAGTCTGATTTCTGCATTGGAGGTGAGCAGAATGTGGAAGAAAGGATGCCCAGTGTTTTTGGTTTCGGTGCGGGATCTGAACCTGGAGGTTGGTTCTGTTTCTGAGATCCCAGTGGTACGGGAGTTTGCTGATGTTTTTTCTGAGGAGTTGGTTGGTTTACCTCCAGATAGAGAGGTGGAGTTCTCTATCGATGTTTTTCCGGGTACAGCTCCTATATCAAAAGCTCCGTACAGGATGGCACCGAAAGAACTTTCTGAGTTGAAAGTTCAGCTTCAGGAGTTGGTTGACAGAGGTTTTGTCCGTCCTAGTGTTTCGCCCTGGGGAGCACCTGTTTTGTTTGTGAAGAAGAAGGACGGGACACTCCGTATGTGTATTGATTATAGAGATTTGAACAAAGTCACGATCAAGAACAAGTATCCTTTGCCTCGGATTGATGATTTGTTCGATCAGCTTTCTGGATCTTTTGTGTTTTCGAAGATTGATTTGCGATCCGGATACTATCAAGTGAGAGTGAAGGAAGCTGATGTGGTGAAGACTGCATTCAGTACTCGGTACGGGCACTACGAGTTTTTGGTTATGTCTTTCGGGGTAACCAATGCGCCTGCTATTTTCATGGATCTGATGAACCGAGTATTCAGGGAATTTTTGGATCAGTTTGTGATCGTCTTTATTGACGATATTCTGGTATATTCTGCTTCTAAGGATGATCATGCCAGACACTTGAGGATTGTGTTGGAGACTTTGAGGCGGCATCAACTGTATGCCAAGTTCTCCAAGTGTGAATTCTGGCTGAAGAGTATTTCTTTTCTGGGGCATGTGGTGAGCGGAGAAGGTATTTCTGTTGATCCCCAGAAGATTCAGGCGGTTGCTGATTGGCCAAGGTCGACTACGGTATTTGAGGTACGTAGTTTCTTGGGCATGGCCGGGTATTACAGGAAATTTGTGAAGGGATTTTCACAGATTTCGACGCCTCTGACGAGACTGACGCAGAAGTCAGTAGCTTTTGTTTGGACACCGGAGTGTGAAGCTAGTTTTCAGAGATTGAAGGACTGTTTGACTTCAGCTCTAGTGTTAGCACTTCCGTCAGGTACGGAAGGTTTTCAGGTGTTCAGTGATGCTTCACTGAAAGGTTTGGGTTGTGTCCTGATGCAGCATGGAAGGGTAATTGCTTATGCTTCTAGACAATTGAAACCACATGAGAAGAATTACCCGACGCATGATTTGGAGTTAGCTGCTGTTGTTTTTGCTTTAAAGATTTGGCGTCATTATCTGTATGGCGTCAGATGTGAGATTTTCACTGATCATAAGAGCCTGAAGTATATTTTCACTCAGAAGGATCTGAATTTGAGACAGAGAAGATGGCTCGAGTTGATCAAGGACTATGATTTGACTATTCAGTATCAGCCTGGGAAGGCTAATGTGGTAGCGGACGCTCTGAGCAGGAAATCTTCTAGCTTATCAGGTTTGCAGCTTACTTTTGATGATTTCCTGATTCGAGACATGGAGCGATTGCAGTTGGAGGTGATTTCCTCCAGTTATGTGGATTTGGCTCAGATGAACATTCAGTCTTCTTTGGAAGCACGGATTCAAGAAGCCCAGAAGTCAGATTCTGATTATTCGAAGTTGATTGCTCAGATTGGATCTGGTAAGACTCCTGAACTTCGAATTTCTGCTTCTGGTGCTATTTTCTGTAAGAACAGGTTGTGGGTACCTGTGTTTGGGGATTTGAGGCAGGAGATTCTGCATGAATCTCATCATTCTGGCTACAGTATTCATCCAGGCAGTGGTAAGATGTATGCTGATATGAAGCTTTTGTTCTGGTGGCCTGGGATGAAGAAGGATGTGGCAGAGTTTGTGTCGAGATGCGAAGCCTGTCAGTTGGTAAAGGCAGAGCATCAGCGACCAGGTGGCCTGTTGCAGTCGTTGCCTATTCCTGAGTGGAAGTGGGAGGAGGTAACGATGGACTTTGCGATGGGTTTTCCTCGATCTAGACAAGGGCACGACGCCATTTGGGTAGTTGTAGATCGATTGACGAAGTCAGCCCATTTTCTTCCGATCAGACAGACCGATCTGGTGGATCGTTTGGCACAGGTTTATGTGAAGGAAATAGTCAGATTGCACGGTGTGCCTCGAGTGATTGTTTCAGATTGAGATGGACGGTTTACTTCCAGACTTTGGAAAGGTATTCAGCAAGGCTTGGGTACGAAATTGCATTTCAGTACAGCCTTTCATCCTCAGACCGATGGACAGTCTGAGAGGACCATTCAGGTGCTGGAAGATCTGTTGAGACTTTGTGTTCTGGATTTTGGCGGAAGCTGGGAAGATCATATTCTGCTGATTGAATTTGCTTACAACAACAGTTTTCAGTCCAGTATTGGTATGGCACCGTACGAAGCTCTGTATGGCAGGAAGTGCCGTACTCCTTTGACTCTGACTGAGATCGGAGATAGACAGGAACTGGGTGCCACTTTTGTTGATGAAACTATTAAGAAGATCAGTTTGATAAAAGAAAGATTGAAAGCAGCTCAGGATCGACAGCAGAAGTATTATAATCAGAAGCACAGGTTTGTTGAGTTTCAAGTTGGTGACTTTGTGTATGTCAAAGTCAGTCCGATGAAGGGTGTGAGCAGATTTGGCCAGGTGAGCAAGCTTAGTCCAAGGTATGTTGGACCTTTTGAAATCTTGGAAAGGATTGAAAAATTTGCTTACAGACTGTTGCTTTCTGATTCGATGCCCGACGTGCATAATGTGTTTAACGTATCCACTCTGAGGAAGTGGGTTTCAGACTCTGGGAAGAAGATATCAGCTGACGAAGTTGAGATTCAAGAAAATCTGGCGTACAAGGAAGAGCCAGAGTTAATTTTGGCGTACGACGTCCGAAAGTTAAGAAATAAAGAGATTCCGATGGTTAAAGTCCAGTGGAAGCACCGGACTGCACGAGAAGCGACTTGGGAGAAGGAGTCTGACATGAGACGGTCGTACCCGTACTTGTTTTGACTGAGTTTGGATTGGATAATGTCGAGGACGACATTTTTCTGAAGTTGGGGAGATTGTAATATCAAAAATCTGCTCCAGGATCGTCCAGGACGATCTAGATCGTCCTGGGACGATCAGTTGAAAATTTGCTCCAGAATTTGCCCAGATTTGCTCCAGGTGATTTTCTGTACATATTGTCCAGGCCGATTGAGGACATCGTCCAGGCCGATCGGCACTGTAGAAAATGTCGACCTGAGAATAGTTCTGGGAACCGTCCAGGACGATCCAATTTGGTCTGATCGTCCTGGGACGATCTGGCGATCGGCCGGGCCGATCTGAAGACTTTAAAGCAGATTTCAGCTCATTTGAAGAGAGAGAAAATTTTATAAAAACGAAAATATCTTTTGAGGAGAGAGAAAGTCGTGGACTTTTGTGGAAAAGTTGATTTTCGGACGACGCGGAGCCATTTTCGTCCGAGGAGACTGTTCAGGAAATTGCTGTACGCAAGGTAAGGCACATTCCGCCTTTCTCAATTTTCAGAACCGTCGTGTTTGGCTGTATTTTCCGTCCGGATTTCGTTTCCGTTAATGATTTTCGTCCGTATCTGTTGTTTGGCTCAGTTTTTACCGCGTAACTTTCTGTATATTGTTGACGTGCTGAGTGTGCACATTTTGGTTATTTTCCGAAGATTTTTGTCCGGGTATTTTTGATTCGACGGTGTTTTTCGTCGACTAGATTTTTCTGTGTATTCTAAAATTATCTGTGCAGTAGAATAAATGTTCTGAAATGTGATTATCTACATTCTGTGCGAATTTGGTGAATTTTGATTTTCAGGAAAAATTGTGTAAATTCCGTATACTGCCGTTGTGCTGCCCGATTTTTGTCTGATTTCTGATTTGCCCGGATTTCTTCTGAATTGATATGATATCTGTATGAGCTATAAAAAGGGAGTTATAAGGGGCCTAGATCCTATGAGATTCAGTAAGTGTCAGGGAAATCTGAAATGAGCTCAATCTGAAATCTGATATCTGTTCTGTTCCGGATCCGATGAATTCTGTTCTGGTGCTATAAGCACATCTGTTCTGGTGCTGTGAGCACATAAGCATATCTGTTCTGGTGCCGTGAGCACAAAGGGAGTTATAAGGGGCCTGAATCCAAAGAGATTCAGTCAGTGTCCGGGAATTTAGCTATAAAATATATATCTGATTCAATCTGATTCTGTTTTCCGTATCTGTTCTGTAAGCAATTATAATTCTGATACGATATGATCTGAAATTCTGATTTCTGATTCTGTTAATGTGATATGTCTGATCTGTTCTGTTTCTGTCTGATTTGATATCTGTTCCGATTCTGTTCTGTTCTGATATGATCTGAATTTCTGATTTTTGTACGATTCTGACTCTGTTGATTTAATCCGTTCTGATTTGTACTCTGATGTGATCTGATCTGTACGACTCTGATTCTGATTTGATATATGTCCGTATAAGTTATGATTTTGATTCTGTTCTGATTCGAGATACGATTCTGTTCCGAATTCTGTACGGATTTTTGTCTGATGAGTTTGGTTTTGGATTCTGAGAGTTTTGATTGGAGGTTTGTTGCTTTGCTGAGCCGTTGAGCTCACTCTTGTTTTCTGGTGGTTTTTAGGTTCTGGGAAAGGGAAGGAAGTCCAGGAGTAGATTTCTGAGTTCTGATCAGTAGGTATTGTTTGTACCTTTTGATTTTTTGTACAGTTATGGCTTTTCTGTTCTGTCTTTCTTTCTGTTCAAAAGCCATGTACTGTATCTGTAGATGATTGTTTTGAGGAAAAGAAAAGATAGATGTTTTGTTCCGCTGTGTTTGATGATTAATAGTAGCTCTGTGTTTGTGTGTCTGTTGATTAAAATATTTTGGAAGATTCTGTTTCGGAACCAATTCCAAAACTAGATCCTGGTCAGTTCGTCCGTTTTCGTTTCCGTATCGCGGCCCGGTGCGATCGGGATCCGTCCCAGATCGGGTCGGGTCGTGACAGTTAAGCCCAATGAACTTAGTCCCAAGCTAACCAAGAGGGGGGGTGAATTGGTATTTTAAAAATTCTTAAGACAAAGAAATAAATTCATAAACCAAATCACACCACCAAACCAAATGCGGAATTTAAAAGTGCGGAAGCAAAAATAAGAACACAAGATTTATAGTGGTTCGGTCGACTCGACCTACGTCCACTCCTTGAAGGCACCCTCAAAGTATTGCACTACAAAACGTGACTCTCCTTTAGCCCCCACAGCTAGGCGGAGAAGCCCTCACAAGAAACTCCTTTTTGCCACCCCGGCGAGGCAGAGAACCTACCTCCTTTTGCTTCCTCCTGAAGCTGGCAGAGAACCACAACCAAAAGCAAAACTCCTTACCTCTACCGACCCTTCCACGGACGAGAAACTCCAGACGAAAGACAAGCAGAGCGATCCTTGAGCAACCCTTGTGAATCCCCTCACAAGCTCCCCCTCACAAGATCCTCTCTCTCTCCCTCTCTCTCTTTCTCTCCTCAAGGTCTTCTCAGGTCAAGGCAGCAGCCAAAGGTCTCTTAAAAACGTTGAAGAAGAGCTCTTTAAATAGAAGAGCTCAAGAGGAGCTCATTAATTGCAAGTAGCCGACTTTATCGTCCCGGCCGATATGGACATCGGCCTAGCCGATTAGTACAAATCAAGGAAGATCGGCCAGAGCACAGCCCTAGGAACAGTCCTGAACGATTGAAATTTGGCTTGATCGTCCTGGCCGATCTCACGATCGTCCTGGCCGATTAGTTCAAATCAGAGGTAAATCGTCCTGAGCACAGCCCTGGGAACAGTCCTGGCCGATTGAAATTTGGCTTGATCATCCAGGCCGATCTCACGATCGTCCTGGACGATATGATCGTATCAATCATCCTTAATTACTCCCTTGATTTCCTGATCAATTAAGGCATAATTTGGTAATTTCGTCCTAGCCGATCCTGGAATCGTCCTGGACGATAATTTAAAATTCAGTATGCCTAAACTGTCTAAGGCGGCTATCTCTTTCTATTTTGAGCTTATCGTCCTGGCTGATACACGTATCATCCAGGCCAATATGTTAATGTCGGCTGCCTTAATTAAGAATCCTTAATTAGACTCTCTGTTTTAAGCTGATCGTCCCGGACGATATAAATATCGGCCGGGCCGATGTGGGAAAAAATAGAATTTCTAAGCCTCTCAAGTGTGTGTGTGAAGGGTTACTTAGCATCAGTCTTTTTGATTATTACAAGTAGACTCAAAAGGTGAAAAATAAAATTACAAACTGACTCAACCCTAAACCTACGCGATCCTGGACTTGGCTTCCTCTTGATCGTCCGATCTTCGATTCTTAAAAAGTTAGAAGCAACAAGTAGTCCAAGAGAGATAGTGTTTGTCAATCATCAAAACATAAGCTATGAAAAAGTAGATTTGCAACACAGCTCCCATCTCTTATAATTGCAATAAACAATGAAGTTACAAGTGAACAAAACGTCCAACTAAGGTTGGAGGAGCTCGATGGTTTAGATGAGAAGCGTTTGCATGCTCAACAGAACCTCGAGTTGTACCGAGCTCGCATGGCTCAAGCTCACGACAAATTGGCCCGTCTTAGGACTTTCAAGGTTGGCACCTTGGTCCTAGTTCTTCGCAGACCGATTCTAGCCCACCGTAAAATAGGTAGCAAGTTTGAACCTACTTGGGAAAGCCCCTTTGTGGTAGAAAAGACCTATCAATATGGATCTTACAAGTTGATTGATTGTAATGGTGAACATCCTATGTTGCCTATCAATAGACGCTACCTCAATAAGTATTACAATTGATTGTATGTAAATTTTAATTTCAATGAATGAATGTTTCTTTCCAATAGAAATGATCTTTTCATCATGTTGTGGACTGGTTCCGGGTTATCAAAACATCTGTTCAAACTTTTAAATATTTCATATTTCCCCCAAAAGGGAAGAAAATTCATCTTTTTCCCTAAAGGAAAGAAAATCCAGTTTTCTCTAAAAGGAAAATCAAGTTCATCTTTCTCCAAGTGAAAGTTCATCTTTCTCTTTCTCCAAATGAAAGAAAGTTCATCTTTTTCTTTCCCCAAAAGGAAAGTTTAAATTTATCTTTCTCCAAATGAAAGTCAAAATGCAAATCTTAGTACCAAATGCTAGGTGTAGATTCCCCAAATAGGAGTCTTCTTATCAATTTATAAGTTTAATTAGAATTTAAACCTTCTAAGGTCTCTCCTAGCTCATTCCTTTAGATCTTGTTCTACCCAAATTGGACATCAATAGATCTATCCAGATCTAGACTTTTAGTGGTTGCCAAAATACCCTTTACTCTTCCCAAATTTTAAGATTCATCTAGTGAAAATGGATAATCATACATCAAATACCTTTAAGGCTTACGTAGTAGTCAAAACGCTCTTAGCCTCAGCTATTTTGAGCTTAATCTTACCAAAATAAGATGAACTCTACCTCAAGATCGTTGCCAAAATACCTCTTAGAGCTTTCCAAATAGGTGTCAAATGCCTTTTGACATTTAGAAAACAACAAATGTTCCTAACCTTTCTCAGATGATAGTGAAAATATCTTTGAGAACCCTTTAGGTGGTAGCCAAAATACTCCTAACTTTAAGGAGATGACAAGATATCCCTAAGATCCTCTTAGAGACACCAAATGCCTCTAATCTTTTCTTCAAGTGATAGCCAAAATATCCTTAAAGACTTTTAGGTGATAGAAAGATATCCCTAAGCTCCTTTAGAAGTTATCAAATTTCTTCTTATAAAATCAAATTCTTTCTGAAGATACCAAATATCTTTAGAAATCTCTTTTAGAAGTTGTCAAAATACTTCTAATTGATCCAAAACCTTTCTAGAGACATCCAACATCTCTAGAAACCTCTTTAGAAGTTGTCAAAATGCTTCTAAACTCTCTTCCAAGAGCAATCTAAAACTCTTTCCTTAAGGTGATATATAGAAATCTCCTTATCTTTATAGATCTTACCTAGATCCAAGTTTAGGCTTTCATAGATCTCTCTTTTTCTTTCAAATCATACCCTATTTGAATTAGAAGATCTTGTTTGATCATTATTGGGTCAACGCCAATATGTGTGACATACTTCTTTTTGTTCACCACAAATATTGGGGGTCCTTTTGTTGACGCATATTTTCGTATGGACCCAACCCCGATCGAGCCCGACTAGGCTCGATCGAATGTCGTCGAGGCAAAATCGACCTAAATTAAGCCACAATTTGATTAAATTAAATTAAAATCAAATCAATTTAAATCGAACCCTGTCGAGCGTCGTCGAGCCCAATTCGACCTAATTCAACACAATTCGGCGGCGATTTGAGTTCAATTTCACAAAATTAACTCATTTGGACCCAAATCGATCCAATTCGAGTTAGATTCCAACTCAATTTCAACCCAAATCAGTAAATTTGGGATGAATTTGGTTCTCAAATCAAAATTTTATATCTAGGGTTGAGATCTCTCCTCAAGTCCCACCCAATTTCACTTCAATTGGGCAGCAAAATCTACTCAAGTAGATTTGCTATCGTTTCGCGCAACGAGGCAAGGAGATGTGATGATTCGGGCGACTCTATGAGGCAGGGGTGCGTTACCCATGTTCTTTTTGTTCATGCGTCCCAACCTAGAGAGCGAGAGAGCGAGAGAAAGGGAGAGGCGCCCCCGCCCCCCCTTGTGCGCGACTCCACCAGACAGAACCAGGGATCCCACGCGCGAGTCCATTGTGCGGCTCCTCCCGTCTGCTGCCCATCCCGACGCAAAGAGCAAGAGAGTGACTGAGAGGCGATTCTATGCGGGTCTCTCAGCCAAAGAAGCAAAGGGGCGAAACTCCTGTCCGTTCCACCGTCCGTGCGAGCACCCCGTTCGGCCTTTCCAGGTCTTCCAACGCTTATAAGCTCTTATTTGCTGCAGTCTTTGGAGGTGGAAGATTTGTTCTCCTTGCTCTCTCAATTCTGGCGACCTCGGGGCGAGTTAGACGCTGTTGGAAGCTTCCAAACAGCAAGGGAAGGCTTAAAAACCTTCCAAATAACGGTTTGGAGCCTTCGAAACATCTTGGACAGCGACGGCGACATCTGGAACATTTTAGACAGCAATCTTCCTCCCTTGGAGCAGCTTGAGCAAATTTGGAGCTTGTATCGGAGCTTGAACAGCGATCCGGAGCTTGAACTGGATCTTGGACAGTGCTTGGAGCTTGGATAGGAGCGCTAGGACAATCTGGGAGAGGTATAACACTGAAACTTAATGAAACCTAGGGCCCCCCACGCCCAAGCCCTAGGTCCTTAGAAACCTTGATTTTTGCTCTCCCAAAACCCCTTATTGTCTGTCCACTTCATAAAAACTATGGAAATTTGGTGATTTCCATTTGTTGGCTCTTAGATGAGAGTCCGAAGAGGATTTTGATGCATGTGGAGGTGTTGGATTGGTGTCCAACACCTCTCAAAGTGTATGATTTTGCATTCATGCATCTCCTCCATCATCTATGTTTGAACCATAGGCTATGACATTTCATCTGACCTAGAAATCAAATATTAGGGTGTAAACTTTTCTTGACAACATCGCACGCTAGGTTAGGCTCCTTAGATTGACGAACTATGACAAAATTGACATATGTTTAGGGTATGTTACATATGCTAAAGTTTAATGCTTAATAAATTTGGCGGAGACTTGTAATGGAGTTGTTTAAAAAAGAAAAGAGATCTATGGTGCAAATTGTTGCTAGGTTTGCTATAAGTCTCCAAAGACTTATGTTGTAGAGCCCATAGCATTCATTGTCAAACAAATCCATGACAAGCCTTTTTATCAAGTTTAACTTGTTTAAAATGGTGATTGCCATTTGCTTAGAACAACCCCCAACCTCTAGAGAATTAGAAGATGATTAAATAGGCTCATTTAATTCTAAACAACTTCGAGGTTTCATGGGCCTTCATAAGCTCATGAGTACCTGTATTTGAAATTATCTAATCCTATTTGTTGAAACATCCAAATTAGAGGTTTGGAATGAAATAATTAAAATGCATGTCTATGTCAATGGTTGTTTGTTCACTTTTTGTTTGTATCCAAAATTTACAAATTTGTAAGCATGCTCATTTAATTTTCAAATGCTTTTAAAGCAAAGGTAGTGTATTCCATGACATTCAAAGGTCTATGGATCATACTCCATTAAGCATTGAAATTACTTAAACATGATTAGTTGAATTTATAAATTGAAGGATTCAAGTACAATATTAGCCGAACATAGTATATGTTCATCCCCCCTAAACATACAAACTTCATTCGCTTTTTTAAGTTTCTTGGATTATGTCAAATTCGATTGTGATACCTCTTAGAAATCGTAGGAGATCAATTCTCTCCTCTCCAAATGAATTCAAAACGTTCATTCAAAACTTTGGGGAACTATCTTCCCTATGTTTCTCCCATTCATACATGATATTTGGAGCATCCTCAAGGCTCCAAATGTTAGATAGTGTGAATTCTAGCTCTACCCTAGAAGCTAAAAACCATCACATGTCTACTTTTAGGTTTCTCCTAGATCTTACCAAAACGGACCTTTAGGATATTCCTAGAAACTTCCAAATCCCCAAAATCATATCAAATTTGATTTGGGAAAACTCCCTAATACATTAGGGAGTTAATCTTCTCTCCTTCAAACGAATCTAAAATATTTGTAGGAGAGTTGGAGGTTCTCTTCCTTATGTATATGTCCCTCATGCATGGTAGTTGAGGCATTCTTTAGGCTCCAATTATTATAATGTATGAATCAAGACTCTAGGATCAAACCCTAAGTCTCCATTCCATTTGCTAACAACATAAAGTTAGTAAATGAACATTTCTCCTCTCATATGTGATGATTTGGAATTCTCTAAAATTCCAACTTATCATTATATGAAGATTTTGTAGCTTAGAGCCAAAAATCTAAGCTACCTCTTTCTTTCATTTGAGACACAAAGAGCAATGAAAGAATTCCCTATTTAGGCTTCGGATTCTAAATCTAGCCTATCTCATTTGCCTAACCTATATAGGTAGATGACCTTCCCAATTTGTAGTTCCAAAACTATATATTATACCTTTTATTCATGATTGTTTGGAGCTTCCTTTTAGCCCCAAACACATCTTCCCATGAATTTGAGGGAATTTGGAACTAACTCCCAAATTCTTTTACCGCTTTTATTGGAACATGAAAGCAACAAATGCCCTCTCAGGCATAGTGATTTGAGACTCCTCAAGTCTCTAAATATATCACTAAGTGAACCATTTAGACCTAGAATCAAATTCTAAGGTTTTCTTCTTTTTATTTGTTAAAACACAAAACTAGCAAGTAAACATTTATGTTTTTTCATGAATGATAACTTGGAGCCTCCAAAGGTTCCAACCAATATCATTACATGGTGCTAAGTCTTAGAAGCAAATTCTAAGTCACCCACCTCTTATTTGTTGAGACAAAATCAACAAACAATTTTCTTCCCCTTTTATGCATGACCTTTGAAGCCTCTTCAAAGCTTCAAATACCTCATTGCATGTCTCCTAGTCTATCTTAGGAGCTATCACCTATCTTCGTCTTGCTTTGTGTTATGGATTTCTCAAAATCCTAAAATACATCATGTCTTAAGCTCTTGAACTTAGAAGCAAATTCTAAGTTCCTCCCATCCCATTTGTTGGAACACAAAAAACCAACAAATCTCTTCTCATGTAAGATATACTAAGGCTCCTCAAGCCTTTAAACATATCATTGCATAAGTCCTTTAGCTTTAGGACCAAATTCTAGGTTCTTTCCCTTTCTTTGTTTGTTGAAGTGCAAAGTCAACAAATAAATGTACACTTCTCTTTAAACACCAAATGTTCAAGGAACGATCATAAGCCTGCAACCCCCAAGTTGCACACTTCTTCCCTCATTTGTCTAACACACATTTGGCAAATGGTTACACATCATTGAACATACGGTTCAATGATTTATCCTCTCATATGCAACTTATAACCATTCACATCTTTCTACAACTCAAAGGTTGTAGGAAGATATTTTCATTCTCTCAATCTAAATTTTGATAATATGAACTTCCCTTTGAACACCAAATGTTCAATGAATACTCATGGGGTTGTAACTTCCAAGTTGCATCCCTCTCCTTTTCTCCTCCAACCCAAATTGATGGAGTGAACCTCTTCTTTGGACACTAAATATGCAAAGGAACTCCTCCAATTTGCAATCCCTAGGTTGTACTTTGGACCACTTCTTTTCCTACAAGCCCAAATTGTAGGTAACCGCCAAAATTCCCTTCATTTACCTTAACCTAAACTAAAAAAATGAAATCCTATCTCCTTGAATACAAAAATTCAAGGAGGCACCCTCTTGATTTGTAACCTCAAAATTACAAATCCTCCTTCACTTCTATAGGCTCCAAAAGCTGTAGAAAATTCCTTACTTCAGCTCAAAAGCTATAGGTTTCTTCATTTTCTCTTCCCTTCTACTCTCCTAAACCCAAGTTAGGAGAGTATACCCCTCTATTTGAACATCAAATGTTCAAAAGGGCATTCAGAAGTTTGCAACCCATAAGTTGCACCTTCTTTTCTCCTTCTACAACTCAAAAGGAATTATAGAAACCCCTCTGATCCCACTAAATGTTCCTTTCTTTTGAACACTAAAATGTTCCTTTCTTTTGAACACTAAAATGTTCAAAGAAATCTTTCCACCTTGCAACTTTCAAGCTACATTTTATCCCCTCTTTCTTCTCTACAAACCCAAAAATTGTAGAGAAATTCTCACCTTCCTACAACTTTAAAGTTGTATGAAACTCTCTTTCACTCAACCCATGTTGAGTGATTCAATTATGATTCCGAATCATCTTACTTGCTGAACCAAAAGCAACATGTTATTTCATCCCAAACATAGGATTCAAAAGTCTTATCTCCCTCCATCCTTCCAACTCAAGTTGGAAGGGTGCAACACTCTCTTTGAACATCAAAGTGTTCAAAGAATTTCATGAGTTTGCAACCCATAAGTTGCATACTCTCTCAACTCTCCTCCAACTTCCAAATTGTAGGAGATTCTCTCTCTCTTTAGCTCCAGAAGCTAGAGAGAATTAACCAACATTTAGCCTAAAAGCTAAATGTTGGATTATCATTCTCTCTTCTTAGCTTCAAAAGCTAAAGAGAATTCTTTAACATATAGCCCAAAAGCTATGTGTTGGACTCTCTTTCTCCCCCCTTATTTAGCTTCAAAGCCAAAAGATGTACCCTTTTTTTCTTCTAGCTCCAAAAGCTAGGGGGAATTCCTCCACCATTGAGCTCAAAAACTACATGTTAGACACTTCTTCCTTAGATCCAAATTCTAAGAGAACCCTTAGTGTGACATACCACAAAAGCCTCACACACTTAGGTGCACAACCCTTTAGGCATACTAGGACTAGGATTTTTCTTTGTGTGCGCATGTGATTGATGTTGTGAAGTGATTGTCTTTTGGATTGTCTGCGTTGTGGGTACTTGCCCTTAAGTGGTTAGTTTAAAAACATATATATGCTTTTGTGTAAGTGGTCATGTCCAAGAAGGGGGTAAATAAATAAGTCATGATTATGCTAATAATGTTTACTTGCAGGCGCTGCTTAAAACCCCCCAAAAGGCATGATCAATAAGGTAGAAGCAAGTGCTTAGCACTCTTAAGTGCTCAGCCAATTTTGGATATGATATGATGATTATATAAACTGCTGTCTAACTCTATTTTGCAAACTTGAATCTTTTTTATTTTATATCATGTATTTGATTAAATCTAGGATGTAAAACTTGTGGAGTTTGGACAAGAAGAAAATGTGAATTAAAGAAAGGTGCATTTCCTCAGAGGTGAAGATTAAAGATCCACTGAAGAGTTAAAGTTTGAAGACCCCCATAAGTAGAGTCTATAATAATTTGACTGGGTTGTATAATGACAGACAACTCAGCTGTCAAACTTGTTTGTAATAACTTGGACTCTATTTACATTCATTGCACTTTACTTATATATAAAAGCATGCGTTGTTTATTTACTGGGTGCACATTA
Source organism: Dendrobium nobile (assembly GCA_022539455.1). Classification (NCBI taxonomy): domain Eukaryota; kingdom Viridiplantae; phylum Streptophyta; class Magnoliopsida; order Asparagales; family Orchidaceae; genus Dendrobium; species Dendrobium nobile. Next base: position 35,672,408 of record CM039721.1, on the reverse strand, counting down.
TAAAAGCATGTCTTTTTCCTAGGTTTCTTCTATTGCTTTATTTAGATGTGGCATGGACTTTGTTGCGGTAGGCTCTTAAGATAAAATAAATTTTCTACCTGTTAACATGTAAGCAATCTAAAGAATGAAATTAGACTTCATATTTTCTAAATAAGAAAATTGCATGGCTCTCTTTCAAGGAGCCAAGTTTTCTAAAGATTGAAAATAAACATTCATAGCCCAAAGTATGTTGCATATAGAAAGCATTCACTTAAAGACTAGATAACAAAAATCTTTCTTTTGTGAGTCAGTATTATGCATACCCATCACAATAAGGCATCTTGGCCTCAAAGCCAAGCTATAAGCCCTATTTCTTAAACAAAAACAGTCTTTCCACTCTATATTTACATTAAGACCAGATGACATTGTTTTAAAAAGCGTTTATGCGGTCTAGCTGGTAGTCCCTTCTAGGCGGGATAGTAAATCCAAAGGTCTCATGTGAGGTATAATTTGTAAGTCCCTTTTACATTCATTAGACTTAGGTTCGAGGCACTGCTTATCAGTAGTCCTTACCTTAATTTTAGGGTTTAAGTCAATAGTTATTTTCAAATCACTATATAAGCCCTCACCTTTCGGGCAATTCTTCCAACATATGTTGTTGAATTGTAAGCCCCAACTTTCTAATAAAAATATCAACTTAAATCAAAATTAGATTTCTAAAATGTAAAGCCCAACATAGGATAGTCTAAGCACCTCTGAGATTTCTCAGAATCAAGTGCTCCTACTTTACCTCCCTTGGTTTTCATTCCGAAATCCGATTCTAAATTGATCCTTTCACCTCCTTGAAATTCCTAAAGGACCAAATCCTTTAAACAAGACTTTCATGGATTCTAAAACAAAAATCAAATTTTAACTAACATTTAAATGACTTCAAAAGATAATAAGAAAACTAGTTTAATCAAAAGTCTTCTCAAGCCAAAGCTTGGGATGTAATTAACCATAGGGGCTTGCCCCTATGGGATGTCTGTACCTCAAAAATAAATAAACCCCACTAGACCAAATATTAAGTGGGGGAATCAACGTTTTAAAAGGCGAAATCGGGAAGCGAGTCATTTTGGCTAAGCGAGGCGAGGCCTAAGCCTCGAGGCGTAAGCCTAAAAAATGATAAAAATAAAGTAATTAACAGTGACGAGCATGTACCGCTCGGTACTGAGTGGTACTGGCTCAGAACTGAGCGGTACTGGCTCGGAACTGAGCGGTACTGGCTCGGAACTGAGCGGTACTAGCTCAGAATAAAGCATGTACTGAGCAATATCGAGCATGTACCTAGTGGTACTGGCTTGCTACTAAGCGTGTACCTAGTGGTATCGAGCATGTACCGCTCAGTACCGAGCATATACTTGCTCAGTACCGAGCGGTACTGGCTCGGTACCGAGCATGTAATGAGCAGTACAAGCTACTCAATTATTATTATTAATACTATTAATTATATATTTAATAATATATATTTTAATTTATATTAACTAGGCTAATTATATTAATATTTAATTAATAATTATATTACTAATTAGTCAATTAATTTATGCACTAATTATACTATTAAGTATTTAATTAATTTGATTAATTACTAATATTTAAATTATATTAATTAAGTTAATCAATAATAACTTAGCTGCGTCTAGGGTTTGCCTTTCATCTTCTCTTTTCATCCTTGTTGTTCGGCTTCGTTGCTTCATAGGAGGTGTAGAGATTACACGCGTCGCTTCTTTGGCTCCTTTATGGCTGTTCGGCTGCGCTCCTTCGATGACTTTTCCTTCCTGTCAGATCATAAGTTAAGACATTTTGATAAGAAGAAACAACGGGAGCTCGTTGGCTCGCTGGCTTTGAAGGTAACTTTCTCCCTTTCGAGGCGCTGCCTCGATGCGCCTCGGCGCCTCACGTATTGAGGCGTACGCCTCCGTGGAAAAAGGCGTAAGCCTCGCCCGGACGTTCGAGGCTTAATCCTTAGTTCGCCTGACCTCCGCCTCGATTCGAGGCGCGCCTCAAGGCGTCCACCTCGAACGCCTTTTTAATCGATGGGGGGAATCTCTATTCCAAATTATAAATTTTATCATTGAGCCCATAAGGAAATAATATTTTTATCCTTCGGGGTAATATATCATCATTCTTATATCGTACTCGATCATAAAATATGCAATCCGTTTGAGGATATAAAAATTCTTCAATAGGGATGAAGGAATTTCTTGGCTTACTAAACTTTTTAATATTATTTTGAAGACTAAAAAGATGTCAGATGAGAAGAGAATGAGTGTGTTGATTCCTGTTTTTAAGATTAAAGGTGATGCATAAGATTGAACGAATTATAGAAGAATTAAGTTAACGAGTCAAACTTTAAAGTATGGGAGAGAGTTATGGAGCATAGGTTACGATGTAATACTAATGTTTCTAAAAATCAATTTGGATTCAAGCTGAAGATGTCTAATATAGAAGTTATATATTTATTAAGAGGTTTGATGGAGAAAGTATGAGAGAATAAAAAGGATCTACATATAATATTTTGATAGGAAATACTTAAATTCGCAAGTAACCATAATGGGAATACTTGAGTTCGCAAGCAAACCTAAAAATAATTGGTAAAATCAATGAGAAAAATAAAAGAATTTGGGTAGAAGCAATCCAATATCAGTAGATAATTTTATAGAAATCAAAGCGAAACAAGATGAAACAAAGATACAATTGATCCTCAATTCGAGAAGAGTATCGTTCTCTCCCAATCTCTAGACGAGAAGCTTAGTGCCTAAAGCCACTAAGAGAACTCCAAGAGAAATAGCAATCAAAACATAAAACATAACCCTAGCTTCTCATCCTTTTTAAATACCTCTTCCTAATGAAAGCTTCATAATAAAAAAGAAATTCAAATTGCCCTCTCTCTATCTCTAATTGTCGCCCAAAGAAGGGGGCCCCACTAGCTTATGCGGTGGGGTATAAAGGAGGAGGTTTAGCCCACCTCCTGTATGTTTGAACCGGCCCCACCTGGGCCAATCTAAGTTGCCCAATAACAATACCCCCTTCCCAAAGAACCATCTTGTCCTCAAGGTAGAAATTGGAAAACTGATGTTTCACCCTCTCATGGGGTTCCCACGTGACATCATAATCTAGAAGGTTTTTCCACTTTATTAGTACTTCCTTAGCTCCATCTTCTTTCTGGCGAACCCCTATCAACTCTAAGGGTTCCAGAGTCACCTCTAAATCATTAATAAGTGTCACCGGTAACTCCGGGCTGGCTGTATAATCTCCAATGGCCCTTCTCAACTGGGATACATGAAAAAATAGATGTATAGTCGTCGTTGGTAATAATTTCAGGATGTATGCTACCGCTCCAATTTTCTCCAATACCTCGTAAGGTACAAAATACCTTGGGGCAAGCTTCTCGTTCCTCCTATTGGCGATTGTCTTCTGCCTATATGGTCGGAGCTTCAAGAACACCCTCTCCCCCATGTTGAACTAGACGTCCTTTCTATGCCGATCAGCTTGTTTCTTCATAATCTGTTGGGCTCTCAACAGATGCCTATTTAACTCTTCTAACACTCTATCCCTCTCCTCCAAGTACTCCTCCACTGAAGAAATTGGAGTACTACTACTTCCAAAGTGCACCAAATGAGGTGGATCTCTTCCATACAACACCTTGAATGAGATCATCTGAGAAGTAGAATGATAAAAGGTGTTGTACCAGTACTCAGCCCATGATAGCTACTTGACCCAATGCTTTGGTGTCTTTGATACAAAGCATCTAAGGCAGATCTCCAAGCTCTTATTTACCACTTTTGTTTGGCCATCTGTCTGTAGGTGGTAGGCGGTGCTCTTTTTTAGAATTGTCCCCTACAATTCCTTCTAAAAATGGCTAAGGAACACTTTATCTCTATCTGATACTATTGCTTCTGGTACTCCATTCAATCTAACCAACTCTCGGATGAAAGTTGAAACCACTGTTACCGATGTGTATGGGTGTTGAAGGGGAATGAAATGGGCATACATACTCAATTGGTCAATCACCACAAGAATCACCGTGAAACCTTCAGAATGGGGAAGCCCATCTATAAAGTCTACAGATATCTCCTCCCATACTCTACCCAGTAAAGCCAATAGCTATAGGAGTCCTCCTGGTGACATAGCCAAGTATTTGTTCATCTGACAAACTTCCCACCTGACCATCATCTTCTTCACATCCCTATGCATCCCGGTCCAGTACAGGTCCGAGGCTAGCCTCCTGTAGATCTTATGCAACCTTGAGTGACCCCCAAATGTACTCTCATGGAACTCCTATAGTAAGTGTGGAATGTGGGCAGATGTTTTGGCATCACGAATCTCCTCTGATAAAGAAGTCTCTCCCCCTCCAGTGAGTACCCTGGATGGCTACCCCTTCCCTTAGTAAATTCGTCTTGATTTTTTCTAGCTCCTCATCCCTAGCACTCTCCTCCCTGATGGTCTCCCAATCTAGCATCACATGAATCGATATTATCATCGTCTGCAGCTCTCCCATACACCTGGACAAAACATTTGCCGCCTTATTCTCCTCTCCTGGCCTATACTAGATTTTGAAATCATATCCCAACAATTTGGACAACTAACACTGTTGTTGTTTGGTCCCAAGTCCTGGATGAAAAAAGTGAAGAGTTGCATTGGGTAGTCAAGAGTCAGCGTAAAATTTGTCAAACAATAATGACATGAATCCCAACAATTTGGATAACTACCTCTAATGCTCCTCGGTTACAATTCGTTGTTCCAATAAATACTATATGCTCATCTAGTCCGTTCTGACAATGAAATGACTACCGAATAGGTATAGCCATCACTTCTAAATGGCTAAGACGATAGCCATCAACTCCCTCTCATAGACTTATTTTAGCCATGCTCTAACACTTGGCTGAAATAGGTAATGGGTCGATGATTTTGCATGAGTACTACCCCTAGTTTGTATTCTGAAACATCTGTCTCCACTATAAATGTCTGAGTGAAGTCTGGTAAGGCTAAGAGTGGTACCATAGTCATCGTCTTCTTTAGTCTCTCAAATGTTGTTGTTGCTGCCTCCCCCCATAAGAACTCATCTTTCTTCAGCTGCTCTATCAGTGGTCATGCTATTGTGTTGTACCCTTTTACAAATCTCCTGTAATACCTTGTCAATCCTAAGAATCCTCTCAACTCCTTCAGATTCTTAGATAAGGGCCACTTCAACATAGCCTCAATCTTTATATGATCCACCGCCACCCCTTCTTTGGAAACAACATATCCCAAATATTCCACACTAGTCTGGACAAAACAACACTTCTTCAGGTTGGCCTTCAACTGATGTTCCTGTAGGATTCTGAAGACCATCTTCAATTGCTCCAAATGCTCTTCCTCAGATTTATTATACACCAGTATTATAATACCCAAAATATTTAAGTAAAGGCAAGTATAAATTTTATTTAAATGTTAATTGAAGCATATGCTACTTATGAAGTAAATTGTATATACATAACTTGTTGGTGAGGACTTTCATTGCATTATTAACAAAGCAATTAAAATATCTAACATTTGGGGATCAAAATTAATCTCTTTGCCTGGAAGAATTCACTTGGTTAATTCAGTATTTCTATCCTACTCTATCCATCATTGTACTCATACTTTGGTTCCTTAAATTATTCTTGGTGATTTAGATAGAATCTACATAAACTTTATTTGGAACAAATCAAATGGAAATTTTGGCATCCACTACGTGAACTGGAAAACAATGTGTTTACCAGTTGATATGGGCGGCAGAGGTCTTCACTCTTGCATTGAAAAAGTTTGCCTGCTTAGAGCAAAACTTGCTTAGAGGTATAATCAAGAAGAAGAATATCTTTTACACAAAATTCTATTTCCAAAATTCAGTCAGCTTTTTGGAAACAAATTCCATACAAATTCTGGATCAATTGCTTGGAAAATAATTAAAGATGGAGGAGTCTTTTTAAAGCCAATTGTTAGATGGGAGATAGCTAATGGCAATCTCATAAATGCCAACAATGACTTTTGGATACTTGATAAAAGCTTAAACAAATGGCCTTCCTTTGTTAATCCTCTGCTCACAGATGAGATTAATGTGGACAGATTTGTCTCAGGAAAAATTTGGAATATTGCAGAACTCAATGTATACTTTGGTAAAGATCTAGTGGATTTGATTTGTCAAATTCCAATCAATCCAAATCTTCACACTGACAACATGGATTTATTGTTTAAATTCTCTGGAAAATCAATTTCTAAACTAACTACTGAAACTTCACTTCAAATATCTAACCAAGCTGCTTATTGGAAATGGATAAAGAAGGCTAAGTTACTTCCTCGGGTTGAAGGATTTTGGTGGAGATTATTCAACAAAGCAATACCAACCTTTTATTTCCTTAGCTATAGAAGATTACAAATGCACAATGGTTGTCCAAGGAATTATAATATGCAAGAAGATGTTGAGCATGTGGTAACTAAATGTAGTAAGCTAGTAAGCATTTTTCAAAATCTGGAAAAATTGGGTTTTATTTTTTCCATATTCAATTCAATGGAGTATTGCTTGGATTGGATATCTCTTCAAAACTCTTGGACAACCAATTTATTTTGCAATGTAATATACTTTTCTTGGAAAGGTAGAAATAAATTGGTACATGAAGGAAATGATCACTCTCCTCTTTTCATTGCTTCTGAAGCTATTAGCCTAGCTTCGTATTCAGCTCACTATTATGGCTTTAAATCGAGTAAATGGGTTGCTAATCAGCATCATTTGCTGTTGAATATCCATTGGCATCCCCCTCCACTCGATTGGATAAAGGTTAATGTAGATGCATCTTTATTAAAATCTTACAAGGGGGGAATTGGAGGTGTTTTCCGGGACTGCAAATGCCAGTTCTTGTTGGCTTTTGGATAATCATGTATTCATTGGGATATTTCAAGACTTGAACTTCAAGCTATTCAAGCAATCAAAGGAGTAGTCAAAGATTGGATGCATAACTACAAAGGAATCATAATTGAAAGTGATAACTCCAACATCATCAAGCTTTTTCAATCGGTCTATTACAATGGTAAAAATGATTTGGATTTTCCTTTTTCAGATTTCCATAATGTCATTTTCAATTATATTGATAGAAATTGCAATAAATTAGCGGATCTATGTGCTAATTATGCAATCTTTAGCTCTTTCATTTGGGACGATTTAATGCTTCATAGGTTCCTTCCTTCTTATTTCTATATTAAAGGAGGAATATGACGGCATTGGATAGTTTTTTCTCTTTCATTTTTTTAATAATATTAAGGCATAGATTGCATTTTCCTCAAAAAAAAAAAATGAACAATGAATGTTAATGAAACCAACTCTAGTCCTTAGTGTGCTAAAGGTGTCATAGCTTAAGGGTTTGGTGAAAATATCTTCCAATTTTTTTTCAGCGGGTATATGACATAATTTTATATCTCCTTTGGCAACATGATCTTTAATGAAATGTTATATGATGTTTATATATGTAGTGCAGAAATATTGAATTGGATTTTTAGAAATGCATATGGAACTTGTGTTATCATACATGATTAGAATGGTCTCTATAAATAGTCCAAGGTTAATGATTTATTACTTTACTTATAGGACTTGAGTAACATAACTTCCTATTGCTATGTATTCCACCTCAGTAGTGGATAGAGCTACTGAGTTTTACATCCTAGTGCACTAAGAAACTAATGATTGCTCTATGAATTTGTAGGTTTTAGAAGTATTTTTTTTCCTATCCTTCACCCTTTATAGTATGTCTAAATATCTAATAATTTTGAATGAGGAACTATGTATATGATACCATATACCTAATTTTTGGGTGCCTTGAAGGTATCTAAGGATTCTCTTAACAGATATCATATGAGATTTTTTGATTTCAACTTGGAATATAGCACAAAGGCACACTAAACATAATATCAGTCTATTAGTAATTAAATACAAAAGAGATCATATTATCCCCCAATACTTCTATTTGATTTGCTGATTTTCTATTAGGATAATTATCTATTTGAATGGTAAAGCTCATGGGAGTATTAATTACTTTAACATCTTTCCATCTCATACTTATTTAGAATATCCTTAATATTTTTACTCTAACTTAGAAAAATACCATCAGCCTGTTGCGGATCTGTTTTCATGGCTTATGATTTTGATGATAGTAAACACTCTTATTTCTCTATGACTGCCTTATCTACTGACATTTCTGGTCCAAAAGATCAGACTTCTATTGGAACCAGCTCAAGATTGGGTAGACTAGATTTGAGTTAATCTATACCTTTTTCCTTTCTTGAGTCTTTTGTAATTGCTGTGGCTCCTGATGTTAAGTAACTTTGCACACATACACCTTGGAAGAATTTTTGACTGTTCCCTAGAGTTTACTATTTTTGGTAACACGTCCGGGACAATATTTATATTAGCCTGGACGATCGGTTCAAAAATAGAAACCCTTACTAGGGCATCATCCTTGTTAAGGTAGCCATCGTTAAACACATCATCCTGGATGATTTTGTATCGGCTAGGATGATAGGCTCAATGCAGAAAGAATTTGCTGCCAGATCTATTTAAGAATTGCTTATTTTTGAACATCTTCTCAGTGGATCGACCTGGCCTATCAGGATCGGCCTGGCCGATCCAGTATAATTTTTCTTAAATAAATCTGGCAATTAAGGAGAGAAATTAATGCTCATTTGCATGATCACATCAACCGGGCCAATCGCAGGATTGTCCGGGCTGATTTGACATCGGCTAGCTTCTTTTCAGGGTGATGTTCAGGACGATTTTCCTCATATTTGAACTAATCATCCAAGACGATATCCTATCAGCCTGGATGATATGACCAAAAATTGACTAATCATCCCTAACCGATCGGGTTGATTGAGCATAATTTACACTATTCGGCCAGGCCGATATTTATATTGGCCTGGACGATAAAGTTGGCAAGTTGCATTAATGAGCTCATTTTGACATCTTCTATTTAAGCTTTTGACTATGCACTTTTAAAAGTGTCTTTGGTAGCCATTGTAGCTTTGTTCTTTTTGGGGAAACTTGAAGAGAAAGCTTGAAAGGGAGTGAGGAGCGGGTGAAGTCTGAGAGAGGGAGAAGATCCTGTGAGGGGGGACTCAAGGGAGTATGGAGGGGGATTCCACATGGTTGCTCCGGCAGGGTTGTGTTACAAATCTATTTTCATAGCTTATGTTTTGATGATTGACAAACACTATTCCTCTTGGACTACTTGTTGCTTCTAACTTTTCAGGAATCGAAGATTGGACGAATAGACGAAGCCAGTTCAGGATTGTGTAGGTTTAGGGTTGAGTCAGTCTGTACTTTTGTTTTTCACTTCTTGAGTCTACTTGTAATGGTCAAAGAGACTAATGCTAAGTAACCATACACACACACACTTGAGGACTTAGAATTTCTGTTTTTACTCATATCAGCCAGGACGATATTTACATCGTCCTGGACGATCAGGCTTAAAACAGAAAGTTTAAATAAGGATTCTTAATTAAGGTAGCCGTCATTAACATATCGGCCTGGACGATACGTGTATCGGCCAGGACGATAAGCTCAAAATAGAAAGAAATTGCCGCCATAGATAATTAAGGTATAATGCATTTTTAAATTATCGGCCAGGACGATCATTAATCGACTTGGACGAAATTCTCAAATTATGCCTTAATTGATCAGGAAATCAAGGAAGTAATTAAGGATGATTGATACAATCATATCGTTCTGGATGATCGCAGGATCGGCCAAAATGATCCATTCAAAAACCTTAAGTTACTTCAGGACAATAAATATCGGCCAGCTCGAATTCAGGGCGATGCTCTGGATGATTTTTCCTCTGATTTGAACTGATCGGCCAGGACTATCGTTAGATCGGCCTGGATGATCAAGCCAATTTTAAATCGTCCAAGCTTGCATTCAGGGCGATGCTCTGGCCGATCTTTTGAGATTTGTACTGATCGGCCAGGACGATGTCCATATCGGCCTGGACGATATTGTCGGCAACTTGCAATTAATGAGCTCCTTTGAAGCTCTTGTAATATCAAGATCTGCTCCAGTATCGTCCAGGACGATCTGGGATCGTCCTGGGACGATCAGTGGAAATCAGCTCCAGATTTTGCCCAGTTTTGCTCCAGGTAATTTTCTGCAGGCATCGTCCAGGCCGATTGGAGACATCGGCCAGGCCGATCGGCACTGTAGAAAATATCGTCCATGCTATAGCCCTGAAGGGAGACCAGGCCGATCCTTTTGGTCGGATCGTCCCGGGACGATGCTGCGATCGGCCGGGCCGATCTGTGTATTATAAAGCTGATTTCAGTCGTTTTGAAGAGAGAGAAAATCAAAAATAAATATCTGATTTTTCTGAGGAGAGAGAAAGTCGAGGGCATTTGTGGAAAAGTGGATTTTCGGACGACGCGGAGCCGTTTTCGATCGAAGTGACTGTTGAGGAAATTGCTGTGCTCGAGGTAAGGCACAATCCGACTTTCTAAATTTTCAGAACCGTCGTGTTTGGCGGTATTTTCTGTCCGGATTTTGTTTCCGTTAGCGATTTTCGTCCGTATCTTTTGAACGGTTCAGTTTTTACCGCGTAACTTTCTGTATATTGTTGACGTGCCGAGTGTGCACATTTTGGTTATTTTCTGAAGATTTTCGTCCGGGTATTTTTGATTCGACTGTGTTTTTAGTCGACCGGATTTTTCTGTGAAATTGGAATTTATCTGTGCAGTAGAATAAAGGTTCTGAAATGTTGATATCTGTATTCTGTGCGAATTCGGTAAATTTTCTTTGCAGGAATTTTTGTGTAAATTCCGTATACTGCCGTTGTGCTGCCCGATTTTTGGGTAATTTCTGAATTGTCCGGATTTCTTCTGAATTGAAATGCTATGTGTATAAGCTATAAAAAGGGAGTTATAAGGGGCCTGGATCCTATGAGATTCAGTTAGTGAAACGGGAAATCTGAAATGAGCTCAATCTGAAATCTGATATCTGTTCTGTTCCGGATCCGATGAATTCTGTTTTGGTGCTATAAGCACATCTGTTTTGGTGCCGTGAGCACAAAGGGAGACATAAGGGGCCTGAATCCTATGAGATTCAGTCAGTGTCTGGGAAGGGAGGCATAAGGGGCCGGAATCCGTAGAGATTCCGTCAGTGTCAGGGCATTTAGCTATATGTATCTGTACTATTTTCTGTATCTGTTCTGTCCTGTACGAAATTGTGATTATGACATGATATGATCCGTACGATTCTGATTTCTGTTTCTGACTCTGTTGATTTGTTCTGTTCTGATACGATCTGTACGACTCTGATGCGATCTGATGTCTGTCCGTAAGTTTTGATTTCCGATTCTGTTCCGACTTCTGATCTGATTTCTGTCTGATAAGTTTGGTTTTGTTTTCTGAGAATTTAGATTGGAGGTTTGTTGCTTTGCTGAGCTGTTGAGCTCACCCTTGCTTTCTGGTGGTTTTCAGGTTCTGGGAAGGGCAAGGAAGTCCAGGATTAGATTTCAGAGTCTGATCAGATTAGATACTTTTGTACTTTTGATTTTTGTACAGTCATGGCTTTCCTGTTCTGTCTTTCTTTCTGTTGAAAGCCATGTACTGTTCTGTAGATGATTATTTTGAGGAAATGAAAAGATAGATGTTTTGTTCCGCTGCATTTGATGTTTTTAGTAGCTCTGTTGTTCTGTGTGTTTCTGTTGAGTTAAGAATTTGGAAGATCAGTTCAGTAACCTAATCCAAAGCCAGATCCTGGTTAGCTATTCTCCGTCGCGATCCGGCGCGGGCGGGATCCGTCTCGTCTCGGGTCGGGTCGTGACAAGCTTTTTGGTATCAGAGCACTGGTTTTGGAAACAGGTTGGATTGTAAAACAGAGCTTTAGGAAGTGATCAGTGAGTCTGTCTGGGAGGTAGTTTTGGGTCGTTTGGCTTTTTATTGTGTTATTTTGTGTTGTTTTGTGATAGTTTTCCGGATTTTCTGGATTTTTCTGTATGGATCAGCCAGACCCAGACATGACAGACGGTCAGAGTGACGATCAGGCAGCACCAGTGGGGAGTACAGCCCCAGTGGTCGGTGCTGATACGCTTTCACAGTTTGCTTCACTTGTTGCTCAGATGATGAGCGAGACTCAGAGCAGAGCTTCGACTGTTAGATCTGAGGACATTGATCGACACCTGCAGTTATTTTTGAGGTTGAAGCCTCCGAGGTTTGAGGGCGCTGTTGAGCCCAGAGCAGCCGAGGAGTGGCTGAGGAGATTGGAGAAGACTTTTGACGGGATGCAGTGTCCTGCAGACAGGAAAGTTCCGTTAGCTGTTTTTCTGTTGGACGGAGAGGCTGAGCACTGGTGGGATGGCCAGCAAGCAGCCAGATTTCAGGGCAGACTGAACTCTTTGATTACTTGGGAAGAGTTCACTGAGGTATTCAGAGATTGGTTTGTTCCCCCTTCTGCACGACAGCAGATGCAGGAGAGTTTTCTGAGACTTGTTCAGGGGAGCAAGACGGTGATGCAGTACGAGGCTGAGTTTACTGCATTAGCCAGGTACGCTCCGCAGCTGGTTAGCACGTCTGCTGAGAGGTGCTACAGATTTCTGAGAGGCTTACGAGACACTTTGAGGCAGCCTCTGATACCGTTCCGGATTACTGATTTCTCTGAGCTTGTGGAGCGAGCTCGTCTGATTGAGAATGATATGACGGCTACTCAGCAGCGGTGGACTGCGAGTAGGAAGAGGTTTGGAGGAGAGACATCTGGCAGTGGTTCCTCTGGGAAGAGGAGATTTGTTCCTGGATCTGGATCTGGAGATTCCAGGAAGAGCGGAGGATCGTCTGGTACTGCTACCAGTACGACTAGTTCTGGATCTGTCAGTACGGCACCTGTGTGCCAGAGTTGTGGACGGCGACACCATGGCCAGTGCTACAGGATAGCTGGTCTTTGTTTCAGATGTGGTCAGCCGGGACATAGGATTGCAGAATGTCCACAGATGGGATATGAGCAGCGATCTGAGGGCTTTGTCAGACCTGTTGGTTCAGCAGCAGGAAGACCGAGGACTGTTCCTCCTCGCCCTGAGGGATTTGCTGGTAGAGGTGGTGGTTCTAGTTCTGCACCGCGGAGACCACCTACGATTCAGAGGGAGCAGAGTAGTTCTGTTGCTTCAGCTCCTGTTCCAGTTCAGCCACGAGTTTACAGTCTGAGTCAGCAGGAGGCTCGTGATGCTCCGGATGTTGTGACAGGTATGGTTTACATTTCTGATCAGCCCTGTCGTGTTTTGTTTGATTCTGGAGCGAGTCATTCTTTTCTGTCCGAGCATTGTTTTGAGATTTTACATTTGGATTCGATGGTTTTACCGGTTTCTTTGTCTGTGATTTTACCGGCTGGGAATCCTTTGATTGCTCGACAGTTTTGTTTGTGTGAGATCGAGATTTCTGGCAAGAAGTGGAAATCGAGTTTGATTCGATTGCCGATTTCTTCGTATGATGTGATTCTGGGCATGGATTGGCTGAGTCAGTATGAGGCCCAGATAGACTGTCTGAAGAAGCAAGTGAGTTTGCTTATGGCTGGAGAGAGAGTTGTATTTCAGGGATTACGAGGTGTTCTCTCCAGTCTGGTTTCTGTGTTGGAGGTGAGCAGGATGTGGAAGAAAGGATGTCCGGTATTTTTGGCTTCGGTGCGGGATCTGAACCTGGAGGTTGGTTCTGTTTCTGAGATCCCTGTGGTACGGGAGTTTGCTGATGTTTTTCCTGAGGAGTTGGTTGGTTTACCTCCGGATAGAGATGTGGAGTTCTCTATCGATGTTTTTCCGGGTACAGCTCCGATATCGAAAGCTCCGTACAGGATGGCACCGAAAGAACTTTCTGAGTTGAAAGTTCAGCTTCAGGAGTTGGTTGACAGAGGTTTTGTACGTCCTAGTGTTTCGCCCTGGGGAGCACCTGTTCTGTTTGTGAAGAAGAAGGACGGTACACTCCGTATGTGTATTGATTACAGAGATTTGAACAAGGTCACGATCAAGAACAAGTACCCTTTGCCTCGGATTGACGACTTGTTTGATCAACTTTCCGGATCTTCGGTATTTTCGAAGATTGATTTGCGATCCGGATACTATCAGGTGAAGGTGAAGGAAACTGATGTGGTGAAGACTGCTTTCAGTACTCGGTACGGGCACTACGAGTTTTTGGTTATGCCTTTTGGGGTAACCAATGCGCCTGCGATTTTCATGGATTTGATGAACCGAGTATTCAGGGAGTATTTGGATCAGTTTGTGATCGTCTTCATTGACGATATTCTGGTATATTCTGCATCTGAGGATGAGCATGCCAGACATTTGAGGATTGTGTTGGAGACTTTGAGGAGGCATCAGCTGTATGCCAAGTTCTCTAAGTGTGAGTTCTGGCTGAAGAGCATTTCTTTTCTGGGGCATGTGATTAGCGGAGAAGGCATTTCTGTAGATCCCCAGAAGATTCAGGCTGTTGCTGATTGGCCAAGGCCGACTACGGTATTTGAGGTACGTAGTTTCTTGGGTATGGCCGGATATTATAGGAAGTTTGTGAAAGGATTTTCACAGATTTCGACTCCTCTGACGAGACTGACTCAGAAGTCAGTACCTTTTGTTTGGACACCGGAGTGTGAAGCTAGTTTCCAGAGATTGAAGGAGTGTTTGACTTCAGCTCCAGTGTTGGCACTTCCGTCAGGTACGGAGGGTTTCCAGGTGTTCAGTGATGCTTCACTGAAAGGATTGGGTTGTGTTCTGATGCAGCATGGTCAGGTAATTGCTTATGCTTCGAGACAGTTGAAACCACATGAAAAGAATTACCCGACGCATGATCTGGAGTTAGCTGCAGTTGTTTTTGCTTTGAAGATTTGGCGTCATTACCTGTATGGCGTCAGATGTGAGATCTTTACTGATCATAAGAGCCTGAAGTATATTTTTACTCAGAAGGGTCTGAATCTGAGACAGAGGAGGTGGCTCGAGTTGATCAAGGACTACGATTTGACTATTCAGTATCAGCCTGGGAAGGCGAATGTGGTAGCGGACGCTCTGAGCAGGAAGTCTTCTGGATTCTCAGGTATTCAGCTTACCTGTGATGACTTTCTGATTCGTGATTTGGAGAGATTGCAGTTGGAGGTGGTTTCCTCCAGTGATTTGGAGTTGGCTCAGATGAGTATTCAGTCTTCTTTGGAAGCACGGATTCAAGAAGCCCAGAAGTCAGATTCTGACTATTCGAAGTTGATAGCTCAGATTGGATCTGGTAAGACTCCTGAACTTCGAATTTCTGATTCTGGTGTTATTTTCTGTAAGAACAGGTTGTGGGTACCTGTGTTTGGAGACTTGAGGCAGGAGATTCTGTACGAATCTCATCATTCTGGCTACACTGTTCATCCAGGCAGTGGTAAGATGTACGCTGACATGAAGCTTTTGTTTTGGTGGCCTGGGATGAAGAAAGATGTGGTAGAGTTTGTGTCGAGATGCGAAGCCTGTCAGTTGGTGAAGGCAGAGCATCAGCGACCAGGTGGACTGTTGCAGTCGTTGCCTATCCCTGAGTGGAAATGGGAGGAGGTAACGATGGATTTTGCGATGGGTTTTCCTCGATCTAGACAAGGACATGATGCCATTTGGGTGGTTGTAGATCGATTGACCAAGTCAGCCCATTTTCTTCCGATCAGACAGACGGATTCAGTTGATCGATTGGCACAGATTTATGTGAAGGAAATAGTCAGATTGCACGGTGTGCCTCGTGTGATCGTATCTGATCGAGATGGACGCTTTACTTCCAGACTTTGGAAAGGCATTCAGCAAGGCTTGGGTACGAAACTGCATTTCAGTACAGCCTTTCATCCTCAGACCGACGGACAGTCTGAGAGGACGATTCAGGTACTGGAAGATCTGTTGAGACTTTGTGTTCTGGACTTTAGCGGAAGCTGGGAAGATCATATTCCGCTGATTGAGTTTGCTTATAACAACAGTTTTCAGTCCAGTATCGGTATGGCACCGTACGAGGCTTTGTATGGCAGGAAGTGTCGTACTCCTTTGACGCTGACGGAGGTCGGAGATAGACAGGCTTTGGGGGCCACTTTTGCTGATGAAACTGCTCAGAAGATCAATTTGATAAGAGAAAGATTGAAAGCCGCTCAAGATCGTCAGCAGAAGTATTACAATCAGAAGCACAGATTTGTTGAATTTCAGGTCGGTGACTTTGTGTATGTCAAAGTCAGCCCGATGAAAGGTGTGAGCAGATTTGGTCAGGTAAGCAAGCTTAGTCCAAGGTATGTTGGACCATTTGAGATTTTGGAAAGAATTGGAAAATCTGCTTATCGCCTATTGCTTTCTGAATCTATGCCGGATGTGCATAATGTGTTTCACGTATCCACTCTGAGGAAGTGGGTTTCAGACTCTGGGAAGAAGTTGTCAGCTGATGAGGTTGAGATTCAGGAGAATCTGGCGTACAAGGAAGAGCCAGAGCTTATTTTGGCGTACGACGTCCGAAAGTTAAGAAATAAAGAGATTCCGATGGTTAAAGTCCAGTGGAAGCACCGGACTGCACGGGAAGCAACTTGGGAGAAGGAGTCTGATATGAGACGGTCGTACCCGTACTTGTTTTGACTGAGTTTGGACTGGATAATGTCGAGGACGACATTTTTCTGAGTTGGGGAGATTGTAATATCAAGATCTGCTCCAGTATCGTCCAGGACGATCTGGGATCGTCCTGGGACGATCAGTGGAAATCAGCTCCAGATTTTGCCCAGTTTTGCTCCAGGTAATTTTCTGCAGGCATCGTCCAGGCCGATTGGAGACATCGGCCAGGCCGATCGGCACTGTAGAAAATATCGTCCATGCTATAGCCCTGAAGGGAGACCAGGCCGATCCTTTTGGTCGGATCGTCCCGGGACGATGCTGCGATCGGCCGGGCCGATCTGTGTATTATAAAGCTGATTTCAGTCGTTTTGAAGAGAGAGAAAATCAAAAATAAATATCTGATTTTTCTGAGGAGAGAGAAAGTCGAGGGCATTTGTGGAAAAGTGGATTTTCGGACGACGCGGAGCCGTTTTCGATCGAAGTGACTGTTGAGGAAATTGCTGTGCTCGAGGTAAGGCACAATCCGACTTTCTAAATTTTCAGAACCGTCGTGTTTGGCGGTATTTTCTGTCCGGATTTTGTTTCCGTTAGCGATTTTCGTCCGTATCTTTTGAACGGTTCAGTTTTTACCGCGTAACTTTCTGTATATTGTTGACGTGCCGAGTGTGCACATTTTGGTTATTTTCTGAAGATTTTCGTCCGGGTATTTTTGATTCGACTGTGTTTTTAGTCGACCGGATTTTTCTGTGAAATTGGAATTTATCTGTGCAGTAGAATAAAGGTTCTGAAATGTTGATATCTGTATTCTGTGCGAATTCGGTAAATTTTCTTTGCAGGAATTTTTGTGTAAATTCCGTATACTGCCGTTGCGCTGTCCGATTTTTGGGTAATTTCTGAATTGTCCGGATTTCTTCTGAATTGAAATGCTATGTGTATAAGCTATAAAAAGGGAGTTATAAGGGGCCTGGATCCTATGAGATTCAGTTAGTGAAACGGGAAATCTGAAATGAGCTCAATCTGAAATCTGATATCTGTTCTGTTCCGGATCCGATGAATTCTGTTTTGGTGCTATAAGCACATCTGTTTTGGTGCCGTGAGCACAAAGGGAGACATAAGGGGCCTGAATCCTATGAGATTCAGTCAGTGTCTGGGAAGGGAGGCATAAGGGGCCGGAATCCGTAGAGATTCCGTCAGTGTCAGGGCATTTAGCTATATGTATCTGTACTATTTTCTGTATCTGTTCTGTCCTGTACGAAATTGTGATTATGACATGATATGATCCGTACGATTCTTATTTCTGTTTCTGACTCTGTTGATTTGTTCTGTTCTGATACGATCTGTACGACTCTGATGCGATCTGATGTCTGTCCGTAAGTTTTGATTTCCGATTCTGTTCCGACTTCTGATCTGATTTCTGTCTGATAAGTTTGGTTTTGTTTTCTGAGAATTTAGATTGGAGGTTTGTTGCTTTGCTGAGCTGTTGAGCTCACCCTTGCTTTCTGGTGGTTTTCAGGTTCTGGGAAGGGCAAGGAAGTCCAGGATTAGATTTCAGAGTCTGATCAGATTAGGTACTTTTGTACTTTTGATTTTTGTACAGTCATGGCTTTCCTGTTCTGTCTTTCTTTCTGTTGAAAGCCATGTACTGTTCTGTAGATGATTATTTTGAGGAAATGAAAAGATAGATGTTTTGTTCCGCTGCATTTGATGTTTTTAGTAGCTCTGTTGTTCTGTGTGTTTCTGTTGAGTTAAGAATTTGGAAGATCAGTTCAGTAACCTAATCCAAAGCCAGATCCTGGTTAGCTATTCTCCGTCGCGATCCGGCGCGGGCGGGATCCGTCTCGTCTCGGGTCGGGTCGTGACAGCTCTTCTATTTAAGAGCTCTTGTTTAACATTTTAAAAACCTTTGGCTGCTGCCTTGACCTGAGAAGGCCTTGAGGAGAGAAAGAGAGAGAGGGAGAGAGAGATAGAGGATCTTGTGAGGGGGAGCTTGTGAGGGGATTCACAAGGGTTGCTTCAAGGATCGCTCTGCTTCTTCTTCGTCTAGAGTTTCTCGTCCGTGGAAGGGTCGGTAGAGGTAAGGAGTTAGCTTTTGGTTGTAGTTCTCTGCCAGCTTCAAGAGGAAGCAAAAGAAGGTAGGTTCTCTGCCTTGCCGGGGTGGCAAAAAGGACGTGCTTTGTAAAGGCTTCTCCGCCTAGTTGTGGGGGCTAAAGGAGAGTCACGTTTGTAGTGCAATACTCGGAGGGCGCCTCCGGGGAGTGGACGTTAGTCGAGTTGACCGAACCACTATAAATCTCTGTGTTCTTATTTTCTTGCTTCCGCACTTTTATTTCCGTATTATTTTTCTCGTGGTGTGATTTTGGTTTATGTGATTTTTATTCTTTGTGAAAAGAAATTTTTAAAATACCAATTCACCCCCCCCTCTTGGTTAGCTTAGGCCAGTTCTATAGGGCTTAACATCCCTAACGAACTTTCAGCTTGCACCTTAATACTGTCAGATTCAAGGCTTATCTTGAAGGAAGTTCACAGAAGAAGAAGATCTCTTTGGTGTCAAAGGACCTAGTACCGGGGAAGGTAGAAGTGATTTTATAAGGGCTTCTCCGCCTAGCTGTGGGGGCTAAAGGAGAGACACTTAGTTTAGTGAAATACTTGGAGGGTGCCTCCAAGGAGTGGACGTAGGTCAAGGTTTGACTGAACCACTATAAATCTGTTGTGTTCTTTCCTTTATTATTTTTGCATTTATTTTTCCGCACTTTGGTTTTCGTAGTGGTGAATCTTGATTCTGGTTTTAAGATTGTGTTTGTTTTAATTACCAATTCACCTCTCTCTTAATTATCCTTGGGCCAGTTCATAAGGGGCCTAACATCCCTAATAAACTTTCACATTCTTTTGCTTTACGCTTAATCTAGGAAAATATGCCAGCTCTCCCATCATACTTATCTCAAACTCTCAACTCATGGTTTCTAAAAAATCTAACAAAGATTTTTATTTGTTTCAAATATCATATCATCCACATAATTTTGAATAATGAGTAGATCATCATACCTTCTTTCGGAATAGGGCAATATCTATACTACCCTTAACAAAATATCTATTTAGGTGAAATGTACTAAGCCTTTCATACCTTGTCCTAAGTAATTGCTTCAACCCATACAACCTTTTTAATTTGTACACATGACATATAAAGGTTGAATTTTTAGATCCAAGGGTTGTTATACGTAAATATCTTTCTTGATAACCCTATTAGGAAATCAATCTTTATATCTATTTGATACAACTTGAAACCTCTAAAGTAAGCGAAAGCTAACAACACTCTTATGGCTTCTAACTTAGCTACAATGGAAAAGGTTTCCTCAAAATTAATGCCTTCATTTTGATTATACCCATTAGCTGCTAATTTGGCTTTATTTCTAATCACTATTTAAAAATTATTCATTTTATTTTTGAATACTCACTTGGTACCTACTACACTCGTCCTTGGGTTTTCTAATCAACTCCTATATATCATTCTTAACATATTGGTTTAACTCTTCATGCATAACTAGGATCTTGAATTTGTTGATAGGACATGATCTACACTTGTGGGTTCTACGATAAAGATGAATGCAAAATGATTAACCTCCTTTCTAAGTCCATGCATAGTTTTACTTCCTACATATGGATCTCGTAAGATGAGCTATCTTGGATGACTAGATAAGTATCTCCATTCTCTAAGCAATGACTTATGAGATTCTTCTCTATCTCCTAGGTCAACAAATTCTACTCATTAGATAGCTTCTACCTCCTCTTCTTCTTCTAACTAAGGCTTACCAGATTTATCATATTCATTAAATACCACATTGGTTGACTCCTCTATAACAAAAGTCCTTTCCATTAAAGACCCTATAAACTTTAACTATAGAGTAATAATGTAAGAAGACTCCATCATATTTGGGATCAAATTTTCCTAGAGCAGATTTTCTATTTATAATAATAAAACACTAACATCCAAAGACATGAAGGTGTGAAAGATTGTGTGTCGTTACCTTAAGTAGCTCATAGGGTGTCTTATTGAGTTTTGAACTAACATTTACTCTATTCAAAACATAACAAGTAGTATTCACTACTTTTGCCAAAAAAATCTAGTAGAGAATATTTAGCTTATAGTATGATATGAGCTTTAAGTAAGGTTTTTTTTTCAGCTATTCCATTCTACTAAGAGGTCCTAGGGACAAAAAAGTTATGTTCAATTCCTAGCTCCTTACAAAAAGATTTAAACTTATCATTCTCCAATTCTTCACCACGATCAGTATGGATAGTAGATATTTCACATCCAAATTTTCATTGAATCCAAGTGGAGAACATTTTTAATTCCTCAAATGATTCACTTTTATGAGATAAGAATCTAACCATAGTTAATCTAGAGTAATCATCAACTATTATACATCCAAAGTTTTTCCACCTATGTTGACTACATTAATAGGCACAACAAGTCCATATACAAGATCTCTAGTGATAGATAGGTGGTTATGTCCTTAATGGAATGAAGTGATGATTTGAATTATTTTCCTAAGTGGAAGGCATATTATAGGTGGTCCTTAGAGAATTCTAACTTGGGTATGCCTCTAACTAGGTCTTTCTGAGTTATTATCCTATGTGTCTTCATGCTTGTATGACCTAGTTACCTATGACATAGCCATGATTCATCAACAATAGTTTTTAAATGTAAAGAATGTGAATGATCAACACAAATCAATTCAAGTATATAAATATTTTTTATTCTTTTTCCTTCTAAAATAATGTTTTAATTTAAACTAATCAACATTTAGGAGATATAAATTTTATGTCTAACCTTTATCACACAGTTCACTAATACTAAGCAAGTTATGTTTCAATCAATCTACTAGTAAAATATTTTCAATAATAAAACATTTAGAGTTACCGGTCATACCTAAACCCATGTGATAAACTACTAAACACCCTCTATTCTTGTGCCATGAAGATCTGCTTTCAGGCACTATAAGCTCTCACTAAGCCTTTTGTGAGAGTATCCCTATAATGTCAATCAAGGGTTAGATTTGAGAACCCAAGTGAGTTTGGGTTCCACCTTATCTTTAATGGATGGAATAAATACATGTTATGCTGTGATACAAATAATTTTGGCCTTAGTACTAGATGTGTTATATGGTGTATAGTGCAAGTACAGGCTATGTGTTATACCATGCCACAAGAATAACACCTAACACCTAGAAATGGATTACTAACATAGGCGAGTGATAGTGCCTCTTTCTAGGTATATGAGATGCATGATATATTTTAGGGTTATATTATTGTACTAATATTGGCGGTGGTTTATTATTTTGAAGTGCATAAGCTTTTTATCTCAAAAATACATTTACACTCTCATAGCTTTCAACTTCAAGTTTTAATGCATGATCACTATGGTCATAATTTGTTTGCAAGTGTTTCTAATTCCTTAAATATATTTTCTAGCTCAACATGTTCTTTTTTTAAGGATTCATGAGATTCATTTAATTTAATATGCTTCTTATCGAGTTTATTAGATTCATCAAGTAAAGAAGCTTGCACTTTATCTAATAAAATGTGCTTGAATTTAAGATTATCGTGTTCTCTAACTAACAAATCATACTCAAATTTAGATAAAAATTTCAATATTCCAATTAGCATGCAATTTTTTTAGCTTCCTATATGAGTCATGAATTTTTCTAGAAATAGTAAATAGCACATCATAAGATAATTGAAATACCTCATCTTGATTAGAATGATTAAGATTATCATTTTCCATAAGGCACTAAACTTTTTGTCTCCTCCTCTAGTATGCATTTCGATGAATCTAAGGCAGAGTTTGCCTATAAGACCTACTTGAACTATCCAAGGAACACAAAGAGAAGGGGAGGGGGGGGGGGGGGGGTGAATTGGTGTTTCAAAAATTTCTTTTTAAAAAATGTCTTTTTGAAAGTTTAAATCGAATTCACCACTTATGTTCAAAGTCATATCTGGTAATGAAGAAGCTAATGATATGAAAAATCAAATGTTTTTTTTGTTTAGATTTTATAGAAAAATAAATATGACAATATATTTTTCTTCCTTTTTTATTTTTAGATTTTACTTCTTTCTCTTTTCTAATAAAACATAAATAAAAAGTAATCTGAATATTTTCAAGTCACATTTGTATAAAAGTAAATGTGCAAGAAATAAAAATGTACAAAATACTTTGCTAAAATGAAAAAAATAATGATCCCACTACAAATTTATAGTGATTTGGTCAGCCTTAACCTACATCCACTCCCCGGAGTCCTCTTCTCCAGGTACTGCATTAAACCTTTAGTGACTATCCTTTGGCTCCCATAATAAGGCGGAGAAGCCCTTATAAAATCACTTGCACCTTTCCATGGAGTGGCTGAGAACTTGAATCCTTTCTACCCTCCTAGTGAAGTAGAGAACTTGGAATACATTTTACCCTATTGGCGAGGAAAATAACCTTTAATCTTTTTCACCCTCCAAGTGAGGCAGAGAACCCAACAATCATTTGCCTTAAATAGTTTCTTCCCATAATGACCCAAGATCAATGTATTCGCTTGGAGGATCCAAGGTAAAAGCTTGCTTGGAGAAACCACATGAATCCCCTCACATTACTTCTCCCTCCCACACAACTTCTCCTTCTCACTCTCTAAACTCCAAGCCATATTAAGCACTCTAAAAAATTCTCTCAACATCCAAAGACTTCTTAAAATTCAATAAGAGTGTTTATATACAAGGCTTAAAAACTCTAAATATTTAATTCTACCATTTTGTTCATATAATATAATTTGGGTTCATATAATATAATTAGGTGAAAAACCTATTTTATTTAGTACAACTTAAATAGTTGTAGTATGATGTATTCAAACTTTGCATATTGATCATATAAAATGATCAATAGATTAATGTACGTTTCAATAAGTTAATTCATCTTAAGATTATACAGGATGAACTATAGGATGATTAAAAATTATCTCTACCAATCATCCATATGATCTACAACATATAGTAAGATTAGTTAAAAATCAAGGTTTCACCCAAGATGATCCCTGGGATGATCATTATTCATCTCTGCTAATCGTCCAATACAATATACATTATACTGTACGAACTGTCATATTTATTAAACCTTGATTTAATTAACTGATTAGATGGAATAATTTTGGTAAAAATTTAAATATTATAATATGTGAATTAGTTCATACAGTATGATCTTTTCATAATAAATATTAAAATACTTTTCTAAATCTGATTGATGGCTAGGGTTGTTGAGTTAAACTAATCATCCTGTATATTCGAGTTTATACAATATAATTAGTTAAAAATACTTAATTACTCAATTATCCATTTTAATTAATTTTCAAAATAATTGATTATACAATTTAATCAAGTTTGTAATATATGAGTAATTCAAAAATCTAAAATTTATTTTCTTGCTCCCCCATGTGTGTGTGCACGGTCACCAAGCTAGCATATAAGTTAGTAAACACAAAAGAAAAAAATGCACTACAATAATAAGAAAAATTAAGAGATAATCAATAATATTTATTATCATTAGAATCACGTGCTTGGGATCATGGATTATAATATCTACCTCTCAGGTCGACAATGATGTCATTTGATGCCATAGAATCTAATTTAAAAAAATTATTCATTTATCTTTTAATAAATAACAATCAGAGCTATCTTATATCGTATTTTAATAATAATAACAAAAATATAATCTATTATTTATTTTCATAAAAGTCATATACACTACTTAGGATATACATAATCATATTATAACTACCATATCCTGAGTATAAAATAATATCTAGAAAAAAAATAGAACTTGAAGAATCCTGACCAACTTCACACTCTTGCAATCCTGCCTTGACCTAAAATTATTTAACCACATAAAATGAGCTAAAAAAACTAGTAGGTCACCAAAACCTACAACTAAATTCAAAGCACAGTATAGGAGCAATATGCATGTGAAGGATTAAATCATGATTATAACATTCATATGATTATTGAATTAATGCATGTGGGATCCAAAAATTCGGCTCCAGCCTTCGCCTGACTGTTGCTTTTTTTTGGGGGGGGGGGGGGGAGTTTTAACAAATTAAGTTCCGGGGTTTATTTTGGAATGCATATGGGTTTGTAGATAAGACACTACCCAGAGATTTTGCCCTCATTTTATGAGGACTTTGTTGCAAATCTGTGTTTATGGATTAAACTTTTGATGATAGCAAACATTCATGATTTCATACGACTGCCTTGCCAACTAACTTTTCAGGTCCATAAGATTGAATGCAACTCAAGCCAGCTCAAGATCGGGTAGATTAGGTTGAGTCAGTCTATATTTTTTCCTTTCTTGAGTCAATTATAAAAGTGGTTCCTGATGCTAAGTAACCTTGCACACACAAACTTGAGGGGTTTTCCGAATTTTTCTGTTTTGAGTACATTAGCCTAGACGATGTTCATATCGGCCAGGACAGTTCAACTAAAAATAAAAACCCTAATTAGGGCATCCTGGTTAAGCAGACATCATTAAGCAAATAGTCCTTGACGATACTTTATCGGCTAAGACGATAGACTCAAATTAGAAAGAATTAGAGGCCATGATCAATTTAGGTATTCTTTATTTTAAAATATCGGCCAGGAAGATCTCCATATTAGCCTGGGCGATATAGCACAATTATGCCTAAATTAATCTGGTAATTATGGAAAGCAATTAAGGCTTATTGATATGGTCACATCGGTCGGGCCGATCGTAGAATCGTACGGGACGATGTCCTAGAAGATTGACATCGGCCAGCATCTATTCCAGGTGATATTCAGGATGATTGTACTGGAATTTTGAACTAATCAGCCAGGATGATATTATATCATCCTGGATGATGTAACCAATTTTCTTCCGATTGTCCCAAATCGTCTCGGCTGATTGAGCTTATTTTGTACTTATTAGCCAGGACGATATTCCTATCATCTTAGACGATAAAGTCGGTTTTTGAAATTCTATTTAAAGGACCCAAATTTTTTCATGCTCAAGACCTTGAGTACTACTGTATTGACCTGAGAGAGCCTTGGGAGAGGGAGGGAGAGAGAGAGAGAGAGAGAGAGAGAGAGAGAGAGAGGAACTTGTGAGGGGGAGTTTGTGAGAGGGATCATAAAGGTTGCTCCAAGCAAGGTTCCAAGTCTTCATCTCCATTCCTCATCCTTCGTCCTTGGGAGGTTCTTCGGAGGTCTACTTCAGCAAAATTCTGGGTTCTCTGCCCACTTCAGGAGGAAGCAAAAGGAGTCAGTTCTTTGCCGCACCAGAGTTGGTGAAAAGGAGTCTATTATAAACGCTTCTCCGCCTAGCTGTGAGAGCTAAAAGAGTGACACTTAGTTAGTGCAAAACTCGAAGGGTGCCTCCAAGGAGTGGACGTAAGTCAAGGATTGACCGAACCACTATAAATCAGGTGTGTTCTTTCCTTTATTATTTCTATATTTAATTTGTCACACGTTGTTTTCTTTATGGTGAATTGTGGTTTTAAGTTTTATGCTTTGATTGTAAGAAATATTTTTTAAATACCAATTCACCTCTCTCTTAATTAGCCTTGGGCCAGTTCATAAGGGCCTAACATCCCTAATGAACTTTCAAGTGGTATCAGAGAGGGATTCATAAAAACTAAGTTTAAAATTTTTTTGAATTTTTGATCCATGGCTAACAACAGAAATCGTAATACTGCAGAAGGATATTATATTACCTGACCACCTTTGTTTGACAATATTCCTTTTGATTTTTGGAAAACTTGCATGTTTACGTTTTTACAATCAATTGATTATCACATGTCTATGCTTATTAAGGATGGTTATACACCTCCAACTCGAAAATTGAATGGCGTTACTATTTCACTTCATTTTACTGAATAGACTCTAGATAATAGGGATTTAGCACAATTAAATGCAAAAATTTTGAACTATTTTTTTTATGCTTTGAAATCGGAAGATTACATGCATGTTTCCACTTGCACTACTGGC
Organism: Dendrobium nobile; assembly: GCA_022539455.1. Taxonomy (NCBI): domain Eukaryota; kingdom Viridiplantae; phylum Streptophyta; class Magnoliopsida; order Asparagales; family Orchidaceae; genus Dendrobium; species Dendrobium nobile. The sequence continues at coordinate 35,645,796 of CM039721.1, read as the reverse complement.
AAAGAAATTTAGGATAAATTGTGTATCACCTATGAAGGTACTAATGAAGTCAAGCAATCCCGTTTGAACATTCTCTTGCATGATTATGAACTTTTTCGTATGAAATCTCATGAATCAATTTCTAATATGTATACGAGATTTACTCATATTGTTACTTCTTTGCATGCCTTAGGAAGAGAACTTACTAACTATGAAAAAGTAAACAAAATTTTAAGTTGTTTGCCTTCCTCTTTTGATGCAAAAATTACTGCAATATCTGAATTTAAAGATTTAAATACATATTCGATCCATAACTTACTTGGTTCACTCATTGCTTACAAATAAGGGGTGAACTAAAGAAATCTTGATATAGGTGAGAAAAAGAAGGAGAAAACCATAGCACTGAAGGCTAATGAAATAAATTCAAATTCTTCTGGGTCTGAAAGCGATGAAGTTGCCTTCATTACTAGGCAATTCAAAAACTTTCTAAAGAAGAGTCACAAGCATTATCAGAATTGGAGAAAAGGTAAGGATAACAAAAATTTTAAAGGTTATTCTGATATTGTTTGTTTTGAATGCAGGAAGCCTGGACATGTCAGAGCTGATTGTCCCACACTTCAGGATCGCTCAAGCAAAAAAATGAATGAGGAGAAACCTAAGCTTAGAAAGGATAAGAAGCGAGCCTAAAAAACTTTCTAGGCAGAGTCTGCATCTGACTCATTTAAAACTGAACCTGAAGAGGAGACAATAAACTTGTGCTCAATGGCTGATGATTTTGAACAATATGACCAAGAAGAGGTATGCCAACCATCCTATGACCAATTGCTTAAAATATGTGAGAAAATCCACGCATCATATAGAAAACTTAAGAAAACTCACACTAGTTTGAAATTGGAGTTTTTAAATTTACAAAAAGAGCATGAAATTTTGAGTAAAGATCACTTCCAAATTGATAGCAATCACATGTCTCTGCTTGATGAATTTGATGATTTAAATAAAAAGCATTCTATATTAATAGTTGAGCATGATTCTATGAAAGATTCCTACACCTCGCTTGAATCTGATTTTAAAGCTTCTACTATAGAATATGAGCATAAAAAGCACTGTTTGGAGATTGATTTAGAAAATGCTCACTTAAGGTTTAAAGCTGAATTGGATGCATGTAAGAAAAATTATATGACACCCACATTTAATCAAAAGCCAATAACTAGGAAGTGGCATTATAACCCGAACCGATTAAGAAATCCTTTTCCTGGAGTTAGATGTTTTTCATGTGGCATGTTAGGACACATAGCACATACTTACACCATTCACCGTAGTACACATTGGGTATGGAGACCCAAATTGCATAATTCATTGCATAACACTCATGCATCACATTCTTATTTTCATAAGAACGAACCCAAACCTGTTTGGGTTCCTAAATCTAACATTTGATGATTTTGCAGGTGTGCTCTCACCGAAGACCTCGTGAGAGCATATGGTACTTAGGACTGCGGAGGCTCATGACTCTTAATTGCTTATTTCTGCTGCTTAATTAAATCTGAGTTACATGATTTTCTGATCAATTCTTTACTTTTTATTTAGTTTATTTCTTTCTCTACTTTTTGTCATTTTTATTTTTGTTATTTTCTACATGTTTCTTTTTGGATTATCGCTGAATTGATATTTTCTCCTTATTTTTATTTTTTGGAGATTTATAGTTAATGTTTTAACATCTCTAAATCAGTTAAAGGGAGAAACACTGTTGATGGTTTCCCTCCCTCTAACCTCTTTTAGTGGTATAATTTTCTTTTCTAAACAAAAGTCTATCTCAAATTAACTATTGGTTTTGAAATTAAGATCTTTTCTACCTTGCTTTAGTAATCTATCTTATATTTATAATATTCAAAGCTTTTAGATATCTTTCAAGTTAATTGAAATCTTGCCATTACATTTATCTTATAATTGCTAAAGTCTGCTTTGTGGTCTATTCTTCCTTATATTAGAGAGTGAGTTTGTCTTCTCTAATATCTGGAAGATCTACTCACAACTAAATATATTTTAAGAGTTATTAAAAAAAGGGATCTAGCTTACAAGAACAAAAAATAAAAAGGCCAATAATGTCAATAACAAAAAGATGTGCAATGACGCCAAATTAATAAAATATATACACAAAAGTGTATCAAAAATCAAAAGATGCACAAAGTGCGCCATTCAAATTGACAAGAGGCATAAAATGAGCCCACAAAAGATAAGCTTACCCCTCTTTCAAACTTTTAAAAGTTTAGAAGAATTCATGGGTTACTTGATATTTTCAAAGGCTTGATTTCAAATTCCATGATTGAGACAAATTGCTTTGGTATATTATTCTATAAAATATTTTCTTTGGAGCAAGTTTTGAACGGATCCTTTTTCTTTCCAATTAGTTTATTCTGATTTAGGGCTTTTATTTTCAATGGACAATTTTGCCCTGAAAGAAGTCCGAGCTAGGGTTAATAAGATCGGATATTCTACCATTTTCAGATTTCAACGTTGTTAACTCATTGATCTTAAAAATCCTTAAAATTTAATTATTTTGAGCATTTATCATATAGATGTCTTGCCAAAAAAAAAACTTGTTTATTTGCTAGTTTTTATACTTTTTTTCATGATTTAGCATTATTGTTCTTAGATGATTTTATTGTTTTTGGGACTTCTCTGATCATCTCCATCCTTCCTTTGAGTTCAAAATTTTTGTCACATCATTCTGGATGATACCTTTATCATCCTGGACAATATGTTCTTTTTTCATCAAAAACTCCATCTGCTGAATGTTCTGACTTTTCTGCACTCATCATCCTAGATGATCCTTTATCGTTCTCGATGATATGATCGTCCTCTGCTACAATCATCTTGATCATCCTGACCGATAACTTTTTTGTCCTAGAAAATACATTTATTAGTTATCAACCCGTCCGATGCACCTGTTCGTCCTGGACGATACACGTGTCAGAACGTTTAAAATCTATAATTTTTCTCGGGACGATCCATTTTTGGACAATCGTCCTGGATGATCCACTATTCATCCTAGACGATACACGTGGCGCATGATTTAAAACATTTTAAATTCAGTCGGTACGATCCATTATTGAACATCATCCTAGACGATCCACCTAATCAGCCTAGACGATCTGCTTTTTCAACGGTCGTCCGGTCTGACTCCTCAGGACGATCGTCTGTGCCTAATCATCCCGGATGAAATTTGATCATCCCGGATGATCAGACCGCCTTTTTGACCAATCGGACTGTTCACAATAATTGCACCGGATCGTCTTGGACGATCCTGTAATCGGCCTGGAAGCTCTGGCCAATTCTTTAAATAGAGCCCAAATTCAACCATTTTTTCTTCACACCTTCTCTTGGGTTTTCTACTTGCTGTTGCTTACTGTTTCCTTGCTTTTTTTTTTAATGGCTGGCAAAAAGCATGCTCGTCAGACATCTGGCAGCTCCTCGAGGGGCACACTGGACCCTCATTTTCAAGAGGCAGACGATCAGGCTGCCTACCATCGTTACAAAGAGTGCGGCATTACTCTCTCCCGAATAATTAATCCAGCCTATCTCTCCTATTTGGTACTAGATCTTTTCACTCACATTTCTCTTTTCTTTATTCTCACCCTCAAAGTCCCCTTTAGTTCTTAACTTCTTTTTGAATTTTTTGCAAACCTCCGCATAAATTCTTCCTACACTGCTCTCACCTCTTATGTGAATCGACATCCTATCGAGATCACATATCAAGATTGTGCTGAACTGTTGTAGCTGTCCACTAATAGGGATAAGCTGCATACCCTTGTCTTTGATCCTGACTTTGACTGGTCCACTGCAAATCACTTTCTTTGCCACACCAACGCACACTTTCATGTTGGAGAGACTAGCTCTTTACTCAAAGATGCTAGGACAATCCAGTATGTCCTTCACACTTATATTATTCCAAAAGCTGGGGACCAAGTCCACATCACTCCACTTCTTTCCCTTACTAACTTTTACATTCTGGCCCATAAAGAATTCAATGCCACAGACCTGATCTTTCATTACATCGAGTATTTGACTACCATTCGAGATCCAGGTCATATAAGAAAGTCCATTCTTGCTCTAGGACACATCATTGCATATGTTCTAGAATCTAAATACTATCTTCAATATCCTGCTCCTCCCGACCTTCAACCACCCGTCTACTCAAATAATTCCTTCAACACCCTTCACAGTACTCATCTCCATCCAGGGGATGGGGAAGCTCAAGGGGCCAAGGAAAAGGAGGCTCCCGCTCCAGCTCCTATTCTTGAATCTGTTTCTCTCAGCTAGCACTCTCAGTTGGATCAGTTGGTGGAGAGATTTGATCAATTTGAGACTTGTTTGGATGCCTATGTTACACACCAGTAGCAGTAGCCGACCAGGACATGGCTTGGTTTGGGGCACAGTTTGTTATGCCCTCCAGTTACTTTCAGTAGTCACCACCACCACCACCTCCGTCTAATGATCAGGATCGCTCATTTTTTTAGTTTTAGTGTCTATTTTATGTAGTTTATTTTTCTTATATTTTGTTTTAGTTATGTTTTTGTATTTATATTTTGTTGTGTTTCCCTCCCTTTTGTGATGTCAAAAGGGGGAGTAGTCTGATGTATCTTGTATTTTGAATTCTGGAACTTAGTGAACTGCTTTTTTTGTCATTGTTTTTACTGAACTGCCATAACTGCTTGGAATTCTATGCTTGTGTTTTCCATCATCAAAAACGGGGAGATTGTTACAAATCGGAGTTTATGAATTAGACTTTTGATGATAGCAAACATTCATGATTTCCTACGACTACCTTGCCTACTAACTTTTTAGGTCGACAAGATCGAATGCAACTCAAGCCAGCTCAAGATCGGGTAGATTAGGTTGAGTCAAGTCTGTATTTTTTCCTTTGTTAAGTCAATTATAAAAGTGGTTCCTGATGCTAAGTAACCTTGCATACACACACTTGAGGGGTTTTTTTGAATTTTTCTATTTTGAGTACATCGGCCTGGACGATGTTCATATCAGCCAGGATGATTCAACTAAAAATAAAAACCCTAATTAGGGCATCCTGGTTAAGCAGCCATCATTAATCAAATCATCCTGGATGATACTTTATTGTCCAGGATGATAGGCTCAAACCATAAAGAATCAGCCACCATGATCAATTTAGGTATTCTTTATTTTAAAATATCGGCCAGGATGATCTCCATATCGGCCTAGACAATACAACAAAATATGCCTACATTAATCTGGCAATTATGGAAAGCAATTAATACTGATTAATACGATCACATCGGCCGGGCCGATCGTATAATCGTCTGGGATGATGTCCTAGATGATTGACATCGGCCAGCATCTATTCCGGGCGATGTTCAGGATGATTGTACTCAAATTTGAACTAATCATCCAGGACAATATTATCATCCTAGACGATGTAACTAATTTTCTTCTGATCGTCCCAAATCGTCCTGGATGATTGAGCTTACTTTGTATTGATCGGCCAGGATGATATTCCTATTATCCTGGATGATAAAGTCGATTCTTAAAATTCTATTTAAAAGACCCAAATTTTCTCATGCTCAAGACCTTGAGTGCTGCTGTCTTGACCTGAGAGAGCCTTGGGAGAGGGAGAAGAGAGAGAGAGAGAAACTTGTGAGGGGAAGTTTGTGACAGGGATCACAAAGGTTGCTCCAAGCAAGGTTCCAAGTCATCATCTCCGTTCCACATCCTTCAACCTTGGGAGGTCCCCAAGCTAAAGAAGTTGGCGGAGCTAAAGGAGAGACACTTAGTTAGTGCAATACTCGGAGGGTGCCTCCGAGGAGTGGTCGTAGGTCAAGGATTGACCGAACCACTATAAATCTGGTGTGTTCTTTCCTTTATTATTTTTGCATTTAATTTCCGCACGTTGTTTTCTTTATGGTGAATTGTGGTTTTAAGTTTTGTGCTTTGATTGTAAGAAAATTTTTTAAAATACCAATTCACCTCTCTCTTAATTAGCCTTAGACCAGTTCATAAGTGCCTAACATCCCTAACAAACTTTCAGACTTTATGATCTGAGTTATGGTTTCCTATAGCGCAAGCCCCTATAGTTAATTACCCCTCCCAATCATGAGAGGAACTTTCGATTAAGGCTAGTCGTCAATCAAATGGATATAAATATGTGTTATCCAGTATATAGTAGCAGCAATGGGCGTAAAGATTTGAAAAGTTAGATTTGGAAATTTGATAATTAAAATGTTGAAATTGTACCATTTTGAACTTAAAGCATATGGTGGGAGAATGGATAATAGAACCAATCAAGATCCCATGGTTCTATCATCCTGGTCCATCGTGGTCCCTAGTCTTCTTTGTTAGAAGAGGTAATCGACCTAACTTGACATAAGGATCCTTTTCGGCAACCATAAGGTTCTTCGTCTAAAGGAACCTTGTAGACTTGGGGGAATATTTATCTAAGGGGAAAATTTTGAATCCACCTTAGCAAATAAAGGGTTTTGTGCCCTATCGATCATATCCTAATAATTCATATCTCAAGGATTTAATGCCACTAAGGAACATATTGGCTCTGGCCATAACTGATATTTTGTGGTGCCATTTCACGGTAAAACCACTCTGTTCAGAGGGCCTCGGGTCTTAACGTTTATCCTGTGGTGCCAATTGGCAATAAAATTGCCAGTAAAAGGATATGTACCACATCCTTATTAGTAGGATATTATTTTAGAATGGATCCTAGTCATATTTTTGACTAGGCATTAACTCTTTGTGAGATGAAATAAATTTTAATTTGTTCACCTCGATAAACTATTGCGGAGGGTGGATGGATTTTACTTTAAATATTGATGGATTTATTTCAATTTTAAATATTTTGGGCTTTAATAATTCTTGGGATTTTGGATTTTGGGGATATTTGAGATGACATTTTAAATGTTTGGAATTAACCCATTAGATTGAGATTTGCATTCAACACAGTCATCATCTAGGTGAATGGGGTTATTTTCCATTTGAGGATTAAACCTTGTCAACTATATCGAGCTGTTGACTAAGGATTGGATTTTTTAGGCTTCATATCTTTGTTAGTGAATTCTCATTATTATAGACCTTGAAGGCCTAATACGAATATATTAAAATAAATATGTTGGTCATCATAACTGTATATTTACTTGATGTTTCAAATCCTGTCGACTCATATTGATCCACATAGAAGGATCATGTTCAAACTTGAATTTACTTATCGATCCATGCAGTATCCCTAGATGGCATATATATATTTATAACACACTCATTGGGGCCCATGCGGGCATTTGAAGGCATTTTATGATTATTTAATTGACCTTGTCGACTCTTACTTACCTACTTAGGAGGATTGTGATCCAATTTATTTCTCCGCGTAGCATCCCTATACGTCACATGTGTACTAATAATATGCTCGCCAGGGCCCGTATGAGTGTTTCGTAATTATATACCTCTTCTTTTTGTGTACCTATGTGTATACAAATTATAGTGTAGGTGTGGGAGGGGGCATTCATTAAATATTTATAAATGCCTTTTGTCCGCTTGCATAGATGTTGCAGATCTGGTGGCATGGCGTTGTAGATTGTAAATGCCTTCTACCTGCTTGTATGAGTGTTGCAAATCCAATGTGTGGCATTGTAAGTTATAGATGCTTTCTATTTGCTTGTATGAGTGTTGTAGATCCAGTGGTGTGGCATAGCAGCTTCTTGTACTTGTATCCACGGTAATTTCTTGTACTTATGATATACCCATTGTTGTTATCCACAAGTACTATATCAAGTATTACTGCTTGTATAGAGTGTTCACTATAATCTCCTGGACTTACTTGAAGGATAATCATTGTGCTTGCTTCATATCCACCTTTCACCAATCTCAAGTGGGTTTGTGATTGCATTTGTTTATAGGGACGGGTCTTCTACTATCAAACACCAGTATTGCCATCTCAACCTACAGGCATTGTTGCTTGTGTTGGAGATTGCAACGACGCATATAGAATACACAATCACATTCTACAATGATTTGTTATTATTGTAGGTACGATGCACCTGATCTCATAGAGACTGTTGTAAGAGTCTACTATATTCTTTCTTTGTGTTTATTGAGGTCTTGTGGTGTGCCTGCTTGCACCTTGATGTTGGTTATAAGGATGTTGCAATATCCTTTTTACAAGAGCTCATAGTCATTTGTATTTGTTGCATCTTAGTCACATTTGTGTACAAGGATTTCATCCGACATTGAGTCACTATTGATCGTACAAATGTTCTTGTAGTTTGAGTTCCCTCATATATGATTCAAGTTTTGTTCTTTGTATATGTTTGATTCCAAGTTCAGTTTCATTTGTACTTGAGTTCATTGAGTTTACAAGTCCCACTTAATGTTGTATAATACAAATTCAAGTACGAGTTCAAGTGCTTATTCAGAGTCTTCTGAAGTCTTTGTGAGTTCAGTTGCATGTTAAAAATGATTTGAATTTGGCCTCAGTTAGATCTTATTTTATTTGGGTTTGACTTTTATTCGTCATTTAGATTTTGTTTATGTTCAAGTCCCCAAGTCATTATTCATTCTCATTTGAGTCTAAATTCTTATTCTTTTGAGTTCAAATTAGGTCCGAGTACGGTCGTATATTTACCCAAAATTTAGGCAACCTCCTGGCGTCTCCCCCAATTAGGGGAAAATAATAGAAATTGGGCCTTCTGCCATGCCAGAGAAAAGCTGCATGGTACGTGTCCTTAGACGAGGACACTACAGTCATAAGATATTTAACCCCACCACGCTAGAAAAAGGCATGAATGGGTCTTTGGTACATGTTACAAGAATGAAATAGTTGTTTCCCTATAGGTACAAAGCTGTGTATGGGTACTTAAAGTTTTCCCGACCATGTTAAGAAAAGCATGCACCGGGCATGCTGGCCTCGCCGTAGGTGACGCACCCAGTTCCCTCCCACCATGCTAGAGAAAAGTGTGTATGGGTGGTTGCCAACTCGACATAAATGCCAAGGATAGGATTTTGGGTCAAGGGTCGCCCACCTACCTCGTCGTAGGTGTCGCACAGGATTCCCTCCCACCTCACTAGAGAAAATGCTCGATACGCACATCGAGGTAAGAGAGGGTTATTTTCTAATTAATTATAATTAATGATAATTAATTATTAATTACAATTATCTTAATTAATTGTGTTTATTTATTTTTAATTATAATTAACTAAAGTAATTAATTATAATTAGTATAATTAATTAAAATAATTAATTATATTAAACTTTAATTAATTAGAACTAATTAATATTAATTAACTTTAGTTAATTAATAATAATTAGTTTTAATTAGTATAAAAAATAATAATTATAATTAATTAAGATTAATTTTAATTAAAGTAATCATAATTAATTAACATTAATTATAATTTATTAACTAAATTAATTATAATAATTATAATTAATTAAAATAACTATAATTAAAATTAATTAAAATTAATTTTAATTAAAATTTCTCTCCCTCTAATCTCTCTGGCTCAACAGATTTACTGGATTTGCCCGAAGGAGCGATAAAAGGGAGAAAATTACATTTAAAGCAAGTGGGCTCCTAGTCGTAAGTCCCGATCAAAGTGTCCTGACTTTTAGTCCGACGGGAATGGAAGGTCGTCCACAGTACGAAGTCGGCCGACAATAAAGGGGGGTCGGAGGAGTTTGTGTGATAGGGAGAAAGTTACTTCACAATCAGCGAGCCCTTGTTGTTGCTTCCGCTCAAATGTTGTAACTTCTGATGTGGCTCCCAAGTTGGCTAGAAAGGAAAGTCGTCAATGGAGTGTAGTCGAACAGTGATCAATGGGCCCAAGAGGCAGCGAGCTCCCATTGTTCCATCCAATCAAAATGTCAAACTTCTGACCCGACTAGAAGGGAACGTTAGGGGAGGGGCCAAGCCAAATAGCTACGAAGGAGCCGAGGAAGTAGCAAGCTCCCTTTGTTGGTTTCGATCAAAATGTCATAACTTTCTATCCTAAAGAAAAAGAAGTCGTCGTAGAAGCGGAGTCGACTTGCGATGAAGAAGCACATGAGAGGGAGAAAAACGAGCAAGCCACAGGGCCTAATTCCTTTGGGTATTTAATGAAGAGCGAGGCAGGATGATAAACATGGGAGGAATGACGAAGACGTGCGAGCGATGTGTAACCAGTTTCTTGCAATGTGCGATATGGGAGGGTTATCCGATAGGTATGGGCTTTCATAATTTTTTATCTCTTTTTTTTATTACAACAGAGGTTAATAGTGCATAAATAATAAAATTTACATACATTAGTAATAGAATCTAAAAACAATAAAATACTATGGTATGGAAGCAAATAAAGCAATAAACTAATATGAGTATTAAATATGTAAAGCAATCATGTATCCATAATACCAATCAGTAGAAAAATTGTATAAAGCATCAAATTAAAACATCAGTAAAGATTGTTGAAATCATGTTAATGTAGTTAAATCATATAAGAATGTATATATGCTATTCAGGTATTCTATATCACATGCTTAGTATCAATACAATGAATCAGTAGTACCAAATAATATAAATATCTTAATCAGTACTAATATCGATCCAATGGCAGGAGCAATAAAATAATACGGTAACAGTAAATTAGTGTAGTAATAAAAAATTATATAATAATAAGAAAAATACCTTAAGAGCATGCATTATAGTAGTCACACTAAATAAGTAACAAGTCCATGATATCATAGTTTTTTTTATATTATATTAGCATCAATAAACCATTGGCTCAATAAATAGAGTCGTTACTCTTTGCCCATCGGTATAGTAATCATCTCTTTATAACTTTAAATCAGTGTATTACATGAATCAATATATGATAACACCAAACTACATAATTAAAGGAAAGCCTTACAGTCCATCATCCTATACATGTCAATCAATTTCCAACCAATGGGTCAATCAGTCTTTACTTATCTCTTACACACACATTATTATTATAGTACTATAATTGTAATCTCAATCACATTTTATTTATCATTTTTAATGCATTATAACAATAAATAAAACATAATTAAGCTTAATTTTGAAAATGTCAAAATGTCTTAACGGTAGACGACAAAAGCTATATTGAGCAAAAATTTATATTTTTAGAATTTAACCAAATTACCAAATAATGTGTAAAATATTATGATGCTTTATTTGAACTAAATCACTATTTTTAGAAGTCAAAATAAATTTTTGAGTAGGTAAAAATCATTGTATTTTCAAATTTATCCTCTAAACAATTTCAAATAAGTACTCAAAATATTCATAATCTCAGCCTCTATAATATTTGGGTAATCTAAAATCTAGAAGTTGTTGCTTCATCTAAAGGACTTGGGCAATATAACTTCCTCCATCTATATATTTAGCTTATTCGATGGAAATACCTATAAAATTTTTCTTCTACTAAACCATGATAATAGAGATTATACTTTGAATTAACATGTTTCTATGGTGCTTTTTGTACCTTACCTACATAAAAAAAAAACAAATTTAAGTATTCAACTATGTCAAAGGTTAAACTATTCCTAAGATATCAGATACCTATGTTCTAATTGCATATAATATACCATAAGATTCTTTTAATGGTAGTAATATGGGATTTTTTAAGGCCAGCCTAAAATCTACACAAAGACAAAAAATAAATATAATATCAGGCCTACTAGTTCTAAAGTAAGGAACCTATAATCCTGCTTAATTTCTTTTAACCAAATAATTTGCAATCTTGATTCTTATATAATTGGGTGGTCGGCCTCATCAGTGTATTCAGACTCTTATAAACTTCCATATCAAATTTCCTCAAAATTTCTTTAGTATCTTTAGTTTGACTTAAGAAGGTCACATCCTATATTTTCTTAATATTAAATACAAGCAAATAGGTTAACTCACCCATCACACTCATCTCACATTCACTACTCAAAGTGGAAGAAAATACTTTTTAGAAGTCATCATTAATATATCTAAAAATAATATCATTGATATAAATCTGAACTATGAGTATATCATCTCCAGTTCTCATAATTAATAGGGTGGTGTTTATGATGCCCTTACCAAAAGATTTTTATAGTAAAAAAGTACTAAGACTTTAATACCACATCTTCTGTGCTTTCTTAAGCCCATGTATTATTTTCTTAAGTTTATAAATGTGATTGGAAAGTAAAAATTCTTAAAACCAGTGGGTTCTTTTATATACACATGTTCCTGAATCACCTTATTTAAAAAAGTTGTATTTACATCCATTTAATATAATTTGAAGCCCTTAAAGTATGCAAATGCTTAAAAATACTCTAATGGATTCTAGTTTAGCTATGGTGGAAATGTCCCCTCAATATCTATCCCCCGATTTGGTTGTAACCCCTTGCTACCAACTTAGCCTTATTCCTAAAAACTTATCCAAAGTCTTTTAATTTATTTTTTATTATCGATTTAGTTCTAATAACACTAATATGCATATCTACTTACTAATTCTAACACATCATTTCTAATAAATTAACTTAGTTCTTCTTGCATTGCTACAATCCAAAATTCATCTATTAGTTCCTGATACACTAGTGGGTTCTGTAATAGAAATGAAGGCTATTTGGCAAGCTTACTTTCTAAGAACATGCCTACATTAACCTATGGATTGGTCTCCTAATATAACTTTTCTAATGTGACTAGATAAATATCTCTATTCCCTAGGCAATGGTTCATAAGCTTCTTCTCTATCCTCTAATTCAACATTTTCAACTCTGCAAGTTATCTATTCTTCTTCTTCATTATTCTAGTTTCAAAACCCTTATCTGATTCATTAAATGTAATGTGGACAGACACCTCCATAACTAAGGTTCTTCAATTAAATATTATATACGCTTTACCTATAGAGGAATATCCTAAAAATTAAGAGTTCAACCCTTAAGTAGCTCATATGGTATCATATTCATGTTAGATCTCATGATTACTCAATTAAGAACATAATAAGAAGTATTCACTACATCTGGCTAGAAATACTTTGGTAGGCTGTACTCACTAAGCATTGTGTTAGCATCCTGTACACATATCTTATTCTTCCTTTTGGCTATCCTATTTTGCCATGGGGTTTTAAGGACTGAAAAGTTATGCTCTATCCCATACCTTAACAAAATAATTTTATTTTTTCATTCTGAAATTAACTTTTATAATCACTACAAATTGTGGTAATTGAGCAACCTAGTTTCTACTAAATTAAAATTGAGAATGTTCTAAATTCTTTAAATGGCTCACACTTTTTTGTAAGAAATTTTATTCAAGTGAATCTAGAATAATCACTAATAATCACAAATCTAAATGATTTCCTTCATGGACTCATTGTACTAATAGATCCAAATAATTCCATGTGATGTACTTCTAATGGTCTTGTGGTTACTACATTCATAATGGAATGGAATGAGTATTTGATTTGATTCCTTAATTTATATGCATTATAAAGATGTTCATTGGAAAATTCTAGCGTAGGAATACATCTAACCAATTTTAACTGAATGATTTTCCTAAGAATCCTCATACCTGCATGGCATAGTCTTCTATGTCATAGTCATAATTCATCAATATTTTACTTTAAGCAACAAAAAAAACGTAACTTATCAATGCAGTTCAAATCAATTATGTAAACATTATTAATTCTTAATCCTTCTAAAATAATTTTTCTATTTAGTATTAGTATGCTTTTTATAAAAAGAAATTTTTTGTACTTTAAAACTATTGGAGAGAGTTATTGAGCATAGGTTAAGATGTGATACTAATATTTTTAGAAATCAATTTGGAATCTGATCGGGTAGGTCTACTATGGATGTTATTCATTTATTAAGAGGTTTGATGGAGTAGAATGGAGAAAATTAGAATGATCTAAATGTGATTTTTATTGATTTAGAGAAAGAATATGATAAAGCTCCAATAGAAGTCTAATGGAGAGTTTTGGAAAGGAATGTTAATAATGCTTATATCTAAGTAATTAAGGATATATGTGTAGGACCTGTTACTTGGGTTTCAATCACATGGTGGTTTGATCAATTATTTTTTTATTTTAGTTGGATTACATCAAGGATCATCTAGAAGCCCATACTTTGTTGTTTTACTAATGTATATTCTTACTAGGCATTTAGAAGAGGATCTACCCTGGTGAATGCTTTCTACTTATGATATTCTTCTTATGGTTAAAAATAGAGAGGGAGTTTAAGTAAACTTGAATAATGGAGGCCAACCATAGAAACTAAAGTTTTTATTTGAATAGATATAAAATGGAATACATAAAGTGAATTTTTTGTAATAATAGATCGATTTGGGGGATTGTGACTATGGGTATTAAAGTCATTAATAAGAGTACATGTTTTAGATATCTAGGGTGAAATAGATGAGGGTATTATTAGTAGAATTCAAGTAGGATGGTTGTGGGAGAGGAATGCTTCAGGCTTGTTGTGTGATGGAAAGGTACCCACCAAACTTAAGGGAAAATTATATAACATGGTGGAGATACCTACAATGCTTTATGATGCAAACTGTTGGCCATTAAAAGAGAAGCATAAAATTAAGTTAAGTGTTGCAAAGATGAGTATGCTTTTGGTTGATGAGTGTCTTTAATCTTAAAGTTATAACACGAAATGAGCATATATCTAAAAATGTTAGAGTAGCTCTAGTGGTAGATAAGATTAGAGAGAGTCACCTTGGATTATTGGTCACATAAAATGTAGGCCTTCTTTTAAAAGAGTATATACATTAGATTTAAATTATTATAACAAATGTAAAGGTAGAATTAAAAAAACTTGTTTAGAAAATATTAGAACTATCATATTTTTATTAGATTTAAATGAGAATTTGACTCTTAAAAGGACAAACAAGAGAAAAAATGATTCACGTAGTCAACCTTATATAGTGTGATAATGTATTGATGTTATTGTTATTATTTTTAGAAAAAAAAGTTTAACATTGAATACTTTATCACATAGCTGATTGATACTTGAAAGATTATGTGTTAAGCCCTATAATAGCAATATATTTTAAATAAAAATTTGTTTGCTTTACCTATATTACTTACACCCACTAGTTTTCTAGTAGTGTTTTCTTTATGTGTTCTTTTTCTCAACACCTAGTTTCCAGTGTGATGAATTATTTAATATCTCCAGTCATGTGTCATGAACATCCACTGTTCAGGTATCACGCACTCTTATTGGACATCCTGCAAGAGTAAATATTATCACTATCAAAATCACCAATGCTATTATTGGACACCTCCTCTTTGGCTTCAATATCTAATGACTCTGATTCAAATTTTTCCCAAAATGCCTTCAAAAATTTTGTTTGCCATTCTTTGTAATTCTTTTCTTATCACCATTTTCTTTAATTAGGTGGCTCTTAAAGGTCAGGCAGTAAGATCATATTTGTCCTAGCTTTTTTACTTTCATAGAAAATAATGTTGGTAGATAACATATCTGAATTTATGTTCTTACATCATTTTTTTATCATTATGGTGCTTATGATTGTGTTTCATGAATCTTTTGAATTGTTTGGTCATCAGTGTTATGTATTCATTTCTATCCAATTAGATTTGGTACTATTCATATCATTAGATTTGAGTATTACTATCTTTCTCTTTTTTGTTCACCTATATATGTATTTATTTGACTACCTTTTACTTGTAGAAAATTAAAGGGCTAAGTAATTTATGAATAGACTAAGAATTCAAATCCTTAGATTTAAATTGTAGGAACCTTGGCATCCCAAGTTTCAGGTAAACAATGCAAGATTTTGTTAACATGTTTAGAAGTAGGAACATCTCTACATAAATCATGTAATGATGTAATGATTTTTGTAAACCTTGTCTATATGTCAGAAAAATATTCACTAGGTTGTATGCAAAATTGTTCGTATTTGTGTAAAATTATATTCTTGCAAGATTGTTTTAATTCACTAGTTCCTTCATAAGTTTTGCAAAAGTCTATCCCAGTTTTTCTTCCCACTAGTTCAAGTAAAAGCCCATATATAATTTTTAGATTTCAAGGCATAGAAAAACATAGTTAAGATATTTGACATTAAGTTGTGCAAGATTAATTGAAGAAAATGTATTTCTACCTTAAAATCATTATCAATTCTAGGTTTTTTGTTATAGTTGATCGTCCAATGTGATTATTAAGTGTAAATTATGTATTGTTTATTATGTTAAAATTTAGTGAAAATGCATTATTTTAGTTACCTTTGTGTAGGAAATGTTAAGGACAAGATAAAATTTCATAAGTTTTTAAATTGCATCGTAGAGTCTACAGATGCAGTGTCACAATGTTGCTATCTATAATTCCCTAATGCCTACTTTTAACATTGCAGTTTTAATGTCTCAAACATTTATGGAAAAATTAGTGCCTCCTAATGCCTCATAACACCTCTGTAATGTTAGAAAAATGAGCATTAGAGCACCAAATATTTCAATGTAGCACTGTTAGATTGTTCTTTCAAGTATGAAACACTCAATATTTGTAGTGTACCTGAGGAGCAAATGCTAAAATATGGAGCCACTTTTACTTTTCCTGAAGATGCTCCAGTTCAACCATTAACAGTGCCAAGTCATCCCAATTCCATAGGAGAGTAAGTATTTTAGTATCGAGGTGCTATTTTATTTTATACCACCGCAACATAGCCATGTTAAGCACCATGACTCGAGAGGCTATTTCTATACCTCTATAAATAGTTTTTTAGTTCTTTTGTTAGAGAATTCTATCTTTTTTAGTGAAGCCTGAGTAACTTCCTTAATTCCCTCTTAGAGTAAAGTCTAAGAGAGACGGGAGAAGTATAAGATACTTTTATTTGGAGATCTTAACCTGTATTATGTATACAATTCTATTTTTTGAATGAGTGCCGAGAATACCAATTTATCCTTTTGGGTGATATAAATCTTATTAATTCTCTTATATCTTTTTCTTATATGAATGAAATGAAGATGCATTTGCTTTTTATGTTATACATGTCTGGCTAAATTTTTTAGTTTTGGGCTAATGATGTGAACTTTTATCAATTTCTAATATTGGCTCTTATGCTCTAAATTACTTTATATATATTTTTAATATCTCTCATTTTTAATTTGATACATAGAATGGCTATGTATGTAGTTAATATATAGTGCGATATATTACCTTTATGAAGGAATATTAGAATAAATAGGAGTATTGAAATAGAATATTGGCATACCTAAACATAGGATGTTAAACCATCTAGATTTTAGATAGATAGAATAGTTATAGAAAAGCCATAAACCTCCTTTTTCACTGTTAAAAGCTCAATATAGATTGAGGGATGTATGTGCTTTGATCCACATCTAATTAAGAGTATCTTTGGGAAAATTATGTTTTCTTACATTCATTAGTCCAAAATATTTTATTTTCATTAGTATCCAATTTTCATGCAAGTCTCCATTAAGTGAAAAAAATTGAAAAACAACCATTTTTCATTCAGTAGGATAAATTGTGCATCTAGATTAAATAATAGTAATTTAATTATAATTTAGTGGAACACTTTCTCATGAGATTGCACTATTCTCTATATTTTTTAACTTGATTGGCACGTATATATAAATATTTAGTGGTCTTTTATTATTTTTATATCAAAGAAAATTTAAGCATATTCATATTGCACACTACTTTTATTTGTAGCTCACATCATTGACTATATGGCCAAATCCCACACTCCATTAAGTTTTTTGTGCCATTACTGGGGAAGTAACATGCATATTACAATTTTAAACTATATTATTGAAACAAATGCATAGTTTACCTACTTGTACCCTATATCTTTTTTTTATTGTGTTTATTAAAAATTTTAAAAAGATAAAAATGTATTTTATTAATTATTTAGTTTGTCATCTTTAATTTATTTTGTTGCACATTTAGTATATCCATTATGTATCCCTTGTTGTTTGATTTTGAGATAGAAAGGATCTTTATAAAAATTTGAAAAAATAAATAAATTTTAGAGATGTCTGAACCAATATAAGATCATGACCATCCTAGATCTCTTAGAGAGTATGTTAACACTGTAGTAGAAGGAATCCACCAGAGTATTAATAGATCTACTATCTAGGCCAATAAATTTAAACTAAAATCTACCATAATTTTGATGGTTTAATATTCCTAGTTTAGGGGACTCCTATTGATGATCCAAACCTACATTTAGCTAGATTCTTAGAAATCTATATAATATTTAAGTATAATGGTGTTAGTGATGATGTTATTAGACTTAGATTTTTCCC
The DNA here is from genome assembly GCA_022539455.1 of Dendrobium nobile. Taxonomy (NCBI): domain Eukaryota; kingdom Viridiplantae; phylum Streptophyta; class Magnoliopsida; order Asparagales; family Orchidaceae; genus Dendrobium; species Dendrobium nobile. The sequence continues at coordinate 35,627,529 of CM039721.1, read as the reverse complement.
ATTTTCTATAACGGATTAAGATATGATGTGGTTGAATTCCTTGCCCCAAGCTTGATAACCACTTGGAATGAGTTGGCATATAAATTCCTAGCTATGCATTTTTTACCCAAAAAAATTGCCAAACTCAAGATTGATATCACATCTTTTACCTAAGTTAAGGGAGAATAGCTTTATGAATGTTTGGAGATATTTAAGGAAATGATTACGAAATTCTCTCATCATGCTTTACTTGATCGGTTGGTTATTCAAAATGTTTATAAAGGATTAGTAGGATTACTTAGGCCAATCATAGATGCAGTAACTATAAAATCTTTATTGTCTAGGCCATGTGATGAAGTTTATGATTGAATTGATGAAGTAACTAAAAATAATTTCAAGGGGTCATCTGATAGGGTGAATCCTAATAGAGTATTTGGTGTATATTAATTAGATATATTATATATTTTGTCTTTATATGTTGCTACAATTTTTAAAAGTTAGACACTATTGAAGTTAGTTCAGGATCTGGGTTATCTCTGTAATTGAAGCGCATGATTTAAATTCTATTGATAATAATAATGCATTAATAATTACGAATGTGAGTTTAATTAGAAGACAAAATACTCACTATTCCAATACATATAATTCAAGTTGGAGGAACCAGTCTAATTTAACTAGTCAAATAATAATATTGGTTGAAATAATCAATGGAATGTAGATCAATCTAATCATGGAGGAAACTAGAATAATTCTTAGCAATCTATAGTAAATTCCATACCTTCAAATCCCCTAGGTTTTAACAAAAATAATCAATTCAGAGAGAGGAAATCACCTTTGGAAGAGGTTGTGATTTATTTAGGAACCCAATTACAATGTCAAGATGCTTCAATTAAAAACATAAAAAATTAATTAGGATAGTTTGTAATATCAGTTAAAAGTTAACCTCTTGGAACTTTGCCCAATAATTATGAAATTAACCCAAAGGAGAAAATAAAAGAGTATAGTGGAGACTGCTTGAGAAGTGGTGGTGATTCGTGTAGAGAGAGTTGCTATTTGCATGTTTTACATTCTTGCAACTTGTATTGTTTTGATGATTTCAAATATTATTGTTTTATATATCTCCTAACACTTTTTGGAAGATTTGTTTTTTTGCTCTAGTGTGTACTAACATTTCAGGAAAATCAACTCCAAGCGATGAAGACTTCAAATTATTCATTTGTAAATTATAAGTTTTTAAATAAGAGGGAGTGATTGTAATTGAGTGAAAGATCATAACACACACTCTTAGGGGACAATTTTTTTGTGAACTGATCGTACGGGACGAACCTGGTTCATACGGGACGATCATGTCAATTAACCCCTCGGAAGAGCAATGGATCGAATAGGCGAGCAGAAAATTTTCTAAGTCCTAATCGTCCAGGACGAATTTAATATTCGTCCCGGGATGAACGTCTCTGGATTCTCACCGTGCATTGTTCGTCTAGACGAAAAATATGATTCGTACCGGGACGAACTCTCTGTATGAGGTCGTACAGGACGAAATAAACCTTCGTCCCTAGACAAAACTCTCTGTATGAGCTCGTACAGGACGAAATAAATTTTTGTCCCTGGATGAAACTCTCTGTATAAAATCATCCCAGGACGAAACATGTTTGTCCCAAGACGAATTGAACTGACTTACGTCAGTTGGTTACGTCCTGTAGAATTTTGGGAACCGACCTATGTAATAACCGTTTCGTACCGGATGAACCTAGTTCGTACGGGACGATGAGCGTGTACGAACATAGTTCATACCAAAATACATTAGGATTATTTCTGACACTTTAAGTAAAATCATCCAGGATGATCCACGATCGTACGGGACGATCCACTACGTACAGAATTGAAAACTTGCAATTTTTGGGCAGTTTTTCTTGTCTTTGTATATATAGCCAAAATTAGACTGCCACCCAATCTTTTTGCTCATTGATCTTCATGCCTATTGGAAGAAGAGTAAAGGAGAGAGTGAGAGAAAGCATTCAAAGAAGGATTTCTACTACTAGAGCGTGAAGGCTTTGCATAGTGTTCAAAGGTAAGATTTCCTACTTGTGATTTGAGATTGCTTCACTCTTTTTCTTTCTTCCTTCTAAATTTCTTGGGAAGAGATCTTTCAAGGAGATCTGGTTCTCTGCTGACACTTGGAAAGTGTGAAAAGATGAAGGTTTCTCTGCCCACACTAGGAGAGTGTGAAAGGACGAAGGGTTCTCTGCCCACACTAGGAGAGTGTGAAAGGATGAAGGGTTCTCTGCCCGCACTAGGAGAGTGTGAAAGGATGAAGGGTTCTCTGCCCACACTAGGAGAGTGTGAAAGGACGAAGGGTTCTCTACCCACACTAGGAGAGTGTGAAAGGATGAAGGGTTCTCTGGCCATACTAGGAGAGTGTAAAAGGACGACGGTTCTCTGCCAACACTAGGGAAAGTGTAAAGTACGATGGTTCTCTGCCGCACCGGGTAGTGGTGAAAAGAGTGTTTGTAAAGGCTTCTCCGCCTTGTTGTGAGTGCGAAAGGAGAGACACTATTGGTATTAGTGCAATACTTAGAGGGTGCCTCTGGGGAGTGGATGTAGGTATGATTTAGACCGAACCACTATAAATCGTGTGTCTTTTTATTTTACTGCTTTTTATTTTCTGCATTTAATTTTGTGTTTTAAAATTGTGGTTGAAAAACTTTTTATAAAAATTCATTAAAGTTTAATTTTGGTTCAATTTATCAAAAGAGGGAAAATTTTTAAATTCCAATTCAACCCCCCCCCCCCCCCCCCCCTCTTGGTAGCTTTGGGACATTAACTTAGGTTTAACAACCTATTCACTAAACTCAACAATTCGTTACAACTAAAATGATATATCTCAGAAAGTCTAAGTAAAAACTATTGTTTATCATAGCTTGGGAGGCAACCCAGTTTTTATTCTTTTTTTTATATTTTGTTTAATAATTTATATTTTTATGTTATTTTTAATAATTTCTATTATGTATGTGCATGGTAGTGTTTATAATAGAAATTTTGACTAAGTTCTAAAAGCTTACTAGGAAAAGAATTGCTTTAATAAAAATTTAGCTGGCACCATAGTGCTAGTATTTGAAGCGCCACAACATTTGCATACTAAGCTCCATAACATTAAAAAATAATATTATATCTTTATAGTCTTGGGAAAATTTTTGGATTGCACTATCACAATGTTGTATCATTAAATGCCATAGTGCTATTTTGCTTTACTAAGTGCCTCGACACAACTCTCTTAAGCACCACAACTTTAGTTCATTATCTCTATAGTCATGATGGCAGTGTACTTAATAAGTCATTCTTTTATAACTATTGAATTATGACACTTCATTGAGCACCATAGAGTTGTTTCTAGTGATATAGTGTTAGGTTAAAATCATTATTATGATTGTTAAAGCACTGAAATGGTAGTCTTTTTAGCACCACATAACTTGTGCATATAAATAAACACTGTTTTTCCCTAGTCAAAAACGTTGGTGCTTCATTTTTCAATTCTCATGCCAAAGTGCCATGTGTCTTGTACTACTGTAGTTTCTGTATGTTTGACTCTTTATCATTTTCTTTATTTTTAAGCAACTGCTCTCTTGCTCATCGTAATGCTATTCATATTTTTATATAGGGTGTCTATTATTTTTATTCATTATTCTTTCTTTCATTCTCTCAACACTTTTTGTATTTTCTTATTTTGAGCTTTATAAGAAATGTCCCTAAAAATATTTGGCAAAAGTGATCTTCATTATCCAATGATAAGAGAAGATCCAGTTTTGTTTAGGCCAAGCAAAGGTATGGGATGATAGTTATTTCTAAGCTTTTGGTCCCCTAGAGTGGCTTCCAAAACCTGGAAGGGAATATAATGCAAATGATTTTCCAAAAGGGTTCGGTGCAATTTTGTGAGGAACCTTATGCAGCAGTTGCCATTGTAGTGAGGGAGTTTTTGCCAATGGGGAAGCGACTGTGGATAATAGGTGTTATGTGTGAGGTAAGTGGTATCCCCTCAATCTTATAACTATCAACCATCTTTATAAGCTTCCAAATTTTGAGTTTTATGAGTATACCCCTTTTTCTTGTACCTTTAATTTGGAGGAAATTCTGAGAGTGTTGTATGAGCCTAGTATTAGGGTTGTATGGAGGAAAATGGAGAATAAAATTGTTAATTTTTTAGCATATTGTTTAACCTAACTATCAAAGGCTCGACATTACTCTAATTTGCTCGATTTTTTCCTAGTAAAAATATTAGCGAGGTAACCAAGAATCATACTTCACTTAATTATGCTATTTAGGTTGGGCATAACGTTAATGTGGGAAATCTTATTGATTCTTCCTTGACTTACATTATTAGAGGCACTACTTCTGTGGGCTTGGGGTATCCTTCTCTGATTTATGCTTTGCGTGTAAATGCTAGTGTGAGGGGAGATCCTAGTGAAGAGAAAATTTTTCCTATTTCAGCTCCCATTAAAAGAACATATAACATCTTTATAATATTAGGTGTAGAGGAGGGTGATCCTCATGAACCTCGTTTGACTAGTAGGCCCAACATTAGTAGTAGCAGGAGCTATAGGACTCCTAAATCTTTAACTTAACAAGTGGCTGAATTGAGGGAGCAAATGGAAGGGGTAACTGAATTCTGTGAGGAGAGTAGGGAATGGGAAGCACACAACTTAGTTATGCAAGAAAAGTATTTCCACTATATAGCTGAATTTAATAAGGCTTGAGTGGGGATCTTTAGGAGAAGTCCCCTTATTAAAAATCCAGACCTGATGCATTTCCCTACTTCTCTAAAATACCAGTCTTTGTTTTTGGACTTGACCTAATAATAATGATGATGATGATGATGAGGATGAAGAGGATCATGACTTTGAGATATGGGAGCAATTTTTGCTTTTGTTGGTTGCTCCTAGCATGCTTGAGAGAGAGAGAAAGAGAGAGAGAGAGAGAGAGAGAGAGGAGAGTCTACTGTAGCTAATTTTATTCATAATTTTTTTTTCTTTTATTTATTTTTATATTCTTTTACTTAGGTGAATCCCATGATGTTGTGATGCAATGTTGTGAGAGTGATATTATGTTGTGGCCATGAGATCAATTGGTGTTACTCTGATGAGAATAAATCCTATGGATCTTGGAAGGAGATGGATTAAGATAATAGTGCTTCATGCATTGGATATCTTGTGATTATTTGTATAGTGGTATTACAGTGCATGCGAGCTTATTATCATTCAATTAAAAAGGCATATTTATTTCATATTTAGTTTTTACTTATTTTTATGTAATTTGTTCTATTTTTACATTCAAAACAAATTCCTTGTTATGTTTAACTGTTGAATATTATTCTCTACATAGCTCTTACACTTTGATTACTTATTTAGCCAAAATAAAAAAGATAATTAAAAATTGTACAAAACTATGATAATAATAAAGCCCTAGAGTATAGTTTTAATGAATAACACAAAATAATTCATAATTTGAAAAGCTTAATACTTAACTAATAAAGATCACATAAGTTATTAATTTCTTTTCTAAATTTAGAAACTAGACAGTAACACACTAACTAGTGAATTCAAGAATGAGTTATTGATTTTAAGGAAAAAAATGGGTAGCTTAAATTAGGAAGATCGTAGTAAACTTAAATATGAAATTAATGATCTTATTAAATCCTTATGATTTATCAATTGGATTAGAGGATGAAAGAGAAACTGATATTAAAAATCATTAAATATGTACTTCACTACTACGAAAAAATGAAAAATCATAATAGGAAATATGAAAATGGAAAAAAGATGAGTTCATTACAAAATGGTATCCATTGAAGCTCAAGTCCAAAAGCAACTTAATACATAAATCAAATAGGATAAGGAAGGAGAATTAATACTTATTATTTTTTTATTTTTTATTTTTTAATAGAGGAAACCCGCAGAGGGGCCTAAGCATTAATTGAGAAAAAGGGTTACAAGGACCTTAAAGGGGACCTTCAGCTTGCTAATACTCAAAAGAGCTTCAACAAAAGTGAAATAAGAACCTAAGAACCGATGGTCCCCTATACTAAAAATTACAAAATCACCTAATAACAATCTAAGGTTGTAAGTAGGCAACGCCCAAAAAAGGAAACTCAAACAAATGAAATTCAACACAGTCTCCGTTCAAAAAATCATAATCTTCTCTGAAAAAAGCTTAGTACTCTGCATCTGCAAAAGAAAGTGACAGCAAAAGAGAGCCAAGCATAGTAACACCAGGAAAAGCCAAGTAATTTTGTAAAAGGATATAAGTTGGGACCAAAGAAAGTTTAACCAAATATAGTTGAAAACTTCCCAACAGAATTAATGAACATCCCTTTGTTATTGGTGATTCGACAGCCCTCCTTGAGCACCAACAAAAAATAGAACTTGGATAATATTCCAAATATAAGCATAAAAATCATCCCAACCAAAGCAAATGATAAAAAAATACTACTGAAATGGTCCTCTTTGAATATCTTGAGCTCACATAACATAATAGTCAAATAATTACTTGCACTAATGGATAGATGTAAAGAAACCACATGAAAGAAAAACCAAATAGAAAAAAAATAAATTAATAATAACATGAGGAACATCAATAGATGTAATCAATCTATAGTATAGGATATACCTATACAATATAAGCATGCATTAGAGATGACAGGTGCTGTCACTACCCGAAGAAAAAAATCTATTGACAAAAGGCATACCCCAGATAAAATTTTGAAGATCGCGGGAATTTCGCTGTTGCATCTGGCGACGACGGATCGCCGGTCACCTAGCTCAGGTGACCCTATGGAGGCGCGGCGAGCCACCACCAACATTTCTCATGGTCAAAGTCATTCTTTCACCTCGTCTCCACCTGCGTTCGGAGATCTTCGTCCTAACATTGCCTTAGCTTCAAAAGCTAAGATTAGATCGGGTATGCCACTAATAATCAAGGAAGGAGGTTCGTTGATGGCCTCTAAAAAATCTCCTGAAATTGTTGGAAAAGGAAAAGGTGTTCTAACCGATAAAGAAGATCGCGTCAATGAGAAGTTCTATGATTTTTCTGTTTCCGAACAGAACAATTTAGACTCTGTTTCAACGGAGGCTTTTCCTAAACTCCCTATGAAACCAATTCTTGAGAATTGCAAGGAAACTGTTTTACAAAATGCCGCTGCCAAGAAGAATCCTGAAGAAAACAACCTGATTCGAAAAAAAGCAGGCTCCAGCAATAGCGCTAATTTTGATTCAGCTCAAAATAATTCCTCCATGATGAACTCTTCTGATTTAAACCAAGTTCGACAATGCAATAATGGAGACCTGGGAATGTATCAAGAAGATATGAATGAATTCACAGTAAGATCAAAGATTTCCATTCAGCAAAATGCCTGGAGCAAGAAGGAACACATCAAAGTTGCACAGCTGAACCTGGGCGACTTTCTATCTGAAGACGGAGCAACTGTTAAACTAAACGAAGATAAGGTAATGGAGAATTCTGGAAAATTGCAGAATTCTCTAGTAATAAAGGTCTTTGGAGGCAAAATTCCTTTCTCAGTGGTGAGCACAGAACTTAGAAGACAATGGGCATCTTATGGAAAGTTCCACCTAACCATGCTTGGAATGGATTGGGTTCTATGTTCTTTCTTTGAAGAACAAACAATGGAGGCTATCTTTTCCAATGGACCTTGGTTTGTTAACAACAAAATCATTGGGATGGAAAAATGGTCGGTTAACTTCAATCCAACTTCTTTGAAAGGCTTGAGTGCTCCTATTTGGATTAGACTACCTAATCTCCCTCTTCTATGTTGGGATGAGATCAACATTTGTAGAATTGCTTCCATGGTTGGTAAACCGATCTTGATTGATGGCAACCTTTTTCAATGGAGCAGGAGAGAATTTGGAAGAGTTTGTGTTCGTCTTAATTTGGACACTAAACTACCCATGGGAGTTTGGGTGGAAGGAAGTATGGGCAAATTCTACCAAAAAGTTGAATATGAAAGGTTTCCAGAATTTTGCTATTGCTGTGGGAGAATTGGGCATAACAAAAACACTTGCTTGGAGAATTTAAATATTGAAAACAATGCTTCGATTACAACAAAGGAGATCACGAAGGAGGTTCCTGTTGAGAAATCAAAAATCAGCAATCCAGAAATAATGGCTGCTGTTCATAAAGAAAACAGTGAATATGGACCATGGCTACAAGTCAACTATGGCAGGAAAAGAGTTTTTAAAAAGAATTTCAGGACATCATCTCAAGAGGACAAGGTGAATGCTCTTAACAAAGATGCTGCTGGTAACAATAAGGCGGTTTGGAAGGCAATTGAAGCTGAAAAGGTAAACAATGAGGAGATTTCAGCTAACTGCACAGAGGGAGTCAATCAAAATATCAGTAAGGCAAAGGAAGCTCTCCCACCTATTCAAGAAGAAGAAGGTATGAATGTTAAGCCTACTAATATAAATTCTGTTAACAAATTCAGTATCCTTGAAGATGTAATTGAAGAAGGAGAAATCAGCTCACCCGTGACAGAGGAAAACCGTGTATATGAAGACAAAGGGAATGAATATACAGCAGAGCTTAATTCAATAAGTAATAAAGAGCATAACCGTCATTTTGAAGACAAGAATGATGGCCTCTTAGCCAACAAAAGGAAAGGCACTAAACAGCTGAAAGGTCTAGAACCTATTAATACTACTCCTAGGAGCAGGAGAGTGGAGTTTGACCTCAGGGATAAACCGGGGTCTAATACCCTCTTAATAAATGAACTCTTCCTTTGCTTTTTGGAATTGTAGAGGAGCTAGGAAGAGGAAAGCTTCTCTATATTTAAAAGAGTTTGTTAAAGAAAATGGTGTTTGTTTTATTGGTTTATTGGAAACCAAAGTTTCTGTTTTTGATAGAAAATATGTGGATCAATTAATTGGAACTGAATGGGACTTCATCCATGTGTCTTCAGAAGGACTCTCAAGAGGCATTCTTGTTCTTTGGAAATCAAATGTTTCCTCTTTTCATGTGTTAGAATCTAACTCTCAAGTTATAGTGGGAGATTTGGAGATGCTCAATGTAGGAGTTTGAAGAATAGCCTCCGTGTATGCAAACAAGGATTCATATGTTAGAAGAATGCTTTGGGAAAAGCTGGAACTTTATAACTCTAAGGAGTTACCAATGATTATAGGTGGAGACTTCAATTGCATTTTATCTAGTGAAGACAAAAGGGGAGGGAGAAGATTTAATCTATCCCTTGGAACCAAAGAAATGAAGACCTTCCTTGCTAACAATGATTTCCATGAAATTAATTTTGTAGGTCCTAAATTCACTTGGTGTAACAATAAAAAAGGAGTGGACCGTATCCTCGAGAGGCTTGATAGATGCTTTATAAATCCAGCAGCTATTTCTTCAAATAAACGGTTCTTTGTAAGGCATCTAGCTCGGGTAGCTTCAGACCATTGCCCAATCTTATTGAATTTTTCTGTTCAACAAGCTAGCAAGAAGATCATGAGATTTGAGGATGTTTGGGCATCCAATAAAGCTTCTATGGCTGTGGTGGAAAAAGTTTGGAGGAGAAATTACAAAGGCAATGCTTCAAAAATTCTTAATAGCAAAATGAAAAATTCTCTCAAAGCTCTTTACTTTTGGAGCAAGGCAAAATTGAAAAATCTTACTTCTCTTAAGAAGGAATTGATCAATCAAATTGAAGAACTACAATTGAAGGAAGCAAACGATGGCCTTCTCTCCGATGAAGAATGCTGGAAACTAAAATCTAAAGTAGAGGAGCTCAACTCTACACTTGCTCGATTAGATACTTGGTGGAGACAAAGAGCAAAAGTCAAATGGATGACAGAGGGAGATCAAAATTCAAATTTCTTTCAGGCCTATGCTTCAGCAAGAAGACATTCAAACTTCATTACAAAAATTAAAGATGGCACGGGGGAAGTAATAGAAGACCAAGCCACCATTCAACAGGTCTTGCAAAACCATTTCATAGAAAAATGGAAATTCAGAAGCTGCAGCCTTGAAAATTGGCCTCATTGCTGGAATTGCTTAGAAGACGAAGACATGAACTTCTTGAGCAGGGAATTCTCAGTTGAAGAAATGATGGAAGCTGTAAAGAATATGGGCAATAACATCTCCCCTGGTATGGACGGTATCACCTTCTCTTTTTTTAAAGCCTACTGGTTTCTTATAAAAGATGACTTATGGAATGCCATCAAATCATTTTTTGATACATCTATCATCGATCATACATGGAAGGAAACTATTATAGTTTTGATCCCAAAAATCAGTAATCCTCAAACTCCCTCAAATTATAGACCGATAAGCTTATGTAATTCGGTCTACAAAGTGGTGGCAAAAATTCTAATGAATAGATTGTCACCAATCATGCAAAAATTAATCTCCGAAGAACAAGCAGCTTTCATCAAAGGTAGATCCTTATCTGATCATGTCTTAATAGCCCAAGAGGTCATGCACAAATTTAGAATTTCAAATTCTCAAAAAGGCTTTGTGTCTTTTAAAGTTGATATGGAACAAGCTTATGATTCCATGGGTTGGCAAACCTTGGAAAAAGCTTTGAACTATTTTGGTTTTCCCACTTCATTCTCCAAACTGATTTTAGAATGTATTATAAATTCTAAATTCACCTTATCCATCAACGGTAGCTTCTCAAATTGGATTGAAGGTAATTGTGGCTTTAGACAAGGTTGCCCTTTGTCTCCCTATCTCTTCATTTTTTGTGCTCAACTTTTATCTAATGCTTTTAATCAAAGAAGTGATGTATTGGGAGTTCGTATTTGTGCAAATGGACCTCCTATCTCCCACTTATTATATGCAGATGATGTGATCATTTTCTCCGAAGCCTCTCTTAAAGCTACTAAGCTTATCAAATCGATTTTGGCCAATTTTTCCAATTGGACTGGCTTGTCCATTAATGCAAATAAGTCTTCCATTATGTTCAGCAAAAATGTTAGAAGGAAAAGGAGGAAATCAATCAGCCGAATAATGGGATTCAATCCAGCTAATCAGATTACCTACCTTGGAGTAAAGCTTGCAATGAGAAGACTAGTCAAAGATGACTTCAATTTCATTATTGATAAAGCTTTGAGAATGACAAACACTTGGGGAGGAAGACTTATTTCCTTGGCTAGGAGAATTTTATTAACAAAATCTGTCTTGCTTTCTTATACAACTTTCCATTGCACAAATTCTCTTGTTCCAAAAAGCATACTTGATAAAGTAGACAAAATAAGCAGAAGTTTTTTGTGGAACAAATCAAATGGGAGAAAAGGTATTCATTACGTTAATTGGAAAACGATGTGCTTGCCTATCAAATGGGGAGGTAGATCTCTTCATTCTTGCTCTACTAAAGTTGCTCCTTTAAGATCAAGAATTGCATGGAAATACTTGAATGATAAAGAATCCTTTATCCCTAAAGTATTTTATCCTAAATACGGAAACTTATTGGAGAATCTGGACAGCAAAAAATCGGGATCAACAACATGGAAAATCATCACATTAGGTGGCAAAGCAATCAGGCCTTTCATAAGATGGAAGCTGGGCAATGGAACAGACGTGGATGTGGTAAACGACGTATGGATCTTTGACAAGAGCATTGCTAATTGGCCAACCTTCATTACTCCTATTAACTGCAGCAGCTTCTCTGTTTCAAATTTCCTTGTTAACGGAAATTGGAATATTGATTACATGAAACAATTTCTGGAAATAGAATTGATTGATCTGATCCAACAAAACATCATCCCAAACAGTTCAAGTAAAGATCATATGGAATTGTTATTTAACTACAATGGAAATCTATATCCTCAATGGTCTTTGAATCATCGTTTAAATATGAAGGATTGAAGGAATTCTGGACATGGTTGAAAAAAGCTAAATTAATCCCAAAAGTGGAATCCTTTTGGTGGAGAATATTCAACAATGCCATTCCCACTTGTGACTTTCTTGAACACAGGAAGTTAATCAGGGAAAACAATTGCCCAAGAAGCTGCAATGCAAAAGAAGATTTAGATCACATTGTAGCGAATTGTATCAAACTGCAGGAAGTTCTGAAATATATTAAGGAATGGGGATTTGGATTTGACGAATTCCATTCTTTACAAAGCTGCTGTGTTCATTTATCTTCTCAATCTCCTTTCATGATTAATCTCTATTGCTCAGTGGTTTATTTCACTTGGAAATCAAGGAATAGCTACATTCATAATGGGAAGGAGGATAGCAATCTGAGTATTGCTTCAAAAGCAATCGGTTTTGCCTCATTCGTTAACCTTGAGAATCATAATTTCTCGGGTATATGGGATGTCAACCAACCTATTAGGTTGTCTAATCATCATTGGCATCCCCCTCCACCCGATTGGCTCAAAGTCAATGTTGATGCTACTTTGCTACCTTCATACAAAGCCGGTATTGGAGGAGTGTTTCGAGACCATAAAGGTAGATTCCTCCTAGAATTTGGAAAACCATATACTCATTGGGACATTTCGGCTTTGGAGCTATTGGCAACTCAATCTATAAAGGAAATGTTAAAGGATTGGATGTTTAAATACAAAGGAATCATCATAGAGGGAGATAATATCAATATCATCAAATTCTTGAAGGAAGTCAAGAAGAATGGCAAAACAAGGGATGCAAACATTCATATTTTCGAGGAATTCAATAATGTCATCTTCAATTGTGTGGATAGAAATTGTAATAAGTTAGCGGATTTATGTGCTAACTATGGTATCTTATCTCATTTTATTTGGGAGGATGTTAGTCTCAATAAGATTCCTCCTTTATTTATGTCTATATTAAAGGAGGAATCTATAGTTTGAGCTTAGTTTCTTTGTAATAGCTCCTTTTTTCTTTCTTCAATGCTTTTAGAAGCATTTTCCTTAAAAAAAAAAGATAATATTCCAAAGATAAGCATACAAATCCTCCCAACCAAAGCTGATGAGTAAGAAATCCCATTGAATAGAGCAAAAGAAAACCATCCGAAGAGAAACAACAACATATAAGTAATAGAAGTAATCACATAAAATGAAACTAACAAACACCTCAATACCAAAACCCCCCAGGAAGAGAGGATGATAAGTAAACCATCCAAAGAAATATTAGAACCCCAAAAATGACCAACCACAAGATGCATGTAGTGAACAACCTCCCAGACAAAGTAAGAAGGCCAAAGAAGCAGACCCACATTAATGAGATTTGGAGAAAAAAGAGGAAAAAAAAAGACACAGTTGCCAAAGCCATAAAAATTCTAAAGAGCCACAAACCAAGAAAGAGCTTAATTACTTCTAACATAAGGTAAACCCAAACGATCAAGCCTCATTAAGCCAACAATATTGATTGGGAGAGAAGTTCCCATAAATTCCATAAACTCCAACAAATTGTAGCCTAAATTGGCTAAAGAATTAGCAACAAAATTAGCTTCCCTGTATATGTGAGTACTAGCAAAATTAATAGCCGAAAGCCAATGCTTAAATTTCTCTAATGGTATAAAAGTACTTGGAATTATCACTAACTTTCCTAAGAATGTAATTTATGACCAACATAGAATCCACCTCAATCCAAATATTTGTAATCCCCAAAGAAATGCAAAAATGCACACCATATTTTAAAGTCTCAAGCTCAGCCATAATTGCATTATTAACAACCAAGGGACCAACAAAAGCAAGAATAACCTAGTCGTTATGATGCTGAATAAGCCCCCCACACCTAGCTTTATTCAATGTAAAGGACCCAATGGTGGTCAGCTTATAGCAACCTTGGTGAGGCTTAGACCATTTAACATTAATGTCTTCACAGAAATGAGCAATATATAAAAAGTTGATACCCAAAAACTGAGCAACATGATGAAAACCAGTAAAAGAACTATTATTAATCATATTAGCCAAATATAACTGTCTCACCTTATGCTTAACCTTGTGGATAATGTTCGTGGCATTCATGTGGATGTTTTCATGCTTAGCCTCATTCCTAATCTTCCATAGGAACCAATATATAATAATAGTGAAATATTCTAAATATGATTCTTAGAAGAAACAAATTAGTATTTCAAAATATTCTTAATATTTATATAATCTTTACATAAGTGGTTATTAAACCCATTATCAAAAGATAACCAAAATTTCAGAGCAATAGACCCATTAACAAAAATATGATTCAAAGTTTCCATATGATAACAACACTGACATTTAGAAATAATGCCAAAACCCTTCTTGTAAAGAATAATATAAACATACATGTAATTATAAATTCTCCACATAAGAATGGAATAAGATATAGGAATACCTTTCTACCAAATACTGGATAAAAGAGGATTTTTAGGTTGGCAATCCCTAAGAGAGTGCCAAACCTCCTTGAATGAAAAACTACCATCTTTGGATTTGTTAAATAAATGCATTCACTCTTGTCAAGTTGAAGAGGAATTTTCAAAATAAGGGAAATGATAGAAACAGTCACCATATCCGGCAGATACTCCACATTCCACTTCCCATTATGGATAAAATCAGACACTTTGCAAGAGCTAGTAGTATGGGTATTGAATAAATTATCAATGGAAGAGATACCTAACCAATTGTCTTGCCAAAAAAAGATGTCTCCCAAACCCAAGCCCCATTGAATAAAACTTTTAGCATCCCATTTGAAAGACCACATCCTCTTCCAATTAAAATAATTACCTTTTTGAAAAAATAGTTAAGAGGATGCTTACCCACACAATACTTGGAGGCCATAAATTTAGCCCAAAAATTTTTCTGGATCTAAAATTGAACCATAATGTAAGCAAAGTCAAGAGCCATCTCACTCAACTTCTTAAAACCAAGCTTACCTTCATCTTGGACACAAGAGAAATTATCCCAAGAAGCCCAAATTAAAGTAGATTTACCCTATATATACTACCCCAAAGAAATTTGTTGAAAATTCTTTCCATTCTACTGCAGACATTCACATTAGGATATAATTTTTGAAATAACTAGATAGGAATAGAACAAAGAACACTTTTGATTAACACTAATCTACCACCAAAAGAATGAAATTAAAAGCACAAGTATACAACTTTTTATGAATATTAGAAAAAATGTCCCCAAATAAATGTGATCTCTTCTTACTCTTGAAGAGAGTGCTTAAGTATTTAAGCGAGAGTTGCTTATGCTAAAAACCAAAATAATTCTGGATAGAATTGATTATCTGATTAGAATTAGATTTAGTAGTAATAAAACAACTATTTTGTGGGTTTAAAATTAACCCACTAGCATTTTGAAAAAGGCCAAAAAATTTAAACATGATTTTAAGCATTTTTCTGGAGCTATTAATAAAAATAATCAAATCAACGAAAAGCTTATGTGAGAAATAGGAAAGCCACCCATAGTACAATAATGCAAAGTAGGATGTTTATTGAACAACTCATTAACCCTCTTGAAAGAAATTCCATCAAAATAATAAACAAAGCAGGGGATAGTGGATCCCCTTGTCTGAATATATCATAATTTTTACCATTGAAAGTGATAAAAAGGAAGTAATGTTCAATACTATTTTTAATGAGTGAAATGAAGTCATTACTAAAACCAAATTTGTTAGGCATAGTATAAAGGAAAAACCAGTTGAGATTATCATAGGCTTTGAATATATCAATTTTGAAAATAACAATTCCACCATCAATTTTGGCCTCCAAATCTTGAACTAATTCTTGGGCAAGGAGAACATTATAAAATATAGAACAACATTTCAAAAAAACTTGTTTTCTCGAAGGAAATGATATTAGGAAGAATTAATGTTAATCTAAGCATTAAGCTTGTTGAAAAAAGAGCAAAAACTAATAGGATGGAAATTGCTCCAAAAACTAGTGACATCATTTTTAGGAATTAAAACAACATAAGTAGTAGTAAAAATTTTAGGGTAAGGGTGCCCCTTGATGAAGTCAATAAAAACATTCACTTAGTCCTCTTTAATAATATGACAAGACTTTTGAAATAATTTTGTAGTGAAGCCATCAAGATAAACAATAGAATAGTATTCATATCTTTGATGGTTAGCCAAATTTCGTCCAAAGAAGGAATTTTAGTAAGCATCATGTTATCCTCCTCAAAAATAGATGAGTGAATGAAAGAGAAATCCAAATCCAGATTCAAACAAAAATTGTTAATAAAAACATTCTTAAAGTAGTCAATACTCGACTCATAAATCAACTCAGGATCAACAATGTGAGAACCATTAGGATTAGAAATTTTATGGATATAGCTAGCAACTTTCTTATGATTAGCAATATTATGAAAAAACTTGGTATTTCTATCCCCCTCAATAAGATATTTAGAGGCAGCTTTTTGTTTCCAATAGGCTTCCTGTTGTTCTTGAAGATTGGAAAGGGTATCTTTGGCCTTATTAAATAAAAAAAGATTCTCACCAGAAGGATCATTCATGTACTTGATGTCAGCTGAGTTAACTTGATCTTCAGCTCTCTCAATGTTAGAAAATAAATTCTTAAAATTAGTTTTGCTCCACCAATTCAGCTTCTGTTTAAGCCTCTTAAGCTTAAACCAAATTCTAAACATACCAACATATTATCAGAGGGAAATAATGAAGCATACCAATTATCTTTAGCAATATTTAAAAAAAAAGTCACGAAGAATCCACATGTTTTGAAATCTAAAAAGGAAGGACTACTATTATAATGCAGGGAAATATTCAAAAGAAGAGGAGAGTGATCAGATAAAGTTCTCGATAAATGCTCAATGCGAGTACTATGAAACTTAGAAAGTCATAAGTTATTAAAAAGAATATGATATAAATGTTGCCAAATAGTGCCTTGATTCCACATAAAAGCATTGCCAGTAAAACTAATATCATGTAAATTAGAGTTTAAAATCATTTCATTGAAATCTTCCATAGCATTGAAATTAGGAGAACACCCACCAACTCTCTCAGAGAAACTAGTAATAGTATTAAAATCACCACCAACCAAAAAAGGCTCAATAATATAAGAAACAAAATCAGTGATTTGATTTTACAAAATTTTCCTTTCAATCCTAGAACAAGAAGCATAGACAAAGAAGCATAATAAGAGAATTGTGAATAATTAATACAAGTGTGCATAATTTGAGGATAGTCATTCAAAATACTTAACTTAACCCATGTTTCCAAAAAATCCAAATCTTATTAGAGCAATTAATAAAAGACCAATCAAAACCCAAGTAAATTCGAATCAAATCCAGCTTAGCAAATGAAATTAAAAACTCCAATAAAACTAAAACATTAATATTGTGAATCCTACAAAGATTTTTAACTCTATCTTTAGAAGGGAGAGTACCCACCCCCCAAATATTATAAATAATGGCTTTAACCATTGAAATAAGGAGGATTGGATGCTCGAGTGACCCTAGATGTTTAACCATCTGAAGGCTTAATATTTTTAATTTCCTTCTTACTAACTTCAGTAAATTCCTCCTCCTCTATATTGGCAATTTATTTCTAATTAGGGGATACTAGAAAAACTTCAGAAATACCTTCAGTCTTTCCTAATTGAGAACCAACCTTATTTGGCACAAATTCTCCTTCCTCTATATGATTTTCTTCATTTCCCATTTCATTCTTGGTTTGGACCCCATTAACAAGGTAGAGTATATTGTTTCTAACCCAAAGCATTACCACTTTTTATAGGTTGAATTTCATTCTCCTTATTTTCAATCTTGGAACCATTTTCCCTAAGCATACTAGTAGAGAAATTGCAATTACCTTTATTATTTTGATTAATCAATTCATCTGTTTGGGCTATAATGTGAGATCCCACTAGAATAGGACTAACTTCCTGGTCAAAACAAGGATTGTTCACAGGTATAGTTTCACTATTATCCTAAATTGCCATATTCATATTGCCATCTGAATCATTAGATTCAGTCATGTTAGAAGGACCCAACTCTTTATACACCTTGTTTCCTTTTCTTAGATCAGGACGAACCATATAACATTCATTGATCAAATGACCATGAGCCTTACAACGAGAACAAAAATTAGGAATATTTTTAAAAATTAACTTTTTGTAGATAACCAGCCCCCTCCGATCCAAGCCAAACCTCTCTAGGATATTTTTTGGTGATATCTAATTCAACAAGAATATTGTCCATAGATGGTCGAGATCTTGATGTAGTAGCTTGATTGATTCTGTGTGGTCTACTAAAAATGGATCCCAAAATGTGCAAGACATGAAAGTTAAAGTATGAAGTCTCAAATTAGGAAATGAGAGCCAAATAAGGACTAATGAAGATTCCTCTTTAATATCAAAAAAGGAGTCCAATTAAGCAACCTCATTTGACAATTGTTTATGTAATAAGACCATCTAGAAAAAATCTAACTATAATCCAAGTCATTACAAAGTTGATTAGCGACATGCCTACCATATAATAGCCCAATATAAACCATGCCATAAAGTTTTTGATTATCAAAGAAAGACCTAATAGAATCTAGGTTAGAATGCGTCAAAGAGAACTTCCAAACTAATGTAATTTGACAAGAAGAACTAAGTTTCAAAACACCTTCATCAGAAATCACCAAAGCATGAAATCATTTAATCATAGATTTAGTAAAAGAAAAGTTGGACTCCTTCAAACATGCATTACCCGCCAGAACATCATGAAAAGAATGAGATTTAGGGTTGGAATTATTACCAGCTGCATCAAAAAAACCTTTCTTTTCTCCCAGAGCATCTGATGTAGGTATACCCCAAGGAGAGGGAGTAGAAGAAGATGGACCTACCGCCATCCTGATAAAAGACCCAAAGGATGAAGCCCTCAAGCCACCTAAAAAGAAATGAGAAAGCAAATATACTCAAATCCATAAAGAAAATCACAAAACCCCATAGTAAAATCCATGAAAAGTTATAAGAGAAGCCTGTTTGCCAAAGCCAAAGCAAATATAGGAGAGAGAAAATAGATGTTAGAATGGTCTGGTCAAAAAAAAAAGAGGAGAATTAATACTTATGATTGTGCACTAATGAACTTCCAATTTAACTACAAAAACAAAAAATTCCTAAATAATATATTATTCATTTCTAAAATTAGAATTCAATGTTACAAATAAACTCACAATGGATAGTTTCAATATAAGTAAAAGAAAGGGTCACTAATTTGGATAATTATTATGATCTTTATAATTAGAATTATAACTATAATTATTCTAAATTACTTCTAAACTGTGTTGTGTTATCTTACATTTTAGTAATTTTAAATTATCTTTACTTTTGAATATTAAGTTAATCAACAGTTTATTTCACAATTGCTTGAGGAAAAATAAGAGTCTAAGCTGGGAGGAATTTGTTAAGTGTAAATTTTGCATTGTTTATTACATTAAAATTAAGTAAAAATGTATTATTTTGGTTGTTTTCTTATAGGAAAATGTTCAGGAGAAGGAAACAATTCATAAGTATTAAATCAATTCTTGTAGCGCCTATAGATTACCATCTACAATGCCCCATCACCTATTTTTAACATTACAGGGCTAGCATGTTTAATTTCTTGGTAGTTTAAGGAAAGATTATTGTCATGATGGAGTACAACAAATTTAAACAAATTTCACTTCCAACAAACTTCAAATATCATTTGGAGTGAATTGGACTTAAACCCAAGCCTTCTCAAGATTGGTTGACCAGGTAAAGCTAAGTTGAACAAATCAACCTCAAGCCATTAAACATGTATTTTGTACATTTATACAAGCCATGACCTTCTCCAACAAGTTCCAAATGTTAATTGGAATAAGTTGGACCCAACCCCAACCCCTCATAAACTTTGGTTAACAAAACTAAACTTAAACCCTATAAATCCTAAAACAATTGATGTAGATCAAACTAAGGCTCCAAAATTGATAAAAAATAAAATAATAAAATAAAAAGGCACCCAAACCCATTGGGACTATCCGTTGGGTCCCTAAAGATCAGCCCTAGTTGGCTTAACCCATGGGCCCACTTGGGCTAGCAAATCAGGCTATCCCTAGTGACCAAGAGGGGTTTCCCATGAGTTGTCTCCTAACCTATATCAAATTATCCCAAGTTAATATTTGTATTAGGTGAATACTTGCCCTATCCATCTAACATGGTTAGCCCAACCCATGGTCTCACCTGGGTTAACCAATTGGGTTGACTCAAACACATAAATTACCTAAATTAGTGAACCATGTTCAACCCTAGACCTACCAAAAGTAATCAAAGTATGATATTACACTCTACTACCTTCAAGACATCCAACCCAACTAGCTCAAGCTAGGTGGTGGTCAGTGGTTGCCAAAAAAAAGTCAGTGATAACTACCTAGCTAACTGCCCATATGGCTAATCTCTTTCAAATTCTTTCTTTAAACCCCATTGGACCATCCCTAACTAAAGTTGTGGCTTGATTAGTAGCAGGTGGTCATATTCTTGGCTTAATTTAGTTAACTTTAGCCTTTAAATTCTTCTAAAAATAAGACAAAATGGTTCTTGATTTTAATTCTTATAGACTACCCAGGCCTCCTATATTGATCTCCTTACTTCACAATCAATCCTCTAGTTATTTTTTATTAATTTTACTGAGCTTTAGTGTTCCCAAATTGATGGAAATCTAACTCTTGATCCAGTGGTTCTCCTACTCTACCATCTGAAGGAAATATATTCATGAAGTCATGACAAACTTGTCTCAAGGAAATTCGAGCTTAATTTAGTTATCTGTGAGGTAAGAACTCAATTTTGAACACTTAATTTGTTGGTGTTTCTCAAATGCAAAGAGAATTTTCATTCTATTGGGATCTAACCTTTGGATTGAATTTTTTTTACTCAAATGAAGCTCTAGGGTTTTATTTCATCCATTTTGGTGAACTTTAGATTTTAGATCAAGCCATTCTTTCCCTTTGGCTTGTATTGGTTGCAGAAGGTTGAATATGAAATCAGAGCTATTCTTTTCAATACACTATGATTATTTGGTTGGACAAGATTTTGTGCTTTGAACTCATGGCTTTGGTAATCATTACCCACTAATTGGAAGATGCCATATGTTAAAGCATGACATAGTGAGCCACTAGCTTTGTAATTCTTTAATTAAAATAAATAAAAATTATCTGATTTATAAACTTTATAAGTCCTCACATACTTGTCAAAACAAGGCGTTCTTAAGCTCTATGGATTTTTCCTGAGTAGTATTTTAAAATCCCTATGATCTCAACACCTAATTTATTATACATTAAATGTAATTTTATAAATACTACTTTAGCTATTTATGAAATTATTCATTAATTTCAATTATTTTAGACACACATTTAATTTTAATATTCTTTGTGATGACTTTAAAATTTCTAAAAATTTCCAAAGTCATTCAAATCCTCTAGGGGCTAGAATTGAGTAATTTAATCTATGTGGTCATGATTTGAAATTTATCTAAACACAAATCCTTAAAGCATTTGGGATTGACTATTTGTTTGTTTTATAATTTAGTGTATAATGGTTAGTTAGCCATTGTTTTAAATGAAATCTATGATCTATGTAGCCTAAATGTAAATTTTAAGTGTATAAATGCATTTAACATGGTTGAGAGACATAGAATTTGGTCAAAATATATATATATGATCTTTATAGACCTCCTATTGGCAAAAGAGTGAAGGTAAGTTCCTTCAATATTGATTTTATGGCTCATGAAGAATTCATACAATAGTTTAGAATTAAAGAAAAATGGTAGGGTCATGATAAATTAGTTAGAGTACCTTAAAATTTAGGTTATCCTGATTAATAACGTTAGAGGGGTTATCCCAGTAGCCTTGTAGCACTGATATGCATTTTCTTTAGCAGCTTCAGTGAAACGGGATCCGATGGTCACCTTAAGGAACACCCTGCTAATGCCCTAGATTATTTTCCTCTGGCCATTTGGACAATATGAGAACTTGAGAGATCAAAAAGGAAAGCAGTGTTATGTGAAGTGTGACTTTAGTATTTGAATTATCTTCCTTGAAATATACTTCAGCTATATTATACTATATGATAGGCATCGTACTATACAATCAGAATAAGCTAATTTGTCATGTCCAATTAGTCAAGAAAGTTGGTAAAATTATACATTATGATTAGAATCATACCTAGTCTAGTCCTCAAGGTGCTAATGATGTCATAGGCAAGCGATTTGGTAAAGATGTCTACTAGTTTAGTTTTAGTAGCTATTTGTTGCAGTTCTATATCTCCCTTAACTACATGATCTCTATTGAAATGATGTCTAATGTCTATATGCTTTATACAAGAGTTTGGATTGAATTTTAGAAAATGCAAATGGCACTAGTGTTGTTAAACATGATAGGAATAATGCCTAAAGATAATCCAAGATCTAAGATTTATTGCTTTAGCCATAAGACTTAAGTAACACAGCTTCCTATAGTAATGTGTTCCCCTTTAGTGGTGGATAATGCTATAGAGTTTTGCTTTCTACTGGACTAGGAAACTAGTGATTAACCAATTAATTGATATGTTCCTAAGGTGTTTTTTCTATCTACCCTACATCCAGCAAAGTCAAAGTCTGAATAACCTATGATTTTAAGGATGAGCTATGTCTAGGATACCATATTCTTATATTTTAGCTTCTAAGAGGTATATAAGGATTCTCTTAATAGTAATCATATGGGATTCATTAGGATCAGCCTAAAATCTTGTACAAAGGTAAACACTGAACATAATGTTAGGTCTATTAGCAATCAAATAAAGAAATGGTCTTATTATTCCACTATACTTCTTTTGATCTACATTTTCCATTGTGATCCTTATCTAGTTGAATGGTAGAGCTCATGGGAGTATTAATTTCCTTAGCGTTATCTATCGCATATTTCTTAAGAATATCCTTAATATATTTATATTGTCTAAGGAAGGTTCCATCATCTCTCTACTTCATTTTAAATCCAAGAAAGTAAGTATGCTCTCCCATTATACTCATCTCAAACTCCTTACACATTATTTTTGAAAAATCATCACAAAGATTTTAATTTGTTGATCGAAAGAGTATATAATCCTCATAAATTTGAAAAATAAGAAGATTATCTCCTACTTTCTTAAGAAATAAGGTGGTGTCTATAGTACCCTTAACAAAAGCTCTATCTAGGAAAAATGTACTAAGCCTCTCATACTAAGCCCAAAATGCTTGCTTTAATCTATAGAATGCCTTGTTTAATTTGAGAACATGACTAGGAAATTTTGAATTCTCAAATCTAGGGGTTTATTCCACATGTACATCTTCTTCAATCACCCAATACAACTAGAAAATTCTAAAGAAAGTAAAGGCTAGTATAGGCAAAGGTTTCAACAAAATTAATTCCTTCTATCTGATTGTATCCCTTAGCTACTAATATAACCTTATTTCTAATCACTACAATAGAGTCATTCATTTCATAATAGAAAACCCACTTTGTTCCTGTAATACTCTGGTCCTTAGGACTACTAACTATTCCAAAACATCATTCTTAATAAATTGGTTCAAAACTTCCTACATGGCTAGGATCCAGAATCCATCAAATAGGGCTTCATCTATATTGGTAGGTTTTATCTTAGAGATGAATGCAGAATGACCAACCTTCTTTCTAAATACATGCTTAGTTCTACCTACTGATGGATCTCCTAAGATGAGTTCCTTAGGATGAAAAGATAAATATCTCCAGTCTTTGGGCAATGGCTCTTAAGGTTCTACTCTATCTCCTAGGTCAATAGATTCTATTCCTTAGGTGACCTCTACCACTTCTTCTTTTTCTAATCTAAATTCCTCAAATTAATTAGATTCATCAAATACTACATCGGTGGTCTCTTCTATGACTAAGGTCCTTTTAATGAAAACTCTATAAGCTTTACCTACTTAAGAATAACCTAAAAAATCTCCTTCATCAGATTTGGTGTTAAGCATTCCTAGATGAGATTTTAATTTTATCAATCATAATGAAACACTTAAATCCAAAGATATGAAGATGAGAAAGATTGGGTGTTCTACCTTTAAGCAACTCATACAGGTCTTATTAAGTTTGGATCTAAGATTTACCCTATGCAGAATATAATAGGTAATGTTATCTGCTTCATCCCAAAAATATCTGGGAAGTGAATACTTTACAACAACAACAACAACAACAAGCCTTTATCCCACTACGTGGGGTCGGCTACATGAATCCTTTTTCTCCATTGTGTCCTATTAAAGGCCAAATTCTTGTTTAAATCTAATAAAGAAAGGTCAATCCTAATATTTTCTAACCAAGTCTTTTTAGGTCTGACTCAACCTATCTTAACATAAGTCAAATCTAATACCTCTACTCTTCTAACCGGGTCATTAGAAGGCTACCATTTTATGTGACCAAACCATCTAAGGTGACTATCTCTAATCTTATCTTCTACTGGAGCTACTCCAACCTTTTCACCTATATGCTCATTTTGTATCCTATATCTAACAGTAAAGCCACTCATCCACCTGAGCATTCTCATCTCTGCCACACTTAACTTAGTATTATGCTTCTCTATTAATGGCTAACATTCAGTACCATAAAGCATTGCAGGCCTTACTACCATCTTATAGAATTTTTCCTTAAGTTTGAGGGGTACTTTTCCATCACACAACAAGCCCGATGCATTCCACCACTTCAACCATCCAACATGAATTTTGTTGATAATATCCCCATCTATTTCACCATCACTCTAAATAATAGATCCAAGAAATATAAAATGTGTACTCTTATTAATGGCTTGATCGTCCAAAGTCACAATCCCCTCACTAGGTTTATTACTACTAAAATTACACTCCATATATTCCATTTTAGATCTACTCAAGCAAAAACCTTTAGTCTCTAATTTTGACCTCCATAATTCAAGTTTACTTTCAACTCCCTCTCTAGTCTTATCAATAAGAAGAATATCATCAGCAAAAACCATACACAAAAGTACATCCTCTTGCAAATGTCAAGTGAGAACATTCATGAATAAAGCAAAAAGATATGGGCTTAAGGCTGATCCTTGATGTAACCCAACCGAAATAAGGGAATACTTTGTCAAACCACCTTGTGTTTGAACACAAGTAATAGATCCTACATACATATCTTTATTGATTTGAATTTAAGCATTATTAACTCCTTTCTTTTCAAGAACTCTCCATAGCACTTCTCTTGGAACTTTATCATATGCTTTCTCTAAATCAATAAAAATCATATGTAGATCCTCCTTATTTTCTCTATATTTCTCCATCAAACCTCATAATAAATGTATGGCTTCCATAGTCGACCTACCCGGCATGAATCCAAATGTATGGGAAGTGAATACTCTACTAAGGTTATATTATTTTTTTTAGTTACCATATTCTCTTGAGGGGTTCCAGCAGAAAAAAAAATAATGTTTTATACCTTGCTCCTTATAGATTGATTCAAATCTGTCGTTTTAATATTTTCTAGCATGATCACTATAAATAGTTGATATTTCACATCCTAATTTCCTTTGAATCCAAGTAGATAAATTTCTAAATTCCTTAAGTGACTTACTTTTATGTGTTAAGAGTTTAACCAGGTAATTCTGGAAAAATAATTTATAATTGCATATCCAAAAGACTTCCCACCTAAGCTGGTGGTACTAATTAGTCCAAACAGGTCCATGTGAACAATTTTTTAAGGTCAAGATGTGATGATGTCCTTAATGGGATGAAATGATGGTTTGACATGTTTTCCTAATTGGTAGGCATCATAAAGATGTCCCGTAAGGAATTTTAGTTTGGGTATGCCCTTAGCTATATTTTCTTGGGTGATTTTCCTAAGGGTTTTCATATATTGCATGACATAGTCTCTA
The DNA here is from genome assembly GCA_022539455.1 of Dendrobium nobile. Taxonomy (NCBI): domain Eukaryota; kingdom Viridiplantae; phylum Streptophyta; class Magnoliopsida; order Asparagales; family Orchidaceae; genus Dendrobium; species Dendrobium nobile. The sequence continues at coordinate 35,601,758 of CM039721.1, read as the reverse complement.
ATATCATAGCAAAAATTATTTAAGTTTCTAGTCATATATGAGCCCATCACTTTCCTGGTGGTGTTGCCTTCCAGTGTAACATCGCCTCCTACCTTGGCCTCTAACATAATGAATTGCTTTAAATGTCCAATCATATGCCTTGAGCATCCGCTAACCAGGACAACATGCTCTCACTAGGCCTTTTATGAGAGAACCTTTTAAATTGATTAGACTGATCAAGACTATCATTAGCCATGATGCATAGATTAGTTACCTTCTTATGTGCTTCCTATTCAAATTATTTTGAGGCAAAGTCTGCCCAAAATTTCATATGTTCTCGTTACTTCTCCCTTTTTAATTTTATCTTCTCTTCACCCTTCTCCTTGGCCGGATGAATTTTTTGATTGGGGTAGTCAGTTCTCAAATGATCTAGTTTCTTGCATTCAAAATAAATATTGTCAGTTGAAGTTTTGAAATTTTTTCCAGCTTTACCTTTATTATATTGTCGATGATGTTTATGCTTTCTCTTCAGAAAACTTCTAAACTATCAGTCATCAGTATAATTTCATCATCCTCCTCAGCTCTAAAGCTATCATTTTTCAGTCATTAGCTTTCATAGCCACTTCTTTCTCCTTTTTCCTATCACCTACATCAAGTAATCTTTGAATCTTGCCTTGCTCGTATGCAATTAGTGAGCCAAGAGAGTTATTAATAGAATATGAAAGTTTGTGAGGGGTGTTAAACCCTAAAGAACTAGTATCGAGGCTAACCAATAGGGGGCTGAATTAGTTATTTAAAAATTTATTAACAAAAAAGAAAATCTTTTTGAAATCTTTTTATATATTTTAAAACAATCGATTTATGTGGAAGCAAACTAATTTATCAATTGTAAAGATCAAAGATTTTGACAACATATCAAATTACATAAATATATGGAAATTAAAATGCAAAAAATAGAAAGAACATACAAAGATTTATAGTGGTTCGATCAACTTGGCCTATGTCTACTCCTTCGAGACTCCCTCTCTAAAGTATTGCACTAAACTAAAGTGACACTCCTTTTGCTCCAATAGTAAGGCGGAGAACACTTACAAAATATTTCCACCTATACGATAAGTAAGAGAACCTTAAATACTTTTACTCTCTCCTGGAGTTGGTAGAGAACCTTGAAATCCTTTTTCACCCACATGGTGAAGGTAGGGAGCCCAGGAATCCTTTTACTCCCACCTAAAGTAGGCCGAGAACCTGGATCTAATGCTGAAGAAGATCTCCCCAAAGCCACCAAGGAACTAGAGAAGAACCTTGAAGAAAATGAAAAACACCTTGCTTGGAGCAACCTTTATGATTCCCTCATAACTCTTCCTCACAAGGATCTCTCTCTCTCTTAAGCTCTCCCTCTTCCTTCTCTAAGCTCTCTCTTGTATCAACTCCATAGCAAAGGATTAATTAAAGGGATAATACAATTGCTTAAATAGAGAACCTCCAAAATAAATCCTAATTTCCAATTCAGCCCAATTGATCATCTAGTACTATCGATGGTAACATCACGCTCTGAGCTCCCGTGGCAATTCCCTAGTGATCTAGGTTTTCCTCTTTCACAATTACAGTTTTGCTCTTCTAGATTGGATTTCTTCATGATTTTTGGTTTCTTTCTTCAATTTCCTTTTTAACTTCTCATCTAGTTGCTGGTTTTGATGTTGTTTTCCATTTTTTTGCACGGGGAGATGACGATTCCCTCATCATCTAACCCTTCTATCCTAATAGTTACTCCTATTGTCGAAGAGAAATCTTGCTCTTTCAAAGACATGCTGGCTGGTTCTTCGTCAGCTTCTTTTAAGTTACATTTTGTTCATTCTTTATATAAGGGTTGTCCGGCTTTCCTTTTTGAGGATGTCATTGTTGAAAAGTTGGCTGCTCCATAAGCTTTATTGTTGGTTGATAAATTTTTCTTAAGGTGATCGAATCTAGATGTTATTCAAAAAAATTTCCTAAACCTAAAACTTTCTGGATCATTCCACATTGGCTTATTGGATCAAAGGCATGTTGCTATTCAACTCTCGAATGATCTTGATTATAGCCCTATATTTTCTAGAATATCTTATTATATTCAAGCTTGTCAAATGTGTTTGCTCCAATGGACGCCGGATTTTAATATTAGGGAAGAATCACCTATTGTGTGGATTTCCTTCCCTAACTTGAGACTTCATTTCTTCAATACTCAAATTTTATTTGGTTTTGCTTCGATTTTTGGAAGATCGTTACAAATGGATCAAGCCAATACTTCTGTTTCACGGCCTTTTTTATCTCGTGTGTTGGTTGAATTGGATGTTTCGAATAAACTTCCTAATGAAATTTGGATTTGGTCAAAGGTGAAAGGTTATTTTCAGAAAGTGGATTTAGAAAATTTACTTATCTTTTATTTTTTTTGCAAGATGTATGGTCATGGTATTATAGATTGCTTTTGAAAACATCCCCATCTTCGTAAGAAAAAGGATTCATCTAAACAAATGCAGAGGGTAGAGGTTAATTTGATTCATGATGGTACTAATTTAGAGGATAATATCTCTAAACCTATTCAAAATTTTTAGGAGCCTTTATCTCTAACCGGTGATGTTCTTGATCTCAATGCTAATATTGTTCTTTCTAATCATGAGTAGGGAGTTATTGATAACTCCTCTTTTAAAGTATCTACTGAGGAGATTAGGGAGGCTCCAACTTTGTCTAATGTTGCTATCCAAAATAACTCTATTGTTGATGTTGTTGATTCAAACTAACCTTGTTTAACTAATAAAAACTTTTTGGAATTGAATAGAAATCTAATTTCTAACACTCCCTCTAATCCTTTTCTTTTAAATGATCAGTAAAAGGAGATTGAACTTAATGCATATGTTGAATTAGCTCATACAAAAAGTAAAAGGAATGAAAATCCTTTGGAGGAGGGTGAACTTATTTTGGTGGAAGATAGTCCTCCTTCTGGGACTTACTTTCAAGGCCCTATTGTAAGTAGTAATTGCTATATAGATGATGGTATATTTTTGGAGGATGAATGTCCTCAATAGGATAATCAAGTGGTTCATCAAATTGATAGTAAGATTCCTTCTACTCTCATTTTAATTGTGATGTTTTAACTGATTCTGAAGATATGGGAATTTTTGCTAAGTGTTTTGCTGAAGACGATAATGATACTAGTTTTATTAAATTCCATAGTAAAAGAGGAAGAAAGAAACAACATGTCATATTGCAATCTCCTAGGACCACTCGTTCACATAATACCCATTAATGTTGTTTTTCTATTTAAATATATTATTTAGAATGTGAGAGGCATTGGTTATCCCTCTTCTAGTCTTCATGTTAGAAATTTATATCGTGTTTACAATGTTTCTATTCTTGTTCGTCTGGAGCCTCTTATTTTGTCAACTAAGTTGATGAGCACCTCATGATTTTTTGGGTTTTAACCATGCTATTTCGAATGTGGCTAATAAGATTTAGGTTTTTTTGGAAGGATCCTATTAAAATGGATGTTATTAGTAATTTTACTCAAGTTCTTCATTGTAAAGTTGAGGTCTTTACTGTTCATTGTTGTACTTCTTTTGTATATGCGACTTCTTCTTCCTACATTCATAAAGTTCTTTGGGATCAAATAAAAAATTTTCACAATATTTGCAATATGCCTTGGCTTTTAGGTTGTGACTTTAATGTTATTTCTAATCCTTCTGAGAGGTTAGTAGGTTCTTCTCCTTCTTACCGCTTTATGGAGGATTTTAATAACATGATTTTGGATTGCAATTTGATTGATATTGGTTTCTCTAGTAATAACTTTACTTGGAATAGGAGTCACTTATGGAAACATTTGGATCATGTAATCTATAATGATTCTTGGCTTAATTATTTTAGCTTTATCAATGTTCAAGGGATTCAAGAAGTCAATTTTGCAAGAAACTAAACCTTTAAGAGAGAGAAGCTCCATTTTTCCTGGGAAAAGATGAAATTTGAAATTCTCTACCGCTCCTATTTTCAGCTTTATTTCGATGACGCGGAGAGTCTCCGGGAACCTTCAGATGGTGGCTCCTTTAATATTTGGCCTCCTACCGTTCCATCCCAAAATGTGTCTTGGTTGGTAGCAGGTTCATCTCCTCCAGCCTTTGGGGATTCAAATTTTGATTAGGATGTAAAAATAAAATTCAAAATTAATCGTCAACTGATTATAAAAGAAGGAGGATTATTGAATGACAAAAGACAATTTGAAATTATTGGGAAGGGAAAGAATGTTTTATTCGAAAGTTATGTTAAAAATCAATCTTCGGTGGATGAGGTAAGGAATTCAAAAGGGTTTGTTAAAACTGATTTGCACTTCGTCTTTTATTGCTGTGAAAGATGGTTCCATTAGAAATGGTTTGTTTAAAGTATGTGAACATGAAGCTATTATGGAAGGTGATGCTGAGAAGAATAAATTGAAGTCTTGCCCTATTTCAAAGGTGCAGAATATGGAAGCTGTTGTAGGAATTGTGGTTTCGACTGAAAATCCTGTGCAGGATACAACCTATTTTAATCAAGCAAGCTCGGATATTAATAAAGTTCGCAATTGTGAATAAGGTGAACTGGGTAATTAGAATTTAGCTTCAAAAGGCTTAGACAGTCCTAAACCACAGTCAAGTAATGTGATGAAGAATGCATGGAGTAAAAAGTCCAACATCAAAGTAATTGATATTGAACTGGATGAAGGATTCATTAAAAATGGATCAATAGTGAAATAGCATACTGGAAATGAGCTGGAGAACTCAAACAGACGTAAAAAATCCTTAGTAATCAAAATCTTTGTTGACAATGTTCCTTTTCCATATTATAAGTATGGAGTTGAGAAGGCAAAGGGCGTTTTTGGGAAATTTCACTTGACCTTACTCGTAATGGGTTGGATTCTTTATGCATTCGAGAATCCAGAAATCATGGACAAGGTTTTTACTACTGGTTTGTGGTATGTGAATGGAAATATAGTGGGAATAGATAGATGGTCGCCGTCATTTTCTCCTACTTTTTTCAAAGGTTTGACTGCATTGATATGGATTCGTATGCCTATCTTCCGTTGTATAGCTGGGAAGAGATTAATGTGTGTAGAATTGCTTCCATGGTAGGTACTCCTTATTCGATAGATGGAAACATGTTCCAACGGGGTAGAAGAGAATTTGCAAGAGTTTGTTCCATGTAAAACTTGATGAAAAATTGCCATGTAAAACTTGATGAAAAATTACCTTTAGGTGTATGGGTTGAAGGAAATTTGGGTAAATTCTATCAATGAATTGAATATGAGAGGTTACCTATTTTTTGCTTCACTTGTGGGAAGATAGGTTATTTGAAAGAGAATTGTGCTGAGAATGGATTACCATCTAGCCAAACTCAAATTATCATTGAAAATCAAGGAAAAAAATGTGGAAGGTGAAGCTATTAAAAGAAAAGTTAATGGGTCAATTGATGATGATAGAGAAGGTTATAGACCTTGGGTCCATGTGAATTATGGGAAGAAGAATTTAAGAAAGGCAAATCTCAATCTCAAGTAAAATCATGTTACTAAAGGAGATGCTGTAAAGAGTTCTGAAGAACAGTTAATTAAAGCTGCTGAGAGGATTCCAAAACTGCTGAAGGATAATGCAATTGCTGATAAGATTTCTAATAACATTTTTGTGGTTATGGAATGTAACAAGCTGGGTGCTAGTAATGAATTGCCTGAAGCTGTTGGGAGGAGCCTTAATACTGAAAAGGGAAATCTGGAAGTTGTGGGACAGTCTATTAATGAAGAGATGAAGTTATATCCAGATTTTAATTCTAGAAATCTGGAAGATCAAATCAAAGATTCAGGAGGTGTGAAGGATGGAGTTGGAACTCAAAATTGTGTGGATCTTCTTTCATCTGACAAATTTGCTAATGGTATGGCTCTCAATCCTAATGGAATTTGTGTTATTGATAATAAGTATGATGTTTTAAATGATATGACTAAGGAAGGTGAGTTTGTTAATGAATCTCCTGGGAAGTCAGCTAAGCATATTAAAGGTTGTGATGTAGTATCAAATCCTGTTAATATAATGAATGCTGAATGTAATAGTAATGAAAGGGGGAATATTATTTTTAAAAAGAAAGATGCTAAGCAATTAAAAGGATTGGGACCAATTAAATCAATTTCTAGAAGTAGAAGAGTTGATGGTGATACAAGAGAGAAAGTGGGGATTGTTGAAACTCGATCACTATGAATTTGGTTGTTAACCCTAAGCTTATGTCCCAGTGGCTAACCAAGAGGGGGGCGAATTGGTAATTAAAAATTAATCCCTCTTTTTGATTTTTTAAACCAAAAAATAAACTTTAATGAGTTTTGTAGAAATAGATTTTTCAACCACAAATTAGAAACAAAAATCAACAAAATAAAAAGCAACGAAAAATAAAAGACACAAGATTTATAGTGGTTCGGTCAAACTTGACCTACATCCATTCCCCAGAGGCACCCTCCAAGTATTGCACTAATACCAATAGTGACTCTCCTTTTGCACCCACAGTAAGGCGAAGAAGCTTTTACAAACACTCTTTCCACCACTACCCGGTGCGGTAGAGAACCGTCGTCCTTTTACATTATCCTCAGTGTTGGTAGAGAACCGTAGTCCTTTTACACTATCCCTAGTGTTGGAAGAGAACTATTATCCTTTTACACTATCCCTAGTAATGGCAGAGAATCGTCATCCTTTTACACTCTCCCGGTGTGGGCAGAGAACCCTTCATCCTTTCACATACTCCTAGTGTGGGCAGAGAACCCTTCGGCTGTTCACACTCTCTAAGTGTGGGAAGAGAACCCTTCGGCTGTTCACATTTTCCAAGTGTGGGCAAAGAACCCTTCGGCTGTTCACACTCTCCAAGTGTCGGCAGAGAATCAGATCTCCTTGACAGATCTTCTCACAAGAATTCTAGAAGGAAGAGAGAAAAGAGTAAAGTAATCACAAACCAAGAGTAAAGACTCTTACCTTTGAGTACCAAGTGAAACCTTCACGCTCTAATTGCAGGAAATCTCCTTCAAACACTCTCTCACACTCTCTCTATGACTCTTATTTCAATAAGCACGAAGATCAGTAGGCAAAAAGATTATGTGGCAGTTTAGTTTGGACTATTTATAAAAAAGACACAAAAAACTGTCCAAAAACTGCAAATATTCAAGTCAATACGAATTGGATCATCCCGTACGATCGTGGATCGTCCTGGATGATTTTACTTAAATGCATTGGAAACGAACCTAATGTTTATGGGTACGAAATGACTTCATACACACACATCGTCCCGTACGAACTAGGTTCATCCGGTACGAACGGTTATTCCATAGGTAGGTTCCCAAAAACTGTATAACATCACTTAATTTTTCAGAGTCGGTTCACTTCATCTTGGGACGAATATTGGTTCGTTCAGACAAAATTTTTTTAGAGAGCAAATCGTCCCGGGATGAATACACTTTGTCCTGGACGAAAATGCTCCAGAGAGCAACTCGTCCTGGAATGAATAACTTCATTCTTGAATGAAAACTTTCCAGAGAATATTTCATCCTGGGAAGAATACACTTCATCCTGGACGATCAGGAGTTAGAAAAATTTTCTTCAATACCTGTACGTTCCATTGCTCTTACAAGGAGATAACTGACTATATCGTTCCGTATGAACTATATTCGTCCCGTATGACTAGTACAAATTTCTCAAGATCTCCTAAAGTGTGTGTGTGTATTCACTCAGTTACAATCACTCCCACTCAAACTTAATTCAAAGAAAAATACAAGTTTTAAATACACAAAGTATCCCATGCTGAATTTGATTTGAAGTCTTTGTAGTCTGGAGTTTGATTTTTCTGAAATGTTAGTACACACAAGAGAAAAACAACTCTTCCAAAAAGTCTTAGCAGATAACTATACATAAAACAATAATATTTAAAATCATCAAAACTATATAAGTTGCAAGAATGTAAAACATGCAAATAGCAACTCTCTTAACAATCTCCCCCTTTTTGATGATGACAAAACAATTATTATTTGTATAATTTTCAAATTCAAAAAATCTCCTAAACTCCCCTTGAATTGATGAACACGTGTAAATAAGGAGGCATTTTTAGAAATATACAGATACCTAAATAAAAAAAACACACAACATATACAACATACACAAAACACAAAACAAAAAACAAAAACAGATCAAACAAAACCAAAAACACGATACAAACAATTTCTCCCCCTTTTTGACAACAGTAAAAAGTAAAGAAGAAAAAGACTTGAAATGTAAGCAGACATATGAAAATCATTTGATAATTCAATCATGAAAGTGATGAAAATATGTTATGCAAATAAAATTAAAACATTAGGTAAATCATATTAATTCATAGAATTTAAGACGAGATATAATATTGATAATAGAAAGAATATATCAAAAGCATGAGTCAATTTAGACACTAAGATAGAGAAAATCATTGTAAAAAGGATGAATAGAAAATTTGTATATTTCAAATTTCAATACAGAATATAAATGTACAGAATCAATTTGAATTAAGAGATTAAAGATAATGGAAAGAAATAATTACCACATGTGGCGCTTTGCACATCTTTTTTAAATTATTGGAACATTTTTGTGCATCTTTTTACTTTTGGGCTTATTTTGTGCCTCTTTTTCTACTTGCGAACCATTGCGCATTCCTTTTGATTTTTGTACATTTGTACATTTTTTCAAGAGTAATTTTGATCTTTCCAAAATCAATAATAAAAAATTTCAAATTTTTCTAAGTGCATAAATATTTATTGATAAGTGAAATATAAAATAAGAAAACATCATAGTTGCAATAATAATATTAGAATTAATATAGTCTAAATAAGAGACATGAAATTGACAATTTAAATTATATCAAGTTATGAGCAGAACTTAAATTTAGAAAAAATTAGATTTTCTAATGAATTAAATTTTGACTTGCATTTCAAAGTATAGCACTATTAAGATAAAAAATCTAATGATTGTCATAAATCTAATTTGGAGGTGACTAACAAAGGCAAATGGAGAATAGATGCCATTTACAGCAATAAAGATGTTTATAGAAGAAGATACATTTGGGAAAGGTTGGAAGCTTATGCTAGTATTGATTTCCTATGGTAATAGGTGGTGATTACAACTGTCTACTTACTAAGGAAGATAAGGGAGCTGGTAGAATATTCACGTTTTCCTTAGGTCCTAAAGAGATGAAAACATTCCTTACTTGCAATGACCTTCATGAGGTTAATTGTATTGGCCCGAAATTTACATGGTGTAATAACAAATCAGCTAATGATCAGATTCTTGAAAGGTTGGGCAGATGCTTTGTGAATTCTTGGGCTCTTAACTCTTCTCATTGTTTGGTGGTTAAATACCTACTAAGAGTGTCATCGAATCATTGCCCCATTTTGCTAAATCTTTTTGGAATTTATCATTCAGTTAAAAGAGCTATTAAGTTTGAAGAAATATGGGCTTCAATTTCGATTTCGACAGCTGTGGTGAGAAAGTCATGGAACTTGAAAACCGATGGAAGCTCATCTCAAATTCTTAATCAAAAGTTGAAAAGGGCTTTAAAATCTCTATTTTATTGGAGTAGAGCAAAATTTAAATGCTTAAATCAACAAAAGGAGATGTTAAAGCAAGAAATCTTAGAACTCCATCTTAAAGAAGCAAATGATGGTTTTCTCTCAAGTGAAGACATTTGGTGCTTGAAGAATAAAATTAATGAGCTCAATTCAACTTTGCTTCGCCTCAACACTTGGTGGAGACAATGTGCAAAAGTTAGATGGACGGTTGAGGGAGACTGCAATTCAAGATTTTTTCAGTCCTTTGCAAGTGCTAGGAGGAATTCCAATTTTATCTATTGTATAAAAAATGAAGATGGATGTATTGTGGAGGACCAACATCAGATTGAAGAGGTTTTGCTTAGTTTCTTCAATGGAAAATGGGGTGAAAGGAACTGTTCTTTGGACGGTTGGCCAAAACCATAGAGATGTATGGATGAGGAGGATAAAAATTTATTGAACAAAGGTTTCTCATTTGAAGAAGTGGAGAGTGTGATAAAACAATCTGTAGGGTTCATTGCACTGCCGAATGAAGACATATCATACTCCTTTATTAAAAGTTATTTGTTTATTATAAAAGAGGATGTCTGGAATGCATTGAATCATTTTTTATCACAGCTGAAATGTGTGAGAATTGGAAAGAAACTATTATTGTGTGGATTCCTAAAGTAAGTAACCGTTCAGCTCCATCAAACTATAGACCAATAAGCTTGTGCAAAATTGTTTACAAAATAGTAGCCAAAGTTTTGTTGAATAGACTTTCTTGCATCATCCCAAAGTTAATTTCTAATGAGCAAGTTGCTTTCTTAAAAGGGACATCTATTTCGGATCATGTACTCATAGCGCAAGAAATCTTTCATAAGTTCAGGCTTTCTAAATCTTCTAATGGTTTAGTCTCATTCAAAATTAATAACATGGGGTGGGTGGCTCTGAGTTAAGCTTTGGAGTACTTTGGATTTCCTCCTTTTTTCTCAAAATTAATCATGGATTTTATTCAATATCTTTCCTTTTCATTGTTGATTAATGGGAATCAAACTGATTGGATAAAGGCTAAATGTGGATTTCAAGAGGGATGCCCCTTGTCTCCTTATCTTTTTATTCTTTGTTCTCAGTTATTGTCTAATGCTTTTTTTGAAGATAATTTAATTGGTATCAAGGTTAGCACAAGTGGCCCAAAGATCTCTCACTTGCTTTATGCGGATGACATCGTAATATTCTCGGATGCTAAGGTGAAGAATGTTAAGAAGATTAAAAGTATTTTAAAGGCTTTTTGTGGATGGATTGGGCAAAAAGTAAATGAAAGCAAATTAGTAATTTTGTTTGGTAAATCGATGAGAAGAAGGAGGAAGAATGCTATAACAAATATCATGGGATTCAAATCAGTAAAAGAGTTCAATTATCTTGGAATCAAAGTTGCTTTGAGAAGAATAGAGAAGATGGACTTTCAATTTTTCATTGACAAAGTGTTAAAAATGTTGAATACTTGGGGTGGCAAGTTCATCTCTTTGGCGAGGAAGATCACACTTGTCAAAACGGTATTACTCTCATATGCATCATTCTATTCTACACATTCTATGATGCCAATGAGTATTTTAAATGAAATTGATAAGCTATGTAGAAGTTTAATTTGGAACAAGATGAATGGAGGTTTAGGCCATCATTATGTGAGTTGGAGTACTATGTGTAAACATGTGGAGAATGGTGGTCGTGGGTTGCATTCATGTTATAGCAAGGTTGGCCCTTTAAGAGCAAAACCTACATGGAAATATGTTCAAGATAAAGAATCAATGCTGCACAAAGCCTTATATCCTAAATATGGTCCAATTTGGGATCACATTGCTAGGAGGAGATCTTGTCCGTCGGCCTGGAAGATAAATAAGGATGGAGGTAAGTGTCTCAAACAGATTGTGAGATGGAAGATAGCAAATGGGGAGTCAATTGATATCTTTAATGATATATGGATCATGGATAAGAGTTTAAACATGTGGCCAATGTTTGTGGTGCCCAAAGATTGCAATATGGAAAAAGTAATGTTAAGTGATTTTATTTTGAAAGGGAGATGGAATGTTGCCGAATTGAATAAGAACTTTGGATGTGAGCTGGTGGAAATGAAATGTAAAATTCAAATGTACTCAAATAATCAGGAAGACATACTGAAGCTTATTCAAGGACACTCTGGAAAATCCATTTCATCATTGGCTATTTCGGCGGTAGAATAGGAATTTCAAGATTACAAGTATTGGAGATGTTTGAAGAAAGCAAAGCTTAATGCACGGGTGGAGAACTTTTGGTGGAGGTTATTAAACAATGCTTTACCAACCTTCCAATTCTTATCTTATAGAAGGTTGCATTCAAGTAGCTTTTGCCCAAGAGGGTGCAATAAAGTTAAAGATAGAGAGCATTTGACAGTTAGCTGTAAGAAACTGAAGGAGGGTCTTTATCTATTAAATCAATGGGGTTTCATGATTTCACTTGTCACCTTCTTTGAAGATAGTTGGAATTGGATGATTAAACATAAATCCTTTTTGCAGAATTTATTCTGCAATGCTGTTTATTTTACTTGGAAGGGAGGGAATGAGTTGGTCCATGAAAAAAAGTAGAGAATTATAGTCTTTAAAGAAAATGAATCTATCAACTATGCAGCTATGTGTAATGCTATTAAATGGAACAATTCGGGATGGTTGGATGTCAATCAGCTCTTGCTGTTGGATAAATCTTGGCACCCTCCTCCACCCGATTGGATCAAAGTGAATGTAGATGCATCCTTATTACCGTCCTACAAAGGTGGGGTAGGTGGCGTATTCAGAGATCACAAAGGAAGATTTCTTTTGGCTTTTGGGAAAGCTTGTGTACATTGGGATACAACATATTTGGAGCTTCTAGCTATAAAGACAATTAAAGAGGTGATTAAAGATGGAATGTTGGAGTATAAAGGCATCATTATTGAAGGCGACAAAGCCAATGTTAGCAAGTTCATACAAAATTCATATATAAGAGGTGGAAAAGATCTTGAAGACATTTCTTCTGTTAGTGATTTTAATTATGTGATTTTTAATTGTATCGAAAGGAGTGGTAAAAAGTTAGCAGATTTATGTGCTAACTATGCTATTTTTGCTTCTTTTTGTTAGGAGGATATAGGGTTGAATAAGGTTCCTCCTTCCTTTGTGGAGTTGTTAAAGGAGGAATCATTAGGTAGCATTGTGTAGTTGGTTCTTTCCATTTTTGGTTTTTAATGCATTTATTGATTCTTCAAAAACAAAATTATCAATGTTCAACATCTTAATAGAACTCTTTTTAATCGTTCTCCTTTGCTTATTAGTCTCAATTGTAGTCAATTGAATACTTTTTCCCAATTTAGATTTCAAAACATGTCGTTGCTTCATGATTCCTTTTTGGATGTCATCCAAACCAATTGGAGAGTCCCCTTACATTCGGATAATTCTATTTTTGGGATGATGAGACTTTGGTTTAAGCTGAAAAGCTTAGGCATGTTTTAAATTGGTGGAACCGTAATGTGTTTAAAAATCTTTTTCCCAATATCTTGAATGTTGAGCAACATCTGGATAATATTGATGTGCTTGCCAAGTGTATTCTTCTGATGATAACTTATTTCTTTTAAGAAATGCTAAAGAGGTGCTTTTTAAATTACAAGCTCAGGAGGAGGTTTTTTGGAAGCAAAAAGCTGTGGCTAAGCATTCGGCGAAAGATGATAATAATATTAAATATTTTCATGCTTTGGTTAAAAGGAAAAGGGCTAAAAATTATATTAATAAAATTCAACGTGAGGATGGGACCTTCACTGAGAATTATCTGGAAATTTCTAATTTAGTTGTCCTTCATTTTTAAAATCACCTCAATAAGAATTTTAGTCCTGCTTAGACTGTTGATCATTCCTTTATTCCCACTCTTATTACCCATGAGGATAATGATAATTTCTCAGAATCTCCTTCTCTTGAGGAAGTTAAAGAGACTCTTTTTGGTATGAATAGTGATTTTATTATTGGGCCTGATGGTTTTACCACTCAATTTTTTCAAAAAACATGTAATACTATCAAGAATGACCTATTTTCTGCTGTTTTGGATTTTTTTTTGGTAATGAGATTCCTAAGTATTTTACTTCTACCTCTATTGTGCTGATTACTAAAAATAACTTTATCAGTACTTGGAATGATCTTAGACCTATCATTCTTTGTACCATTTCTAACAAGTTAATTTCAAAAGTTCTCATGAATAATCTTAAGTCTATTTTACCTAGAATTGAAAGTTCGTTAAGGATGTTAAGCCCTTAAAAACTAGCCCAAGGCTAACCAAGAGGGGGGTGAATTGCTATTTTAAAAAAAATTCTTACAATAAAAGCAAAATCACAAACCAAAATCACCACAGAAATCAAAGTGCGAAAAAATAAATGCGAAAATAAAACAAAGATGTATCACACCGGATTTATAGTGGTTCGGTCAAACCTTGACCTACGTCCACTCCTCGGAGGCACCCTCCGAGTATTGCACTAATTAAGTGTCTCTCCTTTTGCTCCCACAGTAAGGTGAAGAAGCCCTCACAAAAACTCCTTTCCTCCAACCCCAGTGAGGTAGAGAACCCAACTCCTTTTGCTTCCTCCTAAAGCAAGCAGAGAACCCAACTCCTTTTGCTTCCTCCTGAAGCAGGCAGAGAACCTCAACCAATTGCTAAAGCTTACCTCCCATGAACCCCAAGGATGAAGGACGAAGACTGGAGAAGACGCCTTGGAACCTTGCTTGGAGCAACCTTTGTGAATCCCTCTCATAAACTCTCCCTCACAAGTTGCTCCCTCTCTCTTCCTCTCTCTCTCCCTCTCCCTCTCCTATTAGATCTCTTAGTTCAAGACAGCAGCCAAAGGTATTTTTGCATGAGAAAATTTGGGTCCTTTAAATAGAATTTTAAGAACCGACATTATCGTCCAGGATGATATTTCTATCGTCCTGTACGATCAGTATAAATTAAGCTCAATCAGCCTGGATGACATGTGATGATCAGAAAAAAATTTATTCACAACATCCATGATGATAGAATATCGTCCTGGCCTATTAGTTCAAATCTAAGACAAACCATCATGTACATCACCCTGAATTAAAGTAGAACGATGTTAATCATCCACACCATCATCCCGGCCAATCCTGCGATCGGCCCGGCCGATGTGATCGTGCAATCAGCCGTAATTGCTTTCCATAATTGCCAGATTAATTTAGGCATAATTGTGTTATATCATTCAGGACGATGTACTGGATCGTCCTGGCCGAAGTCCAAAGATAAATTTTACCTAAATACGTTGATTCTTTTTTATTTGAGCTTATCATCCTGGCCGATACAAGGATTGTCCAAGACGATGTGCTTAATGATGGCTACCTTAACCAGGATGACCTAATTAGGGTTTATGTTTTTAGTCGGATCGTCCTGGCCGATACGAAGATAGTCCAGGCCGATGTACTCAAAATAGAAAAAACATAGAAAATCCCTCATGTGTGTGTGTGCAAGGTTACTGTTGGATGACTATGGCACCCCAAGAGGGGGTGGGGTGAATTGGGGTTTTTAAATTTTTTATTAAAAGAACAAAATTAAAATGATTTTAAAGCAATTTTGAAAGTGTAAGTAATCACACAATAATTCTTATAAATAAAAAAGAAAAAAATAAATTTAAGGAATGAAAATAAGAGGCACAATATTTTTACGTGGTTCGGCCCAGATTCCAATCCGACCTACGTCCACGGTAGCCAACTCTCGGGCTAGAATTCACTAATCCCAGGTTTTCTTTGCAAACCTCACTTCTTTAAACCAAAGAAGTTCTTTACAACCTAAGTACTCTCCTACACGGACGAGTACAACCCAATCTAATTACAATTAAAACTTCTTTAAGCCAAATGGCTTAGATAATGAAAATAAAAAATACAATTTGATGTAAATAAAATAAACTCAAATAATCTTATAATACAATATCCACAATATTTGAGGTGATCTTACAAATTAACTTGAATCACCTCACTACTTGCAAATGAAATATTAAATTTGCTTACTTTAAGATAGATTTATATTTTGTTTAAAATAAGAATAATATTTTAAATAAAAATATAGTCTTCCTGATTTAAACTTTAACTCTTCCAATAAAGTAAAATGAATTTGATAATAGATGTAAATCTATGTCACCTTAAAGAAGTAAAATATTTGCTTTGCTAAACTTTATGGATTTAAAAGATGTGATATAGAAAACTTTAATATAAAAATTCCAACAAGTATTTCACAATAAAATAAATATTTTCAAGAAAAAAATATATGGTGAAAGCTAAAAGAACAGCAAGTAAGGATTTAGAGATGAAAAGAAAACTCAAGAACTCAAGAGATGTTACTAGGTTTTGTGTGTTGATGCTTTCCAACAAGGATTTCAATCTCGCAAATCAAAATAACACTTGGAATAAAATCAAGGCTTCTCCTCTCAAGATTTAGCATGTAAAGAGGAAAGGAAGAAAGGAAATTTTTTTGGAGATTTTCTTGTTTGAGCAGCCCTTTCATGAAGAAGATGAGAGGTATTTAAAGGGAAAGGGTAAGTAAAGGCATATTTGAATAAAAATATTATTCTAATATGTTTCCTATCAACTAATAATATTATATTCCAATAAGAATTCATTTATATTAATTATATATGAGATTCAAATGGCTAGAAAACGGCTAGCCACATAGGAAGGTCAAAAAGTCATCATATGCATCAAAAATTGGGCTAAAACGGCTAGTAGCAGCTTTTATTTAAATCAGATAATATTTGAAAATTCATTATAAATTCAAATGAAATCCAAATGAGTCTTATAATATATCAATTTACATCTACAGAATCCAAACCATCTAATGCAATAAAAATTAGACCACGTTTCTGACATCATATTATCATATTCAGTAAAATGAAAACTCATACATAATTTTAAATATTTAAGAATATATTGAATATTAATATAATAATATTATGTAATATATATATATATATATATATATTAACAATACATTAACTAATAGATATGAAACAAGTCAGTTTAAAATAACTACATAATAAAAGTTTTGTCAAATAAGCTGATTACCTTTAATTCCCTAATTATATAACTTTATATATTTGATAATAATTAATCAATCAATGATGGTTATAAAATTTATTTATTAAAGAAATCTTATAGATTTTTATATCAAGATTATTATATAATCAAAAGATATTTAGATTGTGAGCAAATCAAATCATGCAAGTAATATTAGTGGACCACTAACATACTCCTACGATAATGTAAAAGCCTTCAAGTTATCCATCTTGGTCCATCATAATCTCAACATTTGAGTTGTGCAATGTAAATCCCATAAGCAATTACAATCACATCACTACACCTGAAATACTTAGCAAATAAATTAGAGCATCCAAGCATATATTTGTTATCATCAAAATCTCTAAAATAGGTAATGAGGTAGATAATATCAACAGTTACTTAGCATCAGGAACCACTTTTATAATTGACTCAAGAAAAGGAAAACATTACAGACTGACTCAAACTAAATCTACCTAATCTTGAGCTAGTCTTGAGTTACGCTCGATCTTGTGGACCTAAAAAGTTAGTAGGCAAGGCAGTCGTAGAAAAACATGAATGTTTGCTATCACCAAAAGTCTAATCAATAATCTCAAATTCACAACAATCTTTCCCTTTTTGATGATGGCAAATATAATCAGAAAAGTTCAAGCAGTTTATGGCAGTTTAATAAAAAGAGTGTGATGAAAAAAAATTCACTAAGTTCCAGAATCAAATTACAAGATACATTAAACTACTCCCCCTTTTGACATCACAAAAAGGAGGAGGAAATTAAAAAAAGAACAAAAACTAAAACAACCATAAAAAAAATAAACTACATAAAACATAAACTAAAACAACCATAAGAAAAATAAACTACATAAAATAGAAACTAAAACTAGTAAAATGAGGGACCCTAATCATAAGAAGGAGGAGGTGGTGGTGGTGGTGGCTGCTGTAAGTAACTAGAAAATGTAGCAAATTGTGCCCCAAATCATGCTATGTCTTGGTCGTGCTGCTGCTGCTGGTGTGCAACATAGGCGTCGAACCGGGCCATGTCCTCAGTGTGCTACTGCTGCTGGTTTGCTACGTATGTATCAAAGTGGGTTTCCCACTAATCAAATCTCTCCACCAACTTATTCAGCTGAGAGTGCTGGCGGAGAAAAATAGGTGCAGGAACAGAAGTGGGAGCCTCCTCCTCTTGAGCTTCCCCATCCCCTGGGAGGAGATGAGTACTGTGAAGGACATTGAAGGAACTATTTGAGTAAAAGGGAGGCTGAAGGTTGGAAGGAGCAGAATATTGAAGATTGTATTTGGATTCTAGAACATATGCAATGATGTGTTCTAGAGCAAGATTGGGCTTCCTTTTATGACCTGGATCTCGAATGGTAGTCAAATGCTCAATGTAGCGAAAGTTCATATCTATGGAATAAAATTCTCTATAGGCTAGAATGTAAAAAGTTTTGAGTGAAAGAAGTGGAGTGATATGGACTCTGTCACCGACTTTTGGAATAACAGAAGTGCGAAGGACGTGCTGGATCGTCCTAGCATCTTTAAGTAAAGAGCTAGTCTCTCTAACATGAAAATGGGCATTAGTGTATCAACGAAAGTGATTGGCCATAGACCAGTCAAAATTAAGATCAGGAACAAGGGTATGCAGCTTATCCCCTGTGGTGGACAGCTATAACAATTCAGCACAATCATGATTATTTACTTGACAGGGCGTCGATTCACATAAGAAGTGAGAGCAGTGTAGGAAGAATTCATATGAAGGTTGGCATAAAATTAAAAAAAAAAAGTTTAGAATTAAAGGCGACTGCGAGGGTGAGAATAAATCACAGAGCGGTGTGAGTAAAAAGATCGAGTACCAGATAGGAGAGGTGGACTGGATTAATTGTTCGGGAGAGGGTGATGCTGCACGACTTATATCTGTGGTAGGCAGCCTGATCGTCTGCCTCCAGAAACTGAGGGTCCAGCATGGCCCTCGAGGAGCTTCTAGACGTTTGACGAGCATGCTTACCGCCAGCCATTAGCAAGAAAATGCAAGGAACAGGAAGTAGAAAGCCAAAGGGAAGAAGAGGTGTGAAGAAAAATGGCTGAATTAGGCTCAATTTAAAGAATCAGTCGGATCATCCATGACGATTGCAGGATTATCCAGGCCAATACGGTGTAATTATTACGGCTGGCCGATTGGTCAAAAAGGTGGTCCAATCGGCCGGGACGAACAGATATCATCCGAAATGATTAGACACAGGCGATTGTCCCGAGGAGTCAGGCCGGATGATCATTGAAAAAGTATATCGTCCATGTTGATTAGGTGGATCTGCTAGAATGATGCTCAATAATTGATCATACCGGCCGAATTTAAAATGTTTTAAACTGGTGCCACGTGTATCGTCCAGGATGAATAGTGGATCCTCTAGGATGATTATCTAAAAATGGATCGTCCCTGGCGATTTTAAAGAATTTAAACGTACTGACATGTGTATCATCCAGGAAGAATAGGTGTATCAGACGTGACAATTAAAATAAATGCATCTTCCAGGCCGAAAATAGATTGGTCAGGACGATTAAGATGATTGTAGTAGAGGACGATCATATCGTTCAGGATGATAACGGATCATCCAGGACAATTGAATAGCAGAAAAGTCAGAATAATCAGCAGATGGAGTTTTTGTTGAAAAAAGAACATATCATCCAGGATGATATAGGTATCGGCCAGGATGATGTGACAAAATTTTGAACTTTAGAGGAAGGATGGAGATGACCAAAAATAATAAAATCAACTAAGAACAACAATGATAAAACACAAAAAAAGGCATAAAAACTACTAAAGAAACAAAGATTTTTTTTTTAAGTTTAGCAAGGATGCATATGATAAATTCTCCAAATAATTAAAGTTTAAAGATTTATAAGATGAATGAGTTAACAAAGCCGAAATCTAAAAATGGTAGAATATTCGATCCTGTTAACCCTAGCTCGGACTTTTTTCAGGGGAAAATCAACATTTGAAAATAAAAGACCTAACTCAGAACAAACTAACTGGGTAAAAAAAAGATCCGTTCAAAACTTGCTCCAAAGAAAATATCTTATAGAATAATATACCAAAGCAATTTGTCTCAATCATAGAATTTGAAATCAAGCCTTTGAAAATATCAAGTAACCCATGAAATTTTCTAAAATTTTAAAAGTTTCAAAGAGAGGTAAGCTTGTCTTTTGTGGGCTCATTTTATGCCTCTTATCAATTTGAATGGCGCACTTTGCGCATCTTTTGATTTTTTATACACTTTTGTGTATATTTTTTAAGTTGTCGTCATTGCACATCTTTTTATTTTTGGCATATTTGACCTTTTTATTTTTTGTTCTTGTAAGCTAGATCCATTTTCAAAAACTCTTAAAATATTTTTAGTTATGAGTAGATCTTTTAGATATTAGAGAAGAGAAATTCACTCTCTAATATAAGGAAGAATAGACTACAAAGTAGACTTTAGTAATTATATGATAAATGTAATGGCAAGATTTCAATTAACTAGAAAGATATATAAAAACTTTGAATATTATAAATATAAGGTAGATTATTGCAGCAAAATAGAAAAGATCTTAATCTCAAAAAATTAGTTGTTAATTTGAGATAGACTTTTATTTAGAAAAAAAAATTATACCACTAAAAGAGGTTAGTGGGAGGAAAATCATCAACGGTGTTTCTCCCTTTAACTGATTTAGAGATGTTTAAACATTGACTATAAATCTCCAAAAGATAAAAATAAGGAGAAAATATCATAAAGCGAAAAGAAACCAAAGTAAAAGCAGCTATAACAGCAAATATGAAAAGCTAACTAAGGTAGAAAATAATAACACTCAATAGAGTAGTAAGCATGCAATTTAAAATTTTATTTAGCAGCAAGTTTAAGCAATTTATGAGCCGCGAGCCTTTGTTCAAGTATCATATGCTCTCATGAGGTCTTTGCTGAGAGCACACCTGCAAAATCATCAAATGTCATATTTAGGAACCTAAACAGGTTTAGGTCCCTCCTTATAAAAAGAAGAATGTAATGCTTTTATGTTAAGCTGTGAAACATGCAGTTTTGGTCACCAAACCTAATGTGTACTACGGTGAATGGTGCAAGTGTGTGCTATATGTCCTAACATGCCACTTAAAAAATATCTAACACCAGGAAAAGGATTTCTTAATCTGTTTGGGTTATAATGCCTCTTCCTAGTTTTTGGCTTTAAATTAGGTATTGATGTATTCCAATTTCTCTCAAGTGTATTCAATTTTCCTTTAAACCTCAAGTGAGCATTTTCTAAATCAATCTCCAAACAATGCTTTTTATGCACATATTCTTTAGTAGAAGCTTTAAAATCAGATTCAAGCGTGGTGTAGGAAGCTTTCAAAGAATCATGCTCAATTATTAATTCAAAATGGTTTTTATTTAAATCATCAAATTCATCAAGTAGAGATATGTGATTACTATCAATTTGAAGGTGATCTTTACTCAAAATTTCATAATCTTTTTGTAAGTTCAAAAACTCCAATTTCAAACTAGCATGAGTTTTCTTAAGTTTTCTATATGATGCATGAATTTTCTCACATATTTCAAGCAATTGGTCATAGGTTGGTTGACATACCTCTTTTTGTTTAGATTCTTCAAAATCATCAGCCATTAAACACAAGTTTGTTGTCTTCTTTTCAGGTTCAGTCTCAAATGAGTCAGCTACAGACTCCGCCTAGAAAGCTTTTTGAACTCGCTTCTTATCCTTTTTAAACTTAGGTTTCTCCTCATTCTTTTTTTTGCTTGAGTAATCATGAAGTGTAAGACAATCAGCTCTGACATGTCTAGGCTTCCTGCATTCAAAACAAATCACATCAGAAGAACCTTTAAAATTTTTGTTATCCTTACATTTTCTCCTATTTTGATGATGCTTGTGACTCTTTCTTAGAAAGTTTTTGAATTGCCTAGTGATGAAGGCAACTTCAAAGCTTTCAGACCTGAAAGAATTTGAATTTATTTCATTGGCCTTCAGTGCTATGGTTTTCTCCTTCTTTTTCTCACCTGCATCAAAATTTTTTTGATTCACTCCTTGCTCGTAAACAATGAGTGATCCAAGCAAGTTATCAATTGAATAAGCATTTAAATCTTTAGATTCAGTAATTGTAGTGATTTTAGCATTAAAAGAGGAAGGCAAGCATCTCAAAATTTTGTTGACTTTTTCATAATTTGTGAGTTCTCTTTCTAAGGCATGCAACGAAGTAACAATCTGAGTAAATCTCATATATATATCAGAAATTGATTCATGAGGTTTCATATGAAAAAGATCATAATCATGCAAGAGAATATTCATAAGGGATAGCTTAACTTCGTTAGTTCCTTCATAAGTAATACACAATTTATCCCAAATTTCTTTACCAGTAGTGCAAGTGGAAACACGCATGTAATCTTCCGATTTTAAAGCATAGAAAAAATAGTTCAAACACTTTGCATTAAGCTGTGCTAAATCTCTTTCATCAAAAGTCCATTAAGTAAAAGGTACTTCAATTTTAAATCCATTAAGTTCATGAGAAGGTGGAGAATATCCTTCTTTAATAAGCATCCACATACGATAGTCACTCTATTGTAAAAAAGTAGACATGCGAGTTTTCTAAAAATTAAAAGGAAGATTATCAAATAAAGGTGGTTATGTTATAGAATATCCTTCTGTTGCATTACGATTACCGTTGTTAGCCATCGATCAAAATTCAAAAAGTTTTCAAACTTAATTTTTATGAATCCCACTCTGATACCACTTGAAAGTTCATTAGGGATGTTAAGCCCTTAATAACTAGCCAAAGGCTAACCAAGAGGGGGGTGAATTAGTATTTTAAAAAAATTTCCTACAATCAAAGCACAATCACAAACCAAAATCACCATAGAAATCAAAGTGTGGGAAACTAAATGCGGAAATAAAATAAAGAAGGATCACATCGAATTTATAGTGGTTCGGTCAAACCTTTACCTACGTCCACTCCTCAGAGGCACCCTCCGAGTATTGCACTAACTAAGTGTCTCTCCTTTTGCTCCCATAGCAAGGTGGAGAAGCCCTCACAAAAACTCTTTTTTGCCAACCCCGGCGAGGCAGAGAACCCAACTCCTTTTGCTTCCTCCTGAAGAAGGCAGAGAACCCAACTCCTTCTGCTTCCTCCTAAAGCAGGCAGAGAACCTCGACCAAATACTGAAGCTTACCTCCCTTGAACCCCCAAGGACGAAAGATGAAGACTGAAGAAGATGCCTTGGAACCTTGCTTGGAGTAACCTTTGTGAATCCCTCTCACAAACTCCCCCTCACAAGTTCCTCCCTCTCTCCCTCTCCTCTTGGCTCTTTCAGGCCAAGACAGTAGCTAAAGGTGTTTTTGCATGAGTAAAATTGGGTCCTTTAAATAGAATTTCAAGAACCGACATTATCATCCAGGATGATATTTCTATCATCATGTACGATCAGTACAAATTAAGCTCAATCAGACTAGATGACATTTGATGATCAGAAGAAATTTTGTTCACATCGACTAGGATAATAGAATATCATCCAGGACGATTAGTTTAAATCTGAGCCAAATCGTCCTGGACATCACCCTGAATTGAAGTAGACTGATGTCAATCCTCCACGCCATCGTCCTAGCAGATCATGCGATCGGCCCGACTGATGTGATTATGCAATCAGCCTTAATTCTTTTCATAATACCAATAATTCTTGTTATTTTATTGCTTCTAAGATAATTAAAAATGATTGAATTATTGCCATTAAAGATTTAACTGGTTTTACGTATGACCAATTACTTATTAAGTATCTTGGTGTTCCTTTTTATAAAGGTAGAAAGAAAAATTATCTTTTTGATGATCTTATTTCCTCTATTCAGAGTAAACTTTTATCTTGGAATTCTAATTTTTTGAGCTTTGGTGGTCATGTAACTCTTATCAAAAGTGTTCTTTGTTCTCATCCTGTGTATAATTTTCAAACTATTTTAAATGGTTTGTAATAGAGTTCATAAGCTCATCAATAAATTTTTTTGGAAAGACTCTTCTACTAATTCTAAAATTGCTTAGGCTACATGGGATAAATATTGTGGTGTCTTAGAAGAAGGGGGTTTAGGTTGCAAGAACATTAATGATTTGTCTAAAGTTTTTCTTTTAAATTGTGGCATAATTTTCATTTTAAAGGTAGCCCTTGGGCTAAGTTTATGTACAATAAGTACTGTGTTGGGAAGCACCCTACTTCTTATCATTTTAAGGAGAGTCTAGAGTTTGGCAAAGGCTTTACAAGGTTAAATGGGATGTTGAGCCCTTCAATTATTGGGAGCTTGATGAAGGAAATATTTTCTTTTGGCAAGATCGTTGGTTGGGTAAGCAGTCTATTGACTCTATTTTGAATTCATCTTCTAATGTGGCTTTTAAGGTGAATTCTTTCTTTTATGATAATTATTGGTATTATGGTAAGCTTTCCAATATTCTTCCTGATTTTATTATGCATCAAATTATGAATATGCCTAATAATATGGATTCTAAGGATATTATCTTATGTGACTCATTTAAAGGATGCTTGGCATGCTTTTAGAACTAGGAATACTATTGATACTATTTACTCTATGATTTGGCACAAAAGTATTTCATCTGCTGTTGTTGTGTTTGTTTGGAGAATTTTGCATAAATATATTCCCACAGATGACAATCTAATTAAAACAGGTTTTATTTTACCTTCCAAGTTTCAATGTTGTTGCCATTTGAAAATCATGCATCATGTTTTTATTTATGGCCCTATTGCTATCAAAACTTGGGTTTATTTTGAGGACCTGTTTCAATTAAATTACTTCAATGTGCATCATTCTCTTTATTCTATGCTCAATGCTTGGTTCATTAAGTCTAAGGGTCATATCAGTAATGTTGTTCCTTCTCTTATTTTTTGGTTTTTTATGGTTGGAAAGGTATAACTCTTTATTTAATGGTGTTCGTATGAATCATCAGAAGGTGATCCATAATGTGAAAGATAAGGTTCTGGCTCTCTTTACTGTTAATTTGCTTGATGGTAAGAATTTTAAAGACTGCTCCTTTGTTGGTTCTGCCTTAGGTCTTAATCTGGAGGATGGTACTATGGTTAAAGAGGCTGGAATTATTTATTGGATTAAACCTCCTCCTAATTTTTATAAAATTAATGTGGATGGTATTATCGTTGACTCTACTTGTTACAAATCTATTTTCATGGCTTATGTTTTGATGATTGACAAACACTATTCCTCTTGGACTGCTTGTTACTTCTAACTTTTCAGGAATCGAAGATCAGACGAACAGACGAAGCCAGTTCAGGATTGCGTAGGTTTAGGGTTGAGTCTGTACTTTTGTTTTTCACTTCTTTTGTCTACTTGTAATGGTCAAAGAGACTGATGCTAAGTAACCCTACACACACACACTTGAGAGACTTAGAATTTCTGTTTTTACTCATATCGGCCAGGACGATATTTACATCATCCTAGACGATCAGGCTTAAAACAGAAAGTCTAAATAAGGATTCTTACTTAAGGCAGCCGTCATTAAAATATCGGCCTGGATGATACGTGTAACGGCTAGGACGATAAGCTCAAAATAGAAAGAAATTGCCGCCATAGATAATTAAGGTATACTATATTTTTAAATTATCGGTCAAGACGATCATTGATCGGCCTGGACGAAATTCTCAAATTATGCCTTAATTGATCAGGAAATCAAGGGAGTAATTAGGATGATTGATACAATCATATCGTCCTGGACGATCGCAGGATCGGCCAGGATGATCCATTCAAAAACCTTAATTTACTTCAGGACGATAAGTATCGGCCAGCTCGAATTCAGGGCGATGCTCTGGACGATTTTCCTCTGATTTGAACTGATCGGTCGGGATGATCGTTAGATCGGCCTGGACGATCAAGCCAATTTTAAATCGTCCAAGCTTGTATTCAGGGCGATGCTCTGGCCGATCTTCTGAGATTTGTACTGATCGGCCAGGCCGATGTCCATATCGGCCTGGACGATATTGTCGGCAACTTGTAATTAATGAGCTCCTTTGAAGCTCTTCTATTAAAGAGCTCTTGTTCAACATTTTAAAAACCTTTGGCTGCTGTCTTAACCTGAGAAGGCCTTGAGGAGAGAAAGAGAGAGAGAGAGGATCTTGTGAGGGGGAGCTTGTTAGGGGATTCACAAGGGTTGCTTCAAGGATCGCTCTGCTTCTTCTTCGTCTAGAGTTTCTCGTCCGTGGAAGGGTCGGTAGAGGTAAGGAGTTAGCTTTTGGTTGTGGTTCTCTGCCAGCTTCAGGAGGAAGCAAAAGGAGGTAGGTTCTCTGCCTTGCCGGGGTGGCAAAAAGGAGGTGCTTTGTAAGGCTTCTCCGCTTAGCTGTGGGGGCTAAAGGAGAGTCACGTTTGTAGTGCAATACTCAGAGGGTGCCTCCGGGGAGTGGACGTAGGTCGAGTTGACCGAACCACTATAAATCTCTGTGTTCTTATTTTCTTGCTTCCGTACTTTTATTTCCGCATTGTTTTTCTCTTGGTGTGATTTTGGTTTATGTGAATTTTATTCTTTGTGAAAAGAAATTTTTAAAATACCAATTCACCCCCCCCCCCCCTCTTGGTTAGCTTGGGCCAATTCTATAGGGCTTAACATCCCTGACAAACTTTCAAGTGGTATCAGAGCAGGATTCAAAAATTTAAGTTTGAAAACTTTTTGAATTTGATCCATGGCTAACCTTGGGAATCATAACACTACGGAAGGGTATTCTATTACCGGACCTCCCATGTTCGATAACCTACCTTTTGATTTTTGGAAAACTCGCATGTCAACGTTTTTACAATCTACTGATTATCGCATGTGGATGTTTATCAAAGAAGTTATTCTCCACCTTCTTGTGAAATTAATGGTGTTAAAACTGAAGTTGCTTTTACTGAATGGACTTTCGATGAATGAGATTTAGCTCAATTGAATGCAAAATGTTTGAACTGCTTTTTCTGTGCTTTAAAATCTGAGGATTACATGCATGTCTCCACTTGCAAAAATGGTAAAGAGATTTGGGATAAATTGTGCATCACCTATGAAGGTACTAATGAGGTTAAACAATCCCGTTTGAACATTATCTTGCATGACTACGAACTTTTTCGTATGAAATCTCATGAATCGATTTCTGACATGTACACAAGGTTTACTCAGATAGTTACTTCACTGCATGCACTAGGGAAAAAACTTTCAAACTATGAAAAAGTTAACAAGATTTTGAGATGTTTGCCTTCATCATATGATCCTAAAATCACTACAATCACTGAATATAAGGATTTGAACACTTATTCCATTGATAACCTACTTGGCTCACTCATTGCTTACGAGCAAGGGGTGAATCAAAGAAATCTTGATGCAGGTGAGAAGAAGAAGGAGAAAACAGTTACATTGAAGGCGCACAAATCGGATTCTGAATCTTCCGGGTCTGAAAGCGATGAAGTAGCCTTCATCACTAGGAAATTCAAAAGCTTTCTAAGGAAGAAACAAAAGCATCATCAAAATTGGAGAAAAGGTAAGGATCATAAGCAAGTTAAAGAATCTTCTGATATTGTGTGCTATAATTGCATGAAACCAGGACATGTGAGAACTGATTGCCCGACACTTCAAGATAACACAAGCAAGGAAAAGATTGAGGAGAAACCTAAGTTCAAGAAGGACAACAAGAGAATCCAAAAGGCTTTCTGGGCGGAATCTGGTACTGACTCCTTTGAGACTGAACCAGAGGAAGAGACTACAAACTTATGTTTAATAGGAGAAGATCAAAGTGATGAGGAAGAGGTATGTAAACCAACCTATGATGAATTATTTGAGATTTGTGAGAAAATACATGCATCATACAAAAAACTCAAGAAAACTCATGCTAGCCTAAAATTAGAACTTTTAAATTTACAAAAAGAGCATGAAGTTTTTCTCAAAGATCATGCAACGATTGATTCAAAGCACATGGCTCTTCTTGATGAATTTGATGATTTAAACAAAAAGTATTTGGAATTAATTGATGAAAATAATGCATTAAAAGTTTCACACACCTCACTTAAATCTGATCTTAAGAAATCTAAAGAGATTGAGAAAAAGTTGAGGGTTGATAATGATACATTAAAAAGAATAAACTTGAGGATTCAAAATGATTTTGATACATGTAAGAAAAATTGGATGACATCCACTTTTAATCCTAAGCCAGAACCTAGGAAGAGGCATTATAACTCAAACCATTTAAGAAACCCTTTTCCCGGAGTTAGATGTTTTTCATGTGGCATGCTAGGACACATCTCACACACTTGCACCGTTCACCATAGTACACATTGGATGTGGAGACCTAAGATGCATGATTCACAACTTACCATACCTGCATTGCATTCTACTTTTCCTAAGAAGGAGCCCAAACCTGTTTGGGTTCCTAAATCTGACTGTTGTTAAGTTTTACAAAAGTGCTCTCACCAAAGACCTTGTGGGAGCATAGGATAACTGGACATATGAAGGCTCGCAGCTCATAAATGCTTAAACCTGCTGCTTCAATAATTCCTTGAAATGTGTTTTGTTTCAGTATGTTTTATTTTTGCTTTGGTTGTATTTTTAATGTGTTTTTGTTTTTATTCAGCTTTTAAAATTGGCTTTCCATATGTTGAATCTTTTCAAGATTTTAGATTTTGGAGTTTTTGAAGATTGGGTTTAGCTTTTCTAAAATTGGTTAAAGGAAGAAACAACATTGATGATTTCCCTCCTTCCGACCTTGTTTAGTGGTATGATTTTCTTCTCTAAAACAAAAATCTAACTCACTTTAGCCAATGGTTTTTGAAACCAAGATGCATTTTATCGTGCTACAAAAATCTATCTTATGCATAATATCTAAAGTTCTTATATATCTCTCAAGTTATTTGAGATCTTTCCCTTGCACTGATCATATGATTCTTTAGTTTTGTTTTGTGGGTTATTCTTCCCTATGTTAGAGAGAGAGCTCCTATTCTCTAATATTTGGATGATATACTCACAATTGAGCTTCTTTTAAGAGTTTGCAAAAGAGCTTTTAGCTTGCAAGAATTAAAAAGGAAAGAGGCCAATGACACCAAATTGAAAAAGAAAAATATATACACAAATGTGTATCAAAAATCAAGATGCTCAAAGAGCCAAATCAAAGATACAAGAGGCATAAAATAAGCCCACTAAAAAGCAAGCTATCCTCTCTTTTTAAAACTTTTAAAACTTAGAAGAACTTATGAGTTATATGAGATTTTCAAAGACTTGATTTCGAGTTTCATGATTGAGAAAAATTACTTTGTTTTATTATTTATGAGATTTTTTTGTAAACAAGTTTTGATTGAATCTTCTTTTTGCCCAATTTGGTTTATTCTGACTTAAGCCCTTTTGTTTTCAAAAGAAAATTTGTACCATAAAAGAACGTCTGATCTAGGGTTAACAGAATCAGGTATTTTACCTTTGTCTGATTGGGGGCTAAACTCCTTGATCTTGTGGAACTCTAAAGTTTAACTTTTTGAGAACTTCTCATATGATACCTCCACAAAAAAAATAGAAAATTTAAAATTAAAAAATATTCATTTTTTTTATTATTTTCGTTGTGTTTTTGCTTTCTTTTACTGAGTTTCTGTCTGTTTTTCTTTTATTTTATTTTTTTGGGGCCTTGATCATCACCATCGTTTCCTTGGTTTCAATTTCTAGTCACATCGTCCTGGCCGATACGTTTATCGTCCTGGACGATAGGACAAAATCTCTTCAAATTCCATCTGCTAGTCTTTTCTGTGCTTGCTGTAAGTCATCATCCTGGACTATACCATATCGTTCTGGACGATCTGATCGAACTCTGTTGCAATCATGATGATAGTCCTGGCCGATAGAATATTTCGTGTGGCCGATGCATTTTTTGCGCATCATCCTGGCTGATACATTGGATCATCCTGGATGATCCACGTGTCAACACGGTAGAATCTTTAAAATTGGCCCGGGACGATCCATTATTGGACAATCGTCCTGGCCGATCCACTGTTCGTCCTAGATGATACACGTGACATAGATTTAAAACGTTTTAACTTCGGCCGATACGATTAATTATTGTGCATCGTCCTGGACGATACACCTAATCGGCCTGGACGATCTGCATTTTCAACGGTCGTCCGGCCTGACTCCTCGGGATGATAGCCTGTATCTAATCGTCCTGGCCGATATCTGATTGGCCCGGACGATCGGATCGCCTTTTTGACCAATCGGCCTGTACGCAATTATTGAGCCATATCGTCCTGGACGATTCTACGATCGGCCAGGACGATATGGCTGATTCTTTAAATTCTGGCTGATCCAGCCATGGTTTTCCACTTCATCTCTTCTCCTCTTGTGTCTCCTTGCTAATCCTTTGCTATGGCTGGTGGGAAACATGTTCGACAGGCTTCTAGGAGTTCCTCGAGGGCCACTCTGGACCCTCGATTCAGGGAGGTAGAGGATCAGGCTGCCTACCGTCACTACAAAGAGTGTGGCATTACCCTCTCCCGGACAATCAATCCTGCATATCTCTCATATCCGGTAATGAATCTTTTTGCCCACACCTCTCTTTGTTTCATACTCACCCTTGCTGTCCCTTTTTCTTCCGAACTCCTCCTAGAATTTTATGCAAACCTTCGCATTAACCCTACCTTCACAGCCCTCACCTCTTATGTGAATCGATGCCCAGTCGAAATCACATATCAGGACTGTGCAGAGCTTTTACAGCTATCCACCACAGGGGATAAGCTGCACATAATCGTTACAGATCCAGATTTTGATTAGTCCACGGAAAACCACTTCCTTTGCCAAACCAACACACCCTTTCATGTTGGAGAGACTAGCTCTTTAGTCAAAGATGCTAGGACAATCCAACATGTCCTTCGCACCACCATAATTCCAAAAGCTGGGGACCGAATCCACATCACTCCACTACTTTCCTTGACCACCTTCTTCATTATGGCCCGGAGAGAATTCAATGCCACTGATATACTCTTTCGCTACATCGATCACCTAACAACTATTCGCGATCCAGGCCATAGGAGAAAACCCAATCTAGCCTTAGGACACATCATAGCCTACATTCTTGAAACCAAATACAATCTCCAATATCCTGCTCATCACGACCTTCAGCTCCTTGCTACTCAAACAATTCCTTCACTATTCTTCATAGTACTCGTCTCCACCCAGGAGATGGGGAACCTCGGGGGGCTGGAGAGGAGGAGGCTCCCGCTCCCGTTCCTGATCCTGTTCCTCTACACCAGTACTCACCGGTTGATCAGTTGATAGAGAGGTTTGATCGTTGACGCCTACGTTGCTGCATAGGAGCAACAACACTCTGAGGACATTGCCCGCTACGAGCAGCACCGCACTGAGGATTTAGCCCGATTTGATAGCTTCATTACTCACCAACAGCTGCAGCATGACCAGGACATCGCCTGGTTCAATGCTCAGTTCACCACACTTGCCAGCTACTTTCAGCAGCCACCTCCACCACCTCCATCAGATGATCAGGGTCCCTCGTTTCTTTAGTCTGTGTTTTCTGTTGTTTGTTTCCTATTTTCTATAGTTTGTCTTTTGGCTTATTTTTAGTTTCTGTTGTGTAGTTTTCTTTTTCCTTTCTGTACCCTCTTTTTGTGATGACAAAAAGGGGAGTAGGGTATGGTAGGAAAAGTTGTTGGGTTTGTAACTTTGAAATTCTAATGAACTTTTTTGAATTTTTCCTACTTGTGTTTGCCATCATCAAAAAGGGGGAGATTGTTACAAATCTATTTTCATGGCTTATGTTTTAATGATTGACAAACACTATTCCTCTTGGACTGCTTTTTACTTCTAACTTTTCAAGAATTGAAGATCGGATGAACAGACGAAGCCAGTTCAGGATTGCGTAGGTTTAGGGTTGAGTCAGTCTGTACTTTTGTTTTTCACTTCTTGAGTCTACTTGTAATGATCAAAGAGACTGATGCTAAGTAACCCTACACACACACACTTGAGAGACTTAGAATTTCTATTTTTACTCATATCGGCCAGGACGATATTTACATCGTCCTGGACGATCAGGCTTAAAACAGAAAGTCTAAATAAGGATTCTTAATTAAGTCAGCCGTCATTAACATATCGGCCTGGACGATACATGTAACGGCTAGGACGATAAGCTCAAAATAGAAAGAAATTGCCGTCATAGACAATTAAGGTATACTGTATTTTT
The DNA here is from genome assembly GCA_022539455.1 of Dendrobium nobile. Taxonomy (NCBI): domain Eukaryota; kingdom Viridiplantae; phylum Streptophyta; class Magnoliopsida; order Asparagales; family Orchidaceae; genus Dendrobium; species Dendrobium nobile. The sequence continues at coordinate 35,569,887 of CM039721.1, read as the reverse complement.
AAATTATCGGCCAGGACGATCATTGATCGACTTGGACGAAATTATCAAATTATGCCTTAATTGATCAAAAAATCAAGGGAGTAATTAAGGATGATTGATACAATCATATCATCCTGGACGATCGCAGGATCGGCCAGGACGATCCATTCAAAAACCTTAAGTTACTTCAGGACGATAAATATCGGCCAGCTCGAATTCAGGGTGATGCTCTGGACGATTTTCCTCTAATTTGAACTGATCGGCCGGGATGATCGTTAGATCGGCCTGGACAATCAAGCCAATTTTAAATCGTCCAAGCTTGCATTCAGGGCGATGCTCTGATCGATCTTCTGAGATTTGTACTGATCGGCCAGGCCGATGTCCATATCGGCCTGGATGATATTGTCGGCAACTTGCAATTAATGAGCTCCTTTGAAGCTCTTCTATTTAAGAGCTCTTGTTCAACATTTTAAAAACCTTTGGCTGCTGTCTTGACCTGAGAAGGCCTTAAGGAGAGAAAGAGAGAGAGGGAGAGAGAGAGAGGATCTTGTGAGGGGGAGCTTGTGAGGGGATTCACAAGGGTTGCTTCAAGGATCGCTCTGCTTCTTCTTCGTCTAGAGTTTCTCATCCATGGAAGGGTCGGTAGAGGTAAGGAGCTAGCTTTTGGTTGTGGTTCTCTGCCAGCTTCAGGAGGAAGCAAAAGGAAGTAGGTTCTCTACCTTGCCGGGTGGAAAAAAGGAGGTGCTTTGTAAAGGCTTCTCCGCCTAGCTGTGGGGGCTAAAGGAGAGTCATGTTTGTAGTGCAATACTCAGAGGGCGCCTCCGGGGAGTGGACGTAGGTCGAGTTGATCAAACCACTATAAATCTTTGTGTTCTTGTTTTCTTGCTTCCGCACTTTTATTTCCGTATTGTTTTTCTCGTGGTGTGATTTTGGTTTATGTGATTTTTATTCTTTGTGAAAATAAAATTTTAAAATACCAATTCACCCCCCCCCCCCCTCTTGGTTAGCTTGGGCCAGTTCTATAGGGATTAACATCCCTAACAAACTTTCACTACTAAAGGTTACGGTGGGGTTATCAGATATAGTAATGGTAGTCTTGTTATGTCCTTTGCGGAGCCGTTGTAGATTATTGATATTTGTTGTGTGACCACCTTAGCTATTCTCCATATTTTGAGGTTATGTATTTCTCTTAATATTACTAATGTTATTATTGAGGTTAATTCTAATTATAATTTCTATTTTCTAAACTATGTTGAAGGCTCATTGTGCAACCCTGATTTGTTTTATCAGGTCAGGGAGATCAAAAACTTGCTCATTTTCTTGAGCTTCTCCTCTTCTCATATTTTCAAAGATAGTAATAACAGTGCTAATTAGCTAGCTCAATGGCGTTGTGGTCTTGAATTTATCTCTGATTTCATTGGGCTTGCTATTCATGTGCCTCTTAAAGGCTTGCTTAGACTGGATATTCCTCGTATACCTTATGTTTGTAGTTTAGCCTTTTATTTGGTTTGGTTAGGGGGGGGGAAGGGGGGGGGGTCTTTGCCTTTCGATTTTCTGCTGGGTGGTCTCTTTGCCTCTCAGTTTTCTACCTTCTATTGTTGTTTTCTTTTTTGGTGGTGTTTTTTGGTGCTATTTTGTGTGGATATTTGTGCGTTTCTTGTCCCATTTTATGAGTTATTCTGGTTTTTATTGGAGGTTCCTGATAGGGGGGGGGGGGTCTTTGCCTTTCGATTTTCTGCTGGGTGGTCTCTTTGCCTCTCAGTTTTCTACCTTCTATTGTTGTTTTCTTTTTTGGTGGTGTTTTTTGGTGCTATTTTGTGTGGATATTTGTGCGTTTCTTGTCCCATTTTATGAGTTATTCTGGTTTTTATTGGAGGTTCCTGATATTTGGTGTTGCTCTAATGGCTGGAATACTAGGTTACTTAGCTTTCCATGGGGCTGTTCCCATTGCGTTTACTATAATGGCTATTTTATCGATTAATTTTGGCCCTGTCTATTGGTAGTGTGGGTGATGTCATTAATCTAGAGCATTTTGTGATGGCTGGTTATATCTCTTTTTCCTATCTTGGCTTGGTGCATTTATTTTCTTCTTTAGGTCGGCTCTTCCTAAATTGTTCTTTGCTTTTTTATTTGTATATGCTGAATAATACTGTGGTTTATGTTTCATAGGGCATGAGCTATAATTATACATTAGAATTTGATGGGACTCCTCATTGCTCTCCTACCCCCTATCTATGTGCTGAGAGATGGTTTTGGCTGCAATGTTTGGCTATGGAATTTTTCTTCCCTGGGGTTGCTAGGTGGTCTGTGATTGTGTGGGAATTTTTCGAGGGTTATCTCTATTTATTCTTATGTTTGGCTTTTCTCTTGGGGTCCATTGTTGGTTGGTTGATTGTTCTTTCTCCTCGAGAGCAATGCATTTTTCTCAGGGATTCTTTCTATCTTTGGATCAATCTATCTCAATATCGGCCTTGGGTTATCCCTAGTGATGGTTGCTAGTTTCGTCTTATCCTGAGCTCTATATGCCTTTTCTTTGTTTGGATTATTTGTGTGGGTTTGTTTTCTCTTACAAATGGTATGTCTTGTTTCATTTTGGTGTTCTCATTGTTGGGTTTTTTGGCTTTGTTGTATGGAGTATGTTGATCCTTATGAATGGATTGTTCACTTTGATGCTCTTATCTGGTCAGAGCTTGTCTTCACTTACTATGGAGTTTCCTTACCAAAAAAATGTGTATGGATGATATCAAGTCTTTTTTCTCTAATCCTTATTTAACTAATCATATACTTACATATGTCTCTTACCTTTTTTGTTCACCTGCTGAGGTTTACAGATGGATTTATAGATGATAATGCTCAGTTTTTTTTGTTGAAAGATTGCTCTCCATGTGCATATCAGTATCTTTCTCGTTTTGGATGCTTGGCTTTAGCATCTTTAGAATGTACCTAGGTTATTGTGTATTTTTGTTTGACAGAGCTATCAGCTCATAGGTTTTCTTTTACTTATTTTTGTAGCTCTTTTGAGCACTAGTGAGCTAATGGCGCCCTTAAGGACTTTGTAATTGCTTTTATATTAACGTGTAGGCCGCTCTGTGAGTTTTAACTAAAAAAAATCTAGTATAATCGACAAATCATCCTGTACGATTAGTACAAAATAAGCCTTTCAGTCAGGACCATCACCTTTGCTCTATATGATCATTACAAATATTTATACTGATCATCTAGTATGATCCTATGATTGTCCTGGTTGATTAGTTTAAGATACTACATTGATCGTCCAGTATGACATGGGATGATGGTTGGCGATCTTCATATTATCCCGTAAACCTCTAGGGATGTCCAGTTCAATTCTTTTAGACGATTAGAACAAATGTATAGTTTTTCATCTTAGATGATAGGGGATCATCCTACAAAATATATTGGAACCTCCAGTACAATCTTAGTTGATCGCCCTATATGATATGGTTGAATAAAATATAACCATAATTATTCCCCTAATCACCAGATAACTTTAGGCATGATTGCCATAAATCACTCATGATAATGTATATCTTCCTGTATGATTGGAACAAAATTTGAAAATTAAAAAATTACCTAAATTATGATTGGCGGCTAATTTTCATCATCTAAATAGATCTTCCTAAATGACTGGATTATCTAGTATGGTTCGTTTAATCACTTGCAATTAGTATGGATGCCCTAATCAAAATTTCTATTTTTAACTGACCATCATGTATGATTAGGTAAAAAATTGAAATATACTCTAACTAACAAAAATTTTCCCCTTGAGTGTGTGTGTAAGGTTACTTAGCTTGCGGTACACCATATCAATATTTGACTCAAGAAAGGTAAAAAAATACATTAAAATGAAATTACAAGTAGAGTCAACCCTAATATAGTTGATATTGACTTACAATGTTATTGAACTAAAGATATGAAGGAAGAGAGAGAAGCTCCACAAAAAGAGGAAGGATTTTGAAGAGTTTTTTGGGTGCCAACATTGAAGATGGATGAAGGTGGTCGATCATCCATGGATGACCGGAACACCATCTTCTTAAGATCTACCGTGCGTCCAACTTTGTTGGATTCAAAAGGTAGATTTTCATTCAATCACAGCTTCCCTCGCAATTCTTAGTTTTCAAACTCTCCTCTGGTAATCAGAGAGGGGGGGGTTGGTCTCTAAGCAAAAATCTTTGCCGAAGACAGGTAAAGGGAAAAAAGTCATTGATAGTTTTAAAAGTAAGTCTATTTCTACCATGACGGATTTTATCCCTAAAGCAAATGATATGGAGGCTTCTTCATCTGGTAGCAAAGATAATAATTTGTGGAAGAATTCTAAAGCTATTTATAATACCATCCTTGGAGATGCTAATATAAAAAATCCAGTATCTTTATATGGATTGGATAATTCTAATGTGTGGAGTAAAAAACCACATATTAAAATTAATTTGGAAAAAGTTCATAATGAAAATGAAGATGCAAATGTGGTCAAACTTGATTTGGAAAATGAAAAAGCCAATGTTCAAGTTTTAAAAAATTCTTTGGTGGTGAAGATTCTTAGTAAAAACTTGCCTTTTTCAAATTGTGCTATTGAATTAAGGAGGCAATGGGTTAAGTTTGAAGGTTTTCATATAACCTTACTTGGATTAGATTGGCTTTTGTGTTCTTTCAGTCACATGAAGCTTTGGAGGAAGTTCTTAATGGAGGTCCTTGGTATGTGGGGGGCTTCATCATTGGTTTAGACATATGGTCAACTAACTTTTCTCCTGCTTCTATGGATGGGATTTCTTCTCCTATTTGGGTTCGTCTTCCACAGTTGCCTTTACATTGCTAGGACGAAACCAACATTACTAGAATTGTTTCTAGAATCGGGAAACCTTTATTATTGGAAGACAATATGTTTAGATGGGGGAGAAGGGAATTTGTGAGAGCTTGCATTTGTGTTAAATTGAATTCTAAGCTCCCTTGTGGTACCTGGGTGGAAGGTATTCAGGGTAGATTTTTTTAAAAATTTGAATTTGAAAATCTATCATCTCTTTGCTACAAATGCGGAAGAATTAGACATAGAAATTCTGTATGTCCAAATGTTTTTCAAAATCTGAATCATTTTGATAAAGAAGTTCCTAAAAATTCTCTGTTAAGATAGTTGCTATTTGCATGTTTTACATTTTTCAACTTGTATAGTTTTGATGATTCCAAACATTATTGTTCAAATGTGTAGTTATCTCCAAACAAATTTAGAAGATTTGTATTTACTCTTGTGTGCACTAACATTTCAGGAAAATCGAACTCCAGACTATGAAGACTTCAAATCAAATAAAGCATGTAATACTATGTGAATTTGAAGCTTGTACTTTTCTTTGAAATAAACTTGAAAGGGAGTGATTGTATATGAGTGAATAAAAACATACACACACATAAGGAGATCATAAAAAATTTATACTGATCGTACGGGACAATATAAGTTCGTACGGGACGATCAGACAGTTATCTCCTATTAAGATAACATGGAACGAATAGGAACTGGGCAGAAAATTTTTTTCTAAGTCCTATTCGTCCAGGACGAAATTAAAAATCGACTGGGACGATTTGTTCTCTGTAAAATTTTTGTCCATACGAAATTAAATTATCGTACATGACGATTTGCTCTCTGTAAGATTTTCGTCCAGACGAAATTAAATATCGTCAAGGACGATCTGCTCTCTGTAAAATTTTTGTCCAGACGAAATTAAATATCGTCCAGGACGATCTGGTCTCTGTAAGAATTTCGTCCGAACGAACCAATTTTCGTCCAGACGATACAACCGACTTAGGACAGTTTTTCTGTAGTTTTTGGAACCGACCTTGTAATAACCGTTCGTACCGGACCAACATGGTTCGTACGGGACGATCAGCTTGTACGAAAACATTCCGTACACATATACAAAGAGGATCGTTTCAAGGCATTTAAATAATATCGTCCAGGACGATCCACAATCGTACGGGACGATCTACTGCGTACAGAATTAAAAACTTGCAGTTTTTGGGAGGTTTTTCTTGTCTTTTGTATAAATAGTCCAAATTAGACTGCCACCCAATCTTTTTGTCATTTGATCTTCGTGCCTATTGAGAGAAAAGTCAAGGAGAGAGTGTGAGAAAGCATTCAAACGAGGATTCCTACCACTGGAGTGTGAAGACTCTTGGTGTTTAAAGGTAAGAATCTCTACTTGTGAATTTGGATTACTTCACTCTTTTCTTTCTTCCTTCTAGATTTCTTGTGAGAAGATCTGTCAAGGAGATCCGGTTCACTGCCGACACTTGGAGAGTGTGAACAGCCGAAGGGTTCTCTGCCTACACTAGGACAGTGTGAAAGGACGGAAGGGTTCGATGCCTACACTTGGAGAGTGTGAACAGTCGAAGGGTTCTCTGCCTACACTTGGAGAGTGTGAACAGCCGAAGGGTTCGCTGCCTACACTTGGAGAGTGTGAACAGCCGAAGGGTTCTCTGCCCACACTAGGAGAGTGTGAAAGGATGGAAGGGTTCGCTGCTTACACTTGGAGAGTGTGAACAGTCGAAGGGTTCACTGCCTACACTTGGAGAGTGTGAACAGCCGAAGGGTTCTCTGCCCACACTAGGAGAGTGTGAAAGGACGGAAGGGTTCGCTGCCTACACTTGGAGAGTGTGAACATACAGAGGGTTATCTTCCCACACTAGGAGAGTGTTAAAGGATGGAAGGTTCTCTGCCAACACTGGGGATTGTGTAAAAGGACGACGGTTCTCTATCGCACCGGGTAGTGGTGAAAAGAGTGTTTGTAAAGGCTTCTCCGCCTTGCTGTGGGTGCAAAAGGAGAGTCACTATTGGTATTAGTGCAATACTCAGAGGGTGCCTCTGGGGAGTGGATGTAGGTCTAGTTTAGACCGAACCACTATAAATCTTGTGTCATTTACTTTACTGCTTTTTATTTTCCGCATTTTTCTTTTGTTTGAAAACTCTGTGGTTAAAAAATATTTTCTACAAAAACTTAATAAAAAAATTCATTTCGGTTCAACATATTTTCAAAGAGGGAATAAATTTTTAAACTACCAATTCACCCCCCCTCGTGGTAGCCTTGGGACATTAACTTAGGTCTAACAACCTATTCACTAGACTTAACAAGTGGTATCAGAACTCCGTTTCAAAACCATAAGTTTAAACTACTTTTTGATTAACATAGATGGCTACATTCGGAAACCGAAACACACCTGAGGGTTACTCAATTACTAGACCTCCACTGTTTGACAATATTCCTTTTGATTTCTGGAAAACACGCATGTCTACTTTCTTACAGTCACTTGATTATTGCATGTGGATCCTAGTCCAAGAAGGTTATACAAAACCAACTAGATTAGTTGATGGAGTTAGGGTAGAAATACCTTTTGCAGATTGGACTATAGAAGAACGTGACTTAGCACAACTAAACGCCAAATGTCTAAATAGCTTCTTTTGTGCTTTAAAATCTGAAGACTACATGCGGGTTTCCACTTGCAAAAGTGGAAAGGACATATGGGATAGACTTTGTATAACTTATGAAGGGACTAATGAGGTTAAGCAATCAAGACTCAATATCTTGTTACATGACTATGAGTTGTTTCGCATGGAACCTAATGAATCTATTTCTGACATGTACACAAGATTCACACAAATTGTCACTTCTTTGCATGTACTTGATAGGGAATTAACTAATGCTGAAATGGTTAATAAGATTCTTCGTTGTTTACCTACTGCTTATGATGCAAAAATTACTGCAATTACAGAGTCTAAAGATCTAAACATTTATTCTATTAACAATCTTCTTGGTTCACTCATTGCTTACGAGCAAGGAGTAAGTCAAAGAAAGATTGATGCAGGTGAACCATGAAAGGAGAAGAATATTGCACTAAAAGTGGAAGAGTCAGAGAGTGAACACTCACAACCTGAGGATGAAGATGATATTGCATTAATGACTAGACAATTCAGAAGCTTTTTAAAGAGGAAGTAGAAGAGACGCCAGCAATGGAATAGAGGTAAGTTTAACAGAAATGGCAAGGTTTCTAATGAAGTGATTTGTTATGAATGCAGGAAACCAGGTCATATCAAAACTGAATGCCCAAAACTCAAAGCCACTCCTAGAAAGGAGAAGGTAGAGGAGAAACCAATTGTAAAGAAGGGCAAGAAGAAGTTTCAAAGAGCTTTTTGGGCAGACTCAGCTTCAGACTCATCTGAGACTGAAAAAGAAGAAGAAGTCACCAACCTTTGCTTGATGGCAGATAATGTTGATCAATCAGATCAAGAAGAGGTATGTGATTTAACTTATGATGAATTGTTTAAAGTTTCTGAACACATGCATAATGCATATAGGAAAATGAAGAAAATGCATGCTAGTGTAAGTTTAGAATTGGAAGAGCTTAAGAAGGAACATGAAATCCTTAAGAAAGATCATGCATTAATAGATGACAACCACATGAAACTACTTGATGAATATGATGACTTGAATAAGAATTTTAAAAATCTAAAATCATCCTATGCTGATCTTAAAAGAGATTTAAAAAAAATTTAAGGATGAATCTGAGAGGAAAACATATCGAATCAGTTATACAAATCGACTCTTGGAAGAAATGAATTCATTTTATAAATTGACAATAAAAGCTCTTGAGGATAATAGGATACCCCCCAAAATTGAAGATTTTACAAATCCTAAATATTATCCTAAATATATGGAATCCCTTAGAAGACAAACAAATGGAGGAAAACTTAGGAATACTTTTCCTAAAGTTAAATGTAATAATTATGGATTTTTGGGACATATAGCTCACACCTGTACCTTGAAGATGAAAACTAATTTAGTGTGGAAACCTAAGATGCATAAACTTAGACATATCATACATGCATCTGATTATAAATTGCTAAAAGGTGAACCCAAACTTGTTTGGGTTCCCAGGTCTAACATTTGATATTTTTGCAGGGTTGCTCTCACACAAGACCTCGTGGGAGCATATGGTACCTGGACAGCGAATGTTCAAAACATATGACTGGAAATACTACTCAATTCATAATGCTGGAAGCCAGGAGTGGAGGAAAGGTTACACTTGGAGATAATACCATAAAGAAAGTAGTTGGATCAGGTAAGATTGGAAATTTTAAAAAAATTTTCATAGATAATGTATTATTGGTTGAAAGCTTAAAACATAGTTTGTTAAGTATAAGTCAGCTATGTGATAAGGGCTATAATGTAAAATTTTTACCTACTAGCTGCATATTAAGCCTAAATGGGAAAGAAGTTTTAAATGGAAAAAGGGTAAACAATATTTACATGCTAGATTTAAATTGTATTCAATCTCCTACTACTTTTTGTTTGAAAACTGTTTCTGATGAATCATGGCTTTGGCATAGGAGACTTTGTCATTCTAGTATGAAAAATCTTAGGAGAATTACCCAAAAGAATTTAGTGAGAGGAATACCAAGACTAGACTTTACTAAGGACCACCTTTGTGATGCATGTCAATTAGGAAAATAAGTGAAGTCCTCTTTTAAGTCCAATAAGGATCTTAGAACTAGTAAACCATTGGAAATTCTTCACATGGATCTTTTTGGACCAGTAGGAACTGTAAGTCTAGGAGGGAAGGTATACGGATTTGTTATAGTGGATGATTTCTCAAGATTCACTTGGGTTAGATTTCTTTTTCATAAGAATGAATCATTTGAGGAATTTAGAAATTTTTCGACTTGGATTCAAAGAAAATTAGGGTGTGAAATAATGTCTATACAAAGTGATCATGGAGGAGAATTTGAAAATGAAAGATTTGAAAATTTTTATAAAGAAAAAGGGATTGATCACAATTTTTCTGCACCTAGAACCCCTCAACAAAATGGGGTAGTTGAAAGGAAAATCAGAACATTAATAGAAGCCGCCCGAGCAATGTTGGCAGAATACTCACTTCCTAGATATTTTTGGGCTGAGGCGGTTAGCACTGCATGTTATGTTCTGAATAGGGTGAATGTGAGATCGAATTTAAATAAAACACCCTATGAGTTGCTAAAAGGTAGAACACCAAATTTGTCTCATTTGCATGTTTTTTGTTGCAAGGTGTTCATTCATAACAATGGAAAATCTGCCTTAAGAAAATTTGATCCAAAATCAGATGAAAGAATTTTTGTTGGATATTCAAGTGTTGGAAAATCTTATAGGGTATTCAACAAAAGAACCTTAGTAATTGAAGAAACCACACATGTTGTATTTTATGAATCTGAAAATTTGGAAGAGCCAAATGTTGTTGAAGATGAGATTGAGGAAAACTCCCAAAAGATTGATAGAATAAATTTGGAAGAAGATGTGGAAGAGAATTTGGAAAGTGAAAATCCTTTGCCTAGAGATTTGAGATTTTCTAAAAACCACCCAAGGGAATTGATTATAGGTGAACCTAGTGAGGGTGTTAGAACTAGGCGTGGATTAAATAAGGAAGTCAATCATTCAGCCTTTATTTCAACTATAGAACCCACTAATGTTGATCAAGCACTTTCTAATGAATTTTGGATATTGGCCATGCAAGAAGAGTTGAATCAATTTGTAAGAAATAAAGCTTGGGAATTAACTACAAGGCCAAAAGATCAAAGTATTGTTGGAACCAAGTGGGTGTTCAAAAATAAAATGAATGACTCAGGAGTAGTCATTAGAAATAAGGCTAGATTAGTTGCTAAGGGGTATAATCAAATTGAAGGAATTAATTTTGAGGAGACTTTTGCTCATGTAGTTAGACTTGAAGCAATTAGGGTTTTACTTGTCTTTGCCTGTTTTAAAGGATTTAAATTATTTCAAATGGATGTCAAAAGTACCTTTTTAAATGGGGTAATTGAAGAAGATGTTTTTGTAGAACAACCACCAGGTTTTGAAAATTCTAAATATCATAATCATGTTTTTAAATTAAAAAAGGCATTATATGGATTGAAACAGGCACCTAGGGCTTGGTTTGAGAGGTTGAGCACCTTCCTACTTGAAAGATCTTTTGAAAAAGGAAGTGTGGATACAACTCTCTTTTTAAAGAAATTTAGAAATGATATACTCATTGTTCAAATTTATGTGGATGATATCATTTTTGGATCTTCAAATAAAAATCTTTGTGATGATTTTTCTAAAACAATGAGTAGTGAATTTGAAATGAGTCTAATAGGAGATTTAAATTACTTTCTAGGCTTTAGCATTAAGCAACTTGAGGAAGGTATATTTCTTAGTCAAACTAAATATATTAAGGATATCCTCAAAAAATATGAAATGGACAATGCTAAACCTGTTAGTACACAAATGAGTTCCTCAGTTCAGTTGGATAAGGATCTTAAGGGAAAATCTGTTGATCAAATGAAATTTAGAGGGATAATTGGATCTTTACTTTACTTGACTGCTAGCCGACCAGATATTATGTTTAGTGTTTGCTTATGTGCTAGATTTCAATCAGATCCAAAAGAATCACATTTGATAGTAGTGAAAAGGATATTAAGATATTTACTAGGAACTCAGAATTTAGGAATTTGGTATCCTAAGTTTAGCTCTTCATTTGAAATTATTGGTTATTCAGATTCTGACTTTGCAGGCTGTAGAGTGGATAGGAAAAGCACTTCTGGAACATGTCAATTCATTGGAAATTCATTAGTTTCATGGTCTAGTAGAAAACAAAATTCAGTGGCCCTATCTACTGCAGAAGCAGAATACATTGCATTAGGAAGTTGTGTGGCACAAGTACTTTGGTTAAAACAACAGTTGATTGATTTAGGATTAACTATAGGCACTATTCCAATTTATTGTGATAATACTAGTGCTATTTGCATTTCCAAAAATCCTGTTCAACATTCTAGAACCAAACACATTGATATAAGGCATCATTTCATAAGGGATCATATATCCAAGGGAGAAATTGAACTTACTCATGTTTTAACTGAAAATCAACTTGCAGACATTTTTACAAAACCTTTAACCTTTGATACTTTCAGTACATTAAGAACAAAGCTTGGTGTAATTGATTTGAATGCTTAAATAAAAATATTTTTGCAATATTGATATTTCTGTTTTCGTAGTTTGTGTTTTTATGATTTTTTGTTTTTGTGATGTGTTTTGAGTGATTTTATTTTTTGTGGCATTCCTCCTCCTCCTCCAGAAGAATAGAGATTTGGGTGATGATTTTCTAGTGTTTGTTGTATTAGTGTTTATTTTTAGTTTGTTTTTATTGTGTTAAAAGTTCTGTGTATTTTTTCTGTATTGATATTATGAAGTGATCTTGTAATCTTTTTCATTAATATCAATATATATTGTATTTGCTTTAAATTTGAATTATTTTTGAAATGTGTTTAGTTTTTATGAATTTATTAGTCTTTTTAATCTTTATTGTGCTTAAATTAGATTGTAATTTAAGATTAATGTCATTAGATAATCTATACTTTTTAAATTTAAAATTTGTTTATAACTTGTTATAATTAGAAAATTTTGAAATTTTAGATTATTGATCTTGGAAAGAATTGGTATCAATTACTCTTGAAAATTGTACAAAAAGTACAAAAATCAAAAGGAATGCGCAAAGGTTCGCAAATGTGAAAAAGAGGTACAAAATAAGCCCAATGTAAAAAGATGCACAAAAATGTGCCAAATAATTGAAAAAGATGCGCAAAGCGCCACATGTGGTAATTCTCTTCTTTCCAGATTCTTTCAATCTCTTAATTCAAATTGATCTTATGTTCATTTAAATTCTATTGAACTTTGAAATATAGAATTTTTTATTCATCTCTCTTGTAATGATTTTCTATATTCAAATGTCTAAATTGAATCATGTCTTTGATAAATTCTTCTTACTTACAATGTTATATCACTTCTTAAATTCTATGAATTTCTATGATTTACCTAATATTATTAGTTTTAGATTGCATACCTTATGTCAATCACTATTTAGATTAAATTTTCAAATGAATTTCATATAATTACTTACATTTCTTGTCTATTTCTTCTTCACTTTTTGTTGTTGTCAAAAAGGGGGAGAAAGTGTTTGTATGAGTGTTTGTATGTTTGTATTTTGGTTTTGCTTTGTATTTTAGTTTTGTGTCATTTGGCTTGTGTTAGTATTGTCTTGTGTTAGTATTGTCTTTTATTTTTTGTTTGTTTTTGTTAAAAATTTTGGAAAATAAAAATTGTGTTCTTTAGTTCAAAATGCCTCCTTATTTTCATGTATTCATCATTTCAGGGGGAGTTTAGGAGATTTTGTAAATTGAAATCATACAAACAATAATTGTTTTGCCATCATCAAAAAGGGGGAGATTATTAAGATAGTTGCTATTTGCATGTTTTACATTTTTGCAACTTGTATAGTTTTGATGATTCCAAACATTATTGTTCAAATGTGTAGTTATCTCCTAACAAATTTAGAAGATTTGTATTTTCTCTTGTGTGTACTAATATTTCAGGAAAATCGAACTCCAGACTATGAAGACTTCAAATTAAATTCAGCATGTAATACTTTGTGAATTTGAAACTTGTACTTTTCTTTAAAATAAACTTGAAAGGGAGTGATTGTAATTGAGTGAATAAAAACATACACACACACATAAGGAGATCATAAAAAATTTATACTGATCGTACGGAACGATATAAGTTCGTACGGGACGATCAGACAGTTATCTCCTATTAAGATCACATAGAACGAATAGGAACTGGGTAGAAAAATTTTTTCTAAGTCCTATTCGTCCAGGACGAAATTAAAAATCGTCCGGGATGATTTGTTCTCTGTAAAATTTTTGTCCAGACAAAATTAAATTATCGTACATGACGATTTCCTCTCTGTAAGATTTTCGTCCAGACGAAATTAAATATCGTCCAGGATGATCTGCTCTCTGTAAAATTTTCATCGAGACAAAATTAAATATCGTCAAGGACGATCTGGTCTCTGTAAGAATTTCGTCCAGACGAACCAATTTTTGTCCAGACGATACAACCGACTTAGGATGGTTTTTCTGCAGTTTTTGGAACCGACCTTGTAATAACCGTTTGTAGCGGACGAACATGGTTCGTACGGGATGATCAGCTTGTACGAAAACATTTCGTACACATATACAAAGAGGTTGGTTTCAAGGCTTTTAAATAATATTGTCCAGGATGATCCACGATCGTACGGGACGATCCATTGCGTACAGAATTAAAAACTTGCAGTTTTTGGGCGGTTTTTCTTATCTTTTGTATAAATAGTCCAAATTAGATTGCCACCCAATCTTTTTGTCATTTGATCTTCATGCCTATTGAGAGAAAAGTCAAGGAGAGAGTGTGAGAAAGAATTCAAACGAGGATTCCTACCACTGGAGTGTGAAGACTTCACTTGGTGTTTAAAGGTAAGAATCTCTACTTGTGAATTTGGATTACTTCGCTCTTTTCTTTCTTCCTTCTAGATTTCTTGTGAGAAGATCTGTCAAGGAGATCCGGTTCGCTGCCGACACTTGGAGAGTGTGAACAGCCGAAGGGTTCGCTGCCTACACTTGGAGAGTGTGAACAGCCGAAAGGTTCGCTGCCTACACTTGGAGAGTGTGAACAGCCAAAGGGTTCTCTGCCCACACTAGGAGAGTGTGAAAGGACGGAAGGGTTCGCTGCCTACACTTGGAGAGTGTGAACAGCCGAAGGGTTCGCTGCCTACACTTGGAGAGTGTGAATAGTCGAAGGGTTCTCTGCCCACACTAGGAGAGTGTGAAAGGACGGAAGGGTTCGCTGTCTACACTTGGAGAGTGTGAACAGCTAAAGGGTTCGCTGCCTACACTTGGAGAGTGTGAACAGCCGAAGGGTTCTCTGCCCACACTAGGAGAGTGTGAAAGGACGGAAGGGTTCGCTGCCTACACTTGGAGAGTGTGAACAGACGGAGGGTTCTCTGCCCACACTAGGAGAGTGTGAAAGGATGGAAGGTTCTCTGCCAACACTGGGGATTGTGTAAAAGGATGACGATTCTCTGCCGCACCGGGTAGTGGTGAAAAGAGTGTTTGTAAAGGCTTCTCCGCCTTGCTGTGGGTGCAAAAAAAGAGTCACTATTGGTATTAGTGCAATACTCAGAGGGTGCCTCTGGGGAGTGGATGTAGGTATGGTTTAGACCGAACCACTATAAATCTTGTGTCATTTACTTTACTGCTTTTTATTTTTCGCATTTTTCTTTTGTTTGAAAACTCTGTGGTTGAAAAATGTTTTCTATAAAAACTTAATAAAAAATTTTCATTTCGGTTCAACACATTTTCAAAGAGGGAATAAATTTTTAAACTACCAATTCACCCCCCTCTTAGTAGCCTTGGGACATTAACTTAGGTCTAACAACCTATTCACTAGACTCAACATTCTCTTCTAGTTGAAGATAATTCCTATGGACCTTGGTTGCATGTGAAATTCAAAAACAAAAGAAGGCAAAAAATTCCATCTGAGAAAAAGCAATCTGATTGTCTCTTCAAGAATAAACCTGTTAAGGATAATTCTGGTAGAGGTCCTGATAAAGATATACCATCAGATCTTCTGAATTCCAATATTCATAGTGTTTTAACTATTGATAAAAATGATAAATTGGAGGCTGGTTTAGTTGAAGTTATTGACATAGTAGATGTTGATAATAATTTAAGAAAAGGTGCTGATTGTCTTATTGATCAAAATCTGGATCATAATCTGATTAATGGATCTTCATTAATTCATTGTCAGATCCATTCTTTTGGCTTAGTTTCAGATCAGGCTTGCCTTCAATTTGAGTTTGTTCAAAATTCAAAATTTGAATTCAAAATGGTAGATTTTATGGAAGAAGATGAGGTAACAGTTAATGCTGAGTAAAAGTTGGTTGCTGATCCATTGGAAGCTTTAAAATTTGAATTCATACAATTGCTTGAAGGAGTAGAACAAGACAATAATTATGAAAAAGAATTGGTTGCTGAGTTAGTGGAAGCTTCAGAATTTAAATTCAAACAACCTTATTTATTGGAAGGAGTTCAGGAAGATATTAATTCTAAAACAGGAATTGTGGCTGATCCATTAGAAGTGGTTACTCCTCCTTCGGAGGTCAACCTAAATTTTAAAAAGTATGTATTACTGGACGGGAAAACAGCTTCTACTAAATTGGAGTACTCTTCAGGTTCTAAACACAACTTTTCAAAGAAATGCAATCTTTGGGACAGGTGGCAGAATTTCCTAGAAGAAGAATGGCAGTACTAAGTACAAGAAAGCATGTGAGGGGTTCCCCTTCAATGCATTAATGCTTTTTTGCTCCTGCATGAGGAATTATAGCATGGAAGTTTTTGGGAGATACTTGATGTTGGAATTCATGATCAAAGAGTATCTCAGATTACTATTTTTGGTTTACATTCTCAGGTTTTTGTATTGCCATAAAAGAAAATTTCTTGAAGGCTGCTTTTACGATTCTCTGTTTCTAATGGAGAATTGTAATTTTTTTCTTCATTTTTTATTTAGTTTCCTTTGTTTTCTTTTAGTTTTATATTTGGTTTCTAAACCTATTATAATTGATGATGGGATCGATACTATGTCTTATTTTAACCAGTTGGGAATTCTAGGATACTAACCAACCTTTTAGGTTGTTTTTTAATTTTAGTATCCCCTCCACCACAATAGTTTTTAAATGGAAAATAGTGGGTCTCATTTCGATTATGATAAATTTAGTTTTGACAAATATAATTTCAATAAGGTTTCTTTCCTTGCTGGATCAAGAAACCCTTAGTTTATTTTTGTTCTAGCTTGTAATAGGTTGCTCTTCTTCTTTTTTTTATATGCAAATTTGCATTCCTTCAAAAAATATATATACATATATAGTTGATATTGAGTTGATTTGCATTGTAGTTGATATTTGTGGACCTGAAAGGTTAGTAAGGAGGGTAAATAAAATAGATATACAATAATAGTAGTGGTAAAGAAATAATAATATTTGTTATCATCAAAATCATATTATTTGAATCTAGATTTAGAACAATCTTTCCCTTTTTGATGATGGAAAATATTGTTGTTAAAAATTTCAGATCAAGCAAGAAATATTTTTTTAATTAAAGAAAAAAATGAGACATAAAAATAGTAGTATAACAAAGTAAATTCCACAAAAAATAAAAGAAAACAACATACTACTCCCCCTTTTAACCTCACAAAAAGGAGGAAACAAGAAAAACACTAATTGAAATAAAATATAGAAAAGAGAATAAGTATAAACATAAAAATAAACACTAACAAACTAGTAAAAAGAGGAGTCCTGATTAGGTGGAGGTGGTGGTGATGGATGTTGAAAGTAATGGTGAAGAGAAGCAAATTGCTCGCCAAACCATGTCATATCCTGGTCATGCTACTGCTGCTTGTGGGTTATGTATGCTTTAAACTGAGCTACATCCTGATCATGATGTTGCTGCTGCTCAGTGGCATAGGACTCAAATCTGGCATTCCACTGGTCAAACCTCTTCACCAATTGATCAAATTGGGAGTGCTGATGGATATGGATAGATGTAGGAATAGGTCCTTCCTCTTCTGTCGCAACCTCCTCATGCACATGGTGACAATGAGTACTATGAAGGATGTGGAAAGAACTATTTGAGTAGAAAATAAGGAGTTGATCATGTGGGTATGGATACTGAAGGTTGTATTTGGATTCGAGGACATAGGCTATGATATGTCATAAGGCTAAATTTGGCTTTCTTTTGTGGCTAGGATCCCTGATGCTAGTTAGATGTTCAATGTAGCAAATTAGAAGATCAATAGCATTAAAATCTCGATGATCCATTATATAGTAGGTGGGAAAGATAGGGTGGGGGTAATATTAATTTTATCCCCAACTTTAGGAATAATTGAGGTGTAAAGAATGTGACGAATGGTTTAGGCATCTTTCATTAAGATACAAGTTGTAGAGTCATGAAAGGGGGCATTGGTTTCTATAACAAGGGTATTTGTAGGATCTGAAACCAAAATATGAAGTTTGTCTCCAGTGGTGGAAAGGTAGAGAAATTGATTGAAATCTTGATAGGTTATTTCAACTGGACGTCTATTAACATATGATTGTAGTGCACTGAAGTCAGAATTCGGGTAGAGACTGGTGAAGAATTCGAAAAGCAGTTTAGAATTGAAGGGGAAAGCAAGTGAAAGAACAAAGGCAAGAGTGGTGCAGTCAAAGAGGTCTAGTAACTGATAATTCAACACCCCTTGATTGAAAACCTTTGAGGGATTTATCCCTGTAGATTTGTAGCAGTTATAAGCAGCTTTATCAGTTGCTTCAATAAAGCAAGAATTGACAGCACTCTTGAAAGAGCTGCCTCTGAGTGCACAAAATAATTTATCACTAGCCATATTTAAGAACTGAAAGCTTGAGGAAGAGAGAAGAGAATGAGAATAGTTGGAGTGAAGAATAGGCTTGAAATTGGTTGTTTTATATCGGATCGATAATATCGTCCAAGATAATCATGAGATTGTATTGGATTATCAGGTGCCATAACCTTATCCAGAAGATTGGTTAAAAAGTTAATCGTATCTTCCAAGATGATCAGATATCGTACTAGACGATTAGACATAGAATAATCATCCCGAGGAGTAAGCAAGTATGACCGTTGAATAAAGGGATTGTATAAGACAAATACATGTATCATTTGGGATGATGTGTAATAATGGATCAGTCTAATAACATTCAAACCATGCAACTATTTTTGCCACGTGGATCATCCAGTACAATGTATAAATTGTATGGGAGAACACCAAGAATGGTTTAGATCAGTTGTTAGATGCGCTGTGATTTGAGAGGTGTATCTTTGTTCATACCGTAAAAGATGCTATGGATCGTCCTGGATGATGTGAGCAAAACTAGTAAAATACAAGATATGGAATGTGATGATCAGGAGTTTTTCAAGACAAAAATGAAAATATAAAAAGAATATTAAATAACATAATAAAAAAATAAATACCAATTAAAAACAATTTTTTTTAATCGATCAATTATAGTAAATGATAAACTTCCCTTGTTAGTGGATTAAAAATCAGTAAGAAATGAATTAACTGTGCTAAAATCTGGAAATGGTAGAAAACCGATATTGTTAACCCTAACTCGGACTCCTTATAGGTTAAAAATCTTTTTTAAAACAAAAATATAATTCATAAAAGAAATCAAATAAGAAAAGTGATTAGTTCAAACTTTATTTCAGAAAAATATTTGATTGAATAATACAGCAAAGTAATCAATGAAAATCATGAGTTTTAAAAATTAAGTGATTAAAGATATCAACCGGCACATGAATTTTTCTAAGATTTAAAGATTTGAAAGAGAATGAAGCTTATTTTTGTGGGCACATTTTGGTGCCTCTTTTTAAATTATTTGGCACACTTTATACATCTTTTGATTTTTGATACACTTTAGTGTATCTTGTAATTACTTGATGCCTCTTGCCATTTTTGCAAGCTGGCTTCCTTTCAAAGCCTTTAAAGACTCATTTGTTAGATTATCTTCATTATAAGAGAAGAAACTCACTCTCGAATATAAGGAAGAATAAACCATAAATAATAATCATATCCATATGACTAATGCAACAACCTAATCATAAAAACTTGAAAGTGATTTAATGACTTTACGCATTATTTATATGATATAGATTATTGTAAGAAGATTAAATAGATCTCAATTTCAAAATCTAACTTTTAATTTGAAACATATTTCACTTCAAAATAAAAAATACACCACTAAAAGAGTTTGATGAAGAGAAATAATCATAGATGTTTCTTCCTTCAATTGATTTAGGGAAGTCAATCACAACTTAAAAAATGTTAAAACAAAAAACAAGGCTAAAATATCATTTAAAAAAAATTATACTTATAGTTACTATTGATTTGATTCTTAAAAAAATGGAAGGTTAAATAACATAAAAATAAAAAAAAACATAAAATAGAAGTACATAAATAGAAATAAACATGCAAATAAAATAAAAATAAAAACATCATAAAGAATAAATCAGCAATTTAAAGTATTAATATATATGACACCTAATATGGTTCTTAAGATGCTAAAAATTTTAAAGGCCAATGGTTTTATAAAGTTATTAACAAGTTGGTATTCAATGGATACATGGTGTACCTCTATCTCCTTTAATAACATGATCTCTAATGAAGTGATGCCCTATGTCAATGTGTTTGGTTTTTGAGTGTTGGATTGGGTTCTTTGAAATGCATATGACATTAGTGTTATCATAGAGGATTAAAATTGTGCCTACAGAAAATTCTAAATTCAGAATTTATTGCTTTACATAGAGGTCTTGGGCCACATAACATCTTAAGGTTATATACTCAGCTTCAGCAGTGGTCAGGGAAATTGAGTTCTATTTCTACTGGACCATGAGACTAAAGATTATCCTATAAATTGATAAGTTTTAGAAGTGCTTTTTCTATCAACTCGACATCTCGCAAAATCTAAATCAGAATATCCTCAAGCTCTATCTGATGAATTATGGATACCTTACAATGTCACAACACTTCAAAATTTATAAATTAGAATCTCATTTTCATTTATCTCACCTTGCATTCCCTCCAATTATCCTCTCTACTCTTTAGCTACTCTTTTTAGCAATGGCTCCCAAAACCTTTGGATCAAGGAAGAAGCATGCTACCACATACGAGAATTAAATTTATTTTTGAGGCAGTTGAGGCTAGTTATAAAGATTGGATAATTACTAAAAATTTTATACCTGAGCATGTTTTCCTTAATCAAACCGAACCAATCCTTCAAACAATGTTTTCTAGAGGTTCGACTCATTTTTTTAAGGAACCATTTGTTGTTATTATTAATGTTATACATGAATTCTTTGCTAATAAAAACTAGGTTGTTGATTTCAAATGTTTTATTAGAGGGAGATGGGTACCTTCTAATTCTTCCATTATTACTAGAATTTTTAGAGTACAAGATATAAAATTTGATAGGTATTTCTCTTTTATCCATGCACCTTTTGATCCTCAAGAAATTATGGACCTACTATGTGGACCAAATAATGGAGCTAGGTAGAAGACTATAGAAGAAAGAATTATTAATTTCTCTACCTCCTATATGACTCAAGCCTCTAAGGCCTGACATTATTTCATCTATGCTCGCATTCTCCCTAGAAAGTATTAGTAAAATAAACAACGGTAGAGCCATCTTAATTTTTGCCATTCGAAAGGGATAAACTATTAACATTGAAAAAGTTAATTTTGTCATCCCTTACATACATTATGAGGGGATCTACTTCAGTGGGTTGAGTCCATCCTTATTTAATTTATGCTCTTTATGTAGTAGTAGTAGGAGTGAGGGGATATTAGAATGAAGAATGGTTATTCCATATGCTCTCACTAGGGGTAAAATTCTGAGCTTTAAATAATCTGGCAGAGAAGAGATGGATCCTAGTGAGCCTATGTCTTCTAGAGGGGCCGGGAGCAAAAGCAGTAGGAGTGTCAGGACTCCCAAATCGCAAAAGCAGTAGGAGTGTTAGGACTCTCAAATCTTTAAGTGATCAGATAGCAGGTTTGAGTGGGAAAGATGGATAAAGTGACCCAATTTTGTAAAGAAATTAAAGATTGACATTTTTGAAATGAAGATATAAATGGTGCATACCATGAACCATTAAGAGAAATATTACAGATATACATATGATTTTATTGAGTCTTTGGTTGGTATGTTCAGAAGTAGTCAATTCATAAAAAGGCCCGATAATAATGGGTTACCTTCTGCACTTTAGTATTGACTCATTGTGTGGCAGCTTAAAGAGAAAGATAAAGAGGAATAAGAAGATGAAGAAGACCCTAATTCTAAGGTGTACGCTTGAGAGAGAGAGAGAGAGAGAGAGAGAGAGAGAGAGAGAGAGAGAGAGAAATTGATGCTTATTTTGATGCATTTTCATTTATTTTTCATTTTTCATTTATAGTCTGGCTGAATACATTACACTTAGTACTTATGGGAGGCAACTCATCTATGTGTAATGTTAGTCTGAGATATGTTACTAATGATGTCATATTTTATTTTTAATTCAAGTTTCATGCACTTTTTATCACTCATATGAAAACATATATTTGTAGTATTTGTTTGTGTGTTTATTTATATATTAGCAAACTTTCTTCATATTTAAATTATTATTGTCCTCTTGACACTTTTAAATCCTGTTATCTAATTAACCCTTATAAAAATGATAATTAAAAATTATAAAAAAATAGGATTATAATAAAACCCTAAATCCTATTTTGAATGAACTCTATTTATACTTCATAGGTTGAAAATTTTAATACTTATCTAATTCAACCATTTAGTATATTATCCTATTTTGAATTTATAAGTTATACCTTTATGAATTTAACTTTTAAAAATTGTAAGATGAATAATTAGTATTAAATATTTGATATAAGTATGTTAAAATTTAAAATCATAGCTAACCTGAAAATAGATTTATTAATCTCATTAAGTCCATATATCAAAATTATTAAAAATGTATGAGAATCTGAAAAGTAGAAGTTGATATTCAAAATCTTTAATTATGTACTCCACAAAAGAAAAGAAAAGAAAAAGAACTACAAATAGTTCTTAAAAAGAAAAATTAAAAAAAAAAATTAAAAGAAGAAGATGGGTACACTAAAAAATTGGTATTAGTAAATGTTTAAGGATTTGAAATGTAATCTTATATAAAAATTATAAAGGATAAGAAGAGGGAGCTAATACAAAGGATGATGAACTAATGAAAGTACATTTTTAACTATAACCATATCTAATTATTAAAATTAATTATTCATTTCAACTTTCAAAAGTTAATGATTAAATCTATAGCCTATAATTTTAAATTAGATAATTACATGAATGATTGATCAAGTTTAAATATTGGTATTTTTCTAAACTAGAAGCATAATTTTGATTCATTTTTACTAATTCTAGATGGTGATGTATTATCCTACATTATATTAATTTTAGATTGTCACTTTTTATTTTCGTTAATCACATAATTAAATTTGCAAGCTTTTACTTGCTTGAGGACAAGTAAGAGTTTAAGTTGGGAAGTATTTGATAAGTGTAAATAATATTATATTTTATGTGTTAATTTATAAGTAAAAACATGTTGTTTTAGTTATATTTGTGCAGAAAAATACAAGAAATGAACAAAATTTTCAAGTATGACACAGCGCCGCGACATCAGACATAATACCTCCATGGCACCTTCATTAACATCACCTGAGCACCAAAATATGGACATGACTGCACCCAGTCTCTTTTTGATGGTGTTGTAGCATCAGAGGAGTTAGCACCACAAAGCTTGTCACAACCCAACCTGACCAAGACATGTCCTATCGTGTTGAGCTATGACAGGCAAACCCTAAGATCTAGTTTTAGAATTATTTTAGATTTTTTACTCATATTCATTGAAATAAATAATGAACTATAGATCTACAAAACGAACACTTGACGGTCCCTAAAACCCCATTTGTATTGATGGGTGTCGATTTCTTAAGAAATTTTGACAGTGCCCAAAAATTATGAAAAAAATAGGGAAGCTAAAATACGAGATTATAAATGTTCTGGCAAAGACGGTTTGTAATTTGGATTTCTCTAGGTCAACTAAAAAAATCTTGAAAATTTAAAGGGTTTCATAAAGCCCAACTAACTATCCTACACAATATCGAAGGCGTTAGCACTACAGAGCCCAGTTTATGTCTGTACAACGACGTGGTGCTACAATTATAACTTTTTAAGCCACGATCTACTAGCGAAGCAACACGTTGATTCATTAAATAGTGTGTCGATATCAGTAAGCACCACAATAGAGAAACTCTTCAGCACTATAGTGTTAGTTCATTTTATGGGCGTATTAGAGTAAGTATCTTGAGTGTCATAGTGCTAAAACCTATTTTTTATATTTTTCAATTAATAGTTTGTTTCTTATCTTAGTAGAAGAGTTCAATAATTTAGTAACATTCATACTTCAAAGTCACTCTCTAAAATTTCTTTTGGAGTGACAACTAAGGAAATTCAGGGAGCACTAGATCTACTTCTTTAGTGTTTTTTATCAGTGTTTATGGAAGCAATTATGTAATTTCAAATAAGAGTGTAGAAGAGAACTTTAAACCATCTGATGATATCTTATCTTTTGTACATTCATTTTTGTATGATATTAATGAAAATAAGTTTGCTCCAATTGTTCTTCATAGATTGCTAATTCTTAAAGTTTTAGATTTATAGTGTAAATTAAATATGGAATACTAATGATTTCTCTTAATCTTTAAATTAATGATATGATATTTCTAATTTACAATGCCTTCATTGCATATAGTTGTCAGATATGTAATTAATATCTAGTGTAATGTGGAACTTAGGAGTACAAAAGCAGGTACAAATAGGTATGTTGGATTGGTATACTACAAGCATAGACATAGAACTTGCATCTATCAAATTTATAGAGATGGATTGCCATGAGGGGTTGATTAACATTACTAGCTTTACACTCATCTAAGATTTTCATAGGGCAACAAACTATGGGAGTTTAGAGTGGTATTGAGAGCGGAATGTGTTAAACTCGTACTTTGTCTCTTCATGCTTGGCTTTGCGTTCGATGATGCTTATGCTCTGAATAACATCACATTATTAAAAAAATTAGTATGAAATATATTAATTTTATATTTCATCAATCCAAAATATTTTATTCATATAAGTGTATCCATTACTTAGTTATTAATTTACTGAAGTAATTGAATCTCCACCAAACCTTATTTTTATTGAGTAGGATAATTGTTGTATTTGAAGTAGATATTATTAGTATTTGCAAGTAAACATTCTTCCTTGTGAGATCGATGCTTTACTCTATCACTATATTATTTGATTTGGCACGTATACTTGCGTATATCAAGTGAGATTTTTTAATAAATTTTTATATCAAAGAAAACCTAAATATTGTTTAGGAATTGATAATGCCCTAAATCATATTCAAAATTTTTTAAGTAACTTCACCAACCCCCATCAGATCACTAGCTCTATCTTGGCATGCATTGACCTTCATTAATTGTAGTTTTATGTTGAAAAGAACATATTTTTTTGCATTAAATTGTTATTATTAATCTTTTTTATTTTTATGATCACATAAAAATTATTATTTTGATATTAAATATTTCTTATTGCATTAATTTATATGATAAATTATTGACTAAATAATAAAATAATAAATTTATACTAGAGTGAATATAATAAAGCTTGTTCATACATTTTTTAAGCAAATTGATATAAGATATTTTTTATAAGAGTTCATAACTTTGATATTTCTTTTACTTTAACACTAACTAATTGGAGTGCTATGTTTCTAATAGTTAATAAAATTATCTAATATGCTAAAAATATTAAGGAATTAGATGAAATACCTATAATTTTTAATCTTTATGGGAGACACATCAAAGTATTTATTTTTTATTATTGACTTATTTTTAATAAAATTAGATGATGTTGAAGTAAGTTAATTTAGTTGTTAAAGGTCGTAGACGTAATTATTGAGTTTATATATCTGAATAATAATTACATTAAAATTATGCTTCAATTTTTGTTAAATAAATACAAAAAAAGATATTTTAGTCTCATAATTGATAATTTTGACTCTTGTATTAATTCAAAGGCATGTAGTTAAAAAAAAAAATCAACTAAAACTCTTCTGCTCAAAATGAATGGTATGTATACTTCAGCGTTAACACCAGTCATCCATGATGCTGCAAATCAGATGTCCTTATGCCGCTATCCGCCGTCGCCGCCCAACCCCACCTCTTCCTATTCTTCCCAAACTGCCTCCTCCGCGTTCCCAGCCACTCTACTATCGGCTCTCCCCAGCGTTTGCCCTCCAAACTCTCTTCATCTCTTATCCGCCACGTCTCTCTTCCGGCTTCCGCATCGCCGACGGCGGCAGAGGGTAGTACCTACCCCTCATCTGCCGCCGCCGTGGTCGGAGCCATCCGTCGTTCGTCTCCAGCATCCCCAGTGGAGTTCACCCAGAGGGTGGATAGGACTGGGAAAACTTGTCTTGTCCTTTATAGCTCTGATTTCCAGGGACTTTGCATGGAGCAGCTCGAACTCTTCCGAGCCGTTGTGGATCCACATGCTGCCCTATCGGTTAGTAAGCTCTATTTGTATTGTGCGGATAATTGGTTCAAGTATTTGAGTTGTTTCTTTTTTGTTCCGTTTGGCTCAAAGTAGTATTTAGCTCAAGTGGTATATGGTAAATCCTTTAAATCTAAATCTTGATAGGATTAAAACCTGACCCACATA
Source organism: Dendrobium nobile (assembly GCA_022539455.1). Classification (NCBI taxonomy): domain Eukaryota; kingdom Viridiplantae; phylum Streptophyta; class Magnoliopsida; order Asparagales; family Orchidaceae; genus Dendrobium; species Dendrobium nobile. Next base: position 35,543,661 of record CM039721.1, on the reverse strand, counting down.
TAATTAAGGAAGTAAAATGAGCATGTGACACAATTTTTAAATGAAAAAAACACGGGAATGAAAAATCATGGATTAGCTTAGTCGAGATAACTTTCACCACCCTCACCTAAACTTGGAGAAGACATAAATACGAAGTAGGTGAATAATTTGTAGCTAGCATCCTAGGATTTGATGACATGATTAGACTAGAAGGTTGAATATCGAGATAGTTCACTCGGAGGTGAAGATGACATGATGTAGGGGCAACAAATGAAGTGGTGTAGGAAGGGCATGGAGGCTACTAAAGATGGCTAAATGTGTTGTCTTTTGAATGTCGAGGAGGTGATGAGGCATATTATAAAGTTATGGAGGCCATTGAAGATGGCCATATCAACGCCTTCTCATCAAAGTGAAGGCAACATGCCTTGAAGGCTTCACCAAGTTAGAACTAGAGGGTCATGGAGTTGATTTTAAGAAATTAAAATGATCATTTCGCTAGTGTTTGATACAATGTAACATGATGTGGTAGTGAGATGGTTTAGGAAGTCGGTGGAGGCTATTGAAGACAATTGGTTTGGTCATTCCCTAGAGGTGGCAGCTAAGGGAATCCAAAAGTGGTACTGCGGATGGCAATGATGGGTGTTCAAGGTAATCAATCTTCTAAAAGTAAGCAGATTGAATGATTTGTAGTCTATGGATGGCTAACGGTATATTCCCTTGGAATTAACCTCTGATTGAAGAGTGGGGTGGCATGATGGTTTTTCTTTAGCCAAAAAGGTTGGATTGTATGACCGAAGGCTAGCAACAGATGTGAGAAGAACATTCCCTCTTTTGGGGGAACTTTTATTTGGTCCGATCACCTGACGTAGCTGTACGTTCGGACGCTAGTAAAATAGTGCCATGTATTCTCACTATTTACTGCGCGGCCCGACAACCCCGACCCGGAATGGAGACGGGATTGCTATGTTCGCGTGTTGCTCGGTATTGCTCGGTATTTGCTCGATATTTGCTCGGTATTGGTCAATTTTGCTCAGCAATAATGAGAAATACCATTATGTGAAAACCAATACCGATCAATATCGAGCAATACCGAGTAATACCGAGCAATACCGAGAAATACTGAGTTTTTCTCGGTATTGGTCGGTATTGCTCGGTATTTCTCGGTATTGCTCAGTATTGGTCTTCACAGAGCGATATTTTTCATTATTACCAAGCAATACCGAGCAGTACCTACCAATACCGAGCAATACTTAGAGCAATACCGAGCAATACGCGAACATAACAATCCCGAGTCAAGTCGTCCTGCCGCGCGATATTGAGTAAGATCACGTGGCGACATGTTATTGACGTCCGAACGTAGACCTACGTCAGGTCACCTGGCCTAATAATTGTTCCTTCTGGGGGGTTGTGTGTGGCAGACGGGGAAGAATAGTCTATCTTTTGCAAGGATTAAGGTTACTACATTACTTGTGACAATGACAAATGAGGAAGAATAGTCTCTCTTTGAAGGATAGGTAACTGTATGATTTTAAGACAATAATGAATGGAGATAATAGTTCTCTTGAAATCAGTGAGGATTATACAACCTGAATATAATAGTGAAGGAAGGAAGAATAGTTTTTTTTTCATAGAATGTAGTGAAGGAAGGAAGAATAGTTTTTTTTCATAGAATGTGCAGGGGCTATTCGACACAAAGTCAATAACAAAGAGACAAAGGATAGTCCTTCTCTTGGACTAATATGACTTGTATTTGAAGGTGAAGGGAGGATTTGAGAATACTAGAATGGTTAATTGACAAGTTGGTGATCAGAACCTCAAATGCTTTTAGTCTAAAATGCCCTAAATAAAGATAATTATGATTTGTTTATAGATTTTGAGGGAATACTCCAGTTTTTATTCAATATTATACCAGAATATTCCTTGTTCTTATCGACAACGATCTAATTGAATCGCACCCCCTTGATTAAAATAGTGTAGGCAATCTTTCATTTAGGATAGCCTGATTTATCTTCTCAGGCCAAAGATTAATTGGACGGCTTGTGGCGCTACTGTTACTATTTAATGATGAAATCTTCCATTAGTAAACCAAATCTATTATTTTGTAGAACTTAATGCCCTGATTCTTATAAAATTAATGGATTAAAAATCCTACGGTTGTATTGACAGGAATATTTCTGCAAATATTCATATATCAAAATTGGGTTGTAAAAAAATGGCAATAATAGACAGCCTTTTTGAGTTAAAATTTCTCGCCTTATTAAGAGCAATCACTCACTAAAAATAGCTCTTGAAAGGGAGACTTGTAGATGCATAGGAATTTGGTATAGTTCAGATATATTCGATCGAATTCTTTGAAAATGGAAATATCCTATTTGCGGGCATCGCATGCAAGCTCACTGAGAGGGGATGCCAGGTGGTTTGCCAATAGGCTGGTGATAGTGGTTGCTGCCTCCCATGGAGTGTGTGGCATGCCTTTGAGTCCATGCTGGGTTCCACAGACATGGGGAGGGTAGGCCATGACTTGGCATGGCTGATCCGGTCCAACTTGGCCCAATTCATTCCCTGAACGTGCTTGGATTTGGAGATTTTGCAGTTATTTAAATCATGGCATGAAAATGTTGTTTGGAGTCTATTGGGCACCTAATGATATATTTTATAGCCAGTTAAGTATTTTTAGAGGCTTTGAGATTTGTGATCTTTCTCAGAACTCGTGCTTCGTTTGATAGGTATTTTGATTTCCAATAGTATGTATCCTGAATCTTCAAAAATTACTTTGAGAAAAAGATAGAACAATAATAGAGTTTATTGAGCAAAATTATGTTTTTTCCGTATTGTTTTTTTCAGCTCTGGAGCAAGTTCATCAAACTTTTGTTTGTTGTTCCTTGTGCTCTATGATTCAGTTTTTTATTCCAAAATTTGTGAAGAAACTAGTCAGACTGCTACACAACGTTTTGGCTGTAAATTGTTAATTCTTATAATTTGTTGGGTATATGTTAATGTTAATTTGCAGGTTTATGTGAGACCTGCAGGAAGCTATGTCATGGACCAGCTAGAACTAAGGCGAGTCATCTATTATCCTGGAACGGGGATATCACAAAATGAAGAGTGTGTAATAGTTGTTGGTAATTTTTCCGTACCGGGAGGTTTGCATATAGCCGAGATCGCTATTTCTAAACAAGAAGTATATTCTTGTTATTATTACACTTTCTATTTCCAAAATGAATTTTTTTTTAAGTGTATCGTCTGTATTGATTACACGTACTCATTTGGGTAGGTGGAGGTTGTAGCTGAATTTGGAGCTATTGTTTTCCCTTTGGTGAAACATCCATTTGTTGTTGGCTTTCTTGTTGCCGAGTTACCTAAAATTAAGGTTGCAAATTGTGCAACATTTGGTAATGATCAAAGTAATGAAAAACAAAAATAATTCATTTTCACGTGGATAAAGCTTCGGGGTTACTTCAATGTTTTGTTTCAGAAGCATGGGAGCCCTTGGGATTCAAAGAGGAATTTGATAGAAGTTATGGTCAGTCCACATCTGAGAGAAGGCTAAGAGCTGTAATGATTTCTCGCTCCTTGGCTACTGCATATGTTATGGATCAGGTAGCTAATCAATAACGCTCATTGATTTGGTTAATTTACCTTCAATTTGTTCATGTTTGGCATGATATATGGACTTTCCTCAGAATAAATTATCCTCAGCATCACCATTATTATCCTTTTACCAACTATTAATGATGGGCTTTGTGAATCCTTGTTCTCCCATTCATTCCATTTGATGGTACATGATGTGCTATGTTTCTGAGAAGTTGTATAACAGCCAATAGTTTGGCGCCTTTGTGAAGAAGGATAATATTATTTGTCAACTTAATAAACTATTCCTGAAGTGTACACTTTTTTTATGAATAAGGACTCATTATTTTTTGAGCCTGGTAGATTTTATCAGGGTTGCAACTTGTTCCTATGAATTGAGAGGGATGCATCTAACCTAGTAGATTTATCAGGGTCTTACCAAACCGTAATAATTTTACCAAGGCCTGATAATTTTAATTGGTTCTAATGAATTAGTAGGGTTACATCAACCCTAATAATTTACTTAAGATTGCATTAAAACCTAATAATTTTACATGGCGTATGCCAAACCCTAGTAATTTTATTAAGATGTTGATATTTAGTATGCTCTTTTGGGTAAAACTGTCCTGAAATACATAGATTTATTGGTCAATTAGGGAAGCTCTGATCTGATTGCTTAAATTAAAAAAAATTGGTGATGGGATTCCAGTTTACACTACTCCACATTCCTTGCAATCCCTAGGTTCACACTTACAAAATTGGTTCCGTCGCTAGGCTCTGTGCAAGCATTGACAAGGTTTTGATATTGGTAAGCTTGATGGTGCGTCAACTTGGGAGCTAGCACATGCAAGTGTTAGTATGTGGAATTTGAGTTGATGAAATATTAATGGATGTGTAAAATTAATGAGGCATTATGTTTTAATCTCATTTTTACAGAAATTATAACTTAAGAATCAATTCATTTTAATTGAAAAATGTCCTTTTCCACGTATGCACTAGAATACATGTAGTATTATACAGATTTCTCCAAATTTTATATAACTTTAGTTACATCACAGTAAATCTATCCCTTTTCCATACTCAATCTTCCACATTATTAAAAATACTCAATCTTCCACATTATTTTTTAATAATTCAAGAAAAATAGAATTCTTGTTTTAGAATATAAGCTTCTTATGAAGGCCTAACTATAAGATCTAGATCAAAGACTCAAATAACTAAAGATTATCAAGGGCTAAGAGATCATCAACAAGCAAATACATATTTGCTAAAATGAATGAAAAGTGGCTTTGGTTGATTGACAAAAACGTATCTTGCTATTATTTCTTCTTCTACCAGTGAATTTCAAGTGTTTTCCCTAAGATTTTTCTCTGTTTCTACTGTTTTTCTCGAGTTTTTATGCTCTGTTATTGCTGTTTTTCTCTGAAAATAGTAGTTTTCACTGTTGTGGTTGAGTGTTTCCTATCATTATTCTCTTGTGGAACTAAAAAAGTTGGGTGTGATTGGTGGTTGACTTGTGATTTTCTTGATAAGAGGGCAGAGTTGGTGGTTGAGAAGGCAAGCATCAGAGGATGAGCAATGACGGTTGTTTAGTCAATGACAGGTGAAGATAGATGGGAGATAGAGATTGTTGAATGGTTGGAAGTGATGATTGTTGATTATATTCAATAATAAGCATCAATAAATTGACTATGATGGTCATTGACATCAGAATATTATGGTGTTAGACTCAGGTGTTAAAAGGTGGTCAACACAGCTATCCTCTTAGCTGGAGGTAAGACTAGGCGATTAGGAAAGATGGAGAAGTTTGGATAGGAGAAATTCTTATGATAGCTAATTGTGGTTCATTATTTCAGTCAAATCTTTGGAATTCTCTATGTTTGGGATTCTTTCCACCATAAGTCTTTAAATGTGTATGAATATGGCCTAATATAGATTTCTAAAGGTGGCATTCAAGCCATTGTCTTACAAAAATACTTGACATTCCATCATATGATTCAAATAGGTTTACCTTGTTAGTATTATACTTTTTGAACATCTCAATTTCATAATGAACTCAAAATTATGTGATTATAGACTTGTCAAATTCTTCTTGTTGAGATCCTCTTTTTGAGTTTATGAACACAATATGTGGAGGACACTTAATTGCTCAAATTTCCTTAATTTTTTTTAATTATGCTTATTTATGCTCATTTGAACTCAAATTCATCTGATTTTAATCCTATTGGTTTCATCTTATCAAATTGCGCTATGTTGATTATACATTTCTTGAAAATGAAGTTTAGATTATCAAGTAATTGATTAGTACTAAAGTTTTTGACCAACTCTTGTTTAAGTTATGAAAAATGCTTAAAAATTGTTCTCATCATAATAAATTTTCAATTTATATCTAGAATGCCACATGATATATCTGATGGTAAGCTAAATTGAGTAAACAAAGATCGAAATATGTATTTGTGAAGGGAAAAAGTATCTTGTTCAAGCACAGCTAACATACTCTTAGAAGTTGTATTTTTGAAGTTTAGGTGCATTATTTGATGAGAAAATTTAAATTTCTTAACCTAAATCTTATCGTAATGTACGGATCATGTTATATACAGCACGATGAGTTAATGATCAATCTATATTTTCTATTATTTTTAGAGAAATTTTTAGAATAAATTTTTTTGCTCGCTATTATATGTGCTGTGTGTTTAACAAATTTCTTTTAACTTCAATGGAAATAAAAGAAAATGAAAAAAAAAAAAAAAATTTATGTTTGATTCTTGTACCTTGCAGTTTGAAACACTCTAAATTAGGCTTGATGCTTTTAGCTTGACTTCTTGATCTTATCCTTAGAATCTTAATTCACATCTTGGTTTGAGTTATTTTTGTTCTAAGTTTACACATTTTATTTGAATTCAATTCTTATTGGGACATGCACTTGTTAGTTCTAATACCTAGAGTAAGTATATCAATCTAAAAAATAATGTAGTAATGATTAAATCATTTTATATTATTATATTTATGATAATCAAACTATGTGCTATGTTTTAGAATCAATAATGGCATCATAGATGGAATGCATGAATTTGGACAATGACTTTGATCCCTCCAATCAATCCTCTAAAATGGAGGATGATTTCTAAGAAACTGCCTTACCCAAGGAATTCAAACATAACTTTAACTTGAGTTAACTCATTATGATAAGATCAATAAGCTTGAGTTAACTCATTATGATAAATGGGTTTTTGTGCTCATGAAACAAATTCAAACATCACTTTAACTTGATTTTTTTCGAGCTTAAAATAATAAGGCAGATTTTGTAATAATCTCGACCTTACCTGGACAGAAGATGAAGAGGCCGAAGGAGACGTCATTTGGTGTCACAAAAGCCGAACAAAGCTCAATCAATGTCACTTGTGTCACTTGGAACCCGAATAGAGGAACGACGAAAGGTCGTGTCGCCCGATTGGAGACGGAAAGATGAATGGGGGTTCATCGTCCCTAGAAATTAGAGAGAGAAATGGGGGAGAATGAGAGAAAGAGAAAGGAAGGGAGAACGAGAGAAGGGAGAAGATTGTGAGGCTCTCATGCGTAGGGTGGAACGAAAAATGGTAAAGGCAAGGGGACTCGAGCTTGGGCTCAACTATCGAAAGGATCGGGAAGGTGAGTATTTAAGATAATTATTAAAATTTATTTTATAACATTTTAGTTAAATAATAATGATAATAACAATAAATAATACATATAAAAACAAGGTTATTTTTTAGAATAAATTAGGAAAACTAATTGTCAAAATTTAGAATTATTAGATTAAAATGATTCTTGTTAAAACATGCATATATTTAGAAAAAAAAGAATATACTTAACATTTATATGATTTTAATTAAATAATTAATAAATTAGTTATTATGAAAGGAGTAAATATATATGTTGAAGGGAGAAAATTTATAATTTAAAATATCTTAATAAAGAAAATTTATTTAGAAAATAATAAATAATCAAATTAAAATTTAAGGTTAAAAGCAAATAAATAGAGAGAGGATATGTGGGAAAGATTTTATTAAATTATTAATTTTAAAATGAAAGAATTAAAGAAATTTTTCTTTTTTTGATAGAGAAGGAGAACATATTTAACTAGTTAATTAAAGTGAGAAGGTATTAAATATAAAAAGTTTATTTTATAAATTAATAATAATCAAAATATGATTTTTATTCATATATAAATGATAATGCGAGGAGAACAATTTTTTATCAATAATTTAATAAATTAAATACAACAACTATTTATGTGCATTCAATAGCTAATTCAAGAGAGAGCGATTTTAATCAATAATGCTTGAGATTTTAATTTGAATTTTAAATTACACTAATTAATTATAAATAAACATGTTAAAGAAATTATGAGCAAAGTACAAATTAAATTTTAACGATTGGATATTTTTATTCGTGTTAAGTCTATCGGCCTAGAAGTAAGGATTAAAAATGAAGCAGCGCAATACCTAAATTCAAGTTGAATACTCGTGTCTTTTTAATTATAGTAATGATTTTATTTTTTTTACATTAAATGCATCGAAAGATAGTAACACTGTAACACCCCACAATACCCCTTAACGATATTATAGAATGTCACACATATAAACATAACATTTTTCATCATTTTAGTAAAATATCCAACAATCTTACTTTTAATACATAAATGGAAGCATCTAATAGAGATCCAATTACATCAAAACAAATACTTCAGAGTACAGAGCCACTAAAGAAATACAAATTAATACATTACTAAACTATTTAAATACCTCAAATACAGACTCATAAATAGAGACAAATATTAACATATAAAATTGAAATACTTGTAACTTAATATACATTGAACTTTTCTTTTTCTTTTTCTGTAACAACAGCCAATATAAAATAACTGGTGAGCTATGAGGCTCAATAAGTTATGCAAATTTAAATTGCAGTAACTTGCATGATTATAAAATTCATAACATTGAAAACATAAATAAAACAAACTTGATATTATTTATAAAATATCATAACATCATAATTGGCATTAATCTTTAATTCCTCCGAAGTTTATATTTAATATTAATTTCAGTCTTTAAATGGTTTGACTACACTTTTATAAAAATATTCAATAGAGCTCAAATAAATGATATCATCATCATTGAATTACATAGATATTTCTTTTGCCTCTTTAGAGTTCTTTTTGCCCCACCTGCTATACAGGTCTCATGTCTGTGAGGTCTCTTTTTCCTCAGTTATAATACAGTTTAATAAATGGAGATCTTGTTGCCCCACCTGCAATAGTAAGTTGTACATCATTTTATAGCCAAATTTTACTTAAATTGATATTCGTTAACTTGTCATATTCATAAGTCATTATTGCATGCTTTTTAGAATGATTTTTTTTATACTCTGCATGCAAAGATATGCTTACAATACATAAGGAAATTGATATCTTTTCAAAACATTATCAATTAGGAAAATATTTAAATGAATATAATAACTTTATTATAAACTTATATGATTAATTTATATGATTGGTCATTCATATTTGAAAACTTTGATATGAACATTTTTAAACCAAATAATTAACTTGTAATGCACATTTTCCTTTAATTCAGTTACTTACCAATATGCATGTATAGAATTAACAAGAATTGTTTTTTAAAATTGAATTTGCATTACTTACATCCTGGAAGATTTATCTCTTCAATACCTCCACTTCTGACTCTTCTGTGATTAAAAGTTATTTCAAAACCTCCCCTCTGCATATACTAGGTAATTCTTACAACTGGTAAAAATTTTCTTTAAGAACTACTATTACTTAGAACTTCTATAAAATAATTATAACTTACTTTGCTTGCTGATTAGTGGGTGGATGAGTGGGAACAGTTATTTTCTTTAATGTAATATTAATGCTATAGTGGAATAGGAAATTTCTATTACTTAATATATTGAGATTATATTTAATTACCAACCGTGTAAATAGTAATTTACCATTTATTTAATATAACAGCAGATTAGATTTATTAATGTTGTAAATGTAAAAAATTTTTAATAGTAAATTATAATTTAATATTATCTGCTATTTGCTTAATTCTTTTCATAGTAACTGCTACCTATACTTCACAACCCTTTGAAAGCATCAATTCAGGAAATTCATTAGATATTTAATTTAATTGAACTTCTTTCTTAAAATAATTGCTCTTAATTATTAAATATTAATATTAATTTAATAGTAATTTCATATTAAACTTTTTAGATTAAATTTTGAGATAAATTTAAAATAATTTTTAAATTTCAATCCTAACAAATTTGGGTTTTACAAATCTTCCTTAATAGAATTTTGTCCTCAAAATTCCACTTTTCATACTTTTCTCAAACAAGTGAGGAAACCTTTGCTTAAAATCTGCCTCTTTTTCCCATGTAGCATCCCTTGATCTGTGCTTCCACTGAACTTTCACATAAATAATTATTCTTCTTCTTAATTTACGAATATCTTTTTCTATGATATTTTCAAGTTCTTCCACATGTGTCATGTCCTGCTAAAGTTCGATGTCATTTTGAGGAACTCTTTGTATTTCATTTGAAATTCATTTTTTGAGCATTGACACATAAAAAATATTGTGTATATTAGACATATCTATAAGTAGTGCCGATTTTTAAGCTACCTGACCCACTCTTTCAAGAATCTCAAATGAGCCAATGTATATAGGAATGAGTTTTCCACCTTTGCCAAATCTAGCCACAGCCTTCATTGGTCTCACCTTTAAGAATACAAAATCTCCCACTTCAAATTTTATCATTTTATGCTTGGGATCATAGTATTTCTGTTGGTGGTCTTGAGCTGTGATGCAGCGCCCCAAATTTTTGCGTTTTTGCGTTTTTGCGTTTTTGCGAGCAAAGACTATAGCTTCCTAGATAATAGAAAATTACAAAGAGTGCCCCAAAATAGACAAATTAGACAAAAACAAACTCATATAATATAAAAGACACTTACAATTGACACTTACAAACTTTGATGGCATAAACTCCTAAAGTTGCATTTCATCGAGAAGAAAGATACAAGTGGAGTGGTGCTTGTGGAGAGAAGAAAGAGGTTAGAAGCCAAGACGAAAGGAAGAAGAAGAGAAGTTGGACAAAGCTCGCAAGCTCTTCCAAACAACAAACCCGCAGGTTTTGGCTTCCAAAAATTACATCATAACACTTTTTCTAACATAAAACACCACATATTTATAGGCCAAAAGAAAGAAGCTAAACAACCGCTATAGTAGGGAATATGGAAGACCAAGAGACACCAAATGAAAGGCCAAAAGACACCAAAACAGTCAGCAGAAATTCGGCACAGAAAACAGGGAGAGAAGCCATGAAAAACCTAACCAGCAGCCATGGGAATCCCAGCCAGCAAGGGACCCGAAGAGCCAGCACAGGAAACAGGGCAACACATCACGGGAAAACAGTAAGGAGGGGTAAAACCGAGAGGTAGTGACAACGGGAGCAACAACAGCTAGCAGAACTCGAAAACAACAAGCATCCCAAGGGAAAACCGAGAAGACAAGGGGAAGGGGAAGAGACTTTTGGGAAAACATCCAAGGAGAAATCCCAAGAGCCATCTTTTTATTCTCAAAGAAGAAACCAAAGAGACACAAGAAGAAACCAAAGAGATAAAGGAAGAGGGGGAATGAATCTAATAAATCTTCAATTTATGTGCTTAAGACACTCTACTAGATATTAATGAGCTGACATCTAGTAGATGATATTAAAGCTTACCAAAAATAAAATCCAACTTGATTTGACCCGCCCCTTGCCTACATCAGAATTGATGCAAGCAAAAAATTAGGACAACCCCTAATTTTTTGCAAGCAAACTAAAGGCTCCTCCTAGGATAAAAAGATACACAAAATACTCAAAACTAAACAAAATATGACAAAATAGACAAATTACAACTTTTATAAAATAAAAGAATTACAAACGACACATAAACAACTTATAAACTTTGACATAATATTAAACACCTAAAGTTGCTTTCCATCCGTTGTTTTGAGAAGAAGGATACATGTGGGGTGGTCACTTGCGGCGAGAAGGAGGTTAGAAGACTAGACGAAGTGTAAGAGAAGCTCGCAAGCCCTCCCAAGATGTAGAAGAAGAAGTGGAACAAGCTCTCAAGCTTTTCCAACAAAACCCGCAGGTTTATATCTCCAAAAATAACTCATATAACATTCTTTTAAAACATACAAAACATCTCCTATTTATAGGACCAAAGAGGGCAGCCAAACAGCCTTTTTATCTTCATTAAATCCCATTAAATTATTTCCAAAAATCTGTCCAGAAATCAGCCCAAATTTAATCCCAAAATAGCACTTGAAAAGCCACCAAAGAGGGGTAGCATTCACTCCTAAAACAACCACCGAACAGTCACTAAAATAGCATCTGAACAGCCACTGAAACAGCTCCTGAATAGCCACTAAAACAGCACAACATCCCACAAAACTGCACAGAAAAAACAGGGGGAAATAGCTACGGGAAACCAGCCAGAAGTCACGGGAAGCCTAGCTAGCAAGGGACCCGAAGAGCCAACACAGGAAATAGGGCATCACTTCACGGGAAAACAGCTAGGAGAAATACCGAGAGGGAGAGACCACGGGAACAACAATAGCCAGCAGAAACCGAAAAGGCAAAAGGGGAAGAGGAAGGCCAAAAGTCCACTGTTCAATAATGATCTAAAAAGAAATATACCTTTTTGATTTAATGAGCTAGGAAGTACATTTATTCCCCTAATTATTGAACTAAATTTCAGCTCAATCATTAATGAGCTAACATCAAGTTGAATCCAGAATTTTGAGCTCAACACCAAGCATCCAAGGCCCACCCGAGAGCAGGACATCACCAAACCGAGAAACAACAATCGGATCAAAGCTTGCCTACATCAATTCTCCTCCAGTTGAAAGAATTCATCTCCTAATAAAGCTTGAGTTTGCTCACTTGACACCAATACTCAAATGACAACATGACTTAAAAACAAACCTTACGTGACAACTAACATAACACCAAAACCTAGGATATACTAACTTCCTCTGATACCAAATTGATGCAAGCAAAAAATTAGGACAACCCCTAATTTTTTGCAAGCAAAATAAAGACTCTTCCTAGGATAAGAAGATACACAAAATACTCAAAACTAAACAAAATATGACAAAATAGACAAATTACAACTTTTATAAAATAAAAGACTTACAAACGACAAATAAATAACTTATAAACTTTGGCATAACATTAAATACCTAAAGTTGCTTTCCATCCGTTGCTTTGAGAAGAAGGATACATGTGGGGTGGTCACTTGCGGCGAGAAGAAGGAGGTTAGAAGACTAGACGAAGTGTAAGAGAAGCTCGCAAGCCCTCCCAAGAAGTAGAAGAAGAAGAAGTGAAACAAGCTCTCAAGCTTTTCCAACAAAACCTGCAGGTTTACATCTCTAAAAATAACTCACATAACATTCTTTTAAAACATACAAAACATCTCCTATTTATAGGACCAAAGAGGGCAGCCAAACAACCTTTTTATCTTCATTAAATCCCATTAAATTATTTCCAAAAATCTGTCCAGAAATCAGCCCAAATTTAATCCCAAAATAACACTTGAAAAGCCACCAAAAAGGGGCAGCATTCACTCCTAAAATAGCATCTGAACAGCCACTGAAACAACATCTGAACAACCACTGAAACAACATCTGAACAACCACTAAAATAGCACAACATCCCACAAAACTGCACAGAAAAAAAAGGGGGAAATAGCTACGGGAAACCAGCCAGAAGTCATGGGAAGCCCAGCCAGCAAGGGACCCGAAGAGCCAGCACAGGAAACAGGGCATCACTTCACCGGAAAACAGCTAGGAGAAATACCGAGAGGGAGAGACCACGGGAACAACAACAGCCAGCAGAAACTGAAAAGGCAAAAGGGGAAGAGGAAGGCCAAAAGTCCATTGCTCAATAATGATCTAAAAAGAAGTACACCTTTTTGATTTAATGAGCTAGGAAGTGCATTTATTCCCCCAATTATTGAACTAAACTTTAGCTCAATCATTAATGAGCTAACATCAAGTAGAATCCAGAATTTTGAGCTCAACACCAAGCAGCCAAGGCCCACCCGAGAGCAGCAACATCACCAAACCGAGAAACAGCAATTGGCCCAAAGCTTGCCTACATCAAGCTACCTTTAATCCGTCTCTAATTAATCAAGTTTTTTTAGTAGCTTGATCCACTAACTGCGAACCCAATAATTGCCTTTCACCAACTTCCAACTAACTCATGGGAGTTATGCAATTTTTGCTAAACCAAAAACGGTTTTCTCAACATCACATTCTTTCAGTCTAACTTTGTGGTAACCTAATCTCAAATCAATTATGGAGAATACATAATCACTTGCTAATTGATCAAATAGATCATCTATTCTTGGCAGAGGGTAATTGTTTTTAATTGTCACCTTATTTAATTCTCTATAATTAATATAGAGTTGCATTAAACCATCCTTCTTGACAAATAATACAGGTGCTCTTCAAAGAGATGTATTGGGTCTGATAAAATATTTTTCAATCAATTCAGTCAATTGACTTCTAAATTCTTGCAATTCCTTGGTTATTCTGTTAGATAATTTCACAATTAGATTTATTCCAGGTTGAAGATTTATTGAAAATTCAAACTCTTTTTGGAGGTAAATCCTTCCATTCTCTGAGAAAATATCTACAAATTTATTCACTATAGTAATATAATTTATATTATCATTCTTTTTTATAGTTGCTTCTAACTTTGCTAAGAAAATCAAGTCACTCGCTTTTAGGCTTTTATGTATTTGATTAAAGCAATTAAGGATGATATTACTCCCTTTTCACTTTGGTAATAAAACACCTCTTCTCAAGGCAAATCAAATCTAACTATTTTCTTCCAACATTCAATGGCAGCAAAATATTTGACCAACCAATTCATTTCTAATATTATTTCAAACTCCACTCATGAAAGTACTATAAAGTTTGCTTGTAACTTTCTACCAGCTATCATAAAACTAACTGAACATGATGTACTGACATTTAGATAATTACCTGCAGGTAATCTAGCACTTAATTCATAAATAAAAACAACAGGTTTTATATACAAATTGTCATAAAATATCTTAGATATAAAAGAATAAGACACACCAAAATAACAAAGAATTCTAGCAAGTAAATTTGAGATACTTAAAATAACTCACCACCTCAGAAGATTCCTTGGTCTCTCGAGATGTTAAGGAAAATACTCGAGTTGGTGCTGATCTGACTGCTTCACCTGAGGTTTCTCCTTTTATCTTTAAAGTAAGTTGATTCATCTATGGCTTCGTACCTCTGTACTGATCTAACCTCTGACGGCCTTTAAATTCTATGCCTCCTTGAATATTCATTAGATAGTTTCTTTTAATATGTCCTGATTCTCCATACATATAATATTTTCTTGAGTTTATCAGGCATCGTCCTAGATGAGGCTTACCACAATTGCACAATTTGGTATTTTAGGGAATCTTATTAATTGTTGTTGTTGATTCTGATCGAATTTCTTCCTTTTTTGATGATCCACCTTTGTGATCACTTTGCCTCTTTCTACTATCATTCTCCCATTCCTGTTTAACTACTTCCAATTCATGCTCTAGCGGTCTTGCACTTTCTTCTAACTCAGCATATTTCCTTATGCGAAGAGGAATTAATAGCTGTTTCAATGAATCCTTCAGACCTTTCAAAAATTTATAACATTTATTAGCAGGAGTACTGATAAGCTGGGGAGCATACATTGATAGAGATGTAAATTTTGCTTCATACTAAATAATAATCTTCGATCTTTACTTTAGATTTACAAAGCTTTCCTGTATTGCCTATCTTGCTGATGGAGGAACATATCACTCTCTGAATACTTGTTCAAATTCCCTCCAAATATTTTGCTCCTTTGATCTACCTTTGAATTTTTCCAAATGTTGTCCCCTCCAGCACCTTTCATCTTTACCTTCTAACATAAAGATTGTAAGGGACGCTCGTTGGTTCTCAGGACATCTCATTATATGAAAAATTTTCTCTATCATAATAATCCAATCTTCAGCACTTCTGGCATCAACTCCTTTAAACAATGGAGGTTTTAAACTTTGGAATAACTTTAAATGATTATCAATCTTCTGCACTAACTTGATCATTTGCCTTTGCGTTTGCACTACTACCAAGAGTTGTAGGAGTGATTAGTGTAATTACATGTGGAACACTAGATGCTGTAGATCTCATCATTGACTACTTCCTTTCTATCATCTGAATTATCATGCTCATTATTTGCATTTGCATTAAATTTCCTGACATTATATTAGCAACATCAGGTCCTACTAGTGCATGGTCTACTCTAGGTGCACTGCCTCCTACTAGTGTAATATTTTCAGGACATTTATATATATCCTATCAGGCTGAGATGACTAATCATCTGTTCTTTCAGGAATTATTTTAACCATTATAACTGCAATGTATTACATCACGTATTATGTATTTATATAATCATTAACATATTTATATAATCATGTACACTTAATTAGATGTTACTTTCATATGCTTATATATAAATGAGGTTAAAAATAGACTTATTACTAAAAAATATTACTCTCCTAGGCTCTGTAATAATTCTCTCATATCCAATCTTATTCTTTTAGATAACCTAATTTGCTTATGCTTCCATAATTAAATCATCAGAATCTTAATCTTTGCTCTGATATTACTTTTATAACATCACATAATACCCCGTAACAGTATTGTCGAATGTCACACATATAAACATAATATTTTTTATCATTTTAATAAACCATCTAACAATCTTACTTTTAATACATAAACGGAAGCTTCTAATAGAAATCCAATTACATCAAAACAAATACTTCAAAGTACAAAACCACTAAAGAAATCCAAACTAATACATTACTGAACTGTCTACATACATCAAATGTAAACTCATAAACAGAGACAAATATTAATATATAAAATTTAAATACTTACCGCTTAATATGTATCAACATTTTCTTTTCCTTTTCTTGCAACAACATTCATTATGAAATAATTGGTGAGTTATGAGGCTCGTAAGTTATGCAAATTTAAATAGTAGCTAGCTTGCATGATTATAAAATTCTTTACATTGAAAACATAAATAAAACATACTTAATATTATTTATAAAATATCATACCATCATAATTGGCATTAATCTTTAATTCCTCTGAAGTTTATACTGAATATCAATTTTAGTCTTTAAAAGATTTTGCTATATTTTTATAAAAATATTCAATAGAGCTGAGATAATCCTTACATTATCATCATTGAATTACATAGATATCTCTTTTGTCTCTTTAGGGATCCATTTTGCCCATCTTCTAGGCAGGTCGCATGATTTTGGGGTTTATTTTACCCCACCTACAATGTAGTTTAATACATAAGGTCCATTTTCCCCACATGCATTAATAAGTTGTACATCATTTTATAGCTAAATTTTACTGAAATTGATATTCATTAATTCCCATATTCATAAGTCATACTTGTTTTGTTGCATGTTTTTAATAATGATTTCTGTTATAATCTATATACAAAGAATATGCATTATATAACGAAATGAACCTCTTTCCAAAACATTATAAATTAGGACACATTTAAATGAGCATAATAAACTTTATTTTAAACTCACATGATTAATTTATGTAAGTGGTCATTTATACTTGAAAATTTGGATACGAACATACTTAAGCCAAATAATTAATTTGTAATGCACATTTTCTTTTAATCCAGCCACTTACCAATATACATTTATAAAATTAACAAGAATTGTTTTTTAAAATTGAATTTGCATTAATTACATCTTAGAAGATTTATCTCTTCAATGCCTCCACTTCTTTTTCTTCTGCTATTGTAAGTTATCTAAAAACCTCCTCTTGCATATACTAGGTAATTTCCTACAAGGTAAAAAATTTCTTTAAGAACTTCTACTATTACTTGAACTTCTATAAAATAATTATAACTTACCAATTTGCTTACTTTTGATTTCTTCTTCTCTTAATTTTCGTCCACAAAAAATTTACTCTTCACTTACTACAGCCCTTACTTCCACCACTGACAAATACTTGCCGAAATACAGTATTTAGCCGCAAGCAGATTTCCTTTTTCTTTAATATGGCTGTTCAACATCTATTCCACTGAAAACCTATTTCTCTTCACTGATTTCTCACAGATTTTCTCACAGTCATAGTTTCTCATAGGAAATTTTCTGTTCTTTTATCGCTGCAGGTTCTAACAGAACTCCACTCCGTCTCTAGCACTACGTGGGGTCGGCTACATGAATCTTTTTTCGTCATTGTGTCCTATTAAAAGTCAAATTCTCTTTTAAATCTAATAAAGAAAGATCATTTCTAATATTTTCTAACCAAGTCTTTTTTTTGTCTATCTCTACCTTTTTTAACATATGTCAAATCTAATACATCTACTTTCCTAATCGGGTCATCGGAAGGATGCCGTTTTATGTGACCAAACCATCTAAGGCAACTCTCTCTAATCTTATTTTCCACTGGAGCTACTCCAACCATTTCGCATATATGCTTATTTTGTATCATGTCTTTAAGAGCAAAGCCACTTATCCACCTAAGCATCCTCATGCAACACTTAACTTAATATTATGCTTTTCTTTTAATGGCCAACATTCTGCACCTTAGAGCATTATAGTCTCACCACCATCTTATAAAATTTTTTCTTAAGTTTGAGGGAAACTTTTCTATCACACAAGCTCGATGCATTCCTCCACTTCAACCATCGAACTTGAATTCTACTAATAATATCCTCATCTATTTCACCATCACTCTGAACAATAGACCCAAGAAATCTAAAACGTGTACTCTTATTAATGACTTGATCGCCTAAAGTCACAATCTCCCCACTAGATCTATTATTACTAAAATTATACTCTATATATTTAGTTTTAGGTCTACTCAAACGAAAGCTTTTAGACTCTAAGTTTGACCTCCATAATTTAAGTTTACCTTCAACTTCCTCTTTAATCTTATCAACAAGAAGAATATCATCAGCAAAAAGCATACACCAAGGTACATCCTCTTGTAAATGTCTAGTGAGAACATCCATGACTAAAGAAAAAAGATATGGGCTTAAGGCTGATCCTTGATGTAATCCAACCGAAATAGGAAAATACTTGGTCAAACCGCCTTGTGCTTGAATACAAGTAATAGCTCCCGTATACATATCTTTAATGATTTGAATATAAGCATTATTAACTCCTTTCTTTTAAAGAACTAACTCTCCATAGCACTTCCTTTGAAACTTTATCATATGCTTTCTCTAAATCAATAAATATCATATGTAGATTCTCCTTATTCCCTCTATATTTCTCCATCAAACCTCTCAATAAATATATGGCTTTCATAGTAGACCTACCTGGCATTAATCCAAATTGATTTTGAGAAACATTAATGTCACGCCGTAACCTACGCTCCATAACTCGCTCCAATAGTTTTAAAGTATGACATATTAACTTAATTCCTCTATAGTTCGCATACTCTTGTGCATCACCTTTATTCTTAAAAATAAGAATTAATACACTTATTCTCCACTCATCTGACATCTTTTTAGTCTTCAAAATAATATTAAAAAGTTTAGTAAGCTAAGAAATTCCTTGATCTCCTAAGCATTTCCACATCTCCATTGGAATATCATCAGGTCCTACAACTTTTCCACACTTCATTTCCTTTAAAGCCTCTCTAACTTCGGTTTTACTAATACGCCGATAAAAACAAAAATATTTATTTTTATTTAGGGTGCTAAAGTCACTAAGATCAATCATATTTTAATATTCTTCATTAAAAAAGTGTAGCAAATATTCTCATCCACTTTTATTGAATATCCTCTTCCAAGAAAAGTACTTTTTGATCTTCATCCTTAATACACTTTACTTGAACTAAATCCTTTCTACTATCTCTTTGTTTGACATACGAGATATTTTGCCAAAATCTGTCTTTTAAAATAATTTTTAAGCTCTTTTCCCTCAGCCTTCTTCGCCTAAGGACAACTCAACCACTGTGTAAATGTGAACATAATCTCTAAAAGTTGTCTAGCATCCAGCATACTCTCTAATATCAAGTAAGCGGTGGAAAATATTGTTGCTATTGGGCTTAGAGTTTCTTTCTTTAAAATTTTTCTCAGAAGAGCTAATACCCAAGAGTGGTTGTAAATAAACTTAGTTATTTTTTTTGCTTTAATAAGTGCATTCTTATATTGAGGTAGCTTCCCAAACTTCTCAAGAATCATATCTATGCAATGTACAGTGCATGGAGTCCAGTACATATGTTTCATCTTCTCCACAAATTTTTTCCATGCAGCCTTGTAAGCATTTGCGTTATCTGTAACCACTTATACAACCAATTGTTATCCAATCTCCTCAACAATGTTATCTAATAATTCAAATATGAACTCAACATCTTTGACCTGGTCAGATGTTTCAACTGACCTTAAAAATACAGTGTCATAAGAATTATTAATGAGGATGTTGATCAATCTTTTATGTTTGATATCAGATCACCTATCTAACATAATTGTTACACCTGTTTGGGTTGAAGTCCTCTTAATTTCTTTAATACTTTTTTAGTGTTATCTAACTCCTTCAGAATCCATATTCTCAAATCATACATGGTTGGAGGTTTGAAATCTCTCCCAAATACTCCAACTGAACGAATCATGTTGTAATAGGCAGGTGGTGTTGCAACATTAAATGGAATTGCATTTTAATAGAAGAATCTGCCTATATCTTTACATACTCTTTTTTGTGCCTCCCTTGCATTCTCTGGGGCCATGTTCTGTGTAGTAAGAGGCCAATCCTCTGATGTTCGCACCATATAATGATTCATAGGACCTCTAGCAACCCTACATGGAATGGGCTTCATCGAAGAAGGTGAATCCCTAACACTGCGCTCACTCCTATAATAAGAGCCAACATCAACTCTGTCCTCAAACTGCTTCTATGCAAGATGTTTTGACATTGTTGACTTATTCATGTTTGACTTTATCTCCTCCCACTATAGAAAAATCAGGGTTTACCGGCGGCAATTCCGACGGTCATATAACTGCCATAATTACCGGCGGTCTGGCCGCCGGTATTAACTGGCAGTTTTTCCGGCGGTGTTTAATAATATACACCGTCGGAATTAACGGTAGTATAATAGCCCCCGATAGGTCGCCAGTTTTATGTTTTCGCGGCGCCTTTACCGGCCGCCAAGCCGCCGATGTTGAGTAATTTTATTTATGGAGGTTGAAACCGTTAGAAAATCGTCGGAAATCGACCTAATATTGGCCAAACCGATCATTCCTCTTTTTTTCGTGTATCTTTTCTCCAGAACACTTGCATTCGCAATCGCGCCTCCGACTGCCTCCATAGGAATCTGGTCGCCGACATCCTAACTCGCCGACACCCTAACGCTTGCGTTCGCTAATGTATCATTCCTTTAAACTTTGGGAGAAACTTATGGAGCATAGATTGCAGCGTGATGCTAATGTTTCGCTAAATCAACTTGGATTCATGCAAGGTAGGTCAACTATGGAAGCTATGCATTTTTTTTTAATGTTTGATGGAGAAGTATATACAAAAGTATTAGAGAATAGGTAAAGCATAGATTGCGGCGTGATGCTAATGTTTCGCTAAATCAATTTAGATTCATGTAAGGTAGGTCAACTTTGGAAGCTATACATTTTTTTATGTTTGATGGAGAAGTATATAGAAAAATATATAGAGAATAGGTCATCTATGGAGAGCATAGATTGCGGCGTGATGCTAATGTTTCACTAAATCAATTTGGATTCATGCAAGGTAGGTCAACTGTTGAAGCTATACATTTTTTTTTAATGTTTGATGGAGAAGTATATAGAGAATAAGGAGGATCTACACATGATATTTATTGATTTAATAAAAGTCTATGATAAATTTTCAAGAGAAGCACTATGGAAATTTATAGAAAAGAAAGGGGTTAATAATGCTTAAATTCAAGTTATTAAGGATATGTATGTAAGAGTTATTACTTGTGTTCATACAGAAGGTGGTTTGTCTAAATATTTTTCCACTTTAAATAATAGTTATTGTGGAGGGATTGTGACCTTGAGTGATCAATTCATTAATAAGACTATATATTTTAAATATATTGGGTCTATTATTTTGAGTGATGGTGAAATAGATAGGGTTATTATTAGTAGAATTTAAGTTGGATGGTTAAAGTGGAGGAATGTTTCGAACTTATTGTGTGATAGAAAAGTCCCCGTCAAACTTAAGGGAAAATTCTATAAGATGGTGGTTAGACCTGCAATGTTTTAGGGTGTAGAATACTGGCCATTAAAAGAGAAGCATAATATTGATTTAAAACAAACACATAAAATGGTTGTCTTTCGATAACCCGGTTAGGAGAGTAAATGATATTTCTTTCTTAGATTTAAACGAGATTTAAGACTATATATTTTCTTATAATTGATTTCACAACTATGTAGAGAATATTTGCTTTAACATCCAAATGACTATCCATGAAGAGAGATATTGGATGTATAACATATACCGGGTTGAAGAGTATTGGCAAATAAATTTATACAGCGAGTTAAGACTTTTATTCAAGTTGCATCTCAACTTTCTTCCTTTAAATTCGATGAAATATTTAGATGTCCATGTTCTAAGCACAAAAATCAAGCATTTTTCAAGCCCAATGATATAAAGGTTGATTTATATTATAGAGTTGTTTCAGACTACTGGATTTGGACCTCACATGACTATTACTAGTCACACAGAGATACTAATGCGGGTCCATCCACAGCTTTTGAAATATTTGATGAAAATCAAATGACTATACTGTATGAATAACTTATTATTGATGTAGCAGATCCTAATTTAAAGGCTAGTGTGGAAGTGCGACCAATTGTAAAATTCAAAAAATTCTTTGAGTTACTACATGCAACCCAAAAATCAATTTGGGATGGTTGCAAAACTAATTTAGAATTATCGATTGCTGTGAGGATGGTAAGTATCAAAATTGAATACAATATTCCTCATTATTGTTTTAATGACTTCATTGTCTTTTCAAGGAAATAAATCTGGCGGATAATTTAATCCCCTCATATTTGTACCGAATGAAGAAATTAGTATCCAAGTTGGGTTTCACTATTACAAAAATTGATTGTTATATAAATGGATGTATGTTATACTACGAGGATGATGAAACAAAAGTTTATTGGCGCACCTACAATGCGCCACAGTTTAAACCAAACTCGGGAAAATAATATCGTCAAAAGAAAGATGTTCTATATTACTGTTTTTTTTTATTTACCGATCATTCCAAGACTTCAGCTGCTCTATGCTTCAATGAGTTTAGCAGGTCATATGAGATGACATAAGGAGAAATTAATAAACAGTGGTGTTCTTTCTCATCCATCAGATGTTGAAGCTCGGAAACATTTTGATCGAACACATGTTTTATTTGCTGCTGAGCCACACAATATAAGATTGAGATTATGTGCTGATAGTTTTACTCCATATAGTCAACCAACTTCATTGTCCTCGTATTGGCCAGTTATACTAACACCATACAACCTTCTACTAGAGACGTGTATAATTACTCTGTACATGTTCTTAACACTTATAATACATGGACCACATAATCCAAAAACAAAAATTGATATTTTTTTTGCAAGCATTAATTGATAATCTCAAGTTATTTAAGAATAAGGTGTCCTCATATATGACATCTCAACCAAATAAAATTTTCTCCTTAGAGCTGCATTGCTTTGGATCATTGACACTTTTCTAGTTTATGATATATTGTCTCGTTGGAGCACAAAAGAAAAAATAGCTTGCCTTACTATATGAAGTATACGAAAGCTTTCACACTAAAACATGGAGAAAAAATATTTAATTTGATTGTCATCGTATGTTTCTATCTGCTGATCATCCATTTAGAAGGAGTAAAGAAGCATTTGTTAAAAATAAAGCTGAGAGGTCACCTCCTCCACTCTAATTAAGTGGTGATGATGTACTACAGAGACTTTATGAGTTTTCATTAATTATTGATTTTCCAATATTATCAGTATAAATTTTCAGGATATGGTGTTCAACATAATTGGATTAAAAAAAGTATTTTCTAGACATTACCATATTAAAGAACAAATTTGATTAGACATAATTTGAATGTTATGCACATTGAGAAGAATTTTCTGGGCAATATTATTAATACAATTATAGATGTTAAAGGTAAGAGCAAGGATAACATCAAAGCTATAATGTACATTAAAGAGTACTATTGGCGAATAAATCTATAATTAGTAACAAACAGCGACGACAAAATAATAAAGCCCAAATCACCTTTCTCTTTCACGTTTGAGAAAAAGAGATTAATATGTCAGTGATTTAAAGGTTTAAAAATATTTGATGTTTATAGATCAAACTTAAGCCGATGTGTAGATATTAAATCTGCGAGGTTATTTGGATTAAAAAGTCATGATTGTCACATAATTATGGAGGTTATTCTTCCGATCATAGTATGTATGTTACTAATTACATATCAAATCCATTGATTGAGTTTAACATTTTTTTCAAAGACATATGTTCATCTAAACTAAGTGAAGATGCTTTACGGAGGAGTGAGGAGAACATACCAATCATCCTATGCAAGTTAGAAAAAAATTTCCCCCCGAAATTTTTTGATTCTATGGAACATCTTTCAGTCCATCTACCTTACGAAGCTAGAGTTGGTGGACCTATACAATATCATTGGATGTACCCTTTCGAGAGGTGAAATGTGTTTTTATTAAGTCGTCTAAAATATTT
The DNA here is from genome assembly GCA_022539455.1 of Dendrobium nobile. Taxonomy (NCBI): domain Eukaryota; kingdom Viridiplantae; phylum Streptophyta; class Magnoliopsida; order Asparagales; family Orchidaceae; genus Dendrobium; species Dendrobium nobile. The sequence goes on along the minus strand of CM039721.1, from coordinate 35,519,237 downwards.
TTTATGATAACTGATAATTATAATAGTTTAACAGATATTTAAACAAGTTGAAAAAATTTATTATGAATAAAGTACGACTAGAAGGATCGATATGTGAATCATATTTGTCTCAAAAAATCACTCAGTTCTGCTCATACTACTTTGAGCCCCATATAAGGAGTACTAGAACAAAGATTGGTCATACAAGAACAAAGATTGGTCATAATATGAACTTCGATATAGAAGAACAATCACAGGCTGCACTATTGGTCTTTAGAAGTCATAGAAAACCTAGTGACAAATGCATTGAAAGATTTCTCAATAATTTAAAAATTAAAACAACAACTTTATGTGTTACTGAACTTTGAAAAAGCCAATCTTAGAGTAAGTTATTCCATGATGTGCAGAAGGAGTAATGTTTATTTGAAATGTTAAAGTCTTATTTGGATGATTTGTCATTAGGTATTTCGTAAGTAATTTGCCTCAAACTGATACTATGGATGTTCAGCAACTTGTTGCAAATGAATTCCCAACTTAGTTTAGATCTTATTTGAGCTCTTAAATTTTAAAATTTTTTATTTGAATTACATCTTATTTAATACTAAAAATCTTAATATTTTAAAATTTTCTTAGGTACATAACTCTGATAATATGGGTTTCGATAAAGGTCTGCAAGTATTAACATGGGGACTAATGCGAAAAGTAAATACCTAGCTAATATGTAGTGAATGAGTTCAGATTTCATTCCAAGTCGTAGAGTGAAGGAAGAAAAACTAAAAATTGTTGAGTATGTGTTAGAGGGTATACTCAAGAAGAAGATGAGTTTGATTATTGTGGTATTCTGAATGAGATTATTGAGCTTGAGTACCCAGGTGAAGATGAGAACTTTGTATGTTTATTTAACTGTCAATGATATGATGTAATACATAATAGAGGCATAAGGGTTCATCCTGCGTATGGTTTAATAGACGTAAAAAATAGTAGATGATACGGAAAGTTTGATCCATTTGTGTTAGCTAGTTAAGCTGTTTAAATTTATTTCAGCAAATATCCTAATGGTCGTAGGTATAAACAAAATTGGTTAGTTGTCATAAAAATAAAAGCATGGAGTATAATTGATTAACAATGCATTGTAGCAACTGTACATCAAGAGGATGAGATGTCAAATTATAGGTTTGTTGAGATTGATGAGATGTCAACTACAACACTTAATATTAAAATATAGTTAGAAGATGTGAATAGTTCAACTAGCTCATCAAGTGAGAATAAGGATGAAGTGAAAAAACCTTAGAGAGCAATGAAAATATTTTTGATTTTGAATAATTCTTGTAATTTAAATGTCTAAATTTATTATAATGTACTTATTGAATTATATTTTTTGAAATCAAGTTAGTAAACATATCTTGCTAAATGTCTATTATCAAATCCTATTTGTATGTTAATCATTGTGTATTCTATAATTCTTTATGTTTGTTATAACTAATTTATTTATATTCTATTTTTTAATTTCTAATTATGCAAATCTCTGAAACACTTACAATTTAATTTTTTTGTATATTATATCAATTTACTAATTGCTTCTTATAATCCAGACGACTTCAGGTGATGATCCTCCTTGTAGTTCTTTCACTTCAAAATTTTCTCGTAAGAAATATTTGAGCGTTGGACGAAGCAGATCTAGAAAGGGTGATGAATGTGAGGGGCAGAGATCTGTTCCGCCAATGATATCATCACCACCACCACCCAGGAGTTAGCAGCAGTCCCCTAGTCAATAGGGTCGGGGATAATCAGATCCACTTGTGGTTGACATACCACCACCCTTTTCTGGGTACTTCCCTCCTACGTCGACGAGTTCTCGATTTTTCTCTCTAGATCAGACACATGCAGCTCCATTCTATCCATATTACCCTCCACCAACATTACAAACTGGTCCTCTACCATCCCTTACCATTCTTACCCCACCCCTATTATTAACCATATCCTGTGCAGCTAGAACACGATGGACCATTTACACCAATAGAGGTTGGTATTGGAGATCCTGTAACTGCAAATAAGTGTCTATACATTGAGCCTAAGGGTGATACGTAAGTTCAGTTTATTTTGTAAAGTTATTATATTTTGATATATTATATGTTATTGAAAAAAAAAATTAATATGCTACTTCAATCATTCAAGGCCACCTACCCATAAGATTCAGGGTATCATTCGGAGCAAATATGATGCTCTTTACTTATTATGAAAGAATATCCCAAAGGAAATAAGGGATATGTGATTTAGAGAATTTCAGGTATACTTATTTGATATGAATTAAAATATTTAATTTAATTTGTGTTAATATTATTTATTATGCCTATATTTTTTTACAGAAATATTTTAGGTGGTTGTATGAGCTTGACACTAGGATCAGAATAAATTCTGAGAGAATAGGATCGACCTATTTTAGGGATATGTTCACGGACATTAAAAAGTTCGGGCAGTATCCATTATGGAGTGGAGAGGGTGTATGAACAAATTTAAGTAGAGCTTGGGTGAGCCATAAGTTCATAAAATTGAGAGATCAAAATAAGCAAGCTAGAGCATCTGATTGTGGGGGTTTAGGAAGCTCTCTTCATACTGGTGGATCTATTTCTCATACTAAACATAGACGACGACCGGTAAAAACTTTCAATTAGTTTAATAAATATATGTATATTATTTTAACTATATCTTCTATTTATTGAAAGAGTTTTTTGACCGGGAGCTGACATTACTAGAGTTGTATACGAGAACTCACCAACATCAAGCTGACCATTATTGGGTTGATAAAAAGGCGAAAAAAGCCCATATGAGTATAATTTTTTGAGTAATCAAATAAAACATAATAAATTTTCTAATATAAATTTATTTTATAAATTTATTCTCGTAGGATGATTTTATACGAGTTCGGAAAAGTTATCACTCTACTAGTGAGGGATCATCTTCAGGATCGTCCCAGTATTCTGAGTATTATATATGGTCAGATGTTGTTGGAAGAAGGCAGAGTGGGAGGGTATATGACTTGGGTTTGCAAGGCTGTACTTATAAGGGCAGTTCATCTACATCAGTATTTTATGATGCTAGTGGAACTGAAAAAATTATTAGCCAGATGGTTGCTTCCCTGACGAGAGAGATAAAAGAAATAACAAAGGTTCCAAATGAGATGCAGCCAGAGCCGTGAGCCTATAGAGATGAAAATCAAAATAAGAAAGTGCAAGAGTCGACACATGAATCATAAGGCAGTGAGGAGACGGAGGAAGATTAGTACTATTATTTGTTAGGTGAACTTTTTGGTATATTTTGGACATCTTATTGTGAATTTGATATGTTATGTTTATTGTAGAACAATGCATTTCTTTTTGTTTAAACATTTGGTTCTGGTTATTGTGGATTTTGATTTGTTGATTGTGTTTTCCTATTAAATGTTATAAATATTAATTTTGGACTCCATTTGTGGGTTAATTATAGTGGCATGTTGCCCTTATGTGTTATATATATTTTAAATTTTGTGCAGTTATTATGAAAATTGGATTAAATAGAGGGGGTGTCAATTTTTTTTGAAAATGTTATAGATTTTCGGCTGCTAATCGGATGTTTGGACGTTAGAAACTTCGATACCGGACGCTTATTTTAAGCGCCAAAATTTTACTATAGTCGCCGGTAAATACCGGCAGTTTGGCCTCTGGAAACTCGATACCTGATGCTTATTTTAATTGCCGGAATTTTAATATAGTTGCCGGTCAATACTGGCGGTTAACTGCTAGTCCGGTTGCTGGACTGTCAGTAAAACCAGGTTTAAGATAGACGATAAATCGTCGGTAATTTCCAGCGGTCACCGGTGTTATGACCGCCAGAAATTACCTGTTGTTCATGCCGTCGGAAAATCGTCTGTTAAATTAACCATCAGAAATTGACCACCGCAATTTGTTTCCTACGCGCTTTATACCGACAATTTATAAACAGCTGGTAGTTTTCATAACTGCCGAAATAAAATCGTCGGTAAACATTGATTTTCCTATATTGTCCCTACAATATCGGGCACTTTGAAGCATAGTGCAACATTCTTATGAGACCCTGAAAGGCGATCCTTCATCCTAGTCACACCACCCTTCACACTTTGTTACAATAATTGCATTTTAGATATACATATGTTTTATCACTTCCTCCTACGTCCACCTGAGTGCTATGCTTTCAAGCTGGATCCTTTCTATGATCGAATGCAGCTTTATCCCTACTTCTAACCATTCTTTCTGAGAAGAATATAAAATAGAAGATCAAACCATCAAGCCACTATAAAAAACAACATAATTTATACACATATGACATATCTATTGAGCATCTTATAGACTTATACTTTTTATTATGCATGCTTAAATAAATTTGAGATCCTTCATCCTAGTCCACATAAACATAAGTCTAACAAAAAGAGATCTAAATTTTACATAAATAATAAAGTCCAATCATTTTGATTTTCTTATACTATCAATTTCAACCATTCAATCAAATGACATGAAAATTATATAAATTTTTTTGTGTCATAGAAGATCAAAACATTCTTTATGCATAACTTACTTTCATATTACATGTAGTACACCTCTCCTACTTAAATTTTTAGCATTAATTTATACACATCTATTAAGCATCTTCTACTTTATATTATGCATGCCTAAACCACATGTCCACATAAACATAAGTCTAACAAAAAGGGATCTAAATATTACATAAATAAAAAAATACTATTATTTTCATTTTCTTGCACTATGAATGACAACCATTCAATCAAATGACATAAAAAATTGTATGTATAAAATAAAGCAAGATTTTATAAAATTTAAAAGAAAAAAAATTTCGCCAAAAATAAATGAAAATCAAAGGAAGATGTCGATAAGTGTGATGTTATAACAAAAAAATCATATTTGAGTGCAAAGAAGAAGAGAAACTAAATCTATTTCACGTTTGTCAATAAACCCTAAACTCCAACTTTGAAGAAGAAGAGCTTAAAGCGGTTGGTCGTAGGAGACTCCAGCCAACTCGAAGTGGAAGAAAACTCCAAGCAAGAGGCGAAGAGCAACTCTCAGTGGAAGGAGGTCACTGGTCGAAAGGAACAAAGAGGGAAAAAGTTGCTCGAAGAAGGGAGAAAACGCTCAGTTTGTTTTCGGGAAATGACAAAAGACCGCGCGGGGGAGGGGGGGTCAGGGAGGTCGAACCGAACAGATAACTATTAGGTTAGGTTTATTTTTTTTTTCTAGAGGTGGACGACTCTAACACGTGAGGTAAGGCACGCCTCGATAAACTTGAATTCTTAATCTCATTGCGTGGGCTTTGAGGCTTAAAGGGGTGAAATTGCGCTGAGGTGTGCCTTGAATCGCGCCTCTTTTGCGCAATTTTAAACCATGATGACAACTAGAGCTATCTAATTTCCTTTATCAATAGTATAAATATGAGCAAAAACAAATATTTTGATCAAAATATCAATATCTATATTCATGCTCAAAGTATAGTACTAAAATAATGAAATTTAAAAACCTGTAAACCAATACACCAATATTGATGGCAAGTTGATAAAACAATCGTCATAACAATACTATCAAATCAATAGGAAAATCATATAAATCAAGAAAACTAAAATATCTATAAATGCTGTCAGAATCCGTAGTAAAATAGTACTATCAAGAAATTATATGAGAGTATACACATGATATTCTACTATTTTATATCAGTATCAATCAATATCTTATATTATATGTTCAACAATATAAATCATGTGCTTAGTAACAATAAATCAATAAACGATGAAATTTTATAAGAGTATACACATGATATTTCTATATCAGTATCAATCAGTATCTTATATCACATGCTTAGTAATATGAATCATGTGCTCAGTAAAAATAAATCAGTAAATAATTAATTAATAGTAGTAACTTTAAAAATGAATTAATAACAGTATCAGTAATAGTATTTAATATCAATATCAATAGTAATAATATCAATATTCGTAAAATTGGTGGCAATAACAGTACAATAATATAATAACAACAATTAATAGAATAGTAAAACAATACACTGACAGTAATGCAATAACATTAAATCAGTGCAGTAAAATATATTCTAATAATCATATTAAATAAAGAGTTTGGGCTTGCATGATATTTTTTTAGTAGTTAGTAAGTCATTAATTATTAATCGTTAGCTCAGTAAATAGAGTCATCATCTTTTGCCTGTCTGCATAATTATAACTCTTTATAACTCTCAATTAGAGAATCACATGAATTAGTAGAGGATAACACCAAATCATAATATTTTAAAAAAAAGCTTGTCTACTCACCATCATGTACATACATGTCAGTCAGTCTTCAGCCAGCGTCAGTAAATCACTAGCCTTAGCTTGTCTTTAAAACAATTATTATAATATTATAAAAGTGATAGCGACTAGCTATTACTCAATAACATACCATATTCATTCGCAATACATGCATTAACAATATGCTTATATTAAAATACCAAAATTTTTATTCTTTGTAAATCATACAAAATACAATAACTTTCATTTAACTCTATAAGATTACACAATCAACCAGTTAAAATGTCCAGAATAATTAGTACTACAATATATAAAAACTTACGCAATGAAAATTACTAAATCCGGAGAAAATACAATAAAATCAATTGGGAAAAAAATGAATGGTTGAAATTAAAATTATTTTAAAACAAGAATAGGATAAAAGTCACCTATGATAATCTGAGCAATTTTCGTAAAATGGCGAAACAAATCAACAACAAAAAATTTGAATTTTCTCTTTCGCTCCTTTTTTTCCTTCCCCTTCTCTTTCCCCTTCTCTTTCTTCCTTCCACGGCAAGCCGACGCTGGTGGGGTTAGGTAATCAAGTGGAGATAAATGGATTTATAATATATAAAAACACTTTTAGTGGCCTAGCGCTGTAGAGCTGCTTGTTGAATCCAGAATTACTGTAGAACATAATTTCAATGCCGTGATAACTTCTTCTTACGTCGCTGTGCTCACAGGCTCAACGCCCCAGCATTCACAAGCTCAGGAAATTCTCCCACTTCCTTGCTTCTTGCTTTCCCTAACTTATATAAAGGTTAACAAAAACTTTTAGAGAGTTTAGGAGAACATTAGTGAATTATAAGAATCAAAATACTATCTCCATTTTATCCTTCCAACTTGACATCTCTCTTTGAACACCTAGTAATTCAAAGAAAATTCATTGTGACTTGTAGCTTAAATCTACATGTCACTCTCTTATATTTATCGAAATTAGATTTAGTATATAATTATGTTTCATTGAAGACAAAATTTAATGATTCATCCTCCAATTTGCAACCTCTAAGTTGCATATTATTTATCATATTTGCCTAACCGATTTTGGTAGATGATCGTGCATCATTGAATACAAAATTTAATGTTGCCTCTTAACTTGTAGTCCTAAAACTATAAGTTATTTCTCTTTTCTATGGATTCCAAAAGTCCTAGAAAACTCTCTCACCTGAGCCCAAAAGCTTAGGACTCCTTTCATTTTTTTAACCTCTAAGTTGTAGGAAAATTTCTTCTCTTTAGCTCCAAAACCAGAAGAGAATTCTCTAATCCCTTAGACCCACACTCTAGGTAACCTCTTCACTTAACAAAATAAATAATTCTCTCCTTTTATGACATTCAAAACACAACATTTAGATGTCCTTTAGGACTCATCCATTTGTTGAAATTTGCTTTATTCTATTAGGTGAATTTCACAAAGTTCTAAATCAAACCTTTTGATATGTCTACCTTACCCTAGTAGGTAGACATTTCACTTATCCAAATATTAAGTAAGCCTCAAAATTATTAAAAATCGCCTAGGTTTCTTTGATACATTGATTAATTATCTGAACATCATGTAATTTAGGATTACATAAGTTGTAGGTTTACCTCAAAGAAAGCAGTGATTGTTTTATGAGTTTTTCATTATAAAATAAAGTTAAATCTTAGGATTAAAATTCTTCACTATGATTGTTTACCTCAAAGCAAGCAGTGATATATATTTAATCTTAGGATTACTTATAGTGTCATATAACACAACTGGCATATACTTAGGTACACAACCCCTAGACATGTCATGATTAAGATTTTTTATTTTTCTGCATATATGATTGATGTTGTGGTGTGATGCCTATTGGATTGTCTACATTGTAGTACTTGCCCTTAAGTGGATAGGATAGAGATATACTTGCGTTTTCTATAAGTGGCCATATCCAAGAGGGGATAAGCTAAGTAATGTTTAATTGATTATTGAATAATGTTTGCTTGCAGACTCTGTTTAAATCCCTCAAGGAGGCATGTCTAAGAGGATAGAGACAGAGACAGGGCTTGACAGTTTAAGTGTCAGACAATTCTGAATGTTTCTTGCTTTTTATATGAACTATTTCCTAATCCTCTTTCTATTTTGTATATTTGAGTCTTTTATATATTTTTAAATGTATTTAATAAATCTCAGAAGTATGTTTAAGCCTGTGGGATATAATTACAGGATATGTGGAATAGAGGGATGAGCCTATCATAGGTGAAGCTCAAGACCTACTTAGAAGCCAAAACTCGAAGACCTCGCAGGCTGTGTTTATAATTATTATTGAGTTATATAATGACGGGTAACTCAGTAGCTAAAAATGATTGTAATAATTTGGACATTAATTATATTTTCTGTTTCCGTTTGATTTTGTATATACATGAATATTTGATTATTTACTGAGAGTGCATTAGAAATGTCTATTTTTTTCTGGGTTTATTCACTTGTTTTTGTTTCGGGGTGGCTTGGACGTGTTGTACGAAAAACTCTTAGGACATAATTAAGATTTCTATCAACTAAACATTTTAAATAAAGAAAATTAACGGTAGGATAATATGTATTTCTTTTACCAAAATTTGCATGACTTACTTAAATAAATCATAATTTTAAATAAAAAAAATAAAATGATCATACATGGCTAGTGTCTCACATATAGAAAGCCTCCACTTAAGGATCATATAACATAAAAAAATTATATTTCAGTGAGACAACATATGCATATCCTCATGTTAGGCATCCTGACTTAAAAGATAAGTTGTAAGTCTTATTCTTTAAATGAAAAATAACCTTCCTTACTTTTCCGATGTATTGAAACCGGACTACATTATTTTAAAAGCGATTAGATGGGTTTAGTTAGTAGCCATTTTTAGGAAGGGTTGTAAATCCAAAAGTTAGGCTGACTTATGACTCATGTGAGTGTTGGCATGTAAGTCCTTAGCAGTCCGTTAGATATAGGTTCAAGTCATTATCCTTCAACTGTCCTTAGCTCTAGTATCTGATTTCAGTGATTTCAGGTCTCACATTTTGGACATTTTCTTCAACATGTGTTGTTGGAACCCAACATTCTAAATTAAATTGTTCAACTTGAACAAAATGTAATGCCCAACATAGGATTGTTTGAGTACATATATGTTTCCTCAAAATCAAGTGCTCCTCTCATTTCCTCCCTTTGACTCTCATTCCTAAAATCTTATTTATGTTGATCTCATCATCCTTGAAATTTCTAAAGACCAAATTCTTAAACAAGAAATTTTATAAATTTCAAAATGAAAGTATTAGCCAATATTTTGATGATTTTTAAAAAGAAACCACTAATTTAATTAAATGTGTTCTCATATAATAAATGTTTGAGATGTAGCCCCTATGGGGTATCTATACTCCAAAATAAAATAAATCTTATTCAACTAAATATTAAATAAGAAAAAATCTCTGTTAAAATTAAAATTGTAAGTTTTGTTAGTGTCTGTAGCAAAATAATATTTTTGTTATTCAGGATGATATATTATTTTCTATGCTCCGCTCAATCACAAAATTTCTCAATCTGTTAAGGATGACAAAATTTCTCCAGCAATGAACTAGAAAATGAATCTTTAAAAGAAACCATGGATGTATTTAAAGCCAAAGTTTGATGACCCAGAAGCCAATTCCTTATATGTAACTGAGTTGTATAGAGCAGGCAACTCAGTTGGTAATTTTAGGATATTATATTTTTTTAGTAATTGGGACTTTACACTTATTTTTTATGATTGAGTTTTATATGCATGTGGTTGATTGTTTACTTCTTGTGTGCACTAGAGATACCTACTTTTTCCTAAGATTCTTTACTTTGTGTGGGTGTGGCTTGATGTATTTTATGCAGTAGGTTTTTAGGATAAAATTAAGATTTTATTCTAATTAAAAGTTAATAATAAAAAAAACCATAATTTAACATTTATTTTTGGTGATAAGATTGTATGTTTTATCCAAAATAAGCAAAATTTTAAGATAAAATAATGATTATATCATGGCCTAATGAGTTGCATGTAGAAGCGCTCACATTAAAGAGTTGTAAAAAAAATTTGCATTGTTAGTCACATCTACGTACCCAAATGATCAAACATCTCAGTTTAAGTGGTCAAGTTGTAAACCCTTTTCTCCAAATCAAAACAGCTTTATCTATGCTACATATACATTAAGACTTAACTTCATTAGTTTTAAAAGCATTTAGGTGAGTTAGCTGACAGTCCTTTGCAGGCAGGATTGTAAGACTATAGTCGGGCTAACTTAGTCCCTGGTGGGGTTTCAAGTTTTGTAAATCACTAAGCAAAATATATTATTTTTTATGTTGAACTCAATCAAAAAATATTTCAATCCATTGAGGATATCAAAATTCCACCAACACATACAAGTCTAATTCTCCTCATTTGGCTGGCAAGACTTGTTTTAAAAGTGATTCTAATTTTACCCTTGTAGTCTAATGGAACACACTCATGTTATCACAGACTGAGAAATGAATGCTCAAGTGTGAAATTCATGAGGATATTTATTTTTATGTTCGTTAGGCCTTCAAAGCCTTTTATGAGGAATTCCATTTTTAGAATGCAAAGCTCTCGAAGCCATGTCACTAACATGATAATGCATAAAGCTAATGTAATATTCAATATGTTCAAAATACATGATACCATAAACTTCATCTAAATGTTCATTTAGTTTCATTAATTTCTATTTGGAGTGTAAAGCCATGTGCGATTTTGTTGGGAGGCGGAATGGATGCTGTGGGTTATTGCTTGTTGCCAGGAAAAATGTAGAAAAAAAAAAGAAAATAGTAAGGTAAGAAGAGAGAAAGATTTAGGAGATAGAAGAGAAAGTGATTGATGGTATTATTTGCTAAAAATAACGGCTGAGATGTAATTGTTTGCTGAAAATATTAGTTGAAAAAAAATTTATATTTTTGAGTGAGAAAAATTTAATTGCTAAATTATTTTTTATTATCTGAACAGATAAGAGCTGTTGCTAAAATTGATAAGAGTTGTTGTAGAATGGTTCAAATTAGGAAAAGGTGTTGTAGTGTTTGCTGAATTTAGAAGGAAAAGATTGTGATTATTTGTGGAAAACAATAGAGAAAGAAATTTTTTGAAAGAAAGAAAATGTTACTATTGAATGAGGAACTTAATTGAGTATATTGGTAAGATATTCATATTACTTGTTTATTTATTTATTAAAATGTGTAAATAAAAAAAATGCATGTTTCAGGTGATGTTGAAAAGGAGAAGAAAACAGGACCTAGAAGAATGAATTCCAAGTGAGGTGAGATATCTAAATAGGTCATAGAAAATAATAAAATTTTTAAATATTTGTAAATTCATAACTATTATGTTTATGAGCATTGTAAAGCAAGGTTTTAAAAGGCAAAATCGGGAATCGAGACGTTTTTTCTAAGCGAGGTGAGGCGTAAGCCTCGAAGCGGATCGAGGCGTAAGCCTCAAAATGATTAAAATAAATTAATTTAAAATTATAAATAATGACAAAAAATAACAAAATATTATGTCAAGTATGAAATTGAAGATTTATTTTAAGATAATATTACTGGAATACAAGATTTAAAATAAACTCACTTAAAAATAAAACATCCCCTTAGGATCAAGACCCAAAGCAAGCTCATCATCACTTTGATTGTGTTCAGAAGAATTTTCATAATTAATGTCAAAGTTATCCTTCAACTCTTCTTCATCTATAATAATTTTTACTTTATCTCCTATATCAGTTAATATTTCATTAGTTTTAAAATGAAACAATAGTAACATACAAAATAATTTATTATATTTAAGAATACCTTTAAATTTTTTGAAGCTCCAATCTCACTTTGTTTCTTTCTTTTATACACTTGGGTAGTTGCTTCATTGTCTTCTTCATTGACATGACTTTCTCCTTCTGCTTCAACTTCAAATACATCAGCATTCCTAGAAGTAACCCATTCATCATCAGATTGTAGCTCATCAACAAGCAAATGGTCAATTTCATTCTCAATATTTCCTTGATTTTGCAATTTGAGATGTCTATCTTTCAGTTTTTTTTGTTAAATATAACATAAACTAGTTTGTTTATTCGATCTGCCGCCAATCAATTTCTTCTCTTTATATGAATTTGCTTGAAGATACTCCAATTATGCTCGCATGCAGAAGCCGAACACGTTAAGCTAAAAACTTTAACTACAAAAGCTTTCAATTCAGGAACATCATCTCCAAACTGAGCCCACCAACGTTCTACATGAAGACAAACATAGTATTTTATGAATATTGGTTTAAGTAGAAACTTGAATATAAATATTAACTTTAAAATTATAAATATTCAAACTATAAACATACGAGGAGATTGTGTTTTGTAGCATGTTTGTGCTGATCTAAATCCAAACATTCCCTTCTTCAAATGAAAATCCTCAAGTTGATCATTCATTTTGAGGTAGTCTTCTTTAGAAATGAGTCTGTCCATACATGTATATAAACCAGTTTTCACCTCTTTGTCAATATGAAAATCCTTATCATAATAAAATTGGGGATTTAAATAGTACGCAGCAAGCATGTAAGTGTTGGTGTAATTGTCGATCCCACTTTTCATCTATAATATCTCATATTTCTTTATAGGCACTTTTTTGACCTCCCAATTCTTTTGCAATGTCTTCTTTAGCCTTATTCATTGCTTCATAAATAAATCCTATAGCCGGGGCCCTCTCACCATCAACCATTCTAAGCATCTTTACTAATGGTCATGTTGTCTTCAAAGCATAATTTGTACTGCACCAAAATGAATCTTCTTTCATAACAATTTTTTAAACTTATTTTCCTTTTTATTTTTTGGCCCATGAACTTTTATCCCACTCTTCAGAAGCAAACATTGCTTCCAAAGGTTGTCTTAACTCCTTGAATCTCTATAATGTTAAATATGCAGTAGCAAATTTGGTAACAGCAGGTCTAATAATTTCCTTGTCAGTGAATTTTCTCATCAAGCTGAGTACCCAAGAATGATTGTATATAAACTTACTAACGAATTTGGCCTTCAATATGACTGATTTATGTTGAGGCAACTGTCCCAACCTCTCAAACATCAAGTCAATACAATGTGCAGCACAAGGAGTCCAGTAAAGGTGAGGCCTCTTCTCCATTAACATTCTTCCTGCAGCTTTGTATGCACTTGCATTATCAGTAACAACTTCATCCAACATTTCAAATAATAATTGTGCATCCTTTACAAAGCTTGAAGCATCTACTGATTTGAGAAAAATTGTTCCATATGAATTGTTGACCAAGAAATTAATAGTACTTCTATGTCGAATATTTGACCAATCATCTGACATTATTGTCACTTCTGTCTCAATCCAAGTCTTCTTAACATCATCCACCATTTTTGAAGTTGTCTTAACCTCCTCATTCAGCATCCAAGTCCTCAGCTCATACATGCTTGGAAGTTGTAATCCTTTTCCATAGCTTCCAACAGATTGTAACATATTGATCCACGACGGACTCGTAACAACATTAAATGGAATCCCATTTTTATAGATGAATATGGCGATATCCAAACAAACTCTGTTCCTGAATTCTTTTGTAGTTGGAGGCTGGATATCCTGAGTATTTATGTTTTCCTCATTATCAATATTTAGCATAAATCTATCAATGGGTCCTCGACTACCTCGGTCAGAAGAAATTAGATGGCTTCTAATACTAGAACCTTCATGCTGTGATCCATAGTAAGAAGAGTTTCATATCATCTCTTCTATATTTCTTTGTGTGACCTCCTTTGTGGTGGCAAACTTCTTTAAATAATTTGTACATTCCTTTTTCACCTCATTAGGAACTTTTGCACATTGTCCCACATTAACATGAGTGCAGGCTAGATGATCCTTCAATCTCTTGTTATGCATTTCTCATATAAATTACATTTCATGTAAACATATTCTTTTTTTGCACCTTCGCCTGACACTTCAACATGAGTTCCATATTTCCATGCAGGATCTTTTCTTCTTGTGCCACTAGTCATGCTAACAATAGGACATATTTTAACAATTATTTGTACTACCAATAATAAAACAACATGAATACAAAAATATACCAGTCTGCCAGGGGTCCAAGGGGGCGCTGCCCCCTGAGGGGTCCATGGGGGCGCTGCCCCCCTGAAGGGGTCCAAGGGGGCAGCTCCCCCGGAACAAAATTATATTATAAGAGTAATTTTGAAATTCTGCTTGTTGTATATGCTCAATACTGAGCGTACCGAGGATGTATCGCTCGGTACCGAGCATGTACCTAGCAATACCGGGCATGTACTAAGCGGTACCGAGCATGTACTAAGCGGTACCGAGCATGTACTGAGCGGTATCGAGCTTGTACCTGCTCGGTACCGAGCATGTACTGAGCGGACGAATGAAAGAAAGTCGAATCAGGAGTTATTCAAGCTTTCGTTATTGCATGTCAAAGTCAAGGCAACAACACCGCGTACCTGCTCTTCCTACCTAACCGATGCCTGAACGTTTCCTGCACTCACAATTTCGACTTCGTTTGTTTCCCTGCGTCGTCTCCTTCCGACTTCGTCTCCTACACTTACGGCTTCGTCTCCTTCCCTCACGGCTTCGTCTCTTTCCCTAATGGCTTCGCCTCTAGTTTGCCTTTCAATTCTCACAGGAAGCCCTAATCCTATACGCGAATACACGAACGCGAATCGGCTGCGTCGTATTTACATATATATCTAAGAAAACATTTCGAGGCGGTGCCTCATATTGCCTCGAGGCATTACGCTCTAATGCGTATGCCTCGTGTGAAAAAATTGTAGGCTTCGCTGGATGGTTCGAAGCGTAAGCCCTGATACGCATGACTTCCGCCTCGACTTGAGGCGCGACTCAATGCGGACGCCTCGTCCGCTTTTTTAATGGTTGTTGTAAAGTTATAACTATTACGTATATGAGCTTTATAAATTCATAATTGTTTTGTTTATAAACATTTTAATTTTTGTTCATGCATATAACTGTTGATTAATTAATTAGTGACTTCAATAGCACGGTTTATGATTATTAAAACTAAATGGTATTGAGAAAATGATTTAAGTCATATATAGAGGATAAATCCGCACAGATAAAGATTGAAGATCTGACGAGATAAGCATATACTCTCAATTCTAAATGTTTGGATCTTGGACCCAACCTTAAATGAGAGAGTAACTTCAATAAGCCTATACTCTCAATTCTAAATGTTGGGAATCTGGACCCAACCTTGTCTTTAGAAAGCTAAAAAGGTGCAAGCTATAATATGACTTTTTTAAGTTGTTGAACAATTAAGAAGATATAAAGTAATGTTATACATTTCTTATGATCAATATGAAATTCTAATATGCTCTAAATTTATTATTAATAATTTTATTATTATTTAATATTCATTGCTTGTATATTTTATTGAATTGTGGTTGTGTTTGTGCTGCAAGAAAAAGGAATGAGCCCGTAAGGTATTAGATAAAAAGGGATAACTATTCCTTTTGGTTTACATACATTTTGGATGTACATAGAGGTCAATGTGAAAGCTGTACAGAGACTTTTGGGGTAAAAAACAACGACAACAACATCAAGCCTTTATCCCACTACGTGGGGTCGGCTACATGAATCCTTTTTGTCCATTGTGTCCTATTAAAAGTCAAATTCTCGTTTAAATCTAATAAAGAAAGGTCATTTCTAATATTTTCTAATCAAGTCTTTTTAGGTTTATCCCTACCTTTCTTAACATATGTCAAATCTAATACCTCTACTCTCCTAATCGGGTCATCAGAAGGCCACCGTTTTTTGTGACCAAACCATCTAAGGTGACTCTCTCTAATCTTATCTTCTATTGGAGCTACTCCAACATTTTCACGTATATGCTCATTTCGTATCCTATCTCTAAGGGTAAAGCCACTCATCCACTTGAGCATCCTCATCTCTGCCACACTTAACTTAGTATTATGTTTCTCTTTTAATGGCAAACATTCGGCACCATAAAGCATTACAGGCCTCACTACCATCTTATTGAATTTTCTCTTAAGTGTGAGGGGTAAATTTCTATCACATAACAAGCCCGATGCATTCCTCCACTTCAACCATACAACTTGAATTCTGCTAATAATATCCCCATCTATTTCACCATCACTCTGAACAATAGATCTAAGATATCTAAAACGTGTACTCTTATTAATGACTTGATCGCCCAAAGTCCCAATCCCCTCACTAGGTCTATTACTATTAAAATTACACTCCATATATTCCGTTTTAGATCTACTCAAGCGAAAACCTTTAGACTCTAAAGCTGACCTCCATAATTCAAGTTTACCTTTAACTCCCTCTCTAGTCTTATCAACACGAAGAATATCATCTGCAAAAAGCATACACCAAGGTACATCCTCTTGCAAATGTCTAATGAGAACATCCATGACTAAAGCAAAAGATATGGGCTTAAGGCTGATCCTTGATGTAACCCAACCGAAATAGGGAAATACTTGATCAATCCACCTTGCGTTTGAACACAAGTAATAGCTCCTGCATACATATCTTTAATGATTTGAATATAAGCATTATTGACTCATTTCTTTTAAAAAATTCTCCATAGCACTTCTCTTGGAACTTTATCCTATGTTTTTCTAAATCAATAAATATCATATGCAGATCCTCCTTATTATTTCTATATTTCTCCATCAAACCTCTTAATAAACGTATGACTTTCATAGTCGACCTGCCCAGCATGAATCCAAATTGATTTTGAGAAACATTAGTATCACACCGCAACTTATGCTCCATAACTCGCTCTCATAATTTTAAAGTATGACACATTAACTTAATACCTCTATAATTCGCACAATCTTGTGCATCACCTTTATTCTTAAAAATAGGAATTAACACACTCATTCTCCACTCATCTGGCATCTTTTTAGTCTTTAAAATAGTATTAAAAAGTTTAGTAAGCTAAGAAATTCCTTCATCTCCTAAGCATTTCCACACCTCTATTGGAATATCATCAGGTCCAATAACTTTTCCATCCTTCATTTTCTTTAAAGCCTCTCTAACTTCAATTTTACTAATACGCGATAAAAACAAAAATCTTTATTTTCATTTAAGGTGCTAAGGTTACTATAGTCAATCTTATTTTCACATTCTTCATTAAAAGATTTAACAAAATATCTCATCCACCTTTATTGAATATCATCTTCTAAGAAAAGTATTTTTTGATATTCATCCTTAATACACTTCACTTGAATTAAATCCTTACTACTCCTATCTCTTTGTTTGGCTAACTTATGAATATACCTTTCTCCCTCCTTAGTATCTAATCTATTATATAAATCACTAAAAGCTAAAGTCTTTGCATCACATATTGCTATTTTAGCATCCTTACGAGCTACTTTATATATTTTTCAATTATCAAAAATTTTAAAATTAAACCAATTTTTATAACAAAACTTCTAGGCATGTAAATAAATAAATTTCTAAAATATTTTAGTAAAGCTTTATATTACTTTTGAATTATACTTGAAATTTAACTGATGTATATTACATGCTTCTTGTTTTATTAAGTGTCAAGTTTATATACATTTTTCGTGTATATAGAGGTTCAAATTTTTATTTAAATCTAATAAAGAAATATTATTTCTAATATTTTCTAACCAAGTCTTTTTAGGTCTACCTCTACCTTTCTTAACATAAGTCAAATCTAATACCTCAACTTTCCTAACTGGGTCATCGAAGACCTCCATTTAATGTGACCAAACCATCTAAGGCGACTTTCTCTAATCTTATATTTCACAGGAGCTACTCCAACCTTTACACGTATATGCTCATTTCATATCCTATTTCTAAGGATAAAGTCACTCATCCACCTAAGCATCCTCATCTCTGCAACACTTAACTTATTTATGTGCTTCTCTTTTAATGGCCAACATTCGACATCATAAAGCATTACAGGTCTCACAACTATCTTATAGAATTTTCCCTTAAGTTTGGGGGGGACATTTCTATCGCAGAACATGCCTAATGCATTCCTCCACTTTAACCATCCAACTTGAATTCTGCTGATAATATCCCCATCTATTCCACCATCACTTTGAATAATAGATTCAACATATCTAAAACGTGTAATCTTATTAATGACTTGATCGCCCAAAGTCACAATCCCCTCACTAGGTTCATAAAATTACACTCCATTTATTCAGTTTTAGATCTACTTAAGCGAAAACCTTTAGACTTTAAGGTTGACCTCCATAATTCAAGTTTACCTTCAACTTCCTCTCTAGTTTTATTTACAAGAAGAATATCATCAGCAAAAAGCATACACCAAGGTACTTCCTCTTGCAAATGTCTTGTGAGAACATCCATGACTAAAGCAAAAATATATGGGCTTAAGGCTGATCCTTGATGTAATCCAACCGAAATAGGAAAATGTCACACCCTAGTTTAGCCTACTCCCCCGCTAAACAGTCAATTTGTAGTATAATAGAGAAGAAAAATCTAAACCGACTCCTTGCGAACACTCATTCCTTAAAACTATTTTTAGAATAAAGTAAAAAGGAATTCTATTTAGTCTTTCCTAACATATTAACCTATCAACTCCAAACTTCATAATGGGAAGCATATAATATACTTTACTGTACATCAAACATAATTAAAGTAAATATAAAGTTTTGCTAAAACTTCTAAAATTTACTTACATATCCAAAAGTTTATACAACCATCATTCAGATCTCCTTTAAGATCTTTTTGTACACCAAAAAGGAACGATCACCTCTTTCCCGCCTAGTGCCCTACGGGCTCCTTTCCCTTACGTATAGTATAACCACTGCTAATAAGCCATGACTCAATGAAATATAAAAGCAATATGTAAGAATTATTAATAACATTTTAACCATTGAGAAAGACATAATATTAGTGACTAAATAATAACATGGTTACAGTACCTTCCATATGGATCACAAGAAAATATAGCAGTACTATCCTTCTTTTAAATTAGTTATATGATGACTATAGGCTTTTATACCCTTTCCGCTTTTCAATTCAATGTTGGGTCCAGATTCTCAACTTTTAGAATTGAAAGTACATGCTTACCTCATCAGGTCTTTCGCCTTTACTTGTACGGGACTATCCTCCATATATGACTTAATCATTTGCTATTATACTATCATTCTATTTTTGTTTAATCACAATCACTAGTATTAAGTATCAAGTGAATCAATAATCTATATAACTAAAATCAAGTATAAACGAATAAATTGAAATAGATGGAAGTACATATTATCACATGAGAGGCATGCTGTCATAAATATGCCATATATCAACTTACAAAAATTTAAACTAATTCTTATGAATCAGTTGGATATCTCGCCTCGGTATCCCGATTCTTTCTTCTTTTATATACCACCTCTATCACGCTCTTCATAATTCAATTCAACTCTCTTCCTTAGCTACCATGTTTTGAAATCGGACCGGAAAAATAGATGCACATGTCTTCTACAAGCCGAGGAGATTTGATGTTCAACAAATGCAAATACCTACGATCCTTTGTAGGAATCCCTCTGTACATTCAGCACATGTTCGTGAACAAATGTGAAAGATTTTTAATACATCACAGACATATATAAGCATAATGCAACGAACTCCTACGACAATCCCTACAAATGTCTGTTGATTGAAGAAGGCGATACTGGAGTCTAATAATGGAGGACCCGCCCTTATAAGCAAGTACAAACATCAAAACCACATGAGATTAGTGAAATGGTGGATATGATGCAGAATAATGACTCATCTACGAACACCTCCAGGAAGTCATTGTGAATACAACGGGTCCCCGTCAATGAACATGAGCCGCTTATGGATAACAACAGTGGACATATCGTAGGTACGATGAATCACTGTGGGCACAAGTACGGATGCCACCTACGATAATAGTGACTAAAATACTACTAAGTACGTCGGGTTCGAGGACAACTCGATGTACGAAAAAGACACCTGGCAGAATGGAAGAGATGTTTGAGCAAATTTGAACTAAACTTCCTGGTGTCCCAAAATTACTTCTTGATCCTGTACTCAGGAAGGAAATAATTTTGGCATCCACAAACATCGAAAACAACAAATCTACTACACTGACGATCCTGAAAAGAGTTCTTTTCAAGGCAATGATCACTGATTTCAAAGTCCAGAAAGGCCTCCCCGGTGAATGAGAAAAGGTGAGTCAACATCAAGATGAGGAGATACCTCGTAACATCAAGACAATCTACAATGCCTCGCCACTGGATCTGCAACACTTATACAAATAAACAGAAGGCATCTACAATCTACAATGCCTCGCCACCGGATCTGCAATACTTATGCAAGCAGACAGAAGGTGTCTATAATCTACAACGCATCGCCACCGGATCTGCAACACCCGTACTAACGGACAGAAGGCGTGTATGAGCTCTTAAATGAAAAGTTGTGTGCATTCAAATAGCGATTACCGGCACAACTACAATATTTCAAAATACTCCTACACGTGCACCATAATTTGTATACACATAGGTACACTAAAGAGGTAAATGCAATCACGACCCATATGGGCTCCGACGAGCGTATTATTAGTATACATGTGATGCCTAGGGATGCTGCGTGAGTCAATAAGTGAATTCAAGTTCGAACCCGATCCTTCTATGCAGATCAATAGGAGTTGACAGGGTTTGAACCTTTAAACAAATACCCGGTTGTGGTGACCGGTGTATTTATTTTAATACATTCGTATTAGGCCTTCAAGGCCTATAATCAAAAGAATTCACAAACAATGGCACAAAGCCTATGAAACCCGATCCTCCTAAGCAAGTAAATAGGAGTGGACAAGGTTCAAACCATCGGATAAATATGCAATCACGAAGTTGATCGGAATATTTATTTTATATATTTATATTAGGCCTTCAAGGCCTTTAACAAAGAAAATTCACAAAACAAAGGCATGAAAGCATACGAAACTCGATCCCTTATCGGCAAGTTGATAGGATCGACAAGGTTTAGTCAATGAATGACCCCATATCCCGATGATGGCCGTGTTGATTGTAAATCTCAACCAGAGGGGTTAATCTCAGGCATTTTCAAATGCCACATCAAATATCCACAAAGTCCAGCATCCAAAAATCCCAAAATCCTAAATTTTAAATATTTAAAATTGAAATAAATTCATCAACAGTTAAAGCAAACTTCATCCACCACCCTCCGCAACAGTTTGCCGAGGTGGACAAATTAAAAACTACTTCAGCTCACATAGAGCCAAATGCCTAGTCGAAAATATCACTAGGATCCTTTCTCAAACAATCTCGTACCAGTAAGGACGTGGTACGTGTCCTCTAGCCGGTGGTTTTGCCGCCAAATGACACCGCAGGATAAACGATTATGACCCGGGGCCCTCTGAACCGAGTGGTTTTGCCTCCAAATGGCACCACAAAATACCGGTTATGGCCAGAGCCAATACGCTCCTTAGTGGCATCAAATCCTTGAGATATGAATCAATTGGGTATGATCGATAGGGCACAAAGCCTCTGTTAGCTAAGGTGGATTCAAATTTGTCCCCTTGGACAAACATTCACCCCAAGTCTACAAGGTTCCCTTGGACAAAGCAACCCATGGCTACTGACAAGGATCCTTCTGTCAGGTTGGGTCGACTACCTCCTCTGACTAAGTAGACCAGGGACCACGATGGCCCGAGACGACAGAACCATGGGATCTTGATCGGGTCCATCATCCATTCCCCCCACCATCCGCTTTAAGTGCAAGATAGTGCAAATTTCTGTTTTAAATATCAATTTTCCAAACATCCAAACTTTCTAAATTTCCAAAGCCCAATACCCATGCTGCTACTATATGCCAAATAACACGTATATACGTATCTGATTGACGACTAGCCTTAATCAAAAGTTCTCTCTCGTGATCGGGAGGGGTAATTAACTATAGGGGCATGCGCCTATAGGAAACCAGAACTCAGATCATAAAGTCCTCGCAAAATGA
Organism: Dendrobium nobile; assembly: GCA_022539455.1. Taxonomy (NCBI): domain Eukaryota; kingdom Viridiplantae; phylum Streptophyta; class Magnoliopsida; order Asparagales; family Orchidaceae; genus Dendrobium; species Dendrobium nobile. Next base: position 35,496,905 of record CM039721.1, on the reverse strand, counting down.
GGGCGAAATCTCTGGGTAGTGTCTTATCTACAAACCCATCTGCCTTTCAAAATTTACCCCGGAACTTAGTTCGTTAAAACTCTCTCGCCAAAGAAAAAGCACACAAACAGCGCGGCGGGAGGCCGGGGCCGAATTTCGGAGCCCACATTGTACAAGCATGACATAAATCAATGTCTAAAGCCATTATTAGCCTTATTCCCATTATTTAGTTTCATCCTCGTTTTCCCATTCATCTATATTGAGTACATGAGGGCATTTTCCTAAGTTTGTGTATGGCTTTTTTTCTTACCTTTCATCCACCTATTTTCTTCCTAAACCCTTATTGATATTTCATCTACGTGGTTATTGGTGCATTTTTATCATTCGCTGTATGCCCAAACCTTCGAGCACTAATTTGGTTGAAGATGGAAAGTATATTTTAAAAATGATTTCATTTCCACACTTTTTGAAAATTAAATCAGCACTTTTGATAGATTTTGAATATCTTCAATTTAAATCTCATATTAATTTATAAGTATATTCTGCTAAGTCTTAGAATTTAATAATTTCTTCTTTTTTCAAGTCTTGTTTTTTAATTTCGAGCATCCAAATGATCCCAAGTCTTTTTTTTCACAACATTATTTTAAGGGATGCCACTTTATTGCTCCTTTAACATAATCATTTCTCAATCCATTATTTATTATTTTTCCACATCTCCATCTTAATATTCTCAATTATATCTCACTCAATTAATTATCTATTGATGATTTCTTTCGTACACAACATTTAGATTCTTAAAACATAGCTTGCTTGATTGTATTTATACATAATTTTTCTTGTTAACCTCCATGATATCACATGTCACTCATGGCATTCTCTATTTCAACTACTCATCCATAAGTTTTGAAGTTGTATCCTAATTTTTTATATAATAGAATCAAGACATATGAATCTATTAAATTTAGGTATTATTTTATTTTGTAGTAATATGGTTTATTCACTAGAATAATGACCCCATTAAAAATTATATATCATCTGCTATGTTTTCCACCAATTCTAAGCCCTTTATCTTCTAAACATTAAAATGATAAATATCTTTGAAAATTTCCCAATATTTATATCATATTAACTAATAGAGAAAAAAAAAACAAAATGGACCATTGGCTCTTTATAAAAGATCAAAATAGTCCCTGATCATATTAAATAACTATTTTGGTACCTCAACTCTTTAAAGAACAATCAAAATATTTCCATCATGGGATTATTTTGATTCTTTTTTAAGGACTTGCGTGATCAAAATGATCTTTTAATATTGTTGGGGACTGTTTGGTTCAAGGGTCTATTTTGGTCTTGTTTTCTTTGCTAATAATTTGTTCATTGCTGAGATAGGCTGATCTTATTAGGCGTGGCTTGAATTGATTAAGGCTATGTTTGATATGATAACAATGGGTTTTCCTTATGCTTTGCGGGTCATATTGTCCTTCAAAGCACATTACCAAGGCCATAATATCTTTTCCACTTAATGATACCACCACACCGTTTATTATCCCATGCATGTCTTGTGTCATAAGGGTGTTGGAAATTCACACTAATATGCACAAGCCCAAACTTCATTGGTTGAGGCAACATGCTTATTGGTCAACTGAAAACTTGACACATCTGGCCGAAACATGAACCAGTTCACCATTTGCACTAAATACGCAACCATCCCTTCATTTAGCTGAGAAAGAAGAATTAGTGGTTACCCTCATGTGCTACTGACCTGCTTATTTTGCATCTTAGGAAAATGCTAAACTTCTTCTTGCTATTTTATCTGGTGCCCAGAACTTGCATCATGGTCCATTTGAAGGCTGTCTATTTACATTCACGTTTTTTCCTTTTTATTCTTTACAGAAATCAATGTTGTTGCGGCAAACTTCTTGGCAGAATAATGTTAGAATGAGTCATCTGGTTGAGCAAGTAAGTTATCTACTATTTATCCCATTCCAAAGGGATGCTTCTAGTGATCTATTAATGTGCCATCGGTGCAGATACGTAGCTCTCTTTCGAGTATCAAAGCACTCAGCGAAATGTTATCTCTTCATGTGAAGAGAAGTGAGGTTTGCAATATGTTGATCTGACGTCCTTAAATATTTAAGATACCTACTTTCACAAGGCCAACTGATTAATTCCTCTGACAGATTGCTTTTGACATTGTTGAAGATATACTCGTTCAAGGTGATAGCATGAAAGATGCAATACAACAACTTCAGGACGCTGTCCATCTCACAAAGGTAATTTGCTTCTACCATTCTTACCTTTAGTATCAATGAAGGTTTACTGTGGTTTTCTTTCTTAGGTTGCTTGAAAACCTTGAAGATTCATTATTTTTTTTTTTTTGCGAACTGGCTTTATAAACGCTTGAAGAACTCTGGTCATTCATGACAGTTAATCTGGAGTCTACTAACATAAGAATGCACAATTTTCTAATTTTTAATTTGAGAAAAAGATAATTATTATAAATTGTTTGTTATTGTATATCTATTTACAAGAAGCTTAAATTTATCCTAGAACATACATAAAGTTCTGAAGATGTAATGATTCTTTGCTGTTGTGGTGAATGATAGTGTTTTGCTCATTGTGGGCTCCGAAAATTCGGCCCCGGCCTCCGCTCGCTGCGCTTTTTCTTTTTATTCTTCGGCGAGGGAGTTTTAACGGAATAAGTTCCGGGGTAAATTTTGGAAGGCAGATAGGTTTGTAGATAAGACACTACCTAGAGATTCGCCCTCATTTTGCGAGGACTTTATGATCTGAGTTCTGGTTTCCTATAAGCGCAAGCCCCTATAGTTAATTACCCCTCCCGGTAACGAGAGAGAACTTTCGATTACGGCTAGTCATCAATCAGATACGTAGAATTTACGTGTTATTTGGCATATAGTAGCAGCATGGGTTTGGGCATTTGAGAATTGGATTTGGATTTGGGAATCTGGAGAGTTTGATGTTTAAAATAGACATTTCACCATCTTGCACTTAAAGCGGATGGTGGGGGAATAGATGATGGGCCCGATCAAGATCCCATGGTTCCGTCGTCCCGGGCCATCGTGGTCCCTTGTCTACTTAGTCAGTGGAGGTAGTCGACCCAACCTGACAGAAGGATCCTTGTCGGCAGCCATGGGTTGCTTCGTCCAAGGGGACCTTGTAGACTTAGGGTGAATGTTTGCCTAAGGGGACAAATTTGAATCCACCTTAGCTGACAGAGGGCTTCGTGCCCTATCGATCATATCCTATTGATTCATATCTCAAGGATTTGATGCCAATAAGGAGCGTATTGACTCTAGCCATAACCGGTATATCGTGGTGCCATTTGGCAACAAAACCACTCGGTTAAGAGGGCCTCGGGTCGTCATAACCGTTTATCTTGCTGTGCCATTTGGCGGCAAACCGCCGGTTAGAGGTCACGTATCACGTCCTTACTAGCAGGAGATTGTTTGAGAATGGATCTTAGTGATATTTTCGACTAGGTATTTTGCTCTTTGTGAGCTGAAGTTATATTTGAATTTGTCCACTTCGGCAAACTGTTGCGGAGGGTGGATGGATTTTGCTTTAAGCGTTGATTGATAGATTTCAATTTTAAATATTTGGGAATTTGGGATTTGTAGAGTTTGGATTTTGTGTGGACTTTAGACATTTGGGAGACATTTGAAATATTTATGAAATGGACCCCTCCGATTGATATCTGCATTCAACACGGCCATCATCGGGGTGTTTAAGGTCATTTCCATTTGTTGATTGAACCTTGTCGACTCTGTCTGACTGTCGACAGAGGATCGGGTTTGTCATCGGCTTCGTGCCTTTAATTGTGAATTTTCTTGATTGTAGGCCTTGAAGGCCTAATATGAATGTATTAAAACAAATACACCGGTTGCCACAACCGTGTATTTGTTTGATAGTTCGGACCCTATCGACTCCTATTGATCAGTATAGAAGGATCAGGTTCGAACCTGAATTCACTTGTCAACCCGCGCAGCATCCTTAGACGTCACGTGTGTACCAATAACACGCTTGTCGGGGCCCATGCGAGTGTTTAATTGCATCCCCCTTTTTGTGTACCTATGTGCATGCAATCTACGGTGCACTTGTAGGGGTATTTTGAAATATTTGTGAACGCCTTCTGTCCGCTTGCATGGATATTGCGGATCCGGTGGCGTGGCGTTATAATTTGTGGACGCCTTCTGTCTGCTCGTATGAGTGTTGCAGATCCGGTGGCGTTTTGGTCTTGATATTGACTCCCTTTTCTCATTCACCGGGGAGGGTTCTTCTTGAAGTCCGTGGAGATCGCTTTAAAATAGACTCTTTTTAAGATTTTCAGTGTAGTGGACTTGCTATTTCTGGTGTTTGTGGGCACCAGAACTATTTTCTTCTCAAGTATAGAACTAAGAAGAGATTTTGGAACACCCGGAAATTTGGTTCTAATTTGTTCAAACATATCCCTTCTGCCAGGGGTATTCTTTTTCGTACATCGAGTTGCCCTTATACCCGACATACTAGCAGCGTCTCAATCACCTTGTCGCTGGTGGTACTTGTACTTGTGTCCACAGTGGTCCGCTATATTTACGATGTATCCACTGTTGTTATCCACAAGTGGGTTCGTGCTCATTTGCAGGGATCCATTGTATTTGCTACGACCCCTTAGAAGTATTCATAGATGAGTCATTTACATCAGTATCATATCCACCTTTCACCTATCTCAGGTGGGATTAAGGTATTTGCACTTGTTTGTGGGGGCAAATCCTCCATTATTGGTCTCCTGTATTGTCATCTCAATCAACAGGCAATTGTATGGATTGTTGTAGGAATTCATGCATCGAGGTCTTGTAATGTACTTTGAGTCACTTTTGACCATACGAATGCTCTTGTAGTTTGAGTTTCCTTGCACACTGATTCAAGCCTGGTCCTTTGTGTATGTTTGAGTCTGAGTTAAATTTTATCTAGACTCGGGTTCATCGGGTCTACAACCCCCATTTAATGCTGTATAGCACTAGTTCAAGTGCGAGTTCAATTTCATTTAGACTTAAGTTCAAACTCAGTATGCATCTCCCACATTCATTCGGATCTTCTATTGTCATACTGGACTCATCCGGATTTGAATCAAATGCTTGCAAATCCAAATTTCACTTGGCATTGTGTAGTTCAAGTCTTTGGCTCAGTTTAACATCATTTGATTAGGCTTGATTTAGTGTTGATGTTGTATTCGTGCCGTAGACCTCTGTATTTGTTCAAGCTTTGATTCCAAGTGCAGTTCAGACTCAAAATGAGTCTCTTCCATCCGTCCGAGTCCCCTACAGTCCTTTGAGTTCAATTCATATTCAGATTGACTTGAATTTAGTTCCAACTTTGATTTCGTTTCATTTGAGTTTCGATCTTTAGAAATCTTTTAGAATTTTGTTCTGATTTAGGTCCCCAAGTCTACTATTCTTGTTCGAGTACAAGTCCTTTATAGTCCAAATCAGATCTTCGTGCCAGTTCAAATGTTCAACTTGAGTCCACATCTTTGTTCTCTTAGAGTTTCAAAATAGGTCAGAGTAGAGTAATATTTCACCCGAAATTTCGGCAGTCTCCCGGCGTCTTCTATGTTTAGGGGAAAACTATGAGAAAACTGGGCCTTCCCACCACGCTAAGAAAAGCGTGTATGGTAGGTGCCCTCTTTCGAGGACACTGCGGCCGTGTAAAGTCTTTGTCCTCACCACGCTAAGAAAAGCGTGTATAGGTCTTCTATCGGTACCTGTTGCAAGAGAAAAAGCAGTTGTTTCCCCGCAAATGGGTACTTATGGGTATCCCCACTTCGTCGTACGCATCGCACCGGGTTCCCTCCTACCACACTAAGAAAAGCGTGTATAGGTGGTTAGCCGGCTCATCGCACATGTCTAGGGCAGGATTTGGAACCAAGGATCGCTCGCCTACCTTGTCGTGGGTGTCGTGCTGGTTGCCCCTCTCACCACGCTAAGAAAAGCGTGTATAGGCAGACCACCGACTCGACACGCATGCCGAGGTAAGAGAGCAAACAAGTGTTCCAGAAATTATACCTTTGGGATCGGCGGACCGGCGTTGGAAGCTCGTGGATCGAGGCGGAAGGATAGGCATGCATTTTTTTTAAATTAATATTAATTATAATAATAATTAAATAATCATAATTAATAATTAATAATTAATAATTAATTAATTATATTTAGTAAATTAATGATAATTATAATTAATTAATAATTAACTATAATTAATTGAAATTAATTATAGTTAATTAAATAATTATAATTAGTAATTAACTACTAAATATCAATTAATTATAATTAATTAGTTAATTACAATCATAATTAAATAATCACTAAAAATAATTAATAATAAAAAAATAAAATATAAAATAAAACCCTCCATCCCATTCTCTGGTTCGGCCAGACTTACGGGATTCGGCCGAGAATCGCGTGAGAGGGAGATAATCACCTTCACAACAAGCGAGTTCTCGTCGTTTGCTCTGATCACACAGGAAGGGATGCGTCGAAGGAGCAAAGTCGAACAGCCCTGGAGAAGCCGGAGATGTCACGGTCGGCGAGCTTCTTTTCTCGTTTCCGATCAGAATGTCGGAGTTTCGACCCGACAGCAAGGGAGAGTCGTCGAACAGCTACGAAGGAGGTGGAGAGGCGGCGGAAGGGAGAAAGTTACTTCACAGCGGCGAGCTCCTGTCCGTTGCTTCCGATCAAACTGCGTAACTTTCGATCCTACTGGAAGGGAAGGTCGGGGAAGGCCCGAAGCAGCGACGTTTGCAATCTCTACACCTTCTGCGAAGTTACGAAGCCAAACAACAACGAAGGAGGAGAAGTGGCGGAAGAGAAGAGCGGACGCGAGGCAGCGAGAGCTTTGCTCTCTCGTTTCCTTCAGTATTTAACGACTCGAACGAGTCGTTAAATACTTATGCGAAGGTCGTGGGAAGAGCAGCGACGACGTGGGAGGAGGTTGTGCGGCATGCGAGAGTGTGTGAGCGTCAGAGAGCAAGTGAGATTTTATATACTTTTTTTTTGTTTTCTCGGTATACAGGTCAACACTCATATGATTTTTTCTGGTATTTTGGTTAGCAACTAGGCGATCATGTTATTAAAAAACATATGTATTGTTCACCAAGTTCGAAAACCAATGAATTCAGCTCATTGAGTGGCAAGGATTGGCAATTCTATGTCAAATTTAAACTTAATTGAAACTAGTTTTAAGTCAGTTTACTATCAACTTCAAGACTTTGATTCCAGTTGCGTCAATATCTCAACTTGCTCTTTTTCTCGAGTTGATATTGAACTTGACATAGTTAGCAAAAGGAGTTGTTTTCAGGTGTTTTATGGAGTTCTTCCATTTTTGCGATATATAAGCGTGTGCAGTCATGTAAATCCAATTAAATGGTTGTAAACTCTTATGTACATCTATTTTAGGGAAAAAAATTCAATCCTTTGTGTACACGTGTGCACCATCTAGAAAATTCAATTTTAGGGCAATACATGCCTATGCGTAGTTGATTTGATGCATGTTTATCATTATTTTTTGTTGTTTATAAATGTGTAGTCATACAAACTTAATTTATGAGTTATGCACATACATATATAGATATTTTATTGGAATTTCATTTTAAACTGTGGTTTAAAATCATAAACTCAATTTCATATATATAATTGAATTAAAGACCTCTAGCTCATGCTTCCTAGTTCTCAAGATGCTGGTCGTGAAATTGAGTTTAACATGTGACCTTTGAACAAATAATCATTAGCTCTTTGAACGACGTTCGATAAACAAATAATCTTATGCCATATTTTTATTATTAAAACATTGGCTTTGAAAATTTGAGCTTTTTTGCCCTGGCCTCTCCGCATATATTCCTGGAGAGTTTTAACGGATTGTTTCAGGTAAAATTTTCGAAAGACAAATTAGATATAGATAAAACACTACCATGAGATTTTACCCTTTTTTCAAGAATTTTAAGATTCAAGTTCTTGTTTCCTATAGGCGCATGCTCCAATGGTTAATTACCCCTATCGATAATGAGAGAGAATTTCGATTAAGGCTAGTCATTAAATTTATACTTAGTATCTAGCATATAATAGTAACAATTTCAGAAATTTAAGATAAAAATAAAAAATTATCATCCTTTCACATAAAGCAGATTGGAGGGGGGGGGGGGGGGGGGGGGGGGGGGGGGTGGGATAAATTCGATTAAGATTCCATGGTTTTGTCATGGTAGTTAAACCCAAGTTGACGAATATTTTCACATCGACTCGAGCCCGACTAGGCTCGATCGAGCTCGATCAACTCAATCGATCATCGTCAAGGCAAAATTGTTCCAAATGGAGCCTCAATTTAATTTAATTAAAATCAAATCAATTTAAATCGAACCCCGTCGAGCGTCGTCGAACCCAATTCGATGTGATTCGACACCGATTCAAGTTCAATTTCACAAAATTAAATTGATTGAACCCAATTGGACCCAAACCGACCAAAATCGGTTCGGGTCGAGTCCAATTCGGACTCAATTTCATCCCTAATTTGTCAATTTGGGCTGAATTTGATTTTCAAATCAGAAATTGAGATCAATGGCTCAGATTTCATCCCAAATTCTTCGTTTCTCGCAACGAGGGCTCCCAATTGGTTCATTTGGGCGGTGGGCTTGCTCATGCGTGCTTCTCCAAGCGAACAAGAGGAGGGGGAGGACTCTCCCATGCGTGGCTTTTAGTCGGTCCGTCCCAGACAGAGAGAGGAAAAGAGGAAAGGGGGATTCCGCCCCTCCCCCTTGAGTGTGTGTTCTTCCTGTCCCTAGCGAGAGAAGGAGCGGGAGAGGGAAAGAGCCGCTAAGCTCTTGCTTGTTTGCGGCTCCTGCATCCGTCTAGGCGAGAGGAAGAGGCCGACTAGTGGCTTCTTGTGTGCGACCTAGCCAAGAATTGCTGTTTTCCCTTCCTTTAGAATGAAAGGAATGTCATTCTCGCTGCCATTGCTTTCTTCCTTCAACTAAGGAGCAGAATGTCTCTCTCGCTGCTCTTCAGGGGTCTTCTCTTCCAAAATCTAGGGCAAGTGCATGCTGAAATCAGCCCTTGCTGCAGCCAAGAGAAGGTAGGGAGCCTCTACTTCCTTCCAAATCAACTCCGGTGACATTGGGATAGCAAAATCAATGGTTTGGAGCACTTTGGATGCCAAAATCAGTCTCCAAAAACATCCAAACAGCAAAAATTAGCAGTGTGGAGACTTCTCCCTCCTTCCAATTCGACTTTGGCAACCTCAAAACAGCAAGGACAGCAGTTAGGACGTTCAGGACAGCAACAACACATTTGTCTTCCGGAAGAGCTTGGACAGGATTTGGAACATTTGGACAGCAGCAACCACTTCCGGAAGCTTGCAAACAGCTGTTTGGAGACTGTTGAAAGCTTCCAAACAGTGCTTGGGAGGCTTGGGAGCACCTTGGACAGCGGCGGTGACGTCCGGAGAAACTTGGACAGCAGTCTTCTTCCTTGGGAACATCTTGGACAACAGCTTGGAGCCTTCAAAGGAGCTTGGACAGCATTCAGAACTTGGATTGGAGCGATAGGATAATCCGGGAGAGGTATAACACTAAAACTTAGGTAAAACCTTGAGGCACCCTAGCCAATGGCATGTGATTGACGATCCAAAACCTTGTCCCTAGAAACTTTGATTTTTGGTCTCCTAAAACCCCTTATTGGCTGTCCACTTCGCAAAAAACAGTGGAAATTCGGTGATTTCCATTTGTTGGCTCTCATGTGAGGGTCCGGAGAGGATTTCGATGTGTGTAGAGGTGTCGGATTGTTATCCAACACCTCTCAAATGTATGTTTATGCATCATATTGAGCTTGACACCTTCGCCTACGATCAAACCTTAGGCTAAGTATTGTCACTCTATCATACATTGAATGACAATGTGTAGGAACTTTCACATCTTATAGCATGCGTTATTTCCTTAGCAAAATCACAAGTTATGTCAAAACTAACTTAAAGATATAGGAGGTTCGCATTGCCACAACATGTGATTTTCTCTCAATTTGCTAAATGTCCAAGTTTGTATTTCAATTAATTTATAAAGCCTACAAGTAGTGGGGTCTTTCATGAACATTCACTGTTCATGTTTTAAATCCCATAATGAGTAGATTAATCGAAATCATCCTTGACATCTCTCTAAATTTAGAGAATTGAGCAACTTACAAAATCTCCAAGCCAAATGTTTGCATACTTAACTAAATTAGTTTGCACGATTTGGATTGCAATCCTTAGCTTTTGAAAGTTTGGAACATAATTAAATAGGCTTATTTAATTCAAAGAAATGAACTTGAGATGTATTATGGACCCTCAAAGGCCCATGACCCCTCATGTTTCGGAATTATCCAACCCTATTTTATAACTTCCAAAATTGAATGTTTAAGGTGAGATTGCTAAAATTACCGGATTTGGAGAATCATCTACACATGCATGCATTCTTAGGTTCTTCTTAGATCATACCAAATTTGATCCTAAACCTCCTAGGAAATCAATTTTCCCTCTCCTAATTGAATCCAAAACATTCAATCAAGCTATAGGGAACTCTCTTTCCTATGCAACGCTCTTCTTACATGATATCCTGAATTTTCCTAAAAGAAAAATTCCACAGATGTCATGCCATAAATCCTTGAGTTTGTGACCAAATTCGAAGCTCTACCATCTCATTTGTTGGAACGCTAAAACTAGCAAATGAGTATCCATCTACTTTCATGTATGATGGTTTGAAACCTTCAATGGTTCCAAACAAAATCTTTTCACGAATCAAAGTCCTAGGCTTACTTAACTTTGTTTGTTAAAAAAAATCAACAAATGTCCATCTACATATTCTTCATGCATGATACTGGGAGCATTTCCAAAGCTCTAAATATTGGATTTCATGAATCTCATTACCTTAGGATCAAAATCCTAGGTGCATTCCACTTGTAAGTTGAGACAAAATCAACAACCCCCCTCTTTCGTACATGATTATTTGGGGGTCTCTCAAGTCTCCAAACATATTGTTGCATGAACCATTTGGAGCTTAGGGCCAATTCTTAAGCTACATCCTTCATTTGTTGAGTCAAAAAATCAATGAATGAGTGTCAATCTCCATTCACTTGACTTCAACTAGGTGAATGACCCCACTTCTTTGAATACCAAATATTCAAAGAATATTCATGAAGTTTTGTAACTTTCAAGTTACATATCCTTCCTTCAACCCCAAAGTTGTAGGAGACCATCCCATTCTCCTAAGATTCAAAATTAGGAGAATGTACACTTTTCTTTGGACACCAAATATTCAAGGAATGTTCATAGGCTTGCAACCCCCAAGTTGCACACCCCTTCCCTCATTTGCCTAACACAAATTTGGCAAATGATTATACATCATTGGGCACATGGTTCATTGATTTATACTCCCATATGCAACCTATAAGTTGTGTATCTCTTCATCTCTTTCTATGACCCAAAGGTTATAGAAAGATCTTCTCATTCTCCTAATCTAAATTAGGAGAGTGTGCACCCTTCTTTGAATGTCAAATGTTTCAAGGAGCTTTCAAGAGTTTGCAACTTCTAAGTTGCATCTCATTCTTCTCTATCCCTCCAACCCAAATTGGAGGAATGAATCCCTCTTCTTTGAACACCAAACGTTCAAAGGAACTCCTCCAATTTGTAACCTCTAGGTTGTACTTTCGACCATCTCTTTTCCTACAAGCCTAAATTGTAGGTTACCTTTAAATTCCTTTCCATTTGCCTAGCTTCAAATTAGGCAAATGAATTTGTCTTTTTGAACATCAAATTTTCAAGGAACATTCATGGATTTGCAAATCACAAGTTGCATGATCCTTCCCTCACTCCTACAACCCAAAAGCTGTAGAGAATCCCACCATCTTCCTAAACCTAAATTAGGAGAATGCATTCCCATCTTTAGACAATAAATATCCAAAGAACTTTCATTGATTTGCAATCTCTAAAATTGCATTTCTCCATTCTTTCCTACAAGTCAAAATTGTGGAGAAATTGTCCCCTTCTATTTTCCTCTTCCTATAACCCAAAAGTTGTATGAAAATCTCATTCATTTAACTCATGTTGAGTGAATTAGACACATGAAAATCATCTATTTATTGAATCAAAATTAACTAGTAGTTCGATCCAAAATCATTTATTTGTTGAACCAAATTCAACAAATAATTTCATATCAAGCAAATGAGTCAAACTCCTGCTTTCTTCCATTCTCTTAACCCAAACTAGGTGAATGAGTTCTTCTTTTTGGACACCCAAAAGTCCAAAGAATCCTTGATGTGTGGCTCAAATCTGCACATCATTCTACTCTGCTTGCCTAATCCAATTTAAGCAAATGAAACTCAACTCCTTGAATACAAAATTCAAGGAGACATCCTTTTGATTCGTATCCTCAAAGCTACTAATCTTCCCTCACTTCTATAGGTTCCAAAGGCCTTAGAAGATGTCATACCTTAGCCCAAAAGCTATAGGTTTCCACTCTTCTCCAACTCTAAACTTGTAGGAGATGTCCCATCTTTAGCTCCAAAAGTTATAGGGAGTTCTCCTACATTTAGTCTAAAAGCTAAATGTTGTATTCCTATCCTTCTCCTTTTAGCTCCAAAAGCTAAGGAGAATCCCTCAACATGTAGCCCAAAAGCTACATGTTAGATACTTTTCTTAGACCCAAAATTTAAATAATTTTTTTCTTTCAACCAAAATTGAGTGATCTTTCCTATGACATTTAAAATGTTAAACCCATAGATGTCCCTTAGGAATTATCTAATCTGTTGAAGTTCATCCTATTTTATTGGATGAATTTCACCAAGCCTTGAGTGCAACCCCTTAGGCATGTCTATCTTACCCTATTAGATTGACATCTCTCTTATCCAAACATTAAGAGAACTCTAAAATACCTAAAAAATCTTTTAGGTTTTATTTAGATACAATGATCAATCATCTCCCTCAAAAGTCGAGATGCCCACATCATTGTGTCATAGGATTCATAAGTAACAGGCTTGCCCAAAAGCAAGCAGTGGTTACTATATGGGTTCTTCATAACCCTCCTAAATATGAAAGACTTAAAAATTAAATAAAATGTTTAAGTCACAAACAACTTAAAATGAAATCACCCTTGGATAAAGATTAAACATCTTCATTCCAAAATGAAACCAATCACCCTTAGTGTGACATGCTACACAAGCCTCACACACTTAGGTGCATATCCCCTTAGACATGCTAGTATTAGGATTTTTCTTTTTTCTGCGCATGTGTTTGATGTTGTGGTGAGATTGCCTATTGGATTATCTGTGTTGTTGGCACTTGCCCTTAAGTGGATAGTATAAAAATATATATTATTCTTCTTGCAGATGGCCATATCTAAAAGGGGGCGCTCATAAATCGTAAATTGCTTGCATGACAGGTGCTGCTTAAAACCTCCCCCAAAAGATGTGGCCAATAGGGTAGAAGCAAATGTTTAGCACCCTAATTGCTAGGCAAATTTTAGATTATATTATCATATAAATTGCTTCTAACTCTATTTTGCAGGCTTGAGTCTTTTTCATTTTCTAAATGTATTTGATAGAAGTAGGAATTGTATTAGACTTGTGGGGGTCTGGATCAAAAGAAGGTGAACCAAACGGATATACTTGTGGAAGGTGAGGCTTGAGGTTTACTTGGAAGATAAAGCTTCAAGACCCAACAAGTAAAGTTTGTAATAATTCGACTGGGTTGTATAATGGCAGGCAACTCAGCTGTCAAACCTGTTTGTAATAACTCGGACTCTATTTACATTCCCTGTACTTTATTTATAAATAAAAGCATGTTTGATTGTTTACTTGATTGTGCAATAAAAATGCATATTTTTCCTAGGTTTCTTTCATTGCTTTTGCTTATGTGTGGCTTGGACTGTTTGATATGGTAGGCTCTTAGGACAAAATAAGATTTTTATATATTAAAATATAATCAATCTCAAAATTGATTTAGGCTTCACGATTTTCTAATAAATAAGAAAGTCTTGCATGGCTCTCTTTCAAAGAGCCAAGTTTTCTAAAACTTAAAACAATCATGTATAGCCAAAGTGTGTCGCATATAGAAAGCCCCCACTTAAGGACTAGATAACAAAAATCTTTCTTTTTGTGAGTCATTATATGCATACCCACATAATTAGGCATCTTGGCCTCAAAGCCAAGTTATAAGCCCTACTTTCTAAATAAAAATAGCCTTCCCACTCTACATTTGCATCAAGACCGGATACATAATTTTAAAAGCGATTAGGAGGGTTTAGCTGATAGTCTCTTCCAGGCAGGACAGTAAATCCAGAAGTCGGGCAGATTATGCCTCATGTGAGGTGTAATTTGTAAGTCCCTTTTGCACTCATTAGATTTAGATTTGGGGCACTACCTATTGGTAGTCCTCACCTTAGTTTTAGGGTCCGAGACATTGGTTGATTCCAAATCACCCTATAAGCCCCCACCTTTCGCTCAATTCCTTTAATAAGTATTGTTGGAATGTAAGCCCCAACTCTCTAATGAAATATCAATTTAAACCAAAATTAGATTTCTAACATTTAAGCCCAACATAGGATAGTTTGAGCACCTCTGAGTTTTCCTCAGAATCAAGTGCTGCTACTTCACCTTCCTTGGCTCTCATTGTAAATCTAATCTCAAGTTGATCAATTCCTCCTTGAAATTCCTAAAGCGCCAAAACCTTTAAAAAAGACTATCTTTGATTTAAAAAAAAAAAAAACTTTAGCCAATATTTGAATGACTTCAAAAAGAAAAGAAAAGTACTAGTTTAATCAAAAGTTTTTCCAAACCAAAGTTTGGGATGTAATTAACCATAGGGGCTTGCCCCTATGGGATGTCTATACCCAGAAATAAATAAACCCTATTCGACCAAACATCGAGTGGAGGAATCTCCATTTCAAATTATAAATTTTATTATTGAGTCCATAATTAAATGATATTTTTACCCTTCGGGGTAATATATTATGTTCATATGCCGTACTCGATTATAAAGTATGTAATCCGTTTGAGGATACAAAAATTCTTTAACAACCCAATCTGACTGAAGCATCATTGTTGGCAACAATGGGTTGCTTTGTACAAGGGTACCTTATAGACTAGGGGTGAATGTTTGGCTAAGGAAAGAATTCAGGTCGACCTTAGCTAATAGAGGGCTTTATTCCTTATCGATTATATCATATAATTTATTACTAAATGGTGACTAGCCATTGAGGAACATATGGGCTTTTTGCTATGACCGTCATATGGTTGTGTCGTTCGACCAAGCCACCAGTCAAAGGGGTGTGATCATAATCATTTACCACATGGAACTGTTATCGCCAAACCATGGGTGCTTGGTGGAGCCATCTTGTCAAGCTAAAGCCGTCTGGCTAAGTTATAGGTTTTGTGGAGCCATCTAGCCAAGCCACAACATTCTTAGACCTTAAAATTAGTAGTTAAATGCAACAGTTGGAGCGTATGCATGTATTAGTTTAAAGAGAGGATTTTAAATTTACAAGCTTTTTAACACCCGCGGCATTCTCAAACATTTGTGTTTGCATATTTAACATGTTTGTTAGAGCACATATAGGGATTTAGTTTTATGTTTAAATGACGTATACATTTTTTGATGTATTTACACCACACACTTGCATGCTTTTAACTGCACATGTATATAGAAACACATACATTCAATACATGAACACGCTTTTAGTGCACTTACATGACACACTTGTACGAAGTTTGATGCATTTTCATTACGTATTCTCATGCTTTTTAATGCAGTGCACATTGTTGGATTGTTGCATGCTCCTCGAGATAGTGACTCGCTTCTCAAAGCGGAAACACTCTTCTCATGGTTATCACTTTCTTCTAAAGACTGGTGTAATGCGCAAATTTTCATTGGGATTCAATATGCCTTGTGTCCGCTTGTATGAGTGTTGCGGATCCAGTGGCATGAAAGAGAGATATCGTTATTGTATATATGAGAGATGTCATTTAGTTCATTTTGCCTCTAAGTTATTATATCATTCACTATAGCTTTTTAATTTTATTTCATATCTTAAATTCATATTCCACTTAAACATACACTTAAACATTTGTATAAATCATAAATATATATCATATTATATTCAATTTACATTCATCATATTTGTATTCATATATTTTTCATTTTCATATATAGTACAACAGTCATAGTAGCCACCGTCTAGTACCAATGAAGGTATTCCTTTACCATTTCCTTTTTCATAATTTTTTTCTTTTAACGTGTACGGGTACAGCTTCCTCAACCAGTACTATAAGGAGGTGAGCTCCATCTTTCAATATACACATGCAATCATTATTTATATCAATCATATCATTTTTATATTATAATACCTTGCTTTACATTATGCTTTATACAATAATATATAGTAATTCATTTAATATGTGAGAGATGAATCATTTAATCATTTGCAGTGTAGTAAATTAAATAACTTGTAATAACAGTTAAATGGAAATTTAGAAACAATATATTTACCATAACATAGAAACATGCTTACTCACTTGATTTTAGGGATTTGATTTTTACACTTGTTCTCCTTACTTCGAGGGCACAACGTTGACATCTATATAAAATAATTTTATATTCATAAGCTAAAGTTAATAATCTCAAACTTAATTCTTTTTCTCCTATAAATTACCATAGTTTCTCTCTCAAATTTGCATAATTTCACTATTTACTCAAATTAACCTATTGCTAAAGCATAAATTAATTTAATCTAAACCTAATTTTCAGATTTAATTTAATTAAAAATTAGAAAAAATAACAGTTTGTGAAAAACTGTAATCTCTACCATTAGAAACCCTCCTATGATCATTTGGAACATTACTCATTAGGAATCTTCTTAAAAATCTAGTAATATGTAAAAGCCCTAATTTTCCAACTCTACAAACTTTTGGGGAAACTTGCAATTTCATGGCTAAAATTCTTTCCTAAGCCTTCCATATCATATTTCTTTTTAAAAATATCAAATTTGAAAAAACCCTAGAAAATTTCATCCTGAAATATCTAAGTGAAAAGGGAGGATTTTTGGGTTAGGAGCATACCTTAAACCTTTCTAAAACTTTTCCTAAAATTTTCTTCAAGCACCGCTGCCGAAAAACTGCGGCCAAAGCCTTGCCGCCGCCTCCCTTGTCCAGCCCTTGCGCTCGGTCGAAGAAGCACGCGTGTAAAAAAATGAGTGGACCGAATAGATTTCGGTCCCCTTAAGGGTTGGGTGGTATGGGAAGTTCCAAAAGTTCTAAATGCCCTTGCATGCTTTAGGTTTATTTAAACCTAGGAAGGGATATTAAGTCATTTTAAAAAAATTAAAAAACCCTTCATGATTTTTAATTTCCAAACTATGCGAAATTCCTTATAAGTCCTTAATATCGTTTCAATCTAAATTTAATGTACAATTTTATTAAATTATTTTTTTTAAAATTCGACGACTTTGAAAATTCGCATAATTTTGGCACGGTACATCGAAATGCGTGCGATGCTTACGATCGACATTTTCGGGTTTTACAATTCTCGCCTCCTAATTAAAATTTCATCTTCGAAAAGTCAAAATTGACATACAACTTCTAGTTACATAAAGAAACAACATCCATATTATTTAACATAAGTTTTAACGTTGGAACAGAATAAACTAAACATCTGATATATCATAACAAAATAATCTGATCAACTCAAAATATATGATATAACATAACAAGATAACCTACTAAATCCAAAATATCTGATATAACATAACAACTCGTTAAATTAGATAATAAAGCCATCTCAACTATCCTTGTCAACATCTATGGATTCATTGGGTTCTTGTTGAGTCAAAGTATAACATTGGGTCCCGCGGTCGAACATTCTGCTTGAATTGATTTTTTGCTGAAGCAGCAACAGACGGTTCTATCATCTTGGGTTTGCCAAAATTTTTCTGTGAAGGTGCTTCACTTGATTTCATTTCACCTAAAGTCTTCTTAATCAATGCGGGACAATATTTTGCTATGTGAGGGCTCACCCCATTTATTCAAGAGAAATGAGGGTGAGAAAAATGTCTCCTCACCCTCTCTCTCACCCCCATTTAGTCTACGTTTTTATATTTAAATTATGTCTTCTCACCCCCATTTATTCAAGAAAATTTTGTGTCTAATCAACTTGTATATGTATCATATACAGGCAAAAATTGTCCAGTTCAATGAAGATTCTCTTAGGAAATTGCAAGATTCAATTATCGACCGTCCAGAAATGGGTAGAGCATTTCTATCTGATTCACCTTCAAAAGCAGCACCAAATCATAGTCCACAGGACATGACGTTTTTATCTGTAGATTTTGGAGAAAAGGATATTGAGGTTCCCATGTCACCTCGATTATTTCTACAACTGCAGGAGCACAAGATCAGGTGATATTTTGCGTTATATAATATTTGGAAGATGTTCAATGTATAGAATTATGTGCTACTTAATTTTCAGGCAAGTAAATGGCTGATTAGCTCCTTCCCTTGTTGCATGATAGGAAAAGAAAGTATGTTTCGTTGAGTTGGAATATTTCTTTCTAGAAGCAAACTATTTTGATTCATTTATTCAAAATTAATTAAATAATATTACATAGCTTTAGTTCCCATGGTGATTGGCCATCACAACAAACAGAGTCGTCAATTTTACTTCTTGTGCATACATAAGTCTGTTAGGAGGGTGTAGATCAAAGGAGGCTTGAGGATGGACTCGGCATGATAATAATGAAACCTATTGTGAGCCCAAATAATTATGCTTATAAGTGAGGGCTAACCACCTGGTATTTTCACACTAATAATATTTTTAACCATCCGATATGTGATTAAACTAATAATCTCAAATGCCCTTATCAACTATCCTCTCACATAAGTGATTTCAACATCGAACATCATATCTTGAAGACTTGTTTTTCAAATTAGCGAGTGCATGCACCAATGACCACTCAACTAAGTAGACTTATTGTTGAAGACCCTCACTATTGATCATTGCTAAACAGCAGCAGAGAATACCAAAGACCAATGAGATCCATATAAACCACATGCCAAGTAATCCCTCGTAGATTCATTGGTCTTTATACCATTTTTTAATGGAAGAGGAAGTGAAGAAGAGAGAGGAAGATAGAGGAAAAGGAAAAAAGGAAGAAAATAATTGGCTTAGTTCTTTAATTTGTGGTCATAGTTAACTATCTCAATGTGTACAAGCAAGCTTTTTCCCACTGATAGTACTCTTGGTGGTTAACACCCTAGAGAATCTTAAGGGAATCCCATCACTAGCCAGCTCCACCCTCTCGTGAAAAGGCTAATTTTGACCTTAGTCCCCTGATTGAGGAGCTCCTCATCTCGGACATTGAACTAGAGATCCATTGGAGTTGCTGTAAGGAGATCTGGATACAATAAGAAGGATCATAGAAGTTGAAGTGGTCTATATGGTGGGGCATACAGTTGAGCAGCCCAACCTTCAAGTCTATCAGTTGTAGTATGGAGCTGCTTTTGTTGTTACATCGGAGGGCAATGATGACATGAACAAGAAGAAGATCCAAGACTCCATGTTCCCCCTTAGGAGATAAATAAGAGGAAGAACTAGAATGGGAGGAGAATTCCGTATTTGCTGACACTATCACATTAGCACAGACGCACAAGTAAATAGAATGTCAAATGAAAGAAAAGGATAAACAATGTCTTAGCTGAATGCTAAGATGATTGATGATGGTATGAGTGTGATGATGTTGTTGATGTATAAGAACATTTACTATAAGCCTTGCTTCTATCTCTTTCATTATAACTAATAGGACACGAGCAGCATCCCAATTATTTCCCATAGCAATACATAATTCGCCACCTTATTGAAGATTATTACATCTTCATAGACTTGCTTGAAAGAAAGTACAAAAGTGGAGATCCACGTGATCAAATTTTATTTTGGTTCCCCCAAAAAAGGAATCTACAAGGGTTATATTTTCTTTTGTACCAACAATCGAAGAAGAAAGAATAGAAGGAAAATTAGTACAAAATGAAGAATGGGAAACTGCAGTCTCAAACAAAATCATTAAAATGTTGAAACAACCTGAAGGAATTTCTTGAATTAAATGAAGAATCTCTATTAGACTAGTGCTTGAACTAAGAGAATCAAGTTCAAGCTCATCCAGTTGCTAGTTACCAAGGCAGGGACATGCTAGTCATGCTAAATTGTCTTGATACGAAAAGCGATTCTTCAAATTCTTACTATAAGTGTCCAAAAAGCTAAATAAGTGTAAGAGCTCAAAGAAGAAAGAAAGATAATTCAAAAAGTGATCATTAACCTTGAAGATTATCACCAACCAATAAGGTGTAGTATTACACTTGTGGACTTCATGTCCAAGCTTTAAATAGCCCCCCCCCCCCAAAAAAAAAAGGAAAAATAAATGGATGAACAATTATCTCTTATGGAAACATGCCGAATCATCTTGATGTAGAATGGGAGGGGCTAGCCAAGATTAAAATTCTGAATTTTGAAAACCTTCCTAATTTAAAACCTTGTCAATAAGGAAAGTTATAATTGCTTGGTTTGAAACTTGGAGGGAAAGGGGAAAGGGGAAGGTGATTGAGTGATTTAAAACTTGAATTTTAAATACGGATGGAAAGGAAAATTATCCCTTTAATTAAGGATGAATTAAGGCTCCAAGAGGGGAGGAATTAAGTGGATTCAATAGAGAGGGAGGGGCCGGACTAGAGAGAGAGGAAGGAAATAAATTAAGAAATATGAATTTAATTTTAGATTTGAGAGATTTGGGGGGTTTCCTAAAAAAGATTTACTAATTAGAAAAATTAATTTAAATCAAACCCAATTAGAAGTTTAATTATTTCTAATTTAAGCAACTTTCCTAAAATATGAATCCTAATTTAGGAAATAAATTCAAATTCAAATTAATTTGAATTTTGAATTCAAATTTGTTAGCAAATTAAGGGTCTATAACAGGAAAGATTTACTTTCCTAAAACATGAATCCTTAATTAGGAAGAAAATTCAAATTCAATTTGATTTAATTTTTGAATTTGAATTCTTTGTCAAATTAAGAGGGCTAAAATTGAAAAGGCTTTGAATGCAAGACTAATTTTTTGGAGCCAATGAAGGGGGTGGTTGTTTGGGCTTGAGAGTGGTGGTGTGGGTTGGGATGATGAAAGGTTGTGAAAATTGGCGGTTCAAGGGGGAAGGACGAAGGGCCCAATGGTGGTGGAAGGAGGGAAAGTGGGAGGCTTGGCCGGCGGCTATGGAGGGTTTGGCCGGCTGTCAAGGGAGAATCTACTAGGGGAGGAGGGGTAGAGCGGCGGCTAGAAGAAAGAAGAAGGGGAATTAGAGAAGGAGAATGGAAGCGTAGGAAAAGAAAGATAAACCATGAGCCCAAACATATCTTGCGGCTGATGGGTGTTGCGTTGCCCTTACCTAGGGACTTCAAAACACGAGCCCGGACACATCCTGCGACTAGTGGATATTACTCTTCCCTCACATAGGGATCTCACCAAAGTCTTCCAAAGAACAAGAGTGCAGAAATTTTTTTATTAATAATCCATCATACCAATATAGTAATGACCTCTATATATAGGCCTCAAAATGAAAGAAACTCAAAAAAGATAAACATGCCCGTAGGGCTTACAAAGGTCAACTCCCTCAATAGGGTAAAAATGGAAATTGAATAAAAAAATGCAATTAGTAAATTAAAATAAAGTGGGATGATCTCGGCCGTTGATCTTCATCTCTTCCTCATATAATCATTCACCGTTGGTTGTCTGCATCATTCTCCCGATTTGGAAAGAGCTTGACTCCGTCGAGTCTGCATCTCGGGTAACCATGCTAATACCAAACTGATGTAGAACGGGAGGGCCTAACCAAGATTAAAATTTGAAATTTGAAAATCTTTCTAATTTAAAACGTTGCCAATAAGTAAAGTTATAATTGCTTGGTTTAAAACTTGGAGGGAAAGGGGAAAGGGGAAAGTGGAAAGGGGAAAGGGGAAGGTGATTGGGTGATTTGAAACTTGAATTTCAAATAGGGATGAAAAGAAAAATTATCCCTTTAATTAAGGATGAATTAAGGCTCCAAGAGGGGAGGAATTGAGTGGATTGGAGAGAGAGGGACGGGGCTGGCCTAGAGAGAGAGGAAGGGAATAAATTAAGAAATCTGAATTTAATTTTAGATTTGAGAGATTTGGCGGGTTTCCTAAAAGAGATTTGCTAATTAGAAAAATTAATTTAAATCAAATCCAATTAGAAATTTAATTAGATCTAATTTAAGCGAATTTCCAAAAATTGGAATCCTAATTTAGGAAACAAATTCAAAATCAAATTAATTTAAATTTTGAATTCAAATTTGTTTCTAGATTAAGGGGTCTAGAATAGGAAAGACTTAATTTCCTAAAATATGAATCCTTTATTTGAAAGCAAATTCAAATTCAAATTCAATTTGATTTGAATTTTGAATTTGAATTCATTGTCAAACTAAGAGTGCTAAAATAGGAAAGGCTTTGTATGCAAGACTAAATTTGTGGAGCCATTGAAGGAAGGGTGTGGCCGGTTGGGCTTGGGAGTGGTGGTGCGGTTCTCGGTTGGGGTGATGGAAAGGTTGTTAAAATTGGCGATTCAAGGGAGGAGGAAGGGGCCAGTGGTGGAGGAAGGGGCCGGTGGTGGTGGAAGGAGGGGAAGTGGGAGGATTGGCCAGTGGCTATGGAGGGTTTGGTTGGCGTTAAGTGAGAATCAGCAAGAGGAGGACGGGTAAAGAGGCGACTAGAAGAAAGAAGAAGGGAAATTAGAGGAGAAAGGAAGTGTAGGGAAAGAAAGATAAACTATGAGCCCGGACACATCCTGCGGCTGATGGGTGCTGCGCTGCCCTCTCTTATGGACTTCAACCCACGGGCCCGAACTCATCCTACAGCTAGTGGATATTACGCTTCCCTTACATATGAACCTCGCCAAAGTTCTTCCTAAAGAACAAGAGTGCAAATTTTTTTTTATTAATAATCTATCATACAAATACAATAGCAAGGGCCTCTATACATAGGCCTGAAAATAAAAGAAACTAAAAAATGACAAATATTCCCCTAGGGATTACAAATAATAACTCCGTCAAGAGAGGGTAAAAATGGAAAATGTATAAATAAAATAAAAAAAAATAATTAGTAAATTAAGATAGTGTGATGATCTCGGTCGTTGATTTTGTCTCTTCCTCAGATAAGCGTTCACCGTTGGATGTCCGCATCACATCTCGTTGACTTTGGCTGCTTCTCAAAGAGCTCATATTTGAATTCATAGTAGGTGTCAAATAGTTATGGCTCCAACAAAAGCTATACATGAAGGTGAATCCAAAGGTGGTATTTCAGGAAAGGGACCATTCAAAATAATTAAGAAAATCAATGATAATGCTTATGTAGTGGATTTACCTGCTGAATTCAATATTAATCCATCCTTTAACATAAAAGATCTTGTAACATATGAAGGTCTCGATTTTAATCCACCAAATCCACTTCAAAAGTAGCCTTGTGTGACCCCACCTTGTGAAAACTCAAACCTACCTCCACTTCCAAACATTCCCAAAATATCTATGACAGAGATAGTTGATACAATTCTGAGTGATGATATCATTTCCACAAGAGAAGGTGGATGAATGAGGTATTTGATCAAGTAGACAGGTAAACCTGAGTCAGAGGATATGTGGTTGGATGGTGAGGTGCTACAGCTGATTGACCCCGATGCATTAGAGATTTATGAGAACACCTGGGACACTTACTCGATGAAGTCGAGCTTCTTCCCACCCCGGGAGAATGATGGGGACATCAGATCATGGAAAGTATATCAGAGACGTGGTCGACAATCCACGACCACGATCATGCCAATCTATTTTTGAGTCTTTATATGTATTTATTTTATTTATTTGCTTTATGTATTTATTTTTGTAGAATTTCCTGTTGTACCCTTAAGGGTTTTGTCATATGTAATCCTTAGGGGTAATGTCGTCTTTTATTTTTCCTTTCATTGTATGAGGCTATATATAGGTCCCTTTTGTTTCTTTTGAAGTTAATGAATGAATTATAATCAAATTCCTGCAGACTGAGTTCTTGTGAGTGCTTGAGAGTCTTTGGAGAGAAATCCCTAGAAGAGGGAAGCGAATCACCCATAAACCTTGGAAGAGTCCGGGTTCGTGGCTATTTTCTTCCTATTTATTCCTTCTTTTTCTCCCTCTAATCCCTTCCACCCTACGGTCCAGTCGCCCCTTCCAAAATGCCGGCTACCCCCAAACCACCTCACCACCGGCCGCCTAAAGCCCCTCTTCCCTGTGTGGCCGAGTCCACCCCCTCTTCACCCAACCGACCACATCGCTTACCACGCCAAACTAGCTACCCATCCAACCCTAGCTGCCGCCCCCTTTGAATTTCCCCCCTCAAAGCATACAGTCAAAGCCCTTCCTAATTGGGTCTTTATATTTTAGGTAACACAATTAATTCATAATTCAAATCTATTTGAATTTGAATCTGTTTCCTAAAATATGAAGTTCTATTTTAGGAAAGTTTCCAAAATCAATCCTATTTGAATTTTAAATTAGATTGGAATGAGATCCATCCTTCCTAATTTAATATTCCAAATCAAGTAGGCTTGATATCTTTTCTCAAACCCCTCTTCCCCTCTTGATGCTGCCGGCCCCCCCTCCTTGCCCACACTGAAATACTTTCCAAACTTAAAGCTTCTCCCCTTGGAAAGAATTCAAGTCCTCTCACATCTCCTGCCCGCCACCTTTCTCTCTAATTTTCTTTTAAATCCTTTCCAAACATAAATGATTAATTAGGGAAACAACTTCCTGTTTTCCCTCCATCCTCCCTCAAAAATCTGAACTCTTTTTCCCCACTCTCCCCCTCTAACCTAGCTGGCCTTCCCCTACCCATAACACCTCTAAAATCTGAACCAAAACTTCCCCAAGCTCCCTACCTTGGCCGGCCACCCTTTCACCCCTTCCACTACTTGGATTCCTTGGAGAAACTTCTTTCTCTCAAGAGAAATCCACAAGGGCAGCAAAGGACGTCTTCCACAACACTTCAACACTTCGTAATCGATGCATGACCGATCCTGAACTCGACTTTGGCTTCGTCTACAACGACCAAGGCTTCGTCGACATCCTTGGATCACCTTTCTTGAATGTTAATCTGGAGGTGGATAATTCCGTCGAGGAATACTTGGAGCAAATCATATTCACCCTTTCTAAAGCCATTGCAGAACAACTTTCCACCCATAGCTGTCAATGGCGCAAAATAGCTCACGCCATGGCGCACGGCGCAGCGTGGCGCACGGCGTGGCGCGACGCACCTATGGCGCCATGTTCATGGCGAGGCGCATGTGTTTAAAATAGTAAGCGCTATTTGCACCACATGCGAACCATGGCGCATTGCGCACGGCGCAAAATAGCGCGCCAAATTGTTTTTAAATTTAGGTATACTTATGAATATTTTTATATTTAAAATATATTTATATTTTAAGATAAACGAGTACTCATTACTCTAATTTCACGAAAGATTTTCTATTTGCTGCATCCGTCGAACACATCCCGCAGTCCCTAAGTCGAGGTCGCTGAATCTATCCTGAAGTCGAAGGTTTTTTGTTTTCTGTTTGCTGCATTCGCTGCTTCCGCCGAATCCAGCTAAATCTGTCCCGAAGTTGAAGTCGTAGTTTCTGCCAAATCGTCCCGCAAAGCAGTGCTTCTGCCAAATCCTCCCCCTCCTTCTTCTATTCCAATAAAAAATCTTACCAGCTGACTCCGATTTGCAACCTCCGTCTGTTCCGCACAGCCCTGTTATTTTGCACGGCTATTTCTTACAAGAATTTACAACTTAACAGGTATGCTCGGTACCGCTAAGTAAATGCTCGGTACCGTTATGTATATGCTGGATACTGCTCGGTACCGCTATTTACATGCTCGGTACAACTCGGTACAGCTAGGTACACACTATGTACACGCTCGATACCGCTAGGTACACGCTCGGTATCGCTAAGTACATGCATGATACCGCTCGGTACCGCTATGTAAATGCTCGGTACCGCTAGTTACATGCTCTATACCGCTCGGTACCGCTCGGTACAACTAGGTACACGCTCCCTGATTTCCATACAAACGAACTTCAAAATTCCTCAGTTAAATGCTCGGGGTAGGTCAAACCCTGCCAAGGGGCAGTGCCCCCTTGGACCCCCGGCAGCCCTCATATTATGTTTATTGGACAATATTATGTTTCTTTTATCTAAATTTTTTTGCTTTTAGGTGATCATAAAATGTCAGATTCAGTTCAATCCTTAAAAAAAGATCCAGCATCGAAATATGCTATATTAACAAATGAATCCGACAACAACAGTGTGACATGCATTTTTTATGGTAAAATAACAAAAGAAGGAATTACACGCCACAAACAACACCTCGTTGGGGGTTTTAGGAATGCAAGGCCTTGCTTTAACTGTCCCGAGCACGTGAAGTCTAAAATTAAGACTTTCATGTTGAAAAAAAAAGATTTAAAGGAACAGTTTAATGACATATCAAATGTAAACCTTGCTGAAGAAGAAGAAGAAGACTTTGATGTGATGACAGATGATATTTTTGTTGTTAAACCATTCAAAATGTTGCGGACAAATAAATCTAGCACATTTAGTCAAGGATTGACATCTACATCTATCTTCAAAACATCACAACCTAAAGTCCATTAGATACTTTCCTTACACAAATCTTGAAGATGTAGTAAAGCATAGAAAATGTCAGTTTAATAAAGAAATTGATGCAGCTAAAAAAGAAATGAGGGGAAGGGCTGTTCAAGTGTTCAATAGATAGATGTACGATGTTGAGATTCCATTTAATGCTGTGAACTATGATAGTTTCCCTGCTATGGTGGAGGCACTTGGGCAGTTTGGACCTGGTATGTAACCTCCTAATTATCATGAGGTACGAGTTACTTGTTTAAAAAAAGAGGTTGGACATACACATGAGCTATTGCGACGCCATCAAGAAGATTGTGTATGATATAGCTGCTCTCTAATGACAGATGGATGGACGTCGAGGAATGGAAAAAGCTTAATCAATTTTCTTGTTAATTGTCCAAGAGGTAGTGCATTCATAGAATCAATTGATGCTAGTTCTTTCTCCAAGAATGCTGTGAAAATGTTTGAACTTTTTTGCAAGTACATCGAGGTTATTGGACCACATAATGTGATCCAAGTGGTCACTGATAATGCATCCGAAAATGTTCTTGCAGGTTTGTCACAACTTTTATTCTAAAGCTATGTTATTTCATGAAGAATTTGTATATATCTTAACTTAAATTATAATGACATAATAGGAAAATTATTGATGAACAAATATCCTCACATTTATTGGACTCCTTGTGCTGCTTACTGTTTGGATTTAATAATTGAGGACATTTTCAAAATTCAAAAGCTAAAGCGATGTTTTGAGAAAGCAGTGGCAATACACAGTTTTATATATTCTAGGTCTCACTTACTTGAGTTAATGAGAAGGTGCACAAATCAAAGAGCACTTGTCAAACCCGCAAAGACTCGCTTTGCAACAGCTTTCTTAACTTTACAACGTTTTCATCAATAACAACTGAACTTGAAGAAAATGTTTACTTGTGAGGAATTTTTCTTGGGTCCTTATGCGAAAGAGGCTAAAGCAAAACAATCTCAACATGCAATCTTACAACAATCATTTTGGAACACTATAGTGTATGCCTTAAAAAATAGCTGGTCCTTTATTAAAGGTTCTTAGATTGGTTGATGGAGAGAAGCCCCCAATTGCTTACATATATGAAGCAATTGATAGAGCAAAAGAGGCAATTGCTGTAAGCTTCAATAACAGTGATAATTATGATCAAATATTTAAAATGATTGATAGAAGATGGGAAGTGCAATTACATCGGCCTCTACATGCAGCGGGACATTTTTTAAATCCTGAATATTTCTTCAATAACCCTGATATTGCCAAGGATAAGGAAATAGCTGATGGTCTTTACCAATGTATTGAAAGATTATCTCAAGATGTAGCTGAAGAAGATAAAATCAGTAATGAATTAAGTTTATATATTAGGGGTGAAGGACTTTTTGGTATTCCTCCAGCTGTAAGACAAAGAAATATCCGATCTCCAGGTATCATTATTCACAAAAAAATTAAGACTGATTTGTTATATAATATTGAAAAAAAAATTCATTTCTTCCAGCTGATTGGTGGTTGGCATATGGACAAGGAGCTCCCAATTTACAAAGCTTTGCTATCAAAGTCCTAAGTCTAACATATAGTTCATCTAGATGCGAACGCAATTGGAGCATTTTTTAATATGTAAGTATTTTACAATATATGTGTTGATTTTTTATATATGTTCATAATATAGTAATGTAATAATATAGTAATGTAATAATATTTTAATTGCAGCTTCATAGCAAACGAAGAAGCAAATTGGATCATGGTCGCTTAAAGGATTTAGTTTATGTGAAATATAATAGAGTATTGATTTGGAGATTCAATCATCGTGATGTCATTGATCCTATTTCTTTGACTGAGATAGATGATGCAAATGAATGGCTAACAGGAAAATTAGATGATTTGTTTGATGATGAAAATGGCTTTATTGCTGGAGAGAAAGATTTAACTTGGACAAGTGTTGCTAAAGCTACTGGTGTTTATGATAAAAGTTATAATATTCGGGAAAGATCTAAAGGGAAAGAGAAAGAATCTTCAATTAGGCATGATGTTGCTATTGAGAATTATGATGAGGAGGGTGATGAAGAGGATTATGAAATAGGAGACAATGTTGAAGGAGATAATGAAGCATTTTTAACATTTACTGATGATAATGATTCCCAAGAAAAGTAGATTAAATTCTTATTTGATCTTTTAAAAAAATATTGTAATATTTGAATTATGAGATATTTGAATGTTACTTAGTCGAACTTATATATGTTATAGTTGTCTTTTATTATTATGATAGCTTTTCTTTCATTTTTAATAATATTTCATATTTATGCTTATTATTTTATAATTTTTATATAGCTTGCGCCATGTTCAAAATAGCGCGCGCCGCGCCGTGTACTATGCTCCATGACTCCAAAGGGACCTTCGCGCCATGGTGTGCCATTCGCCGTTAACAGGTATGTTTCCACCATTCAGTGACAAATCACTGTCACGCCAAGACAAGGGTGAATCATTTTCTCCTCTTCATTTTCCTTCCTAATCTTCTTTGATTGTAGGTGGTGAATCAAGCAT
Organism: Dendrobium nobile; assembly: GCA_022539455.1. Lineage (NCBI taxonomy): Eukaryota > Viridiplantae > Streptophyta > Magnoliopsida > Asparagales > Orchidaceae > Dendrobium > Dendrobium nobile. The sequence goes on along the minus strand of CM039721.1, from coordinate 35,467,608 downwards.
AAGGTATCGTGCAAAGCTATATGCCAAAGGCTAGTAAACATAGGAAATAAGTAATGGATTCCTGTGCATCTAATCTCATTGTTAATCTAGGGATGTTATTGAAAATCCTATATCTTTGCTTATGTTGAAGTTTCTAATTGTTTTGGTGATCCTAGCTATTGTTGTATAATTTGGCCTAAACTAAGACATCTCTCTTTAGATTTCTATTTTCGTTAAGAGGCTAATGTTTTAATTTTATTGCTCTTACTAGAGAGCATGCAAATTCTTATTTCAATAATTTAAAGCATATATAGTCCTACATCATTTGGTATCAAAGAATGGTTGTATTTAGGTGCCTATTAGGAAAATTTTTCTTACATATTTAGCATCTAAATTTCCATCCCGCCCATTTGTTTGTTTGCATATTACTTTCTTTTACGTTTGAATAATTCTGAGTCGCCCTAGACATTACAATGGACCCTGAACAACTTCACTGAACTCTAGATCTGTTGGTAGGTCAAATGAACACCATTAGCCATCAACTCAAGGAAAACCAAGCTGACATAGCCGAACTCCGTAGGACTACCACTGATCAATTGATACCCTAGATCGAGGTAGGAATCATCAGACTCCTTACACTTCGTTTAGACCTCCTTCCATGTACAGGGACGATACTTTTTCGGATGAGGGACCACCTCGTGCCCCTTATCGAGCTCCCCACTATGGACATGATCATAACCTTGACTCGGATATTCCACTGATGAAAAATATTAAGGTTGATGCTCCAACCTTTGATGGTACCCTCGATCCCTAGCTTTTTCTGGATTGGATTACGGGTATGAATATATTTTTTAAATGGTACAACATCTCTGAGGCTAGGAAAGTCAAATTTGTTGAGATGAAACTCACTCATAGGGTTAGTCAATTTTGGTTAAACTTAGAGAGCCTTAGAGAGTCCCGAAACGAGTATCCCATGATGATTAGTTATCGATGAAGCGTGAGCTCAAATAGAAGTACTTGCCTCCCTCGTACTTTCTCAGACTCTTGGATAGGTGGAATAGGTTCACTCAAGGCAACAAATCGGTCAAGGAATACATCACATCTTTTGATTATTATCTAATTCGTTGCAAAGCGGAGACCACTACCCCGGGCATATTTTGTCCATCTTTCGTGTCGGGTTGTGAGAGGATCTTCACAACTAATTATTTGTCTGGAACTTCACTACCCTTGAGAATGCTTACAACTTAGTGTCAGACCTAGAGGAAACCCATTCCCAACACCCTAGTCGACGCCACGACTCTAGGCCTTCCTACAAACCTTCTGGTAGTTCCACTCTTCACACATCCACTGCTCGACCGACCTCAGGGAGCACTATCCGACCATCCTTTGGTCCTTCTACACCTCGTTCTGATTTTAGAAGTAAGCCTCCCGCTCCGAATACCCCTTGGTTCAGCCCCGAGACTAAATGCTTTGGATGCTAGGGGTATGGGTATATTGCTTTTTAGTGGTCTAGTCCTCACAAAGTCTTGATCATCGAGGAGATCACTGAGGAAGAATTCGAGCCCGAGGTCAACCAAATTTACTAAGTGGAAGATGAGGGTGATTTCTTCGAGGAGGATGATGACACTGCTGTCCTTCATTGCCTTAAAAAAATTGACCTCTTCTATCTGAATGGTGAGATGTGCGCTGTGACACCCTACTACCATCGATGACTGGCGTAGGACTACGATCCTTCACACCTACATCAAAATCAAGGATAAGAACTGTAAGGTCATCGTGGATAGTGGCAGCTGCATCAATGTTGTCTCCTACAGCATGGTGTCTAAGCTTGGCCTATATGCCGTTCCTCAACCTCTATAAGGTAGCGTGTTTGAACTCCACTACCTTGGAGGTGAAAGAACGAAGCTTCATACCTATCTCCTTCACTGAGTATAAAGAGAATGTTTGGTGTGATGTGTTGATTATGGATGTTGGACAAATCTATGGGTGTCGAACACCTACGTGTTCGAACATGCGGGCAAAAAGATCAAGCTTTTGCCATCTCAGCCCCAGGTTAAGGATAATTCAAAATCCAACCCTATTAAATCTAAGAAAGGACTGAACCTGGTCACTGCCAAGGTTCTATATTCGGAGATTGCCCAAGGCGCACCCCCGCCTTAGTCAGTCGTGAGACTTCTGTCGAGTCTGATGAGCCAATCCCTCAGGAAGTCCAACCCATACTGGGTCAGTTTGCTGATGTCTTCCCTGATGATCTTCTGGATCAATTACCCCCACTTAGAGACATCCATCATGCAATAGATTTTGTCCCTGGAGCCATCCTTCATAACCTGCCGCACTATCGCATGAACTCATCGAACATGCTGAACTCAAAAAGTAGGTGGATGAGTTATTATAATGAGCTTTATCAAATAAAGCCTTAGTCTTTGCTTTGTACCCGCCCTCTTACTCATAAGAAGGATGGATCCTGACGTGCTATCAACAAGACCACCGTCAAATATCATTTTCCTATCTCTAGATTAGACGATATGCTGAATATAATAACGAGAACCAAGATTAATCTCAAGAGTGGATACCACCAGATTCGGATCCGACCTAGTGAAGAGTGGAAAACTGCCTTTATGACCAATGATAGTCTATATGAGTGGTTAGTCATGCCTTTCGGGTTGAGTAACGCCCTGAGTACTTTCATGAAGACCATGCCTCAAGTGCTGCGCCATTTTATGGATATGTTTGTCGTTGTCTACTTTGACGGCATACTTATTTATAGTCAATCGGTGAGTCATCACTTGGACCACTTAAGGTAAGTTTGTGGGGTCTTAAGGAAGGAACAACTTTATGTCAATCCCAAGAAATGCACCTTGTTGACCGTGTTATCTTTCTAGGTTTTATTGTTTCAACTCAAGGGGTCTTTGTAGACCTCGAGAAGGTGAAGGCCATTGTTGAATGGCCGGTCCCCAGAACATCCGGGAAGTCTGCAGCTTTCACAGATTAGCCACCTTCTATGAGAGATTTAGTCGAAACTTTAGCACCATTGTATCTCCTATCACTTACTGCCTTAAGAAAGGTGATTTCCACTAGTCCCCGGCTGCCACCAAAGCCTTTGAAGAGATTAAGAAAAGAATGGTGGAAGCCCCAGTGATGAGACATCCTAATTTCTTCAAAGTTTTTGAAGTGACTTGTGATGCTTTGGGAGTCTGAATTGGAGGAGTTCTGTCCCAGGAAAGTCACCTTGTTGCTTACTTTAGTGAGAAACTAAATGACATCCGACAGCATTATTTGACATATGACAAAGAGTTCTATGTTGTGATCCAATCTCTTCATTATTGGCGACACCACTTGCTCCCGCAAGAGTTCATTATTTTTTGAGATCACGAGGCTCTACGTTATATCAAATCCCAAAAGAGGTTGAACGCATGTCACGATCGGTGGGTCGAATTCCTTCAGGAATATACTTATACTCTTAGTCATAAGGCAGCAGTTAAAAATAAAGCTGTTGATGCTCTCAGTCGTCGCATGATGACCACCACTGAGATGAGAGCTGAAGTCGTGGGTTTTGAGCAAATAAAAAAGGACTATTTGGAATGCCCCGACTTTAAGGAGACTTATTCTCTTTTGGCCACAGGCAGCACACGCCTTATGGATGATTTTCTCCTGGAGGATGGTTATCTCTTCAAAGCTAAGAAGTTTTGCATCCCTAGCACATCTCTGAGGGAATTTCTTGTTTGGGAACTCCACACTAGAGGCCTCTTCGGGCACTTTGGCTGGGATAAGACTATAGAAGCCATGGAGTATCGTTTCTGTTGGCCCAGTTTGAAGAGGGATGTTGGTAAAATGGTCAACAATTGCTACACTTGCTAGCTGGCCAAGCAATGCAAACAAAACACTGGTCTCTACATCCCTCTTTCTGTTCTCAGCTGTCCTTGGCAAGATGTTAGCATGGATTTCATCTTAGGCTTGCCCAAGACTATCTATAGGAATGACGCCATCTTTGTTGTAATTGATCGATTTTCTAAAATGACCCATTTCCTACCCTGCTCCAAGACATCCGACGCCTCCCATATTGCCAAACTTTACTTCAACGAGGTCGTCAAATTACATGGTTTACCCAAAACTATTGTATCTGACAGGGATGTCAAGTTTACCAGTTATTTTTGGAAAACCCCATGGATGAAAATGAGCACTAAAATGCAATTCTCCACAGCCTTTCATCTCAAACTAATGGTCAAACCGAGGTGGTTAATAAGAGTTTAAGCAATCTATTAAGATCCTTAGTAGGTGAGCATATTAAGGATTAGGATTCCATACTCTCCACAGCTGAGTTCGCCTATAATAATTCTGCGAACCACTGGCTTAAGTCTCGTTGAAATTGTTTATGGGTTAAAACTTAGACAGCCGCTAGATCTCATACCCGTGTTCTAGGTATGTGATTTCTGAGTTTGCATCATCATTTGCATCACATATGCATGAAATTCATAAAAAAATTGCACGCTAGATTTAAAAGAGCAATAATGATTATAAACTTTATGCTGACCTTAAATGAAAATTTAAAACTTTTGAGGTCGGTGACTCAGTAATAGTGCGGATTTGTCCGGAACGGTTCCCGCAAGGAACGATTAAGAAGTTACACGATTAAAGTTCGTGACATTCAAAATAATCAAGAAAATCAATGAAATGCTTATGTAGTGGATCTGCCTGCAGAATTCAATATCAATCCATCATTTAACATTGAAGGTCTCGATTTTAACCCACCAAATCTATTTCAAAAGCAGCCTTGTGTGACTCCTTATGAGAACCCAAACCTACCCGCACTCCAAACATTTCCAAGATATCTATGAAGGTTGACACGATTTTGAGTGATGATATTATTTTCACAAGAGAAGGTGGATGGAGGTATTTGATCAGGTGGAGAGGTAAACTTGAATCAGAGGATACGTGGTTGGATCACGAGGAGCTACAGCAGATTGAACCCGACGCATTAGAGATTTATGAGAGCACCAGGGACATTTACTCAAATTCCTGCAAATTGAGTTCTTGTGAGAGCTTGAGAGTCTTTGGAGAGAAATCTCTAGGAGAGGAAAGCGGATCTCCCACCAACCTTGGAAGAGTCTGGGTTCATGCCTATTTTCTTCCTATTTTTTCCTTCTCTTTGTCCCTCTCGTACTTTCCACCCTACGGTCCAACCGCCCCTTCCAAAATCGCTAGCCGCCCCCAAACCATCTCTCCACCGGCCGCCTCAAGCCCCTCCTCCCCATGTGGCCAAGTCCACCCCTCTTCACCCAACCGACCACATCCAGCACCACCCCAAACCAGTGGCCCATCCAACCCTAGATGCCGCCCCCTTTGAATTTCCCCCTATCAAAGCATGCAATCAAAACCCTTCCTAACTGGGTCTATATATTTTAGATAACACAATTAATTCATAATTTAAATCTATTTGAATTTAAATTTGTTTCCAAAAATACGAAGTTCTATTTTAGGAAAGTTTTCATAATCAATCATATTTGAATTTTAAATTAGATTGGAATGAGATCCATCCTTCCTAGTTTAATATTAAATATCAAGTAGGCTTGATTTCTTTCCTCAAACCCTTCTTCCCCTCTTGATGCCACCGTACCCCCCTCCTTGCCCCCACTTAAATAATTTCCTAACTTAAAGCTTCTCTTCTTGGAAAGAATTCAAGTCCTCCACCTTTCTTACCACCCCCCCCCCCCCTTCTCTCTCAAATTTCCCTTTAAATCCTTTTCAAACTTAAAGGATTAATTAGGGGAACAACTTCCTAATTCCCCTCCATCCTCCCTTCTTAAAAAATCTAAACTTTTTTTCCCCACCCTCCCCCTCTATTTAACCAGCCTTCCCCTACCCATAAAACCTTTAAAATCTGAACCAAAAGTTCCCCAAGCTCCCTACCTTGGCCGGCCACCCTTTCACCCCTTTCCCTATGTGGATTCCTTGAAAAAACTTTTCTCTAAAGGAAAATCCACAAGGACAACAAAGGATGTCTTCCACAACACTTCAGCACTTCGTAATCGATGCATGGCCGATCCTGAACTCGACTTCGGCTCGTCTATAAAGACCAAGGCTTTGTCGACATCCTCGGATCACCTTTCTTCGACGTTAATCCTGAGGTGGATAAATTGTCCAGGAATACTTGGAGCGAATTATATTGACTCTTTCGAAAGTCATTGAAGAATAGCTTTCCACCGTTTAGTGGCAAATCACAGCCACGCCAAGACAAGGGTGAATCCTTTTCCTCTCTTCAATTTCCTTCCAAATCTACATCGGTTTTAGGTGGTGAATCAAGCATAAGAAATCGTGCAAAGCTATATGCCAAAGTTTAGTAAACGTAGGAAATGAGTAATGGATTTCTATGGATCTTATCTCATTGTTAATCTAGAGATGTTATTGAAAATCTTCTATCTTTGCTTATGTTGAAGTTTCTAATTATTTTGGTGATCTTAGCTATTATTGTGTATCTTGGCCTAAACTAAGACACCCCTCTTTCGATTTCTATTTTTGTTAAGAGGCTAATATTTTAATTTTATTTCTCTTACTTGAGAGCATGTTAATTCTTTTATCAATCTTTTAAAGCATACATGGTCCTACATCACCAGCGGATTTAAATTAACATGAAAGTAGTGACGTCACAGAGAATTGGATTTCAAAGCTACCTACTTACATATATGAAGTAAGAGTAGAAAGACTTAGGTGCTTGCATCGTAGGGAAGCTTCCTTCAGATGTTGTGGGGTCTCGATTGATTGATCTTCAAAGAGTTGCTCCGTAGTGCCTTCCTTGTGTCTTGCTTCATAGTGAAGAGGAAGAGATGCTAGCCGAAATTTGGAAGGAGGCAAGCCATGGTTTTTGCTATTTCGGTGAGATTAGGAATGGTATGAAGTTAATTAAAGTGGTGGGCTTAGGGGAATGGGAGAGTGGGATTGGAAAATGAAAAATTTGTTTTGGGAAAGGGAAAAGATAAAGTTAACTTTGCAATTAATGGGGCAACTTCCCATTAATTAACTTGAATAGGTCTAAGAGTGGGCCAACCATGGGGAAATGAAAGGGGTTGTGGTTTTTCCAATTCCCAACTAGTTTTGAGAATAAAAATAAGGAGATGCAGTTAATGGGTCAACTTTCTATTAACATGAAGAGTTCCAAGAGTGGGCCAACCATGGGGAAAGGGAAGGGGTTGTGGCTTTTCCAATTCCCAACTAATTTTGAAAACAAAAATAAGGAGAGGCAAATAATGGGTCAACTTCCCATTAATTAACGTGAAGAATTCCAAGGGATAAGTGGGGTCCAATTTGAATCCCAAAGGTCAAATTTTCAGATTTGGGAAATTTTGGGTTGGGAACTTGGATGGGGAGGTGCTGGTGGCGGGCTTGTCGTGGTTGGTGGAAGGGAAAGGTGTTGACCGGTAGTTAGGGAGAAAGAAGTAGGGAAAGAGGAAGAGATACAAGTGGAAAATCAAGAGCTCACCTTAATGGGCTTTTGGGTACTTCATTCGCCTTCTCCTAAGGCATCACTACTCCACCACACTCACACTCACATAAGAAAAGAGAGCTAAAATTGGAATTCATTTAAAATAATCATCATCATCTTACAAGGGGGGAGAGAGGCCATATATATAGGTGTGAAAACCCGAAAATACCGTTTTAGATCTCGCACGCTTTTCAAAGCGCCGCGACGAGTTTTAAGTGAAAAATTCGAGGTTGTCGGATTTCGACGGGATTAATTTTATAAAATTCTAAGAAATTTGATGTATAAAACTTGTATTAAATTTTGCTTAATTTAGAAATTAAAATTAAGAGAAGTCTCATAATTCCAATAATACCCCCTAATGTTTATGCAAGCATGGATTGTTTAAGTGAGGGCATAGAGGTCTTTTGGCATCCCATTTCTCCCTAATAGGCAAACCGAGACCCCCCACTCCCCCATTCGGTCTTTTCGCCCAAACCAAGCGGAGAAAGAGGGAGAGGGCGCGGGTAGAGCGGCGACGGGAGCTTCGGGCGGCGGTTTCCGGCGACAAATCTTGGGGAAAATTGTAGGGAAGATTAAGAGAAGGCTAAGGTAAGTGTTTTGCAAGTGTTTCCCTTCCATTTTCATGAGTTTTCTCTAAAGAATGAAATTAGGGTTTTAGGGAAACTTGAGTTTTTCTTTAGGGTTCCTTTGAGAAAAGTTTATGGAAGGATAGTGTGATGTTTCTAAATCCTAATGTTGAGTATTTTTGTGAAAGTATGAATTTTGAAAATTAGGGTTTTCTCTAAAGTTGGAGATTTTGGAAAAGCCTTTGCAAAAGTTGTTCCTAAAGGTCCTAAAGGGGTTTTTAAGAAAAGAAATTGAGTTTTTTCTTACAAAATGTATTTTCCTATTTTCTAATTATTTTAATTCCGAAAATTTGTTTCCAAAAATTATTAATTTGATTTATGGGAAGTTTAGGCATGCATAAATAACAATATTAATGAAAAGATGTTTTCCAAATTTATGGTTTTAAGGTAATTCCGAAAATAGAAATTATTTAAATTAATTTAGGTTTAGGGTAGAGGGTTATTTTGGTAAAAATAAGTAATTATACGAAATAATGAATTTTTAGAATGTGGGTGTGCTTTAAGGTTTAAACGAGAGAGTGAGGGAGAGAGAGAACTTAGGGTAATTTAGAATGAGAAGGAGCATTCTATTTTGATTTATTTTGTAGATTTTAAAAATGAGAAATTGATGCTTATAGGTGATTAATCGTGGTGACATCGAAGAAAGGACTAGCAAGATAAATCAATTTCCAAACTTCTGTAAGTATGCACTGTTCTTTATTTCAGTAATATCTCTTGCTTTCTCACATGTTATATGATTTGATAGCTCCAATCTTAATTCTTTATTGTTGTCAAATGAATGATCATACAATTACATGTACATTTTATGACATTATTTTATAAGTTTATATGTTATATGAAATAAGATGAAAAGATATGATATGATATGAATGTTATTTGAATGCTTGTATGTGCATGTTGAAAGGATGGAGTTCACCCCCTTATGGTACTAGCTGGGGACGTTGTACTCGTGCACGATAAAATGGTAAAGGATATGGAAAAGGAAAATGGAAAAGGAGTACCTTTATGGTACAGACGGTGACTCCTGTGACGGTTGTATTATATACGAAAAGTGAAAGTTAAATATATTGATATGAATATGGAAAGGAAAATGAAAGATATGGTTTATGATATGATATGTTTAATGCCATGTTAGTATGAAATCATTTTATGTTATGTTCATATGAAATTGACATCCAGCATATTATACAATTGCCTTGTTTACTGTAGTTTAGAATTGTGTATTACTTACTGAGCTTTAGCTTAATGTTAGTTGTTAACATTTTCAGGTAAGCTTAAATTAATCAATGAGTAGAAGGGGCGGCGTTGTTTATCGTAGGGCAGGAGCTCCGGAAGAAAGGTAAGGACGAAGAATATGTTTGCTTATATGTTTATGTGATTTTAAATTTTATTGTTATAGTGGCTCTTTCAAAATATTTTGGAAATTTATTTAGGGAATTGATAGATTTAGGAATTAGATATTTGACCTACCGTCCGACCTCTGTTCCCGCCTCGCCTGCGCGAGCTCACCGGGCCGGGTCGTGACAATAGGCACCACCACATGACAAGGCAAAAGACACAAATGCCCTTGGGCTTACAACATAACATTAAAGAAAGTTTACAAATGCCCTTGGGAACATAAAATTAAGAAAAAGTTTACAAACTAAATTAAACCACATACAACATACATAACAACTAATAATATAACGACTCAATTGTGGCCGTCGATCTACGGCCCCTTATTTGATAAACTTTTCATGTATTGATGTCCCCATCACTAATTTAATATTATGCATATTTCAATTTTCAGCATATACGAAAAAGAGAAATATATGCATATTCTTTTTTTTTTTTTTGGATAAACTAATTTATGAAGTAATAGCTCAGCATACGATCTGTTATAGCTAGTTTTCTTGGTAAACCTAATATCAGTTATAGCTAAACCAATAAATCAAGAAGTTTATATAAGGTAAATAATTTTTTTTTTATGCTTAATTTTTTCAGCCAAAACAAAGAAAAAGGAGGGCATTCCCAGACGAGAGAACAAGTAGAAGAGAACAATAATATAAAAGATCATATGATAGTGGAATCAATCAAATAAGACAAGCATTTCAAAAATTTTGAATCAGCTTTCTATAAATAGTTGTGGATGAATCCATCAAAAGGACAGATAAGAAAAGAGTGGCTCAGATGATAGTGAAATTCATGTAATATGATTGGTGTAGCAGCTTTCTAGAAATAACTATAGATTAATCCCTAAGGTTATGGCACATGTGGTTGCCTGAGAAGCTCCAAATCATCCAAAAATGCCACATCAATTCTGTAGAAATCACATTCCACAGCAACCATATGGTACATTTTGATACATTCCTAATCATCATCATTGCCGTCACAAATTATGAAAGTCTTACTACAAAGAGGCTCATAAATTCCAAGATTTAGGTTAGATTTTTGTGAAAAAAATCCTTGAATCCTACGAGCTGAGGACAATCGGTGAATGGAGAGGGAGATGGGTGGTTGATGACCAAATGAAAGGAGAGGGATGAGTGTGGACTTTAAAAATTTAAGCTTTTGGGGCCTCAGTTTCGCCGTGTGTCGGAAAGAGTTTTAACGGATGAAATCCCCGGAGAAATTTTTAGTAGGCAGATTAGATGAGAAAATATAGTAAGTGATTTTGCTCTCTTAGTGAGGACTTTAAGGTCCGAGTTCTAGTTTCCTATGGGAGTAAGCCCTATAGTTAATTACTTATGATAACGAAGGAGTGATTTCTATTAAAGTTAGCCATTAAATAGATACTTAGTATCCAGGGCATAGTAGCAGCAAATTTAGATGTTTAAAATTTAATAGTTAAAATTAAAATTCACCAACTTGCACTTAAAGCAGATGGTGGAGTGAATGATGATAGACCTGATCAAGATCTCATAATTTCGTTGTCTTGGGTAATCATGGACCCTAATCTACTAACTCAACGGAGGTAGTCTATCAGACCTAATCTAGCAAAGAGATCCTTGTCAGCAGTCATGGGTTGTTTCATATAAGGGGACTGTAGATTTGGGTTAAGTTTTTGTCTTAATGATGATTTTAAGTCAACCTTAGCTAATAGAGTGTTTTTTGTCCTATTGATTGTACCCTATAATTCATTACTTAATGGTAACTACTCATTAGAGAACATATAGGCTTTTAGCTATGGCCGTAATATCACCATTTAGAGGACAACTACCACATCCTTATTGGCATGAAATTATTTGAGAGTGAATCTGAGTGTTATTCTCTATTGAACATTTGCTTTTTTTGAGATAGTTATTCTTGAGTTCGCTGCCTTTATTAAATTATTGCGGAAAGTAGATGAGTTTTGCTTTAAGTTATTAGACGATTAAATTTTGTTTTAAATATTAAATTTTATTAGATTAGAATTTAAAATTTTAATAGATTTAAAAAAAATTATCCCCTTCGATTGACATTTATTGTCAATACGGCCATCATCGAGGGGATGAAGATGTCGCTTAAAAATCCTTTGTATTTTATAGAAATTTGGGGTATTTAATAAGTAGAGACCTTTCCGGTTGAGATTAATTTTTAACACGGTCATCATCGTGGAGGCAAATAGCTTATATATTTATCATTTGAATTGTGTGAACTTTGTTCACCTGCCAACAGAGGATCAGTTATGATTATTGCTTTTATGAGTTATTGTACGAACGTTTAGGACCGAGAGCTTGTTATGATGAGTTTCATTTGAAGATCCTTTGAAGGCCTAATGTGAACTTTAAATTAAATATCTTGGTAGATTTATGATCATGCGTTTGTTCATTAATTCAAGTCGTATCAACTTCAGTCCTTCGAAGGTGGAGGATTGGTCTTGAAATGTAATATGCACAGCATTCTCAAACCTTAGGATTAGGAGTTATGGTCTGATCACATGCGGGTAATCTAATTTTCTTCAAATATTATACATATTTCTCGGTGCATTTTGTATAATGCATTTGTAAGATGACAAATGCATTTTGTATGACGTGCTTGATATACATTGTACTTAGATCGTCATGTTTTTATATGATTAGCGGGTCATGTTTGTATGATTGGTATGATATATTTGCAGGGTCTGCATGATGCATTCACATTATTGTCCTATTTGCAAGAGTAGCATCATGCATTTGCATAACTCTCATAATGCATTTACTAATTAGCATAATGCACTTATATGGGTGGCATGATGTATTTGCATGATTGACACAATGCACTTGCCTGATGATTAATGTTTTTGCATGATGATGTAATTCATTCATGTGATATATCCACATGCTGCTTAGCATGCGTGAATGATTCCTTTTCATATTGTATACATGTTTGCGTGATGCTTTGCATGTTGCATAGCGTACATGCATTATGCATTTGTGTTGCTTGTATATTTGCATAATGCATTTCTATAGTGACTTAATGCATTTGTGTAACGTATAATGTATTTACATATCGGTATAATGTGCTACTACGATATATAATGCATTTGCATATTAGATGATGTATGTTTGCATAATGCATTTTGCACGTCACTGAGTATATGTTTATAATTCGTTTACATGCTAGGTAGATATATTTATAATGTATCTATATGTGACTTATCGCATATTCATAATGTATTTACTTTTTTGGATAATCTAGACACATGATGCTTTTACACTGCACACTTGCACGCTTTTCAGAGCACTTACAAGGTGCATATTCATATTCTCAATGTATTCGCACATATTTTGGTACGTTTGTGCAATGTATTACACATTTTATTGCATTACATTGTATATGCTCACTCTTTCAATTTATTTGCATGCCTTCCAATGTCTTAGCATGCTTCTTGAAACATGCTTTTCGCATTGTGAGGTTTTGATCGCCTTCACTTGATCCATTTGCGAGGAGTCATTCTTTGGGTAATTTTTATGTTTTGAACGCAATGGTGAAGTCCATTTTGCAATTGGATGTTGTTTTGTATAAGTTTGTGCATCTTCACCTCAAAATTCATGTCAATTTCGCCTTTTCGTATTGTGTGGTGACTTAAGAAATATTTCAGCCAATTTTGTGTATTCTCAATGTTCCAGATGCAATGTGAAGTTTGTTTCACTAACAAACGATCTTCGGGTAATGTCACGCTACGTTCCATCTATAATTTGTCGATTTTGATTGATCTCACTCGATTTATTTACGAGAGGTCTCCAATTACATCCATGAAATCTGTTTGACGATCATATGTCATTTGTGTGGTTTTTTACAGTGTTACATTCCCCAATGGTTACTTTTTTTGCTTGATCGTGTTGATTTTCATGTGAACGACTATTCTTTGGCAAATTTGATATTTTTAATTCGTCGACGCAATGCGTTTTGTAGTAGGATGAAGTTTGAGTGATTCGACTATGGTCGAAGCACTTTGGTAATCGTTACATATGACCTGTCTGTTTGTCGCCACTTCCAGCACTTGATTGACTATAAAACATATCTATAGGTCAATTATTGACGATGCTATGTCACTATTTGCGGGCGATCAAATGAAGAGGGGAACCAACTGGTTAGCTTTAACTAGGATCGATTTGACGGTTACCTAGTCGAACCTACGTTTCATGCGGGTTCTATCTGGTTTAATGTAAAGTTGGTTATTGAGTTCACCCAAACTAGCTGCATGATCGGTTCATGATCGAATAGGCCAATCCAGCTTGCTTTTAAAACATTGGAATAAAATAAATTCTACAAGAACCCAACTAACAAGCTTATAAAGACGGCCACTGGTGAGAAACTGAGGTTTTGCAAAAATAATAAACAAAGGCTTTGCAAAGTCTCAGGTAAATTCCATTGATATTTGAGAAAAGGTAGAGAGTCAATTTAATTTCTTCATGTTCTTGTATAAAAATTTGTCATGAAATAGAAGATAATTAATTGGTTGAGCCTCTGTAATGTAGAATAAAAGCTTGGAAAAATTTTAGAAAACAATTTGGATTGAGAGCTTCAAATTATGGTTAAAATAGAGCTATATTTGAAATATGGAAAAAAATTAATATACTTTATATTTTTTATTATGCTTAAAACTCGTCTTGAAAATTATTAATATTATTATTATCTTGACATTTATTCTAAGTATTTTAACCATCGTCATAAATCACTTTAAAAACCCCATCTTCCAAACATGGGATGGCGATGGAATACAAGCAGTCATTTGAATTTTTTTTTATTTTTTTTTTATTGGAGCATCCTTAAAGATTTCATATTTTCAGAGCCTTTCAAAGTTTGCATTAGGTTGAATAACAAACTCTACTAAAATCCAAGCGGGGTGCTCGGAGAAGGTTGAAAATGGACTTTGAAACTTGCAAAAATTGATTATGAGACGACCAAGCATGTTTTCAAGCAATTTTAAAGGCAAGAAAATACATTGCTGTTTTTTTAACGTTATTTTTAATGTTGGCCAACCCCCTCTTCTTCCTTTTTCCTTTGTAATGTTATGAAGACTCCATTTACTCATTTTTAAAATGGAATGAAATGGTTTGCCTGTAAAAATAAAAGGTCAAAAAAATGACGATTCTTTCTTTGCTAGACAGACCATGCAATGCATCGGATGTGTTGAGGGATTTAGCTGGGGCTGCAGCAGCACTTGCTAGTAAGCAGCAACGCTCACTGGAACTCTGTGAACTGCCTCATTCATTGTTGGCTGCAGTTGAAGAATCTTCTTTGCGACAGGCACTCAGCAATCTTATAGAAGGTGCTCTTCTGCGCACACGTGTTGGTGGTAAAGTTGAAATATATGGACTTACAACACCAGCTGGTGGAGTTCTTATTGTGATTGATGATAATGGACCTGATATGCATTACATGGTAATTATTACTTCTTCTTTCGGCTTTCAAATATTTATCTTCTTTGGGTTTATGTTTTTAAATACTCAACTATTACGATGCAAGAGCATGTTTTCCTTGTTTGCAATTTTGCCGTGATATCATCAGACTTCAACTCGAATTTAAGGATTTTTATTTCATCTAGAATTGAGTTAAAATAAAATGATCAATTCCAAGATCTAATTTTTAAAAGGATTTTATAAATTTATATACAATTATTTTTGAGCTTGTCATCCTTGAATCATAATGAATCAATTTTGATTTTTAGTTAGACTAAAGTTCAATAGTTTTGACTTTTGAACATAATTATCCGATCCATTCGCAATGAAACAAATTTCTACAACTGTGCTTCATTTCTTATTTTTTAGTGACCGGGGGTTAGTAAGAAAGTTAAGATATGAAGAGTAAGATTTCTTTCATATGTTTAGTGCAGGTGTTTCTTTGTTATTATCACACATCAGAGATTTGCATCCTGCATTTCAATACTGTCATTGTCCTTTACAGTCTGTACATCCTGTATAAAAAAAAAACAGCTCAGTACTGCACGTAGCACTATTTTTTATTTTCTTTTTTAATTTTTTTACTGTACATAGCACTATGCTAATATACTGAAATAAAATATTCCAGTGATTGTTTTTGCTAGCAAATCTGTATGATGTCCGTATATATATATATATATATATATATATATATATATATATATATATGATGCTGCAATTTGTATACAATTGGATCAAGATTTTCTGACTCATTTTGTCTTATCATCCCAACAAAAATTGCATCAGAATACCTCGTAATCATTTTTTCCTACTAAAAAACGATACTAATCTCTTTTCTTCTCCATCCAGATTTTCTTACCACATTTTGTTGCTGTTTTTGCAGACGCAGATGCATACTCTAGCGCCATTTGGTGCTGATCTGCTTTCGAGTGGAAGGGTGGAGGACAACATGACATGGAATTTTGTTGCAGGTCTTGCTGTTGCTCGTGAAATTCTTGAGAGTTATGGCTGTGTGATACGCGTTCTAAGTCCTCGAAAGCTGGATGCCGCGCTTGGTACAGGTGGGACACGCATTGAACTGTGGTTGCCTGATATAAACTTTGTTTGAGATAATCTCCCAAAGAGGGGGAGCACATGCCAGATAACTAGTTTTATTTTCCAAGTTGTTTGACCTTCACACATGTAAATTTCACAGGTAATGTTTTTCATGGGGCAATCCATCTTATACCATCTGTATTTTGATTTACCCAGCTGTGTTGTGAATTTATTAAGCTCGTTGGATTGTCAAGAGTCTTATCTAATTAATAATAGATTTTTAGACAAAGTATATATGTCAAAGTAATTCAAAGAGATCAAAGCTGGGAATTTTTTAAAATCAGATTAGCCAATTCAGATGCTCAACAAAATCGTAACAAAATGATCATTTTTATTAGATTTCGTGCATTCGGGACAAATATGTAGACTGTTGAATCGCCTAACTCAAATGTTTGGGACCTAAAAACACTAAATCAATTGGTTTAAAGTAGATTGTCCTGGTTTTGGTTGGATCTACTTGTCCAGGTTTAGCTTCTACCTCATGTGTGAGAAGACTATATGTCGTTGCTAAAGTTGGTGGTAGCGAGGGTTTTCTAGACTAGCCTCTTCGGCACATGTTGTTTGGAGTAGCATCTCAACAACATTGGATCATGTTAATGTGTGATGTTGTCTTCAATGAACTTCAGACTAATGAGTAATATTATTTGATAATATTTAAAATCATAGAGGAGGTTATTTACCATGATCAAATGCTAATAAATGTGAAGAATATTTGACATATAGGTTGAAATACTCGTGGAGAAATCTATAACTTGCTCAAATCAATTAATTTGGAGAGGAAGTCAAGCTTTGAAGATAGCTTCGGAGAGAACTCCACGTTCGGTACCAGTGTCGTTGAACGATTACCTTCAATGAGCTTTACACTAATGATTGAGCTATACATTTATGTCATTTAATACGCTAGTCTCCATTTACTCTTTTTACCATTCCTATGTCTTTTACCATTGAGGTTGATCAAGTTGTCATTGTTACTGCATAACAGACTTGATTTCCTATTTTGGGTTACATATCCACCCCATTTTCTAAACATAATTTGCATCTTGTATGAAATAGAAAACGGACTAGGTGTCATTAAAGGTTGTCTTGATTCGAAATGTGCTATTGATATAGGACCAACCACTTGAAACTTTTTTTTTAATTAATAATTACCTATAATTACCAACCACTTGAAACTTAACTATAATACAATGATTAGCATAATTATGTCTATTTGATTGAGACAACTCTGTTATAATCAAGTTTAATCCAACGAGGCAATTAGGATACCTAAAGAACTCAATTACATATTCATAAAAACCTCCTTATTCAACTTTTTTGTGTGGAGAATATGCATATAGCATTAAAGAGAAACAAGGAAGTCCTAATAAAACCTACTAAGTGATAGGTAAACTATCACAATCCTCCTTTAACAAATAAAGAAAAGTAGGAGGAGCCCTATTACAACTTAACTCTTCCCAGAAAAAATCACCATCTAAAGCAAAGTTAGAACAAGAATTGGTTAACTTATGATAATTTCTATTAGAAAAATGAAATAAAAGATTGCCAAAATCCTTCAAGAAAGACAAATCTTCCATCCTGCCATTATACACATTTCGAAACTTTTTGCCAACCGACCTTTGCAGATACTTTATTATATTATAATTGTCTCCCTCAAAATGAAGCCTTTAGCTTCCAACATCCACTCTTGGATTATCATTTTCAACGGACGGAATGCCAATAGTTCCAAATGGCCATTGTCCTAAAGAATACATTTGAATCCAAAAGCAAGAAGGAATCTTCCTCTATGGTATCTAAACACGCCTCACACACCAGCCTCATTTGATCGCAATAAAGTAGCATCAATGTTGACTTTAATCCATTCAGGTGGAGGAGGGTGCCAAGAATGAGAAATCAACTGAGGAAGCTAGTTAACAACCCAGTGGTTCGAAAAAAGATTAAATTTTGATGAAATTGATGCAAAACTAATTGCATTTGAAGCAATGGAACCCAAGCCGAGCTCCTATTCTCCATGCTTAACTTTGTTTCTATTTTTCCAAGAGAAAAAGACCAAAGAACAGTAAATATTTACAATGAAAGGATTAGCCTTAGATAACATCTCCAATTTACTTTTGCAATCCAGAATAGAAGAGAACACAGGAACTGAAATACCCTATTTATTAACCAATGCAATAGCTTGAATGAGTTTGGAATAGGTAACTGCAACATGCTCTGAATTCTCCGCTGCATTACACCTTAACTTTGTTTCTATTTTTCCAAGAGAAAAAGACCAAAGAACGGTAAATATTTACAATGAAAGGATTAGCCTTAGATAACATCTCCAATTTACTTTTGCAATCCAGAATAGAAGAGAACACAGGAATTGAAATACCCTATTTATTAACCAATGCAATAGCTTGAATGAGTTTGGAATAGTTAACTGCAACATGCTCTGAATTCTCCGCTGCATTACACCCTCTAGGACAATAATTATAATCCAACAGTTTTCTATATATTAAGAAATCAGTAGTAGGAACTGTATTATTCAACAATCACCCCCAAAAGCAATCCACCCTAGGTGAAAGTTTCAAATTCTTCATCAACCTCTAATAATCTACCTTTGCTAAATCATCTATAGCCAAATTCGATGCCATGGCAACAACAGTTTTACCAGAAAACTTGTTGATTAGCTCTAGACGATCATTCAAAAATTCTGGAAAAATTTGGATTTGCAGTATAATATCAATCAAGGACTTCCCAAAATATTTAAGAAGCTCAGCATAGTTCCAATTACCATCAACAATGAACTTTCCAAGTGTAGGAAAATCACTATCCAACATAGCAATGACAATAGGCCATCTATCGAAGCTTTTATCTAATACCCATGTATCCTTTAAGGTATTAATAGAATAACCTGATGCAACCATCCATCTCACAACTGCCCTGAGAGCTTTTGAACCACTAAGCATGATCCTCCAGTTGATTGAGCTAATTCTTTTGAAATCAGCCTGCCAAATATCAATTCCATATCTTGCACACAAATACTTATTAAGACAAGAATCTTGTTTATTGATAAAATTTCAAGCAAATTTTGCTCTCAAAGGTCCAACTATAGAGACAACTGAATGAAGCGCCTGCCCTCCTAAACTCAACTGTTTGCAATAATCATCCCAAGCAACATAATGAAAGCCATAATTACCACCTTATTTATTCCTTAAAAAATTCCTACACATCTTATCAAATTCTTTTAAGATGCTCAAAACCAACACCAACCTTCCCGCTAATGAGATGAACCCATTGCCCCACGCATTCATTTTACTAGCAGATTTTTCCAATAAGTTGAGGAAATTAGACGAAACCAACCTCCTCAAAGCAATTTTGATACCAGAGTAATACAGCTCCTTCACCTCCTTGTATCCCAACAAGTTTGAGATAGCTCTCCTTTTATTTTGTTGTATAGATTTCCCAAATATAATGGAAGATTTTTGGATATTAACTCTTTGACCTGTCCAACTATAATAATAAGAAATTATTCTTTTAATTTTCTTCAAATACTTGACCATGGCTTCCAAAAACATAACAATATCATTAGCAAACAATAGTTGAGAAATCTTCAGAGCAGTAGAAGCAGTTTGATGCTCAAATTCCTCCCTTCATGAAGAAAAGCATTAGACAAGAGTTGAGAGCACAATATGAACAAGTATGGAGATAACATACGTCCTTGCCTAAATTCACTTTTTGCCTCAATCCACTTAGAACTCTTTCCATTAATTTGAACTAAAAATTTATGATCCACCACACATTCCATCAAAAGGTTAGAGAATTTAAGAGGAAATCCAAAATACTCCAAAACCTGCCTTAGAGTAGCCCAAGCCATATTATCATAAGCTTGCTCTCAACTTTAGTAGCCACCAATCCTTTTTTAGACTTGGAGCATCTAAATTTATAGAAGAGTTGAGCAAGAAGAATATGGTCCAATAAAGTCCTTCCTTTGACAAAGGCAACTTGAATATCAGAAATCAAACTATGAACAACCTTCAGCAATCTATTTAATAAAATCTTGGCAATAATCTTGTAAATCGACAAATAAAGTCTAGTAGGACGAAAATTAGAAGGAACTAATGGATTATTGACTTTAGGAATAAGCACAACAAGAGTCTCCTTCCATTTGGAACACTTCTTACCTGAAGAAAATAACTGAAGGATAGCATACCAAACATCATTACCAATTACATTCCAATAAGCTTTTATAAAAGAATAAGAAATACCATCAGAACCTGGAAAATATCCTTTCCAAGACTTTAACCTCATTTACCACTCTGAAACAATAGGTATTGTTGAAGTATTCTGGGATTGCAATGGTAGATTCCTCTTTGGATTTGGTAGATCTTGTGTTCATTGGGACATAGCAAAATTGGAGCTTCTAGCAATTTATTATTTGAAGGAGGTGATCAAGGATTGGATGTTCAAGTACAAAGGTATCATCATTGAAGGTGATAATTCGAATATTATTTCTTTTCTTCAAAGAATTTGGAGAAAAGGGAACTACAAAGAAGAGGATCTTGGCTTTCTTAAGGATTTTGATTTTGTCATTTTCAATTGTATAGGTAGGGAAAGCAATAACTTAGCAAATTTATGTGCTAACTATGCTATTTTTAGTAGCTTTAGTTGAGAAGAGTTTTATTTGGAAAAGGTTCCTTTATTTTTTTAACATTTTGAAGGAGGAATCCACTTTGTAGTTGTTCTTCTTTTTCCTCTTATTTTTAATATAATGCAAGCTCTCTCTTTTCTTTCAAAAAAAAAAAAATCAATTTCTTGAGTCAAGTCTTATAAAGGTGTATTCTAGCCTGATGGGCGTTGTTGTGAATATGGATTCAGGAATTATAATTTTGATGATAGCAAATATTTCTTTTTTACGACTGCCTTGCTTACTAACATTTTAGGTCCACAAAATAAAATTGCAAATCAAGTCAGCTTAAGATTGGGTAGATTAGGACTGAGTCAGTCTATAAGTGTACGTCAAGGGTCTTTTCCTTTTCTTGAGTCAAATATAATAAAGTGGATCTTGATGCTAAGTAACCTTGCACATACAGACTCAGGGGGAAAAATTCTATCCGTTTAGAGATTTCTATTTTTGATCATATCATCTAGGATGATCCCAAATCATCTTGGATGATCAGTTAAAAATAGAAACCCTAATTAGGTCATCCTGGTTAAGTCAGCTGAAGTTAAGCTAATCATCTTGAACAATATTAGCATCATCCTGGACGATAGGCTCAAATTAGAAAGAATCAGCCACTAACTATTTTAGGCAGTTTTTTTAGACATCATCCTGGATGACGCATTACAATTATGCCTAAATTAGTCAGATAATTAAGGAAAGAAATTAAGGTTTGATTGCTCAATCATATCATCTTGGACAATTGTAAGATTATCCAAGATGTTTAGTTAAATAAACCTTAGTTTCTTCTTGGACGACCAGAGCGATGTTATGGATGATACTTGATATTTTGAACTAATCGTACAAACATGTAACCAGGGAAATGTTTTGAATGATATTTGATGTTTTGAACTAATCAACCAAGACAATCGTGAAATCATCCTAGACAATCATTTATTTTTCCATCGTCCAAGATAGGTAAAGTCTGACCGAATAGAGTGATTGTCTAGACGATATTTGACTCCTTGAACTTATTGTATATGATGATATCATATCATCCTAGAATATCAGAACAAAGAAACCTTTTAATCATCCAGACTCTCCCAGATCATCCTAGCTATTTGAGCTGAATTTGTAATGATTGTACAGGATGATCCATCGATTGTCTTGGATGATATTTATCAATTTATTGCAATTTAGGGCAAATTTGAAGCCCTTCTTCATAAGACCACTTTTTTACTCAAGAGAGCATCTTTTGTTGTTATCCTTAACCTGAGAGAGCTAAGAGGAGAGGAGAGAGAGAGGATCTTGTGAGGGGGAGTTTATGAAGGTTCCATAAAGGTTGCTCCAAGCAAGGATCTGAGTCATCTTCTCCGATCGTTATCCCTGGTTTCTTGGAGGTTCGAGAGAGGTCTACTTCAGTAATTGATCAAGATTTTGTGCCTGCTTTAGGAGGAAATGAAAGGAGTTGGGTTCTCTGCCTACTTTAGAAGGAAGGAAAAGGAGTTGAGTTCTCTACCTCACCGAAGTTGGTGGAAAGGAGGTTTGTACAGGCTTATCCACCTTGCTGTGGGAGAAAAAGGATAGTCATTGAGTTTAGTGCAATATCCAAAGGAGAGGCTTCAGGGATTGGACGTAGGTAAGTTGATCGAGCCACTATAAAATTTTGTGTGTTCTTTCTTATTATTTGTCTGCATTTAATTTCCACACTTTAATTATTTTTGTGGTGAATGTTGGTTCGATTTAAGATCATGAAATTTGTTTGAGAAATTTTTTAAAATACCAATTCATTCACCTCTTGGTTAGCCTCAGGCTAGTTCATAAGGGCTTAACATTTCTAACGAACTTTCAGTTGTGTACGCACATACTTAGGAGAATGACATAGAGTGAAAAATTAGAAATTTTTTTTTGAAGTAATTGTACTAAGTGATAGGTATCGTACTGTACGATCAACTACTAAAAAAATCATTAAATTGACTAATTATGATAATTAAAGAAATTTAAAGTAATTATATTGGATGATCATAATCATACAAGATGCCCTGTTGAAATCATGATCTTAGCTATCAATTATAATTTAGGCAATATTTTGAAATACAAATTATGTACTAACCATACTGTACGATAAGTTTCACACTATATGATCTAATAAAATCTTGCCAAAATTAATCCTATAATTAGGGATCAAATTTGGATTAATTTGTCTAGTAAGATCGTACTGTACAATTTGATAAATCGTAGTGTGTGACCCAATCTTTATATGGGATGATATTTTATCACCGCTAATTGTATAGGACAATAATCAATTTTTATTGTATTAATCATACTTGATGATAATCATATCATACTAGATGATCAGTTCAATCAATTGAACATATCGTACAATTCCTTAATGCTTTTTATAGTACTAATAGGGAAATTTTGAACTAATCATATCGTATGATCTGGGATCATAATGTACGATCATAGTCACAGATTTGAGTTTTTAGAGTTTCTTAAAGCCCTCTATTTGAGCTTTCGCATAGGACTTTGTATGAGTTTTTTTGCCATTCACTTAGTTATTTCTTCTAAAGAATGCTTGACTAGAGAGCTTAAAGCTTAAGTGAGAAAGAGTGGAGTTTGTTAGAAGGGAAAAGATATTTGTGTGTTTCAAGGGATTGTGAGAGGAAGTTTCACATGTTGCTCTGATGAACTTGCACCTGAGTTCCACCATGAGCCAAGGTTTGTCTTGAGGAAAGTTTTAGGAAGAAGATCTCTTTGGTCACAGAGGACATGGCTACTACGTCGCACCAGGGAAGGTGAAAGTGATTTTAAGGTTCTTTGCCTCACCAGGAGGTGAAAAGGATTATAGGTTCTTTGCCTCACCAGGAGGGTGAAAAGGATTATAGGTTCTTTGCCTCTCTAGGAGGGTGAAAAGGAATCTAGTTTTTTTGTCGCACTAGAAGGGTGAAAATATTTCGGTCCTCTATCACACTAGGTTGGTGGAAGAGATTTTGTAAGGCTTCTTTGCTATCTATGGGGTTAAAGGAGAGAAACTATAATGATAGTGCAAAACTTGGAGTGGAGGACTCTGGGGAATGGATATAGGTCATTTTTTAATCGAACAACTATAAATCTCTGGTGTGTTTGTTCTTATTTTCTTATTTTTCATTTTATTTTTTATGTACTTTATTTTTTTATAATTACTTGGTGAAAATCAATGATTAATACTTTATTATGCATATTAGTATTTCTGTTGATTAGAGTATCATCATAATTAGTTGGATATTTCATAAATTTATTCGTTTTTTCATCTAGTAAAAATTTGTTATTTTTAATAGCTAAAAAATTCCAAAAATATCATCTTTGTTTTTTTTTGAAGTAAGTAATTTTTTATGTTCACTAATTCACCCCAATCTTGGTGTGCCTAGGTACAAGTTCACTTTTGACTAACATCCTTATCAAACTTTCACAAAAAATTTTCCATTGAAAGGTTTAGAATTGTATTCATTAATCTCCTAAATATACTAGGAGCATTAACTAAGCCAAAGGCAAGAGTAGCCATTCATAATGACCATTGAAGGGTTTGAATGATACTTTTTATTTATCTCCTTAGCTATTCCTTGTTTGATGGTATCCACATTTTGAGTAAATTTTGGATAAAGAGTTAGTAATAAGATCAATTATATCATCTAATTTAGGGATTGAAAATAAATATTTGATAATGATCTCATTAAATACTTTATTCTTTATGCAAATTTGTAAAGTATTATTTTTCTTTATGATTAGTATTGCTAAGAATGCATAAGGACTAAATCTTTTATGTAGAAAACCTTTCCTTAGTTCTTATGCTCACCTCTCAATCTAAGCATATATATTCTACAGGGTTCATTTAATAGCGGGGTAAATTTTAAAACTAAGAGCCTAAAATGAAGTTTATAGCATACTAAATACTCCTCCTTGTGGGTAGTCTATCTAGCAAGTCATGTGGATATAGATCACAAAACTTGAAAAATAGATAAGAAACCATAATCGGTATGTGGCATTCAACTAGCTTATATGTAACTCCTCTTACATTGAGTATATTCTAAAGAGAAATTTTGTTATAAAACTATCTCAACATGCATTAAATTTGACCCTTTCTAAGTTGATTTTTATTGGTACTGGCAAAGATATAGGATTTTTAACAATAAAGTTAAAAGTGCACTCTCTTATACATAGGGATGATATCACTATGAGTTCCATCTTGGCATTCTTCTTTTATTAGGTTTTACTTGGATTTTAGAGTTAAGGTTATGGGGAAGGATAAAAAACTTTTTGGTCTATTGGCTTTACTTGGAATAGCTTTATGATATTATCATGATTTGTAAATACATATGTTTCCTCTCAGCCATAATTTATTACATTTAGGTCATAGAGTCAAAGTCTACCAAGTAAGATATGTACTATGTCTATAAGAAAAACCATCACACCAAACATGATATACCTAGCTAGCTTAATATGTACTGGGCATTTGGATGTGACAATATAAAGTGGTGTGGTTTCCTAAATAACATGGAATGACATAGGATTAGGATTTGGAATTAGGTATTTTCTTAAAAGTGTGTGGGTAGATATGATATTGATAGCATTACCGGCATAATAACCAGCTTACTTCTCTTCTCTTGACACACAATATACTTGGTGAAATATTTTACTTTATGTAATGTTCAACCATAATCAATTTCACACATCTTATGACACTCATTTAGTCTTCTAAGAGACGATATATGTATTCATTACATAAAGGGGGGTCACCTAGACCACCTCAACCACTTCCTCCCTTCTTTTGTAAGTGACTAGGCATAGCCAATCAGGAGACAATGGTTACTCCTTTCTCTTCTTGAGAAGACACCCTAATTCTGTACCTATTATGATAGAGATGCCTCACCATATGCCTCTTACTAGCAAAAGAGTCTTATCCCCAAGAATCTCATGAGCTCTATCAAAACCAAGGAAAAATTTACACATAGTAGGTAGAACAACCATATGAAAACTTAATCTCTGAAATACCCTCTTAAGTGATCCCTCATAATATCTCTTCTTCCCTCCCTCATAGAACATAGTATGACTCTCCTCAAAATCTCTCTCATAACTCCTTAGTCTATCCCAAGAAAGCTTGATATGTTCTATCTCTATATTAAAAAATAACATAAAATAGGATATATATTAAGCTCCTATTCCAACCCTAAAAATATAGATATAGTTATTTTGAAGGGTAGATTGTATAATTTGATTTAAGATCATATAGTGTGATCTGACTAACTTTGATGATTTATGATTTATGTTATTTGATTAAATGAAGTTTGTCTGAACAAGCACTGTTTTTGTTTGGACTATACAATTTACATCATACAATACGATACTAGTATGGATGGTGACTTATAATATTGGATTGGTCTGGTCAACCATATTGTAGCAAGACATACTCTTTGTTTGTTCGAATAATGATATTAGGATCACACAGTAAAAACACAACTGTGATTAATACCCTTGATGATAGGAAATATTTTTATTATTAAAGAAAAGTTTATTAATCATTTAAAAAAGTTTTCCTCGACCTAAATTGGTGCTAAAAATAATAGGAGAAAATTATTTTAATTACTTAATTTATTTAATTTTTATTAATGCACATAAAATTGAACAAATTAGAAATAAGACAAAAATACTTTTCATAATAGAGACACAAGCTAATATATCTATCCAAACTTTTCTACCTTTTTTTACATCACCAAAATATGACAAAAAAATAAATAGTAAATAAATAAATGCATGTACACAAAAAAAGACATTAAAATAATAACTATTATCTAGTCCATCCCTAATTAGGGCCCTTTGGTTACATGCAAGAAATAAGTGTCATTCACACTAGTGCAAAGAAAACACATAATAACTACCACAATACAATACATGGACATGCAAACGATAATAATAATACTATTAATGATAATAAAGGAAACTAAAACACATATATGTACAATAAATTTCTTAACTCTTTTTTTTTTGATAATATTGTCAGAATAATTTAAGCACTTAAATTTATGATTCCTAATTTTTTCTAAGTGCATTGAATTTTCAAAATGTAGAGGTTTTGTAAACATGTTGATTTTCAGTGTTAATGAATTGAAAATCTACATCACCTTTTGATATATGGTGCCTAATGAAATGATATCTTATATATTTATTTTTTTTGTATGAATGTTGCATTATATTTATAGTAATACATATTGCACTTGTGTTATCACACATTATGGATATCGCATTAACCTTTAATCCAAAACCAATAAGTTGTTATTTTAGCCAAAGTAACACAACTTCTTGCTATAATATGCTCTTCTTTTGCAGTAAATAGGGCTACTGAGTTTTACTTACTTCCAGACCAAAAGATTAAGGATTGTCTTATGAACTGGTAGTTTCTTTAAATACTCTTTCTGCCTTACATCCTATAAAATTTGAATGTTAAATTGTTTTTAAGATACTGGACACCTAAATTTGGTGTGCTTATAAGATATCTTAGAATTCTCTTAATTGCATTCATATGTGATTCCTTAGGGTTAGCATGAAACCTGGCACATAGGTAAACTCTAAACATAATGTCAAGTCGCCTTGCAATAAAATATAATAATTGACCTATTATTCTTCTATACTTATTTTAATCATTTAACTTTCCATTAGATCGTTATCTACTTGGGTAGTTGGGCACAAGGGTGTGTTCATACTCTTGCCTCCATATTGAATTTCATTATGATTTAATTTATGTACTTTATTTTTCTTAGGAAGGTCCCATCTTTTCTTTGTTTGACGTTATATCCTAAAAAAATTCATCTCATCCATCATACTTATTTCAAACTCAATACTTATAGTTGATGAAAATTCTCTTCATAATTTATCATCGGTGGAACCAAAGAGAATTCCATTTATATAGATCTACATAATTAGTATATCATATCCAATTCTCTTAATAAATAGTATGTTTTGTAAAAGAAAGGTACTAAGTCTATCATATTATGCTTTAGGTGTATGTATCAATTCATATAGTAACTTTTTGAGCTTATAAACATGATTAGGAAATGATGAGCTCTCAAATCTTGGGTGATGTTAAAATAAATATATTATTTTATAATCTCATTTAAAAATACACTCTTAACATCCATCTATTATAATTTAAATATTTTAATATAAGAAATACTAGTACTCTGATATCCTCTAACTTAGCTATCATTATAATGGTTTCCTCAAAATCTATTTCCTCTATTCAATTGTAGCTTTTTGCAACTAACTTAGCCTTAGTCCTTATAATTAATATAAAGTAAGACTAGGCATCCAAGGTATAAGCTTATATTCCAGGTATAACCTCCATTCTTAAAGCTTATATTCTCTATTATAGTTATGATGTCACCCTCTTCTTCATCTTCTTTATCTTCTTCTTCTTCAACTTCTCTAGGTGTATTATCTATATAGGTATTATAAAAGACTATATAGGCTGACTCTTCTACTAGTAATATTATTTAGTTAAAGCCCTATAGGCTTTTCCTATCATTGAATATTAATGCAAGGTGTGGTTAGCTGAATGCATGCACAAAATCGAAGATGTCTTAGGTCAATTAATACTTAAGTTTTCTTTGATATAGATTACCCATTATATATGCAAGTATGCATATTGATCAAGTAATAAAAAGATTGAGAGACAGTCGATCCCATTAGGAAGTGTTCTATTAATTTGTAATTAAACTACTATTGTCTACTACATATGCAAGATTTATCCTTCTAAAAGAAAATCAATGGTTCTGGATTATGCACTTTAAAAGAAAAAAGTAAAAGGATAAATGAGGTACCAAATCTTAAAATTATTTTTGATTAATATATATAAAATAATAATGTTTTCCAAATTTTTAATATTGACTTGGATAAGAGCATATGTATTTATAGATCTCTATAAAGCATGTAGGAGTGAAAAGAAAGGTTTATAGCCTTTCCACAATTATATTATATGCATAGAACCTACAAGGTTGAACATCATAAATATAGGAATGCATTATTCCATTACAATACTTCTATTTAGTTCAATATTTATCTATTAAGGCAATATATCACTCTATATATTAACTATATATAAGACTATTGTATGCATTAAATTTAGAAAGTGAGATATTAAAAACCTATATAATTTAATTTAAGACACAAGAGTCTATATTAGTACGTTCAATGCATTCACAATATTAGCCCAAAACTCAAATATTAGCTAGACATGATAAAGGTAGAAAGCAAACACATCTTTATTTCTTATTGTTGACCTCATTTTTGGATGAGGTCAATGATTTAAATAAAAAATTAAAACTCTAGGTATTTAACCATACTTGAAACTCTAAATTAAACTATATATTATGTATTGGTATAGCATCTTGAGAATTGACACATAAAACATTAGTTGGCATTCATCGTTGACTATAATTGAGCATATACTTTAGCACCTAACAATTATTAAAAGATTATCAGTGATATGTGAAAGTTCATGAAAGATGTTAAACCTCTAAGAACTAGCTTGAGACTAACCGAGAAGGGGGGGGGGGGGGGGGGGGGTGGTGGGCTAAATTGATAATTTAAGAATTCTTTAATAAAAGAAAAAACCCTTGATGCAGAAGCAAATCATTTTCGTAGTAACAAAATCAGAGTTATCTAAACCATACAGTAAATAACAGAAAAGTGTGGAAATTAAAATGTGAAACGTGAAAAAACAAACACAAAGGATTTTATATTGGTTTAGTTAAATCTAACATATGTCCACTCCATGGAGGACTCCTATGATTATTGCATTAAAGTCTTAATATCTCTCCATTAGCCCTTATATCTAGGTGGAGAAGCCCTTATTAAAACCTCTTCCACTGACCTAGTGAGGCAGAATACCTTGAATCTTTTTCACCCTCATGGTGAAGGTAGAGAACCTAAATCTTTTTACTCCCTCCTGGAGTAGGCAAAGAACATGAATCCTTTTACTCCCTCCTGGAGTAGGCAGAGAACCTTGATCTGATGCTAAAGAATGTCTCCCTAGAGCCACCAAGGAACCAAGAAAGAGCTTGATGAAGATAGTGGAAACCTTGCTTGGAGTAATCTTTGTGAATCCCTCATAACTCCCCCTCACAAGAATCTCTCCCTTTCTTGTATCCCAAAGCTCTCTCTCTCTCTCTCTCTCTCTCTCTCTCTCTCTCTCTCTCTCTCTCTCTCTCTCCTCCTCTAATCTCTCTCTCAAGATAGGATAACATTAAAAGATCTCTAACAAGACAATATAAGAGATTAAATAGAGTGCCTCTAAAAGAAGCCCTAATTTTTAATTTTCCATCAAAGTTCATCCATTACAATTGTTAGATTATCCTACATATTTAGTACAAAACAACCCTTTTAGCTAGTATGATCAGTTCAAGTATTTGGGCGATCATCATATATGATTCTGTGATTGTACTATACGACTAGTTTAAGATACTGCATTGATAGTTTAGTATAAAAGATGATGATGGACGACAATTTAAATATCATCCCATACATTCCTCGGGTTGTCAAAGATGACATCCTTATATAATTAGAAGAAAATCATGGTTTTTTATCTGGGATGATGCAGGATGATCAAGTATCATCCCATACAACTCTTAGGTCATCCAGTATGATTTTCACCAATCGAACTATACAATCTAATCAAGAAATTCTACCATAATTAATCCCCTAATCATTGGATAAATTTAGGCAAGATTATCATAAATTGTCTTATATAATTCACATCATCCTGACGATTATAATAAAATTTAAATATTAAAATATTACCTAAGTTGTGATTGGTGGTTATTTTTCATAATCTTATCTATTCATCATTTATGATGGATCATATAGTATGATTTGCTTAATCACCTTAATTAATAGAGGTGCCTTAATTAGGATTTTCTATTTCGACTGATTGTCTAGCATGATATAAAATATACTATATAATGAGTTAAAAATCCTAAAATTTCACTAACTCCCCAACTCACTTCCTTGTGTGTGTGTGTAAGATTACGTAGCTTAGTGTCCACTAGATATATGATTTGACTCAAAAAGGAAAAAGTACTTAAAATTTAAATTACAGACTAACTCATCCCTATTCTACCAAATCTTGAGATGATTGATGTTGCTAGTAGACTTGTGGACCTAAAATGTTAGTGAGTAGGGAAACAAAACAAATTTACAAGAATAATAGTGATAAGGAAATAATGATGTTTGTTATCATCAAAATTTCAATACTTGGGCCAGATTTGCAACAATCCTCCCTTTTTGGTAATGATAAATATTATTGTTTAAAATATTGAAAGCAACAAAAAAATTTTTTCTTTATAAAATTTTTTTCTCTTTTGTTGTTTTTAAGAAATATGAGACATAACAAAAAATAGAACAAAATAAGTTTTACTAAAATATAGATTGCAAACAATACATTACTCCCACTTCTGACATCATAAAAAGGAGGTAAAAGTAAACACTAAATTAAAAAGTAAGTACATCACAAAATAATAATAAATAATAAATAAAAATTATGTTAAAAATAACTTTAAACAAGGTTCAAGTTTTTTTTGAATTAATTTGCTCCCGATAAATGATACATTTACCTCATTGTTATACTTAAAAAACATGTAAGAAATTAATTAACAATGCTGAAATTCTGAAAGGCTAGAAAATTAATCTTGTTAACCCTAACTCAAACTCCTTACAGGTCAAAATCCTTTTTAAATAAAAATATAAATTAGAAAATAAATTAGATAGGAAAAGTGATCTTTTCAAACTTTATTTTAGAAAAATATCTAATAGAATAATATTACAAAGTAATCATTCATAAATCATGATTTTCAAGTTCACGTGTAGGAGATATTAATTGGCAAGGAAGTCTTTCATGATTTTAAGGTTTTGAAAGAAAGGTAAGCTAACTCTTATTGGACTCATCTTGTGCCTCTTTATCAGCTTTTGGTGCACATTGCACATCTTTTGATTTTTTTTATTGACTTCATGCATCTTGCAATTATTTGACAGTCATTACGTATCTTTTCAGTTTATGAGCTCATTTTATGCCTCTTTTCTTTTTTGCATGCTTGCTTCATTTCTAAATTTTTTAAAAAATTCTCAATTGTGAGATTATCTTCCAAATATGAGAGTAGATAAACTCACCCTCTTATATATGGAAGAGTAAACCACAATACAAATTCTTATTCATATGATAATTGTAAATTACTTGATTAAAAAAACATAAAAGAGATTTATTAGTTTGGAAAATTATTCATAAGAGATAGATTACTATAGGAAGATAAAATGAGTCTTTAATTCAAATTATAATTTTTAATTTGAAATAGATTTTAATTCAAAAATAAAATATATCACTGAAGGAGTTAGAGGAAGAGAAATAATCATTAATGTTTCTTCGTTTAACTATATTAAAGGAGTAAATCACTACTTACATGCTTTTAAATAAAAATAAGGCAAAAATGATATTTAAAAAATAAAAAGGAAAAACGCATAAACAGAAACAAACATATAAATAAAATTAAAAAAATTAGAAATAGAAAGCATCAATTTCAAGAATGAATATCTATCACACCTAATCTAGTTCTTAAGGTACTGAAGGTTTCAAAAGCCATTAGTTTTATAAAGGTATCAACAAGTTGATATTCTGTGGCTAAATGGTGTAGCTCTATGTCTCCTTTGGTACATGATCCCTAATGAAATGGTGCCACATGTCTATGCGTTTAGTCCTGGAATATTGGATTGTATTTTTTGAAATGCATATGGCACTACTGTTAATACATAGGATTGAAATATTGCCTATAGGTAATTCTAAATCAAATATTTTTTGTATTAACTAAAAGACTCAGGCCACACAACTTCTTAAGGTTATGTATTCAGCTTCACTAGTGGACATGGCAACTGAGTTCTAATTTCTACTGGACTGGGAGGTTAAGGACTATCCTATGAATTTATATGTTCTAGAAGTGCTTTTTTTTATTAACTCTACATCCTATAAAATCTTAATTTAAATATCCTATGATTTCAAAGGAAGTGCTATGTCTAGGATACTAGATTTCTAAGTCTTGGGTTCCTAAGAGATATCTAAGGATTCTCTTGATAGAAATCAAGTGGGACTCTTTTAGATGAACTTAAAATATAGCACATAGATAAATACTAAACATAATATCAAGTCTACCATAGTCTAGTAAAGAAGTGATCAAATTATTCTTCTATATTTCTTTTAATCAATTGATTTTCCATTTGAATCCTTATCTAAGTAAACAATAGAACTCATGGGAGTGTTTATTATCTTAGCTTTATCCATTTCATATTTCCTAAAGATGTTCTTAATGTATTTTGATTTAATAAGCAAAATTCTATCATCCATTTGCCTTATACTAAATCTAAGAAAGTAAGTCTATTCTCCCATAATACTCATCTCAAACTCCTTACTCATTATTTTTAAAAATTCATCACATAAAATTTTATCAGAGATCTAAAAAAAATATCATCAACATAAATTTGGACAATGAGTAGTTCATCTCCTACCTTTATCAAAAATAAGGTGGTGTCTACATTCCAATTAATAAAGGTTCTCTATAGTAGGAATATACTTAACCTTTCATGTTATGGGTGCTTATTTTAGTCCATATAATACCTTTTTTAATTTGAATAATAATTAAGAAATTATAAATTTTAAAGTTTGGGGTTATCAAAAACATCTTCTTTTATTACCCCATTCAAAAAGGAAATTTTGATATCAATTTTATAAAATTTGAATCCCTTAAAGTAGGCAAAGGCTAGTAGCACCTTAATGGCTTCCAATCTAGCAATAGGGGCAAAGGTCTCTTTAATATCAATTACTTATATTTATTTATAACCCCTAGCCTCTAATCTTGCTTTATTTCTCACCACTATATTAGAATAATTCATTTTGTTTTTAAAAACCCATTTAGTTCCAACAACAATCTAGTCCTTAGGTCTTTCAACTAGTTCCCAAACATCATTTCTCACAAATTGATTTAACTCTTCTTATATGAATAGGATCCAGAATTCATCTGATAGGGCTTAATTTATGTTGGTGGGCTTAGTCATTGAGATGAAGACAGAGTGGTTTACTTCTTTTCTAAGTCCATGCCTAGTTCTAACACCTTCAGATGGGACTCCTAAGATTAGTTCTTTAGGATGACTTGAAAAATATATCCATGATCTATATAGTGAATTTCCAGGTTTTATCCTTTCCTCAATATTTATAGATTCTACTCCTTGAGTGATTTCTATAACTTCTTCTTCTTCTTCTAACCTAGACCCTCCAAATTATCAGATTAATCAAATATAACATATATAGTCTCCTCCACCCCCAGTGTCCTTTTATTAAAAACTCTTAAGGATTTATGAACATTTGAGTACCCTGGGAAAACTCCATCAAATTTTGGGGTCTTATTTAGCTTGGATCTAACATTAACCCTATTCAAAATGTAATAGAGATTTCTCATTATTCAGAATGAACACTTTATATTCAAAAACATGAAGGTGAGAGAGATTGGGTGTCCTACCCTTAAAGATGTTATAGGTTGGATCTAACATTAACCCTATTCAAAATGTAATAGGTTGTATTCATCGCTTCAACCTAGAAGTATTTAGGAAGTGAGTATTTAGCTAACATGGCTTTAGTGTCTTCTACCAGGGTCCTATTCTTTCTTTCACCTACCTTTTTATGCTGAGGGGTTCTAGGAGCTAAAAGGTTGTGATCTATCCCTTGCTCCGTACAATGATATTAAAAAATTTCATTTTCAAACTCTCCACCATGATTACTATAAATTATAAGAATTTCACAACTTAGCTTCCTCTGAATCAAAGTGGATAATGTCTTAAATTTCTTGAATGATTCACTTTTATGAGATAGGAATCTAACCTATGTAAACCTCAAGTTATCATTAATAATCACATACCAAAATACTTTCCCTCCTAGTCTTTCTATGCTAATTGGTCCAAAAAAATCCATGTGAAAGTCTTCTAAAAGTTTGCTAGTGTTAATATCCGCGAACGAGTGGAAGGAGGATTTAACTTATTTCCCTAATTTACAGGCATGACACGGGATGTCATTAGTGAACTATAGTTATGATATTTCTCTCCCTAAGTCTTTTTGGGTTATCTTTTTAAGGCATGCTTGCATGACACAATCTCCAGTGAAATAACCAAGATTCATCAGCAATTATTTTTAAGCAATGAGAAGCAATAGATTTAATGCTATTTAAATCAAGCATGTAAGCCTTGCTAATCTTTTTTCCCTGCAAAATAATGTTACCATTTAAGAATATAATGCAGTTAATAGATAAGAATTTGATGCTGAAGCCTTTATCATAGAGTTTGCTTATGCTGAGCAGATTATATTTTAAGCCATCTACTAGTAAAATATTTTCAATGAGGAAATATTTTTAGTTGCCAATTATTCCTGAGCCCAACACTCTCCTGATGTTTTTATCTCTAAGTTTCACCTTGCCTCCTACTATGTCCTACATAGAAAAGAATTGATATACATCTCTAGTCATGTGCCTTGAACATCCACTACCTAGGTATCACATGCTTTCACAGGGCTTTTTGTGAGGGTACCCCTACAAAATCCTCTAAGGTCAAATTTCCACCTTATGGAATATGGGATTAAATGCTTTTATGTTATGTTGTGAATTATATACTTTTGGTCTCCACATCAAATGTATTTTACGGTGGATAGTACAAGTGTGGGAGATATGTCCTAGCATGCAACAAGAAAAAATATTTAACACTAGGAAAAGGGTTTACTAATCTATGTGGGTTATGAGGCCTATTCCTAGGTTTGAATGATGTATGTTCTTGTGATGGATTATGTTACTGTGTAAATGTAGGTGATTTTTTTTTCTTTGAAAGCATTTTATTTGATTTGTAAAAATTGGTTTGCACTTTCAATAATTGAATTTTCAATTTTCAATGCATGCTCCCTATCATCTACTTCATCTAAAAATTCCTTTGATTTCTTAAAAAAATCTTCTAAATTAATATGGGATGCTTTTAAGGAATCATGATTATCAGTTAGATCAATATACTTATTGTTTAAAGTATCAAATTCATCTAATAAAGCTATGTGATTATTATCTAAAGTGGAATGATCTTTTTTGAGGCATTCATGCTCTTTTTGTAGATTTAAAAAGTTAGATTTAAGGCTTGCATGTAGTTTCTTAAGCTTCCTATATGTAGTATGAATTCTTTCAAAAATGTTAAATAATTTATCATAGGAAAGCTCACATACCTCCTCTTGATCAAAATGATTAAAATAATTATTTGCCATTAAGCATAGGTTGCTTACCTCCTCTTCTCCTTTAGTTTCTGATGAGTTTGAAGCAGAGTCTGCCCAAAAAGCCTTCCGAGTCATTTGCTTGTTGTATTTAAAATTAGATTTTTCTTCACCCTTCTCTTTGATTGGGCAATTTTCAAATTTGTGCAATAAGTCTTCATGTGCCCTGGCTTCCTGCATGTTAAATAAATGACATCAGAAGAAGTTTTGGAATTTCTATTTGCTTTACCTTTATTCCATTACTGATGATGTTTTTGCTTTTTCTTCAAAAAGCTTTTGAATTGCCTTTTCATCATTGCAATATAATTATATTCTTATCTAGAAGTATCACTATTAGATTCATTAGCATTTAGGCTACAATTTTCTACTTTCACTTTTCACCTACATCAAGCTTTCTTTCACTCCCTCCTTGCTTATAAGCAATGAGTGATCCAATTATGTTATCAATGGAGTAAATATCTAGATCTTTAGATTCAATTAGTTATAGCAAAAATTTTTTCATCATAGGAAGTAGGTAAGCAATGTAAGATCTTATTAACTTTTTCATTGTTAGTATGTTCTCTTGTTAAAGTATATAGAGAAATAACAACCCGAGTAAACCTAATATACATATCAAAAATAGATTCTCTACGTTTCATGTAAAAAAGTACATATTAATAAAGTAAAATGTTCAACCTAGATTGTATTAGTTCATTGGTTCTTTCATAAGTTATGCAGAGTTTGTCTGAAATCTCCTTACCATTAGTGCAAGTAGAAACATGCATGTAATCTTCAATTTTAAAGTATAGAAAAAATAATTCTGACATTTTACATTAAGTTAGGCTAAATCTTTATCTTTTATGCTCCATTCAAAAAAAAAAGTCAGTTTTAATGCCATTAACAAATTGTGAAGGTGTAGAATATCCTTCCTGAACTAACATCCACATGCAATAATCTATTGATTGTAAAAGGTAGGCATGAGAACTAAAAAAAGAAAAAAAATATAAAATAAAGTTAGTCGTGTGATTTAATATCCTTTCATGGTATTACAATTTCTAAATTTGGCCATTGATCTTTTTTTAGAAGTTTTCTAAAACTTAATTTATGTAGCCCTCTCTGATACCACTTGAAAGTTTATGAAATTTGTTAAACCTCTAAGAACTAGCCCTAGGCTAAGCAAGAGAGGGGAGGGTGAATTGGTAATTTAAAAATTTATTGATAAAAGGAAAAACTCTTGATGCAATTGTAGATCAAATTCAAAATAACAAAATTAGTGTTTTCTAAACCACACAGTAAATGATAGAAAAGTGCAAAAATTAAATTGCAAAAAAGTGAAAGAATGAACACGAAGGATTTTATAGTGGTTCGATCAATTATGACCTACATTAACTTCTTGGAGGCCACCTATGAGTATTACATTGAAATATTAGTGTCTCTCCTTTAGCCCTCAGAGCTAGGCGGAGAAGCCCTTATAAAAATCTCTTCCATTGACCATGTGAGACATAATACCCTGAGACTTTTTCACCCTCCTGGTGAAGGCAAAGAACCTGAATCCTATTAGTCCCTCTTGGAGTAGGCAAAGACCCTAAATCCTCTTACTCC
The DNA here is from genome assembly GCA_022539455.1 of Dendrobium nobile. Taxonomy (NCBI): domain Eukaryota; kingdom Viridiplantae; phylum Streptophyta; class Magnoliopsida; order Asparagales; family Orchidaceae; genus Dendrobium; species Dendrobium nobile. The sequence continues at coordinate 35,430,008 of CM039721.1, read as the reverse complement.
CTTATGAAGTTGGTAGAGAACCTTGATTTGATGCTGAAGAATGTCTCCCTAAGAGCCACCAAGGAACTAGGAAACCATCATAAAGAAGACAGTGAAAACTTTACTTAGAGTAACCTCCATGAATCCCTCATAACTCCCCGTCACAGGAATCTCTCCATTTCTTCACTCCCAAAGTTCTCTCTCTCTCTCTCTCTCTCTCTCTCTCTCTCTCTCTCTCTCTTCCTCCTCTATGCTCTCTTAATATAGGATAACAGCAAAAGATCTCTAATAAGATAATATAAGAGATTAAATATAGATCCTCAAAAGAAGCCCTAATTTTTAATTTTCCATAAAAAATTATCCAGTACGATTGATAGATTGTCTTGTATGATTAGAATAAAATAGTCCTTTAGGCCAATACGTTCCACATTATCATGTACGATCAGGTTAAGTATTTATGATGAATATTCGGTATGATTCTATAATTATATTGTACAACTAGTTTAAAATATTATACTAATCATCTAGTACAAAAGGCACGAATGGGCGACAATTTAAATATCATCCAATACATCCCTCGAGTTGTTTAGGATGATATCCTTATACGAATAAAAGAAAATCATGGTTTTTTGTTTGGAATGATGGGGGGCGATCAAGTATCATCCCATACATCTCTTGGGTTGTTAAGTACAATCATGACGATCATACTGTATGATCTAATCAAGCAATTCTAGCATAATTAGTCCCCTAATCATAGGATTATTGTAGGCATAATTATAATAAATCATCCAGTATGATTCATATAATCCTATTTGACAAGAACAAAATTTGAATATTAAAATATTACCTAAATTGTGATTGGCAGCTATTCTTCATAATCTTAACTGATCATCCTATTCAATATGGATGGTACAATATGATTAGTTTAATCACCTTAATTAGTAGAGGTGCCCTAATTAAGGCTTTATATTTTGACTGATCATCCAGTATGATATAAGTCATACTATATGATGAGTTCAAAATTCAAAAATTTCACTAATTTATCAACTCACTTCCTTTGATGTGTGTTTGCAAAGTTACTCAACTTAGTGTCCAGCAGATATATTATTTGACTCAAGAAACACAAAAAGTACTTGAAATTGAAATTACATACAGACACAACCCTAGTCTACCTAATCTTGAGCTGATTGACATTGCTAGTGGACTTATGGATCTGAAATGTTAGTGTGTAAGGTAACAAAATAGATATGCCAGCATAATAGTGATAAGGAACAATAATGTTTTTTATAATCAAAATTTCACTACTTGGGCCCAAATTATTAACAATATGATCATTATAAAACAAAAATATACTCAATCATTGCTCTTTATTAATCAATTGAAAACCTAAATAAAAATCAAGTTCTAAATCTATTTATTACTTATTTCGAGTAATAATTTGTTGATCTCCTATTCAACTGCAGAAGATCATCAATGATTGCCAATAATTTGGGTATTTCGAACCTTCAATATTTCCAATTCATTGTCTAAGTCAAACCTAAATCCAAGATAATGTTTAAATCCATTGTAAACTTTAAATTCAAAATTTTAGTGTTTAAAGCTAGCCCAAAATCCCTTAGTCCGCAACTTATTTTTGGAGATATTTGGTCACTTCAAAATCAATTCAAATGACCTTGGATTCCATATATGTCACTTGCATATTGATTGGCATGTTCCCAGGGTTAACCATAAAAATGTGAAGACATTCCAAGACCCCTAACCATAAAAACTAAAATTATTTCCATAGACTACAAAACCTTCATATATTTACATCCCATGCCACCAAATATATCATATTATGGAATTTGACCTTGGAACCTTCACCAAACCCATGAAAAATCACCATTAACCAAAATACTATGTATTAAGCTAGCACTAAACCTTGATTGACCATTATTGACCACAAAGCCAAAAAATCTAAGACTGGAAAACTAAATTTTTCCTAAATCTTAATATAGCTTAGTCAAACCAAGCCATACAACCTTCACCAAATATATCCATAATATGATTTGAAATCCATTGACCCAACCCCCAAGTATTTATTAAACCTAGTTAACCAAGTTAACATAGAATGATCAAATTGCCCTTTTGTCTTTTAAACTATATTATATGCATGTAGACTCCACCAAACCCTGAGACCACCTCCAACAAACTTTAAATGAATTTTAAAAAAGCATTGAACCTACTTCTAAGCCACGATCAGTTTTAATTGATCAAGTCAACCATCGTTAACCAAATAACCCCTTAAGCCATTAAAATTGCATTTTGAACCAAATGACATCACCAATGCATGAGACCACTTCCAACATGTCCAAAACACTAGTTAGAATTTATTAAACCCACCACTGACCCAATCAAACTTGGTTGACCAAGTAAACCATGATTGATGGAAAGCTAACTCATACACCTAAAATATTTCATTTTTTAAGATTTTGACCTAATCATTGATCCAAACTCATGGGGACTATTAATGAGGTCAAGTTGAGTCTCACAAAATTTTTAAGACTTATGCTAGCATGGTTTGACAAATAGGGTTAAACCAAGTGCTTAAAATGGAAATTTCTTGGTCTAAATAACCACCCTTATAGCATGTATGTATTAACCCCATGCACACACACTAATAGTTTGAAACCAAGGTTTGACCAAGATAAAAAATATGGGTTGAACCAAGCCACCCAAAAACCATTAAATGGAGCTCCAACTCAACCTAGACTAAATTGGCTTGAGCCAGCACATGCGTAGGCTTTAAAATTTTTATTGCACATACCCAAGCAAGTACATAACCAAGCCATCCCTAAGCATTTATTTGAGAGACTTTCTTGAAAATTGAAATATCGTGGAAGCTAGATAGAGAAGGTCTGAGAAAATAGATAGAATTTGTGTGGGTTTTTCAAATTTCAAATTCATTATTTTCCTATTAAGATAGATGGTGATGGAGGGTCGCCGGCCATCGATGGCCGGTGGTCCAATGGATGCTCATTGAGCTGCTGTAGGGAACTCCCATATTCTAGTTTGAGCTTTTTTTTCTCTCCTCTGATGTTTGGAGATGGATTTCCAGGTTTTGCTTAAGGGATAAAACCTAAGGTAAGATCGGGAATGCCTTTAATTATTAATGGAGGAGGATTACTATCATTAAAAGAAGATACTAAAGTCATTGGCAAGGGCAAAAGTGTGGTTATTGAAGATACTGTTTAGATACAATTTAAAGCAAGGAAAATGCCAGGGAGGATTATGGATTCAATCGCAAATATGGATGCTTCTCCATCGTTAAAGTTAATCGCTAAAAAAATTATAGATGATGGTTTGAAGGTGGAGGGAGATTCTGATATGCTAAAGTATAATGTTAAAATAAATGGATTGAACCTTAAATGTAATCAAGTAGCTGAAAGTAACTTGGTTCATTCAATAAAGGAAACTACTTTTACTGAAAAAGAATCCGAGAAAGAAAATAATTTTGATTTGGTGAGAGTTCATGAATGTAATTCAGGAGAATTTGGAAGGTGTTCAAGAGTTCTGACTGTTGTTACAACAAGGCCGGATAATTCTACTCAACGAAATGCTTGGAGCAAAAAGGAAAACATAAATGTTCTAAATATGGAGTTGGGAGATTATCTATCAGAAGATGGATAATCTGTAAAGTTGCATGTTGAGAATGAGGGAAATATGTTCCAATGGGGAAGTAGGGAGTTTGGGAGGATATGTGTTTGTATTAAATTGGATGCTTAATTGCCTCTTGGAGTATGGGTGGAAGAAAGCTCTGGAAGTTCTTTTAAAAAATAGAGTACAAAAGAATACAGTTTTGTATGTGGCAAGATTGGACACATGAAGAAAAAATGTTTAGAGAAGAGCATGGAGGAAAATACTGTAAAAAAAGAAGTGGGAAACTCATCAAGATAAATGGAGAAAGTTAGTTCAAAAGCAAAGAATATGCCTAAGCTCCAAGTGTTGCAAAAGAAGGATATGGGCCATGGATGCAAGTTAGTTATGGAAAAAGAAAACTTAATTCACAGAATGTGGAGGTAACCGTGAATAAGAATTTAGAAGTTGTGATAGAAAAACTAAAAGAAAGTGATGCTGATGTTGATAAGAACACAATGGAGGGGGCTATTTCTATTAATGTAGAAATTTTAAATTGAAAGGAGGATTCTGAGACTAGAACAATTCAGGAAGCAGTTGATAATTCAGCCTTGGGGAACATAAAAGCTGATGGTATGTTTATCAAAACACCTAATGTTGTTTATGAAAACAAATTCAATATTTTAGATGGACTGGTGGAGGAAGGAAAAATTATCTTCACAGAGGATGTTGTTGCCAATAGTTTTGAAGAATTGAACAGGTTAAATAAAGAAGTAAATGAAATTTTCATGTCTAATATGGAGGATATGAGTGCTGGAGTGGATATGAAGGAAGGTGGTTCTTCTAATGTTAAAAGAAAAGGCTCTAAACAACTATAAGGTTTGGGTCTTTTTAATTTGGTTCCTAGGAGTAGGAGAGCAGAAGGTGAAAATAAAGATAAGGTGGGGACTTTATCCCCTCATATTCAATGACTTCTTCCAAAGCTTTTGGAATTATAGAGGAGCTAGGAAAAAGAAAGCTTCTCTATACTTGAAGGAGGTAGTAATGGTGCATGGAGTTTTTTTCATTGGTTTATTGGAAACCAAAATTTCAAATATTGAAAGGTGGGATTTTGATCTGTTAATTAGTTCAGAGTGGGATTTCTTTCAAGTTTCTTTAGAAGGTTTGTTAGGAGGTATTCTTGTGGTTTGAAAATCTAGTATTGCCAACTTTCAAATTTTAGAATCCTCTTCCCAATTTATTATTAGAGATTTGGAGATACCTAATAAAGGTAAGTGGAGGATTGCTTCTATTTATGGTAACAAGGATGTTTATAAAAGAAGGAGACTTTGGGGAAGGTTGGAATTCTATCCGTCTAAGGATTTGCCAATGGTGATAGGAGGAGATTTTAATTGTATTATTTCCAGGGAAGATAAGAGGAGAGGTAAAATATTCATGTTTTCCCTAGGACTTAAGGAAATGAAGACATTTCTAGCTTGTAATGATTTTCATGAAGTTGGGTATGTGGGGCCAAGGTTCACTTGGTGTAACAACAAATCTGGTGGGGATCAAATCCTTGAAAGATTAGATAGATGCTTCTTAAACTCAGCTGCATTAAACTCTTCAGATCGTATGGTGGTGAGGCACTTGGCTTGTGTGGCTTTAGACCACTTTCTAGTCCTCCTAAACCTCCTTTTTTTGCCCTCAAGTAAGAAAGTCTTCAGGTTAGAAGATGTTTGGGCTTCCAACAAGGCATCTGTTGTGGTGGTGAGAGTGGGTTGGTTGAGGAAATGTGATGCTAGCTTCTCCTGAATCCTGAATTATAAAATGAAAAGATCCCTAAAGACATTATTTTATTGTAGCAAAGCTAAACAAAAAAAGCTTATTTATAATGAAGGATTCATTGTTGAAGTAAATTGAGGAGCTACAAATAAAAGAAGCAAACGATGGAGGACTTTCGAAGGAAGAATGTTGGTTTCAAAAAGTAAAGTTGGGTGAACTCAATTTAACACTTGCTCGGTGGGATACATGGTGGAGGCAAAGGGCTAAGGTGAAGTGGATGTTGGAGGGTGACCACAATTCAAAGTTTTTCCAAGATTTTGCTTTGGCAAGTAGGAATGCAAATTACATTGCAAAAATTAAAGGTGAAAATGGAGAAATTGTAGAGGAGCAACATCAAATATAGGATGTTATGGTACAACATTTCAAAGAAAAATGGAAAAAATAGGAAATGTATTCTAGATGAATGGCCTAGCCTGTGGAAATGTCTAGATGATGGAGATAGAGAAATGTTGAACAAAGCATTCACTAAGGAAGAGATGGAAGCAGTGATCAAGCAAAGTGGATATAACATATTCTTTCATTAAAGCCTATTGGGAGATATTTAAAGTTGATTTGTGGAATGCTATCAATTGTTTTTTTTTAGTCGATGGATATGGAATCAAATTGGAAAGAAACTATTATTGTTCTTATTCCAAATGTAAGCATCCCATTGGCTCCTTCAAATTTCATACATATAAGCTTGTGTAACACTGTTTATAAATTGGTGGCAAAAGTTAATATGAACAAGTTGTCTTTTATCATCCCTAAATTCATTTCTAAAGAACAAATGACATTTTTGAAAGGAAGATCCTTATCAGATCATGTGTTGATAGCACAAGAGATTATGCATAAATTCAGGTATTCGAAATCATCTAAAGGTTTTTTTTCTTTTAAAATTGACATGGAACATGCTTATGATTCGATGGGGTAGCCTACCTTGGAGAAAGCTTTGGATTATTTTGGATTTTCTTCCAAATTTTCTAATCCGATTTTGGAGTGTGTCCAAGCTCAAAATTATCTATTTTGATTAATGGTAACTTGTCCAATTGGATAAGTGGTAGAAGTGGCTTCTGGCAAGGATGTCCCTTGTCCCCATTTCTATTTATTCTATGCGCTCAACTGTTATCCAATACTTTTTGACAAAGAGGAGGTTCCATTGGAGTTCAGATGTATTCAAATGGACCAAGAATTTCCCACTTATTGTATGTAGATGATGTAATTATTTTCTTGGAAGCCAACTTGAAGGTAGTCAAGGAGATAAAAGCTATATTGGAAAATTTCTGTGGATGGATTGGTCAAAAGATTAATACCTACAAATCTTGTTTGATATTTGGTAAAGTAGTAAGTAGAAGAAGGAAAAAAGTTAATCTCACATATTATGGGGTTCAGAAAAGTCAAGGAGCTATCCTACCTTGGAGTAAAATTAGCCTTGAGAAGGCTAGTAGGAGAAGATTTCCAATTTACTGTTGACAAGGCATTGAGGATGAAAAATATATGGGGAGGGAAATTGTTGTCTTTAGCTGGTAAAATTTTGTTAGTAAAAACTATTTTGCTATCTTATACTATCTTTCAATGTACCAATTCTTTGGTTCCTAAAAGTGTGCTTGATGAGGTAGACAAGATTTGTAGAAGCTTAATTTGGAACAAGTTCAATAGAAGACATGGGATTCACTATTTCAATTGGAATGTTATGTGTTTTCTACTAAAATGGGGAGGCAGAGCTCTTCACTCTTGTTCGAGTAAAGTGAGTAAAGTGGGTCCGTTGAGAGCTAAGATAGCTTAAAAGTAGGTGGAAGAGAAAGAATCATTACTGCATAAAGTGTTCTTCTCAAAATATGGAGGCTTATTTGAAAATGACATAACGAGGAGGACAGGTTCTCCTGCTTGGAAGATCATTATGGATGGAGGTAAATCATTAAAGCCTTTAATTAGATGGAACATTTCCAATGTAGAGGCAATTGATGTGTTCAATGACATAAGCATATTGGATAAAAACATAAACAAATGGCCAACTTTTGTTACCTCACATGACAATAGCAGCTTCTCGGTGGCAAACTTCATTGCAAATGTTAAATGGAATGTGGAAGAAATCAGCATATATATGGGAAAAGAGCAAAAAAATTTAATATCTCAAATTAATATTTTTTCTAGAATGTAAGAAGACAATATGGAGTTGCATTTTCAAAGAGTTGGAAAATCTATTTCTTCCCTGGTGTTTGAAGTGTCTGTTATGCAAACTACTCCGAAGCAGTTCTGGACCTATTAAATAAGATAAATTCAACCAAAAGGTGGAGATACTATGGTGGAGAATTTTTAACAATGCCCTCCCTACATTTAAATTCCTTGTGTATAGAAGATTGCAAAGGGAAGGCCAATGTCCAAGGAGTTGTAATGAAATGGAAGATGAAGATCATGTTGCTGTAAGGTGTGTAAACCTGAGGGAAGTTTTAAATCATCTTGGCAATTGGGGGTTCACTATGCCAGTATTTAACTTCTTGATGGAATACTGTAATTGGATGTTTAAACAAAATTCTTTTATGGCTAACTTGTATTGTAATGTGGTGTTATTTACATGGAAATCAAGAAAAAAAGATGATTCATAGAGGGAGTGAAGATAGCTCATTGCTAATTACTTTTAATGCAGTGAGTTATACTTCTATATCAACATATGGTATTGGTACTAAAGGTCATTGAAGGGTGATTTGAATTTAAGTATTTGATGATTTAGAAGTTTTAAATTTCTTTTAAAGGGTATTTTAATTTTTATAGTTATTTAACTTAAGTTTTATAAAACATAATGCTCAATAACTACTAACTTCATAAGCAATTAATCAACAAGTCCTAGGCTCAAATTTGTAATGCTAATGTTGACCTTCTTTCACTTAAAACTTGGGTCAAAGGGATTAACTTGGTCAAATTGACCAAGCCAGGCCCCAAGGCCACCTCCCTTATACTCAGTGGGTCAAACCAGGACTGTTGAGCCCAAACCCAGGACTTTGTTGATCAGGTCAACCTAGGTTGTCCACAATTAACCCAAACCCTTTTCATTTGTTTTCAAATCAAATTCATACCATCCTTGGCTCAATTCTCTCCTCCCCTTGACTCAGTACATCTAACCCAAATCAATTTCAAATCAATCAAAATCTTCTTTGACTCAACCCCCTTACCCCTTAGGTCTATTTGACTAGGTTGACTAAATCAACCTTTGACTTGCTCAACCTAAGTCTTCCTTAGTCAAATGTGACCTAATTTTGTCAAAATCCATCTATTCAATGCATTCAATCATGGCTGAATCACCCCCAAGCTTAAATCCTATCTTAATTAATCATATTTCCCTCATAATTGGCCTTAGAGTCCATCTTATCCATTGGTTATAAATATAGGCCTATAAATATGGACTTTAAGGTTTGTGTTAAGGGCCTTTTTTTCCTTCTCTCTTTCTCGGAGTGCTCCCAAGCTAAGGTATCTTGTTTGTGAGCTCTTGCCACTTCCTTCTACTCCCCCACCCCCACCAAGTCAAATCCACCATCAAACCCTCATTGGTGGTGAGAACTCTAACGAACCGAGGCTTGAAACAGTCCAAGGAAGATTCTCATCGATCTAATGCTTTTTAGAATGTGATTTCATCTAAAAATAGAAGTGTGGATAGTTTACAAGTGCAACAAGCCCAAGATCCTCTAATCCATCATGTTGATTAGGTAAAATTGCAAACCCTAGCTTAGGATACTTAGATTTAAATAACTACTTGCACAGTGCATTTTAGAATGTGATATTTATACCCCATGAATGATCTTCATTAGAGCTACTTATGTCAAAAATTTAATTATGTTTGGTTAACTCGTTCGACAAAATGAGTTTAAAAAAATTATTTATGGTTTTTGGTTTGGTTTAGTTCAAACAATGCGGGATACTTGCCATTAATATTTTGATTAATAATGCAGATCCCATCAATCCGTGGACCATTCGCTAACGTGTTTTGCCTTTGTTGTTTAGATGCCGGTCTGACTCCATCTGGACCCTCTATCCGAAACAGTGGAGGATCCGATGGCTTGAACTACAAGCTGATATGGTTAATGAAACTACATCACGTAGTCGTCGTTGCCCCAATCATAGGCAATGGTTGGGCGACGGTGTAATCATTTCTAATGATTGGCAGCTGTCGTATGGTTTTGAACCATCCTACCAGGGCTTACCACGTATACCACTGGCACTGATTCTGTTTAACTAGTTTTAATTTCTTTTTAATTATTTCTTTAAATAAAAAAAAACTTTTAAAATTACTATAAATTAATTTTAAATCAACAAATTACTTATTTTATATCAAAATTTTTAAAAAACTCCCCTCTTTAAGTTTGAAAAAAATATGATTTAAAATATTAAGTTTATTTTGAAATTACATATATTATTAAGTATTTAATACTTTTAATTAATAAGTAACTAAATATAATAAAAATATTATATGAAAATTTAGGGTCTTATTTTAAAATAGTAATTTATAATTTGAGAAAGTTTTAAATTTTTTTACATAAAATTCTATTTAATATTATTTTATTAAAATAACTACTTTATATTATTATATATTCAGTGATACTTGTTATTAGTTAATTTTTTCGAAATAATAAGTTATAATACTAAAAATATATGTTTTATTCTATTTTATTTGAATTTAGAGAGTATTTAACATAACTTAATTTTAAAATTTGGTTTAAATTATTATTTTAAGTATTTTTTATTTATTTAAACAGTTATTTAAGTATTTCATTAATAAATAATCAAATCTAATTTTAAAATATTTCTTAAATAATTAAATGATTATTATATTGAAACTATTTTGAAATATCAAAAACTTTAATATTTATTTTAATTTGATTTGATAGTAATTCTTAAAAACCAATTATTTTAAAATAGCTTTTAATTATTTTAAACTTTGATAATTCATCTTTAATTCATTTTAAATTGGATAATTACAAATAATACCTCATTTTTTAAAAAAAATTTATATATTTTCACTTAAAACTATTTTCCGATACCAAAACCTACTTTTTCTTGATTATTATTCACTATCAAATTATTTTGACTATTTAACAATAATTTAAATAATAATATGTTAATTATTTTGAAATTAAAAAACTATTTTCAAATTAATTTGTAGCCTCGCTCGGGTGAATTGTGGATCTCTCATGAATATATAAATTAAAATATTTTTAACCATATTATTTTAAAACTTATATATTTTAACGATTTTAAAACTATATATATTATTATACCACAAATTTTTTGAGATTCACTTCATGAAAATTTAAGCATAGGTTGTGTTTGTGAATGGAATTCATGGGGGAAGGGTTAGTGGTTGATTGAGCTCTAAGTATCCACTAATCATATCATTAAGTGTGCTTAATTAATTTTTTGTCTCTCTTTTCATGTGTAGGATGCACGAGTACTTAGTTTAGGTCTTCCTCATTCTAAAGACTTGGTGTTGTATGTCTTTACTGCTTTTCTCTTTTATGCTACCCCTAGGGTTAGTCTCAAACTTGATTAAACCTACTTAACATAGCAATACCCTAAGGATAACAGTTGAGTACCCGTCTAGCGAACTTAGAAAAAATTTAGGAGCTAGATCCTCGATTGACATGAAACATAAAAAACTTAAAATTAGGGATATATTAAACCTCCAAGAAATTTCAAGAAATTTTTAGGAGTATTTAAACCCCTTAATTAACAAACCCTAATTTAACCCTTAATTAAGCTCCCATAATTCTAGAAAATTCTAATAATTTCATTTAAATAAAAAAATTACCCATATTACTTTAAACTCTTCAAAATTCAATGATTAATCATAAAAAATTAAAATCCCCTTAATTGGACTTCAATTCAAACCTTAATTTTATTTTGATTAAAAATTATATTTTTAATTAAATTAAAAAATTAAAATTATTAAAAATTCCAAATTTTTCCCAAACACTTGGGAACATCTCTTTAGGTCATTTCTGACCTATGGGGCTGATTCTAAGTAATTTAGAGCTGATTTAGATTGAAATCCCTAAAATACCCCTTTATTAAAATAACTTTAATAATTCATTAATTGCCCCAAATTTTAAAATTCATAACTAAAAGTAGAAAATAACAAATTGGGAAAACTAGAAGGAATTAAATTCTAATAAAAATCTAGTATTTATTAAAAATGTTAGGTTTCTAGAAACCAACTTAAATAAAAAAGTCAACTCTTTGGTCAACCGTAGTTCAGTAACTAGGGCCTAAATTTTCTAAAACTTATAACTTTACCTAGAAAATTCCAAGTCCATCAAACTTATAATCTAATTACTCCCCTTAAGGTCAAATATTTAACTAAAAATCTAAAACTGCTAAACTAGCCTAATTCTAATAGTGGTCTTTTGGAGCACCTTAACTTAGCGGGTAGGATGACCCTAGACCTTCTAAAATTTATTAATTAAACTTAAAATTTGAAGAACATCACCCTAAGAATTAAAATCAACCAACAAACTAAATTAACTAAAATGGATCCCAATTTAACCCAACACCTAGCAACTTTACCTAACTACTCGATATAGGGCCTATTCAAAGCCACACAAGCCTACTACACACACATAGATTTGCTAGGGCTCAAATTATATCACCAGGATTTGTGTTTGTGATTTTCCTTTTTTTTTATTTTCTGTGTTGTTGTGTTATGGTCTGTGATATGTGTGTTGGTTGACTTGATTGTTTTGATTTTATTTACTATGATAATTGTTATGATATTTATTTCATTATTGTGCTTTCTATATTTTATTTTTGATGTGATTTGTGCACTAGACTATCCATGGGTTAGTGGCACTTTTGATATTAATGATGTTTTCGACATCTGGCCATGCTCATGTAGTGTTAATTAATAGGGAAAAAATGTTAAGATTAGCTACATTAAAATCAATTTGAGCCATATTGTAATAGGTAGTAAGAGAGAAAATAGGCGTAATGCTGATGGTATTTCCAACTGTAGGAATGATAGAGTTATGAAGAATGTGCTATATAATTAGACCATCCATGATTTAAGTATTTATTTGGGCAATGTAATATCTAACATTAGATTCCCTAAGAGTGGTGTTTGTATGTGCCAAATTATAGACATGATTTGAGGACACAACAAGAATTTTCTCGCCAGTAATAGAGAGGTATAGGAGTTGATCAAAGACTTGATAGGTTATGTCTACGGGTTGCCTATTAAAATAGGATTTGAGGGCAGTACCCTCACTATTTATTCTTAGGCTGACAAAAAAAGCAATTCAAAATTAAAGGGCATGGAAGAGTGAGAATTGAGATGAAAGTGGTGTGAACAAAGATTGGAAGTACTTGGAAGTTTAGATCTTCCTATTAATATTTTTTAGGGTTGATGCCAACAATTTTGTACCTAAGATAGGCCTCTTCGTCAGCGGCCTTAGGGAATATGGGATTTATAGGGCATTGGGAGGAACAATTGACTCATGTACGAGAACACTTTCCTCTAGCTATTTCATAGATTGAGAACACAAGAGATGAGGGAAGAGGATTAAAGTGGATTGAGTGAGGAAACCATTAAAATCCTTATATTTAAATAGAAATTGGATAGATCATATAATATGTTCATGGCATCGTACTAGGTGATTGAATTCAATTGATTCGTCCAATATGATTTAGTCAAAAAAGCCAGTCTCATTATATAACATGATCAAAATTATACTAGGTAAATAGAAAGAAGGTGTTCATCCTGAGGTGTCAGTCTAGATGATTGTTAACTAATTAGATTATACAGTATGATTAGTTGTTCATATAGTATGATAAAATATTAAATATTATATCAGACAAATTTAATTTATCCAATGTCTATGGTCATTCATAGCATACAGTACAAAGTGGTTATTCAAACAATATAATTTCTAATGGTTGATCAATATTGATTATTAAATGTATTGTGATCAGAGATTTGGTGTTTTGTGAAGAACATACAATACAATATTTATCATACAGTAATATGTCAATAAAATTCATAAATGGGTATGTTATGATCAGGAAAGCTCTAGAGAAAAAATATCAAATCACAAGTTAAAAAATAAAACAATCAAGAAAAAAAGAGTAAATACACACAAAACAAAATTTTTTTGGTAATAATTGATCAATTTTAGCAAATGATAAATCTACCTTATAAAAAAACTCAGTAAAAAATGCATTGACTAAGCTAAAACCCATAAAGGTTGGAGATTCAAATTTTGTTAACTCTAGCTCAAGCTCCTTACTAGTAAAAGTCTTTTTAAACAAAAATCTAATTTAGAAAACAAATTAGAGAGTAAATTTGATCTTTTAAAAGTTGTTTTTAGAAATATATTTAAGAGAATAGCATTAAAAAGTAATGAATCATAATTTTCAAATTCACGTGTTGAAGATATCAATTAATACATGGATTCTTCTTTGATTTAAAGATTTGAAAGAAAGGGAAGCAAACTCATTGTGGGCTCATTTTGTGGCTCTTTATCAATTTTGACACACTGTGTTTCTTTTAGTTTTTGATACACTTTGTGAATCTTATAATTTTTTTTGGCGGACATTGTGAAACTTTTCATTTTGGGCTCATTTTGTGCCACTTTCATTTTTTCTAATTTGCTTCCTTTCTAAATCTTTAAAGAAAGAGTCTTCTCAGTTGTGAAATTATCTTACAAGTATAAGAGAAGAAAAACTCAATATCTTATATAAGTATTAGTAAACTAGAAAGAAAAACTCGATCGATATGATAGAGACAGATAACTAAATTAAGAAAATTTGAAGAAGATTCATTAACTTATAAAAATATTTAAATGAGATAAAGAAGTGTAAGAAGATGAAGCAATTCTCTATGTCTAGGTCCATTTATTATTATGAAATGAATTTTGATTCAAAAATAGATTATACCACTAAAGGAGTTAGAGGACTAAATCACTCTTTACATAATGTTATAAAAATAAGGTAAGATTTTCATTTAAAGAAAAATTTATCTACTAAAGTGAGTAGTGATCATATTCTTAAAACGTTTTCTTTTTAATAAACACTTATGCATAAAAGCAAAAACATAAAACACTAATAGAAATAACAAAAAACAAGAACACAACATTCAGATTTTTAATTTTCAAAGTAAGCAATTTTAGCATGAATATCTATGACTCATAATCTAGTTCTTTTGGTGCTAAAAGTTTATAAGTCTTTTTTTTTTTGTAAAGATATTTCAAGTTGATTTTTAGTGGCTACATGATTTTTTTTTTAGTGGCTACATAATGTAGCTTTAATTCTCCTTTAATGATGTGGTCCCTATTGAAATGGTGTCGTACGTTTATGTGTATGGTTTTGGAGTGTTGGATTGGATTCTTTGAAATACAGATAACACTACTATTATCACAAAAAATTAGAATGCTACCAATAGGTAGTCCTAAATCCAGTATTTATTTCCTTAACCAAAAGATTGGTTCCACACAACTTCCTAAGGCTATGTATCAACTCACAGGGATACTTTGTTCTATTTTCTATTGGATAGGGAGATTGAGGATTATCCTATAAATTGGTAGGTTCAAAAAGTTCTTTTTTAACAACCACATATACTACAAAGATTGAATTAGAATATCCTATGATTTCAAAGGAAGTGTTATGCCTAAGATACCAAATTCCCATGTTTTGGGTTCATAAGGGATATCTAAGGATTCTCTTAATAGTAGTCAAGTGAGATTCTTTTGGATTAGCCTAAAATTTGGCATATAGATAAACACAAAATATAATATCTGGTCTTCTAACAGTCAAGTAGTGTTTTAATTATTCCTCTATATTTTATTTGATTAATTGATTTTCCATTTGAGTCCTTATCTAACTAATTTATGGAGCTCATGGGAGTTTTTATTACCTTGGCCTTATCCATTTCATGTTTCTTAAGGATGTCCTTAATATATTTTGATTGACTAAAGAAAATTCCATCATCCTTCTGCCTTATACTAAATCTAATAAATTTGTTTAGCTCTCTTATCATACCCATCTAAAATTTCTTACTCATTATTTTAAAATATTTTCCACATAGGTTTTTATCATAGGATGCAAAAAAAATTATCAATATAGATTTTAACAATGAATCATTCTTGTCCAAACTTTTTGAGGAATAGGTTGGCATCTATGCTACCCTTAAAAAAGGTTCTATATTGTAAGAATGTGTATAGCCTTTCATACCTTGCTCTAGGTGCTTGTTTCAATCCATATAATGCATTTTTTTTTAATTTGAACAAATGATTGGAAATATGTGAGTTTACAATGCATAGGGATTGTTCAACATAAATATCCTCTATAATCACCTCATTTAAAATGGCATACTTAATATATATTTGGTAAAATTTAAATCCCCTAAAGTAGGTAAAAGCTCTTAGCACCCTTATGGCTTATATTTTAGTTACAAGGGAAAAGGTCTTTTCAAAGTTAGTTCCTTCCATATAGTTGTACTCTTAGACACTAGTTTTGCTTTGTTTCTTAATACTACACCACACTCATTCATTTTATTTTTGAAAATCCATTTCATTAAAATAATATTTTTGTCCTTAGGTCTTTCAACTAGCATCAAAATATCATTTCTAGCAAATTGATTCAATTCTTCTTGCATGTCTATGATCTAGAATTAATTTAAATTGTGCTTGAATTATGTTTGTAGGTTCAATCAATGAGATAAAGGCATAGTGGTTAACTTCTTTTCTAAGTACATACTCAGTTCTAACACCTTCAAAAGACTATCTTAAGATCAATTCTTTAGGATGACTCAAAGAATATCTCCATTCTCTTGGTAGTGAATTTTTAGTTTTTACCATTTTTTATATTAAATAATTCTACTTGTGTGACTTCAACCTTTTTTTCTTCTTCTACCCGAGATACTCCAAAATTTTTAGCTTCATCAAATACCATATGAGTGATCTTCTCTACCACAGGTATAATTTTAATCAAAACTCTAAAATATTTTCTAAACTTTTAAGTATCCTAGGAAAACTCTTTCACATGATTTGGGGTCAAATTTTCCAAATAATGATTTCTCATTATTAAGAATGAACACTTTATTACAACTCAGGCTCACTAAATTATGTTTTTGATGATAACAAACACTGTGGCTCACATCCTATTATATACTTGTATTTGCAATATATAATTATTTATGTGTATTAACTTTTGAGGAACACCATGCATCATTCGATGAAGAATAAAAGCTCAAGATTGGGTTCAATAGGTTATGTTGTAATAATTTTTATAATATTAATTGATTTATTTTTTATTTCTTAAGTCAAGTTCCGTAAGGATATATCCTTGCTTGGTAATCATGCACACACACACTTTGGGTGAGTGAGATTAAGTCAAAACCAGAAGTTTAATTTTTGAACTAATCATACTACATGATCAACTTTTCTAACAAATCATACTAAACGATTTAGATATTTCAAAATGATCATTATGATCATGAAAAATAATTGATAATCATAATTTAGGCAAGATTTTGAATTTTGTTTTTTGTTCTAATCATTCAAGATGATGTACATTATACTGGATGCTTTTTGATAATCATGCATAAATTGAACTTGTCATTAGAGGACTAATTATGGTTTATTTATTCAATCCAATCATTTAGGAATCAGTGAATATTATACTTGACGACCTGAGAGATACATGGGATGAATCTTGATCGTCCCAGGTGAAATACCATATTTTTCTTCTAATCATCCTGCATAATCACCAATATCATACTAAATGATCTATATAAATTTGAACTTATCATACTATACTATCAAGAAATCATCTAGGATTATCAAGTTAAATTCTACATATCTTACAAGATAATCCTATGATTGTCTAGGATAATATTTGGTCCCAAATTTGAGTTTTTAGGGTTTTCTAAAGCCATCTATTTAAGCAAATCATATTGGACAAAACTAAAATCATACTGGATGATCTTTGCTACCAGAATTAAGTTTCTAGGGTTTTTGAAGCCCTCTATTTAAGCTTTTTTAAGGCACTTGGTAAGTGTCTTTGGCAGCCATTGTGTCTTCATTCTTTTGAAGAATACTTGAAGAGAGAACTTGAAAGGGAGAGACGAAAGGGTGGTGTTTGAGAGGGAGAAGATCCTTAAAGTGATTTCTAGGGAGTGTAGAGGGGATTTCTCATGGTAGCTCAAGCAAGCTTGCACCTTTGTACCATCAGATTCCAGGTTCATCTTGAGGGAAGTTTTGGGAAAAAGAAGGTCCCTTTGGTGTCAAGGACCTTGCTACTTGTCTACATCGGGGATGGTGAAAGTGATTTTTTTAAGGGCTTCTCTGCCTAGCTATGGTAACAAAAGGAGAGACACAAAAAAGGTCTTAGAGCAATACTCAGAGGGTGCTATTAGGAAGTGGACATAAGTTAGGTTGTACTAAACCACTATAAATTTGGTGAGTTCATTCCATTATTATTTTTATATTTATTTTTCTTGCGATTAGCTATGTGGGTGAAAACAATGATTTTTCTTTTAATTATGAATTTAAAACATTTTTGCATCCACTTATAAAAAGATTTTTTCTTCATCATTAAAGTTTTTTTAATTACAAATTCAGCCCCCTCTTGGATAGCCTCAGGACTAGTTCTTTAGAGTTTAACATCCCTCATAAACTTTTACACTTTACATCCAAAAACATGAATGCTAGAGAGGTTGGGTGTCCTACCATTAAGAATTTAATAGGGTGCCTTACTTAGCTTGGATGTAACATTCACTCAATTTAGAAAGTAATATGCTGTATTTACTACTTTTGCCCAAAAATATTTAAGAAGTGAGAATTCAGCAAACATGGCTCTAGCATCTTTTACAAAGTTTTTATTCTTTCTTTTAAAAACCCTATTCTACAAGGGGGTTTTAGGAGCTGAAAAGTTATGATCTATCCCATGCTCCATGTAGTAAGATTCTAATTTTTTATTCTCAAATTCTTCACCATGATCACTATGAATAGTTAGAATTTCAAAACCTAACTTTCTCTAAATCCAAGTTGAAATTGCCTTAAACTACTTGAATGATTCACTTTTGCAAGATAAGAATCTAAACCAAGTAAACCTCCATTAATCATTAATAATGACATATCTAAAGACTTTCCCTCCTTGGCTTGTAGTGCTAATAAGTCCAAAGAGATCCATTTAAAATACATTTAAAGGTTTGTTAGTGTTGATGTCCTCGATTGAGTGGAAGGAGAATTTGACATATTTTCTAAATTGACAGGAATCACACAGGTGGACCTTAGTTAAATCTTGTTAGGTATGCCTCTTACTAAGTAGTTTTGGGTGATCTTTCTAAGATTTTTCATACTTGCATGACACAATCTCCTATGCCATAACTAGGATTCAATAGCAATAGTTTTTAGGCAAAGAGACGTAGCAAATTTAGTACAATTCAGATCAATCATGTAAACATTATTAATTCTTTTTTCTTGCAGAACAACATTTTCATTTAAGATAATAATGTAGCTGGTAGATAAAATTTTTTTTGAAGCCTTTATCACAAAGTTTCTAATTCTAAGCAAATTATGTTTTAAGCCATATACCAGTAAGACATTTTTAATGGTGAAATTTTTTGAGTTGCCAATTATACTTGATCCAAAAACTTTCCTAGTGAAGTTATTTTAAAGTGTTACCTTGTCTCCTTCCCTAGCCTCTAGCATAATGAATTATTTTACATCTCTAGTCATATGTCGTGAACATCCATTTTCTAGGGTTTGCCATCTTTTTTGTTTCGATTTGAAGAGAACCTTTATATAATAGAGTTTGATTCCTGATGCAAGATTTGTTGATACTATGTATATAATTCCTTAATTTGGTTTGAAAAAGGTTTTGAGATAGTGTTTGTTAAGAACTTTCTATTCATTTTTCTTGAGAAAAAGTGTGATTTACATACGGCCTTGCTTTCTAATTATACTAAAGTTGTTCCCTTTGAATCTTCTTTGTAAGATCTAAATGAAATTTTTGTTCATGTTTTCTATTATGGATGGAATATAAGTGATGAATGTTGAAGTTTCCTTTATTATTTTTCTTTATAAATTGAAATAATGAAGGAAATTTTTCATTTTCTGCATTGAGTAATGAAGGATTTCTATTCATGCGTGAAATTCATTAGAAAATTATGCATATGCTTCATGATTAAATTTTAAGAATTTGTGTTTCAAAAGTAAGTTTGTAGGCTTTATGTTGGGAAGTTTTATGTGTTTTTTGAGAAAATGAAGTTTTCCAACTTCTCTTTCTTTTAATGGAAGTTAGCACAATTATTGAGGTGAAAGGGATAAAGGAAATGGTGTGTCGGTGGTTGTAAGAATTTTTTTCTTTTTCATATGATTGCATCATGCATTATCAAGATTCCTTGTGTTCATTACAATAGCTTAAAAGAGAAGGTTTGATGATCACATTCGTAATACCCTTGGAGTTCTGAAATGAAGTTTGTTGCAATTGTTTTCTTTCATTGAATCTTATATAGGTATTCATGCTGAGACAAGATTTAAGAAATTTTCATATTCTCATATTATGGTATGAAATTCTTCTTTCATTAGATACAATTCTACAAGCAATTATTGGTTCAAAGAAACTTGGGTTGTAGTTGACTTGTCTTACTTTCGCTTAAGAATTATTTTTGTTATCCAAATCAAATAAGAAACATAACATCTTTTCTTTCTTCTCTTTTGGAGAAGCTCTCTTATTGATATTATTCATGTGAAAGAATTGGAGAATCTTTGGTTGAAAAACATGTATGTTTCAACTTGGTGTGGCTATTCTCCTTCTTTTTTAGAATATGTTGTTAGTTATGAATTCTTTGCAAACGTCATAAGTGTATGTATAATATTGAAGGAAATTTGTGAGTTAAATTGAAAAAAATCTTATCATATATGTGATAGCATATAATGGGAAGGATGGAGTTTATTGTAGGATGAGGTGAGATTATTGAAACATGTTGGTATTGAAAAGGTGAAAATATGTACTTTAGAAAAAAAAGAGTATGTGTCGTTGGAAAAGAGACATGTATTTGTTTTGAAAAGTGACATGTGTAAGTGTTAGAAATGTAAAGTGTGTGTGTGTGTGTGTGTCATTGAAAAGTGTTCTTTGTTTGCCAAACAAGAAGTGACGTGTGTGAGCTTGAAGAGGTGATTGTGAGATTTGGAAAGGTGAAAGGTGTATTTTTGGAAGGATGATTGGTTAATGTGAGCGCTAAGGGTGAAGTGTGTGATCTTTGAGTGATGAAGAGTGTTAGTTGAATAGTGGAATGTATGAATTCTGAATAATGAAAGTTTGACTTTGGAAAAATAGGGTGTGTGTTATTTTGAAATGCAAAATGTATATGTGCATTAGAAAGTGCATCAAGCATATTCTAGAAAACAAAAGTAAAGATGAAAGGTGACTTGTGTATGTTTGGAAAAGGGAAATTGTGAAGTTTGTAAATATTTTGAGAGTTGAGAAATGCAAGTGTAGGAAAGCAAGGTGTGTTTTAGAAAAGGGAGAAGTGTATGTTTGAAAGTTGAAGATGTATGGTTTTGAGAAGTGAAAGTGTTTATGTTAGAGAATGGTTGGTTTGGGTGACTGTTGAAAAGCAATGCCCCTCTTTCTCTCTTTACACCACTTTAACTTCCCTTTTACTTCCCCTTTCTTATGCCTTGGGGTAATATTCGGAAAAATACCAAGTATGTTTCCAAAAAAAATGAAAAGTTCAACAGGCAATAAATGAATTGGTGTTCAATCCCAAAAATGTTACTTTTGGATTTAAACAAAAATTTCCAATAATTTCATTTTTAATTATTAAATTTTCTTCTAATACCTATTTTATTTATTTTATTTGCATGAAATGCGAGGAATGGTACCAATCACGTGAGCAAAAGGGAAAAGGGATAAACGTGCCAGTTGTCTCTATACAATCAGGAAGAGGTGCTATGGGAAAAAATACCAAACATTTGCTCTGATACACAATAAGTATTCTAGAATTTTTATAAATGTTAAAGCCCAAAATCCATGATATGATTTTGCAAATTTCCAGCAAAAAGGCTCTGTAGAAACGATAGTTTTTTTTATTATACATTTTAAATTAAAACTTTCTTACAAGTTATTGTTGTTCTGTTATTTAGATTTTATTTTGTTATTTAGAACAAAAAACCAATTTACAGTCATGTGTATGTCCAAAGGGTTAGTAACAATACTTTTTATCCAATTTAACATACATGACACATAAGGACAAAAAATAAGGACGGGTCTTAGAGAACATAGATTTAGGATGCATACACGCTTTATGAAAGAAAACACAAAACATAGAAAACTTTCTAACACCTCATTTTAGGATTAGAGAATATCTTTAACTTAGATGTAGGCAATTCTAAATAATAATCAAATAACCATTAAAATTCTCTTTAAAATTAGAAATTGTAGCTATAAACAATAATTCAAACCAACTATAAAATAAATGTAAGAAAAAAAATTATGAAAATAGTAGGGTTAAACTAATTGTAAAATTAAAATAAAAAATCATTAGAAACATAAAAATCATAAACTTATAATTAAAATATTTCTAAATAAAACTTAAAAAGGGGCTAAAAATAAATTAAAATAAATTAAATAATAATAACAATAATGATAAATCTAAAAATCTAATAAACTATTAAGAATTAAATAAAATCTTTTAAAATTCAATAAAACATTTACAATTTAATAAATCAATTAAAAATTTAAAATCAACAAATCAATTAAAATTTAATAAGTCATTAAATTAAATAATCTTAAAACTAGAAAAGTTATTAATTAAGACACCCTAAAAAACTAATCTTACTAATCAATCTAAAGAGTTAAAAATTAAACATAAAATAAATTTTAAAATGCTAAAGACACTAAGATTTAAACTTGAATATATAATTTATTGTCCTTTCAATATACTAAATATTATCAATTAGAAAGCTTCATCTAATAATTAACCTAGGATATACGAAAACTACATACCCTCCTACACACACTTATATTTATTTGCTAGGACAACCGACTTTATCTTTAGGTTTGGCCGGTGTTTACTTTCTTGCTGTGTGTGATGGGCTTTCTCATGGTTTTTACTGCATGCTGGTAGTAACTGTTAAAGTGTTTTTTTATTTACTCACTCCTATAATATGAGAATTATTGTGATAGACGACAGATTAATTTTAGCTAGGAATGACCTGGATGCTCTCAGAATTTTTTGCAGGTAGCCATGCTCATGCTGAGCTAAATCAAAGGGGGAAAATTAAAGATTTAATTGACGTAAATTTCCTTTAGGTGCTTAATTTTAAACTCCTGTTAAAATTAAAGAGCATGGCCAAGTATGGTTGGTGAATTTAATTTAAATGCAAATATATAACAAATTGGGATGATTTTATTATAACTATTTAGGATAACCTTACAGGAAGTCTATATATATATATATATATTTTTATCTAAGATGTATTGTAAATGTATATGAAAAAGTGTAAAAGTGGGATATCACATCCAACTTGGAGTCCAAAGATAAGAGAATATCCTGTAGGTTTTCAAATTATATAATGAGGTTTATAGAACCCCTGTTAATTATTGAAGGGATGATTCCTTTATGCATCTTACCTCTTTGCCTAGTTTTTAATAGTATGTATAGTTACTTCTTTTAGTAGCTCAACGTATTATTAGGATTGGGTCCAAAATTTTTTTATATCTTTAAAATCTTAAGCTTTTTTGTGTCTTAATGAACATGTTCTAGTTATATATTTTTACAACTAGATATGTTAGAGGACAAATATTAAGAAAATTTTTGCTTTTAAATAAAAGTTTTCTCCATATTTAAATGAACAATATGCAGTTATTTATTTTTATAGGTTAATATGTGTGGTAGGACAGAGTCTAAAACCTAAAACCTTCAAATAAAAAATTTCTTCTTATACTAACAACATATTATAGTTACATCTCCTTTGTAACTTGATATGTTTGCTAGGACAGGTCCATAATCTAATCGATGCAAGATTTTGAAAATTATAGTCAAGTTAATTTGAGAAAAGTTTTGCTTTTAATGATTTTTATAATAGATTAGATATTAAGGATGGAGAAAGATATATGTATAAGTTAGCCATACAAAGAGATAGGAGTAGTAAGGATTTATTTCAAGTGAAGTGTATCAAGGATGAAGATAAAAAAACTTCTTAGATGATGATATTCAACAAAGGTGGATGAGGTATTTTGCAAAACTTTTTAATGAAGAATGTGAAAATATGATTGAATTTAGTGACTTTATCACCCTAAATGAAAATAAATATTTTTGTTTTTATCAGGGTATAAGTAAAATCAAAGTAAGAGAGGCTTTAAGGAAAATGAAGTGTGGAATAGTTGTTGGACCTGATAATATTCCAATAGAGATGTGGAAATGCTTAGGAGATGAAGGAATTTCTTGGCTTACTAAACTTTTTAATACTATTTTGAAGACTAAAAAGATGTCAGATCAGTGGAGAATGAGTCTATTAATTCCTATTTTTAAGAATAAAGGTGATGCACATGAGTGTGCAAATTATAGAGGAATTAAGTTAATATGTCATACTTTAAAACTATGGGAGCGAGTTATGGAGCATAGGTTGAGGTGTGATACTAATGTTTCTCAAAATCAATTTGGATTCATGCCGGGTAGGTCTACTATAGAAGCCATACATTTATTGAGAGGTTTGATGGAGAAATATAGAAGGAATAAGGAGGATCTACATATGATATTTATTGATTTAGAGAAAGCATATGATAAAGTTCAAAGAGAAGTGCTATGGAGAGTTCTTGAAAAGAAAGGAGTAAATAATGCTTATATTCAAATCTTTAAAGATATGTATGTAGGAGCTATTACTTGTGTTCAAACACAAGGTGGTTTGACCAAGTATTTTCCTATTTCGGTTGGATTACATCAAGGATCAGCCTTAAGTCCATATCTTTTTACTTTTGTCATGGAT
The DNA here is from genome assembly GCA_022539455.1 of Dendrobium nobile. NCBI lineage: Eukaryota > Viridiplantae > Streptophyta > Magnoliopsida > Asparagales > Orchidaceae > Dendrobium > Dendrobium nobile. Next base: position 35,405,640 of record CM039721.1, on the reverse strand, counting down.
GTTCTAACTAGACATTTGCAACAGGATGTGCCTTAGTGCATGCTTTTTACTGATGATACTCTTCTTGTTGATAAGACTAGAGAGGGACTTGAAGGTAAACTTGAATTATGGAGGTCAACTTTAGAGTCTAAAGGTTTTCACTTGAGTAGATCTAAAACTGAATATATGGAGTGTAATTTTAGTGGAAATTGACCTAGTGAGGGGATTGTGACTTTGGGTGATAAAACCATTAATAATAGTACATGTTTTAGATATCTTGGATCTACTGTTCAGAGTGATGGTGAAATTGATGGGGATATTATCAGCATAATTCTAGTTGGATGGTTGAAGTGGAGGAATGCATCGGGCTTATTATGCGATAGAAAAGTCCCTCTCAAACTTAAGGGAAAATTCTATAAGATGGTGGTGAGACCTGCAATGCTTTATGGTGCCAAATGTTGGCCTTCAAAAGAGAAGCATAATACTAAGTTAAGTGTTGCAGAGATGAGGATGCTTAGGTGGATGAGTGGCTTGACCCTTAGAGATAGGATTCGAATTGAACATATACGTGAAAAGGTTGGAGTAGCTCCAGTGGAAGATAAGATTAGAGAGAGTTGCCTTAGATGGTTTGGTCACATTAAACGGAGGCCTTCTGATGACCCAGTTAGGAAAGTTGAGGTTTTAGATTTGGCTTATGTTAAGAAAGGTAGAGGTAGACCTAAAAAGACCTTATTAGAAAATATTAGAAATGATCTTTCTTTAATAGATTTAGATGAGAATTTGACTTTTAATCAGACACAATGGCAAAAAATGATTGATGTAGCCGACCCCACGTAGTGGGACAAAGGCTTGATGTTGTTATTATTATTGTTGTTGTTTAATTTGAGAAAAGTTTGAAGGTTCAAATACAAGTCAGGCTTATAAAAATAAATTTGTTTGAGAAAATAATAGGTTGATTTATCTTAAAAAAATTTAATTCTATTTTTTATAAATTGTAATTAAAAGTTAATTATTGTTAACTCCTTTAAATATTTAAGGAATAAGGCCTATTGTTATCAATTCTTAAAAGAAAATCCTAATCCCTCCCTCCCACTACTTAGGTGGATTGATGGCTTTGATATAGATATATTTAATCTCATTTCCTTTTGAAACCTCAAAGCACAAAAGTTCAGTTTATATTTTTTGGTTTCTAGTAATCTTTTGAATTAAATTCAAATGTATTTTCAAATTTTCTATTCAACCATGTTATGATTTTCTTATTATTAGAAATGTATAATTAATGGTTGATGTATTGAAGTTTAAAAACCATTCTTAATTTCCTCATCTTTAACCTTCTTGTAGGTCAGAGTTTGTCTTGCCTTTAATTCATATTTCATAAGGGTACTACATGGATATGATAATTTTTCCATTTCCATGTGGTTTAACTCTGAAAGAAAATGGATCTTCACACATGTGATAAAGATAAATGACCTAGTTAATTATATAAAAACCTTTGTTCACTATCTGAAGTTTTCTCTTATGGTGATTTTTGTAAATTAAATTCTAGCTAAGATTATTCTTGGCTTTATCACTCCATTTGAGAAAACACATGAGCAATTCTTGTTAAGATTGATCATCTTAAATTTTCATTTAAGTTAATGACTTAGGGCAATTCAAGGTTCTTTATTATAGTTAACATATGATATGGTTAGCATTCCATATGACATGTGGTTTTCCCTCAAAATTAAATGATACTTCTTGAATTGATACTAAGTTAGTCAAATTCAAAATATCTCTAATAGTTCCTTCTTTTGTAGTGAAAAAAATGATTATCATATTTGGGTTCACCCATTATGATATCCATATGTATTTTCTTTTGAATTAAGATATGTCAAATTGAAATTGGAGAAAGTGAAAATCTTGTTCATTTTCTTGATATTGTACATCACATAGGCATCTTGGAAGTTGATGAACCTATTTCATAATAAGTTAAGTTGTTTATCTCTACTATAGAACTAGGTCTGATTCATAGATAGATCAACCTTACATAAGAGGGTTTATTTACCACTTTAATGCTTGAAGATGATTTTACAACTAAAATAATCATTTCAAGATTTATGTAAAGGAAGCCTAAAAAAAAGAGAAGATGAAATATAAAAAAAAATAAAAATAAAAAAGAGACGTATTCATTAAATGTGTAGCAAAAAAAAAGATGACTTCATTTTCTAAATCTTGAATATCAAAGGACCCATTCATCCTTTAGTTTTTTTAACACATGAATTTAAGAATTCAAAATTTTGGTTCATCATCAACCATTGATGTTCTATTATATGTAAAATATATATCATGTAAAAAATTTGTAAAGATTAGATTTCTACCTCTAATTTAATTCTCTTTGGATTGATCCTTAATTCAAAAAGAAGAAAAAATATGAAGTAGGAAACCCAATTTTGTTTATAGTGAAACTTTGATCTGGGTTAACAAAATCAAAATCCCAAGACCTCTGTAGTTAGCAACTTGAGCAGATCAATTCATAGCTTTAAATTTATAAAAGAAATCACTTAGATGATCTGTCTAACTGTAATTATAATGGTGTTGGTTGTGCATTATTGGGTTTCACAAAACTACCTAATTGAGAAGCATAAACAAATCACTACCTAAATATCTTCAACTCTCTTTTCAACATCTTCCAAATTGAATGAAATTCTTAAAAGGGTCCAGATGCTGGATGACCAATAGTGATATTTATGAATTTTGAAGTCACTTTCTTTAGATACAAAATTTTGAAACTGAATTAAGTGACTTCCCTCTATTGGTTTTGAGATGATTTTCTAATGTTCTCATTCATCATGAGAAGATATCACATCCAAAAAAAATCAATGATTGACTAAACTAGGATGTTAGAACATGAGGACTTCTATTATAAGTTTGAATCTTTGTCAAACATCAAACAAAATTAATCTACAATTTGAAGTTGTCCATGATTGACTAAAACATTGACGTTAGAATTCGAAGGACTCTATTGTCGATAAAGTTCATGATGGCTTCATCAGAAAGATATAAAATTCAATTCAAGGTATATCTTTACATTATTATTAACTAAAATCGGTTGTTAGAGTCTAAACAACCCTATTGTGGTTAAAGAATCTTTCCATAGCATTGAAATTCAAAATATTTGAAACTACAATTTTCCTTAAAGTATGTTGTTACATTTTGACTATTTCATTAAAACTCAATTTGGTCATATTCAAAATATTTAATTTAGATGGAGTCAACCAATCCTTTATTATGTTTTTTAATCTTTTTCCATGTCATTTTCATTTGGTTAAGATGATTAAAACTTAGGTGATAACTTTCAAATATTATAAGAAAACTTTCAAATGAAAAACTAACCTTTCACTTTTGATGAAAATCAAACTTTTCTCAATCATTGTGAGTATTTGAAACTCCTTGGTACTTTCATTTTGAAGGATGCTCAAATATTCTCCTTATTCTTTGACAACTCATGCAAAAGTTAAAGTTTCTAATGAAATTTTATCATGTTGCATTTAGTTCTCTTAGATCATGCAAATGAGAACTCTAAAAAAAAATTAGATTGTTTAGTTTGAGTTACTCAAGACAAAATCATGTATAGAATGAATCTTTAATCAAGATATTGTATTCCTCCTCCAGTGGTTGAGACGCTCGGATAAACTACTACCTTTCAAAGATGAACAAACTACTACCCACTTTCTCCTTTTATTTTCTTCACATATAATGATCTAATATAAGAATATAATCCCCAGTTGAATATTTGTAAGTTATAAATACAATTTATAACAGAGGAGAAAATAAATTATCAATCGAAAGAATTTTGAAGACTATCAATCTTCCAAATTTAGGTCTCTATCTGAAATCAAAATTTCAATCAATCTCAAACCTAAATAAACTCAATCAAAATTCAAAATTTAAATCCACTTGAAACCAAAATAAAAATTCTCTAGTCTTTTATCGATAGGTGTGATTCCCAATATTTCTTTTCTTAGGATTATAATTAAATTAGGATAGATAGGTTTTTCCAAAATCCTTAGAGGTTTAGGTAGACTATCTCCATGGCTAGTTCCCCTAGTTAGTTTTGAGTCCTCATAATTTTTGTCTAGGTTATTAATTGAAAACCAAAATTAAATTTAATCTCTTAAGAGCAGGTGTGAGTCCCTACGCTTCCTACCTCCTAGGATCTTAACTGACTTGTCAAGGATTTAAGCTTATTGGGCCTCATACTAATTAGTTACTCTCTAGTCTTCTGAGGATAGGTGTGAGTCCCTATACTTCCCTTCCTTAGGATTACAATTAAATCAAGTTTGATAATTTTTGCAAATATCCTTAGAGGTTTAGATAGCCTATATCCTTATCTAGTTTCCTTGGTTAGATATGAGTCCCCTTGATTTATAGCTAGGTTAGTAATTAAAAACCTAAATTTATCTTTTAGGAGTAGGTGTGAGTCCCTACGCTTCCTACCTCCTAGAATTTTTACTAACTAGTGCTGGTTTTAAGCCTGCTTAGCCCCATCCTAGTTAGTCACCCTTTAGTCATTTAAAGATAAGTGTGAGTCCCTATGGTTCCTTTCATTAAGATTAGAATTAAATCAGGTTTGATAATTTTTTCAAAAATCCTTAGAGGTTTAGGTAGACTATCTCCTTGGCTAATTCCCCTTGTTAGATGTGAGTCCTTTTGCTTTTTAGCTAGTTAGTCATTAAAAATCAAAAATAAATTTGATCTTTTAGGAGCAAGTATTAGTCTTTGTGCTTCCTAACTTCTTGGATCTTGATTGGCTAGTGGTGGATTTAAGCCTGTTGAGCCCCATCCTAGTTAGTTACCCTCTAGTCTTTTAATCATAGGTGTGAGTCCCTTAACTTCCTTTCCTTAGAATTAGAATTAAGTTTGGTTATATAGTTCTTGCCAAAATCCTTAGAGTTTTAGGTAGACTATCTTCTGGGCTAGATCCTTTGGTTAGATATGTGTCCCCGTTCTTTCTAGCTAGGTTTGTCAATGAAAACCAAAAAGAATGTGATCTTTTATATGTAGGGGTGAGTCCCTATGCTTCCTACCTCCTAAAATCTTGACTGACTATTGGTGGATTTAAGCCTATTAGGCCCCATCCTAGTTAGTCACCCTCTAGTCTTTTAATGATAGGTAAGAGTCTTTGTGCTTCATTTCCTTGGGATTAGAATTAAATATGGTTAGATAGTTTTTTCCAAAATCCTTAGAGGTTTATGTAGGCTATCTCCTTGGCTAGTCCCCCTGGTTAGATGGGAGTCATCGTACTTTCTAGCTAGGTTAGTCATTGAAAATCCAAAAGAATTTTGAACTTTTAGGAGTAAGTGTGAGTCCCCAAGCATCCTAACTCCAAGGATCTTGACTAACTAGTGGTGGATTTAATCTTATTAGGCACCGTCCTTGTTAGTCACCCTCTAAACTTCTAAGGATAATGTGAGTCAATGTGCTTCGTTTGCTTAGGATTAGAATTAAATTGGGTTAGATAATATTTACCAAAGTCCTTAGAAGTTTAGGTAGACTATCTCATTGGCTAGTTCCTCTAGTTAAATAGGATTCCCTGTGCTTTTTAGGTATGCTAGTCATTTAAAACCCAAAAGTTAGAGAATGCCCCTCATTGCACCATCCTAGTATAAATCTTAAATCATAAATTTGATCCTCTATGGTTAGGTGCGAGTGCCCACACTTAGGCTTCATTTTTATATGATTATCTGATCCTCTGAGGTTAGGTGTAAGTCCCTACACTTAAGAATCCTTTCCTCACAATCTCCTGCTAGTGGTAGAGAATGCCTCTCATGGAACCATCCTAGTAAAACTTAAAGTTTAAACCTTCCAAGTTTATAAATAATTTATTCCATATGTTGCCCTATTTTCTTAAAAGACGCCCTCTAGTTTGTTGAGATAGGTATAACTACCCAATTAGTGGCATCCTTCCTCTTGAAGTAGAAAGAAGACTTTGGTCATATCAAAATCACATTCAAGCATTAATATTCATGTGAAGCCACATTAAAATTAATGTACACAATTATTTCATAGCTTCACTTTACTAAATGATAACAATCTCATTAGTAATCATTTTACTAAAGCCATCAGTGCCGACATAAACTTTAAAATCAATTATTTAACTCAACTCCTTATAAAATTTTCTTTGTCATTATCTATCAAATCTCAATATTCTTTCAAAACAAATGTTAAAATCTTCAACTTCAATATTGTATCTAGTTAATCGTTTCAATCAACACCAATACGCTTGATAAGCTTTGGCAAGTTTATCATGCATATTGGGGGTCCATATTTTGATCTCATTACTTGAGGTTAATCTCTCTAAAACTCACGATAAACCTGAATTTTTAGGGTTTCTTTAAACCTGATACTTAAGCAATGTTTTATTATCTCTTAAAACAAAAAAGAGGATTATGTGACTATTGATGGAACTCTAAGAAAGAAGCTTTTGAGGGAGATCTAGTGTTTCAGAGGAAGGAGAATGTGAGGCTGAGTATGAGGGAGGAGTGTGAGGGGATCGCATAATTGATCGTAGCTAGCTATATTGTTGCTCTTCATTGGCCTTGGTGAGTTCTTAAAGGCTCTTATTGAGGTACTCAACCTTCCACAAGAGGGAGAAAAAGGATTCAAGGTTCTTTTCATATGCATGGATTCCAATTCTCTCCCATCACTAGGAGGAATAATAAGGATATGGGGTTATCTGTCTTCTCCTTGAGGAAGAAAAATGATTCAAGGTCAGTGTTGCAGATCTATGGCATATGATTTTGATGATAGCAAATAATCTTTTTCTCTATGACTGCCTTATCTACTAACATTTTTGGTTCACACGATCGGACTGCAATTTGGAACTAGCTCAAGATTTGGTAGACTAGGTCTGAGTCAGTTTGTATCCTTTTTCCTTTCTTGAGTCTATTGTATTTGGTGTGGCTCCTGATGCTTTGTAACTTGGAAGATTTCTGGCTTTTCCCTAGAGTTTATTATTTTTGGTAACATCGTCCGGGATAATTTTACATCGTCCTAGATGATCTGTTCAAAAGCAAAAACCCTAATTAGGGCATCCTCATTAAAACAGCCGTCATTATGCAAAACACATCGTCCTGGATGATTTTCGATCAGCCAGGACGGTAGGCTCAATTCAGAAAGAATCTGCCGCCAGATCTATTTAGAAATAACCTATTTTTGGACATCGTCTAGGTGGATCATACAGGACGATAAAATATCATCCAGGATGATCCAGGTCAATTTTTCTAAAATTTTTCTGAAATTTAAGGAAAGCAATTATGACTTGATTTCACGAGCAATTATGACTAGGCTTAAATTATACTGATCGTACATGATGATATCCATATCATCCTAGATGATAATGTCGATAATTTGTATTAATGAGCTTGTTTTGAGATTTTCTATTTAAGCTATGACATGACACTTTGTAAGTGTCTTTGGCAGCCATTGTAGCTTCGTTCTTTTGGGCGAAACTTGAAGAGAGAGCTTGAAAGGGAGTAAGGAAAGGATGGAGTTTGAGAGAGGGAGAAGATCCTGTGAGGGAGGACTCAAGGGAGTGTGGAGGGGGTTCCACACGGTTGCTCCGGCAAGCTCGCACCTGAATACCACCAGATTCAAGGCTTGTCTAGAGGGAAGTTCACCAAAGAATAAGATCTCTTTAGTGTCAAAGGACTCGGCGACTCCGCCGCACCAGGGAAGGTGGAAGTGATTTTATCAGGGCTTCTCCACCTAGCTGTGGGGGTTAAAGGAGAGACACTTAGTTTAGTGCAATACTTGGAGGGTACCTCCAAGGAGTGGACGTAGGTCAAGGTTTGACCGAACCACTATAAATCTGGTGTGTTCTTTCTTTATTACTTTCATATTTAATTTCCGCACTTTGGATTTTATTGTGGTGATATTAGTTTTGGTTTGAGTTTTATCTTTGGTTTTAAAGTTATCCAATTCACTTCTCTATTTATTAGCTTTGAGCTAGTTCATAGGGCCTAACATCTCTAATGAACTTTCAAGTGGTATTAGAGCACCTTCTAGTGCTATCAGAGCACTTTCAAGTGGTATCAGAGCCGTTTTCAAAAAATAGGTTTTTAAAAGCTTTTGAATTTTGATCCATGGCTAACTTTGGGAATCATAATATTGCGGAAGGATATTCAATCACCATACCTCTTTTATTTGAAAATATATCATTTGATTTTTAGAAAACTCGCTTGTCTATTTTCTTGCAATCGATTGATTTTCGCATGTGGCATATGATTTTAACTGGTTATTCATCACCGTCACGTATCATAGATGGAGTTAAAATTGATATCCCTTTTAACAAATGGAATAGGGAAGAACAAATCAATGCTCAATTGAATGCAAAATATTTAAATTGCTTTTTTGTGCTTTAAATTCTGATGATTTTATGTTAGTATCCTCGTGTACTACTGGTAAGAAAATTTGGGATTAACTACATATCATATACGAACGCACTAGCGAAATCAAGCAATTTAAGTTGAATATGTTAATGCATGATTTTGAATTGTTTTCCATGAAACCTTATAAGACGATCTTAGACATGTATACCAGGTTCATTTAAATTGTAACATCATTGCATGCCTTAGGAAAAGAATTTTCAAATTTTGAAAAAGTTAACAAAATTCTTTGTTGTCTACTGGATAAGTTCAATGCTAAAGTAGTTGCTATTTGTGAATCAAAAGATTTGAATGAATATTCTATTGATAATTTGATTGGCTCACTTATTTCCTACGAGCAAGGTTTGGGTCAAACACTTTTGGATGCAGGTGAAATGATTGTTCTAAAAGCTGAAGATATGGAAAAAGATAGCTTAGTTGGTGACGAAAGCAATGACTTGATAGGAAATTAAAAAACTCACCAAAGCATAAGCATCAACAAAAATGGAAGAAAGGTAAAAATGGTAAGGATGTTAATATTTCTTTTTACGTTATTGCTTTCGATATAGGAAGCCTAGACATATGAAAAATCAGTGCTCTAATTTAAAAATTCTTCCTACGGAAGAAAAGGGCAAGGCGGAGCAAAATTTAAACTGGGGAAATAATGAAAGACAAAAAATCTCATGGGCAGATCTGGTTTCTGAAGCATCGGACCTGGAGAGAGATAAAGGTTAAAAGCCTTTCATGTTTTTGTGTTGAGTTTTTATTTTTATGTTTTTCATTTTTTTTTATTCTTTGAATTTTTTATTTTCGTGAAAGTTTTTCTCTGATCAACACACACATTCACTTTTTTAAAAATGAAAAATCTACTTCCTGATTTTTTTGAAATCTTTGGTAAGTTGTGTTTGACTTCTCTAAAATAGTCAAAGGAAGGAAACTCATGTTTTTGACTCTCAATCTCCATTTCTTTAAAAAGATTATTCTACTTTTGATTTAAAATCTTCATCATATTTTAAATTAGATTTTTGAAACTGATTTTTTTCATCTCCCTATATTTTTTCTATCGCAGAGGAATCATTTGCAAAATTGTTGAATCCACCTTAAAATTTTCTTAATCAAGTTGTTCGTGTTGTCAATAATTTTGGTTTACTTTAGTTTTGAAAATATAAGAAAGAAAGCATATTTTTTGAGAAAAAAAAAGTGGCCAATGAAACCAAACCAAAAGATGTGCAATGACGCCAAATTGAAAAAAAAAAAAAATACACAAAGTGTATTAAAAATCAAAACATGCTCAAAGAGCCATTCAAGTGAAAAAGGGCATAAAATGAGCCTATAAAAAATATGCTTATTTTTTCTTGTACTACTAAAAGAATAAGAAAATCCTTGATATGTTTGAAACTTGTGCTTGAAAATCTTGGTTCCTGATTCAATAATTCGTGCATTGATCTTCTATTAGATATGTTTTATGAAAGGAGTTTTGAAAAATTAATGTATCTTTTTCTCATTTATTCCTTGATTTGCATATTGGATTAAAAAGTTTTTGAGCCTTTAAAAGAACTTGAGTTGGGATTATCAAACTCTGAATTTCTAATCTTTTCTGGGCTATGCGTTGTCAATACAATTCAACTAAGTTTTTTATTAAAATCAAGAGATAAATTTTTCATTTTAAGAATTTTTATTTTTTCACTAGATTAGGGAACGTTTTTGTCTTTTCTTTATTGTTTTTTATTTGTGCCTTCTCTCTTTTTGATAATGTCAAAAGGGGAAAACGTACTGTTGAATTTGTATCCTTTTTTTTTCTTTTCAAAAATTTAAAACAACAAAAATATTTTTATCTCCTCTATTTTTTAAAGAGTTATTCTAGTAAGGGGGAGATTAGAAGAAAATGTTCTTTTTTGCAAATTCAAATTGAAATGTTTGCCCTCATCAAAAAGGGGGAGATTATTGCAGATCTATGGCTTATGATTTTGATGATAGCAAACATTCTTTTTCTCTACGACTATCTTATCTACTGATATTTCAGGTTCACACGATCGGACTGCAATTTGGAACCAGCTCAAGATTGGGTAAACTAGGTCTGAGTCAGTTTATATCCTTTTTCCCTTCTTGAGTCTATTGTATTTGGGGTGCTTCTAATGCTTTATAACTTGGAAGATTTCTGACTGTTCCCTAGAGTTTACTATTTTTGGTAACATCATCCAGGATGATTTTATATCATCATGGATGATCTATTCAAAAGAAGAAACCCTAATTAGGGCATCCTCATTAAAGTAGCCATTATTATACAAAACATATCATCCTAGACGATTTTGTATCGGCCAAGACGATAAGCTCAATTCAGAAATAATCTGCCACCAGATCTATTTAGAAATAACCTATTTTTGGACATCGTCCAGGTGGATCGTCCAGAACTATAAAATATCATCCAGGAAGATCCAGGTTAATTTTTCCAAAATTTCTCTGAAATTTAAGGAAAGCAATTATGACTTAATTTCACGATCAAATCAGCCTGGACGATCGCCAGATCGTCCTGGCCGATATGCTGGATGATTGGTCATCGGATAGCTGTTTTTCAAGGCGATGTCGAGGATGATATTCCACAATTTGTACTGATCATCCTGGATGATATATTATCGTCCTGGACGATATGAATAAATTTCTTATGATATTCTCAAATCGACCCGACTGATTGGGCTTAAATTGTACTGATCGTAGACTATATGCCTATAGTCCTGGATGATAATGTCGGCAACTTGCATTAATGAGCTTGTTTTGAGATCATCTGTTTAAGCTATGACATGACACTTTGTAAGTGTCTTTGGCAGCCATTGTAGCTTCGTTCTTTTGGGGGAAACGTGAAGAGAGAGCTTGAAATGGAGTGAGCAAAGGGTGGAGTTTGAGAGAGGGAGAAGATCCTGTGAGGGGGGACTCAAGGGAGTGTGGAGGGGGTTCCACACGGTTGCTCTGGCAAGCTCGCACCTGAATACTGTCAGATTCAAGACTTGTCTCGAGGGAAGTTCACTAAAGAAGAAGATCTCTTTAATGTAAAAGGACCCGGCAACTCCGCCGCACCGGGGAAGGTGGAAGTGATTTTATAAGTGCTTCTCCGCCTAGCTGTGGGGGCTAAATGGGAGACACTTAGTTTAGTGCAATACTTGGAGGGTGCCTCCAAGGAGTGGATGTAGGTCAAGGTTTAACCGAACCACTATAAATCCAGTGTGTTCTTTCTTTATTACTTCTACATTTAATTTCCGCTCTTTGGTTTTTATTGTGGTGATATTGGTTTTGGTTTGAGTTTTATCTTTGGTTTTAAAGTTATCCAATTCACCTCTCTCTTTGTTAGCTTTGGGGAAGTTCATAGGGCCTAACATCCCTAACGAACTTTCAAGTGATATCAGAGCACCTTCTAGTGCTATCAGAGCACTTTCAAGTGGTATCAGAGTTGTTTTCAAAAAATAAGTTTTTAAAAGCTTTTGAATTTTGATCCATGGCTAACTTTCAGAATCGTAATATTATGGAAGGATATTCAATCACTAGATCTCCTTTATTTGAAAATATATCATTTGATTTTTAAAAAACTCGCATGTCTATTTTCTTGCAATCGATTAATTTTTGCATGTGGCATATGATTTTAACTAGTTATTCACCACCGTCACGTATCATGGATGGAGTTAAAATTGATATCCCTTTTAACCAATAGAATAGAGAAGAACAAATCAATGCTCAATTGAATGCAAAATCTTTAAATTTCTTTTTCTGTGCTTTAAATTCTGATGATTTTATGTTAGTATCCTCGTGAACTACTGGTAAGAAAATTTGGGATAAACTACACACTATATACGAAGGCACTAGTGAAATCAAGTAATTTAAGTTGAATATGTTAATACATGATTTTGAACTGTTTTCCATGAAACCTTATGAGATGATCTTAGATATGTATGCCAGGTTCATTCAAATTGCAACATCATTGCATGACTTAGGAAAAGAATTTTTAAATTTTGAAAAAGTTAACAAAATTCTTTGTTGTCTACTGGATAAGTTAAATGCTAAAATAGTTGCTATTTGTGAATCAAAAGATTTGAATGAATATTCTATTGATAATTGTATTAGCTCACTCATTGCCTATGAGCAAGGTTTGGGTCAAAGACTTTTGGATGCAGGTGAAACGATTGTTCTAAAAGTTGAAGATATGAAAAAAGATAGCTTAGTTGGTGACGAAAGCAATGACTTGACAAAGAAATTAAAAAACTCACCAAAGGATAATCATCAACAAAAATGGAAGAAAGGTAAAAATGGTAAGGATGTTAATATTTCTTTTGACGTTATTTTCTTTCGATGTAGGAAGCCTGGACATATTAAAAATTAGTGCCCTAATTTAAAAATTCTTCCTATGAAAGAAAAGGGAAAGGTGAAGCAAAATTTAAACTGGGGAAATAATGAAAGGCAAAAAATCTCATGGGCAGATCTGGTTTCTTAAGCATCAGACCAGGAGAGAGATAACGGTTAAAAGCTGTGTTTCCATTGCCCAACTTTCGTGTTTTTGTGTTGTGTTTTTGTTTTTATATTTTTTATTTTTATTTTGTGTTTTTGTTTGGTTTATTCTTTGAAATTTTTATTTTCGAGAAAGTTTTTCTCTGATCAACACACACATTCACTTTTCTAAAAATGAAAAATCTATTTCCTAATTTTTTTTAAATCTTTGGTAAGTTGTGTTTGACTTCTCTAAAACAGTCCAAGGAAGGAAACTCATGTTTTTTACTCTCAATCTCTATTTTCTAAAAGAGGTTATTCTACTTTTGATTTAAAATCTTCATCATATTTTAAATTGGATTTTGAAACTGATTTTTTTCATCTCCTTACATTTTTTCTATCGCAGAGGAATCTTTTGCAAGATTGTTGAATCCACCTTAAAATTTTCTTAATCAAGTTGTTCGTGTTGTCAATAATTTTTGTTTACTTTAGTTTTGAAAATATAAGAAAGAAAGCATATTTTTTTTAAAAAAAAGTGGCCAATGATGCCAAACCAAAAGATGTGCAATGACGCCAAATTGAAAAACAATAATACACAAAGTGTATTAAAAATCAAAAGATACTCAAAGAGCCATTCAAGTGATAAAGGGCATAAAATGAGCCGACAAAAAAATATGCTTATTTTTTCTTATACTACTAAAAGCCTAAGAAAATTCTTGATATGTTCGAAACTGGTGCTTGAAAATCTTGGTTCCTGATTCAGCAATTTGTGCATTGATCTTCTATTAGATATGTTTTATGAAAGGAGTTTTGAAAAATTAATGTTTCATTTTCCCATTTATTCCTTGATTTGGATATTGGATTAAAAAGTTTTTTAGCATTTAAAAGAACTTGAGTTGAGATTATCAAACTCTGAATTTTTAACCTTTTCTGGGCTATGCGTTGTCAATACAATTCTACTAAGTTTTTGATTAAAATGTAGAGGTAACTTTCTCATTTTAAGAATATTTGTTTTTTAACTAGATCAGGAAACGTTTTTGTCTTTTATTTGTTTTATTTTTTGTTTGTGCCTTCTCTCTTTTGATAATGTCAAAGAGGGAGAATGTACTATTGAATTTGTATCCTTTTTTTTTCTTTTCAAAACTTTAAAACAACAAAAATATTTTTTCTCCCCTATTTTTTAAAGTGTGATTTTAGTAAGGGGGAGATTAGGAGAAAATGTTCCTTTTTGCAAATTCAAATTGAAATGTTTGTAATCACGAAAAAGGGGGAGATTGTTGCAGATATATGGCTTATGATTTTGATGATAGCAAACATTCTTTTTCTCTACGACTGCCTTATCTACTAACATTTCAGGTTCACACGATCGGACTGCAATTTGGAACCAGCTCAAGATTGGGTAGACTAGGTCTGAGTCAGTTTGTAACCTTTTTCCTTTCTTGAGTCAATTGCATTTGGTGTGGCTCCTGATGCTTTGTAACTTGGAAGATTTCTAACTGTTCCCTAGAGTTTACTATTTTTGGTAACATCATCGGGGACGATTTTATATCGTCCTAGACACTCTGTTCAAAAGCAGAAACCCTAATTAGGGCATCCTCATTAAAGCAGCCATCATTATGCAAAACACATCGTCCTGGATGATTTTGATTCGGCCAGAACGATAGGCTCAATTCAGAAAGAATCTGCCGCTAGATCTATTTAGAAATAACTTATTTTTAGACATCGTCCAGGTGGATCGTCCGGGACTATAAAATATCATCTTCAATTTTTCCAAAATTTCTCTGAAATTTAAGGAAAGTAATTATGATTTGATTTCACGATTTAATAGGCCTGGATGATCGCCAGATCGTCCTGGCCGATATGCTGGACGATTGGTCATCGGATAGCTATTTTTCAGGGCGATGTCGAGGTTGATATTCCACAATTTGTACTGATCGTCCAGGATGATATATTATTGCCCTGGACGATATGAAAAAATTTCTTATGATCAACTCAAATCATCCCAGCTGATTGAGCTTAAATTGTACTGATCGTACAGGACGATATGCCTATCATCCTGGACGATAATGTCGGCAACTTGTATTAATGAGCTTGTTTTGAGATCTTCTATTTAAGCTATGACATGACACTTTATAAGTGTCTTTGGCAGCCATTGTAGCTTCGTTCTTTTGGGGGAAACTTGAAGAGGGAGCTTGGAAGGGAGTGAGGAAAGGGTGGAGTTTGAGAGAGGGAGAAGATTCTGTGAGGGGGGACTCAAGGGAGCGTGGAGGGGGTTCCACACGGTTGCTCCGGCAAGCTCGCACCTGAATACCATAAGATTCAAGGCTTGTATCGAGAGAATTCACCAAAGAAGAAGATCTCTTTGGTCTCAAAGGACCCGGCGACTCCGCCGCACTGGGGAAGGTGGAAGTGATTTTGTAAGGGCTTCTCCGCCTAGCTGTGGGGGCTAAAGGAGAGACTCTTAGTTTAGTGCAATACTTGGAGGGTGCCTCCAAGGAGTGGACGTAGGTCAAGGTTTGACTGAACCACTATAAATCCGGTGTGTTCTTTCTTTTTTACTTCCACATTTAATTTTCGCACTTTGGTTCTTATTGTGGTGATATTGCTTTTGGTTTGAGTTTTATCTTTGGTTTTAAAGTTATCCAATTCACCTCTCTCTTTGTTAGCTTTGGGCTAGTTCATAGGGCCTAACATCCCTAACGAACTTTCAAGTGGTATTAGGGCATCTTCTAGTGCTATCAGAGCATTTTCAATCAGTTGTCATCACTGGGGGAGGTACTATAGCTTCCGGCACTCTAGCACATCAAGTTTGGTTAAAGTGAGTATGTAAAAGCTTCTTTGCCTTGTTGTGGGAGCAAAAGAGAGTAACTTTTTGCTAGTGCAATTCTCGGAGCAAAGGACTAAGGTGATTGAATGTAGGCCAATGTTGATCAAACCACTATAAAATTTTTTATGTGCTTTTTTATTTTTCACATTTAATTTTTCACACCTAATTTCTATAATAATTATTTGGTGAAAAATTGAAATTAATGTTCTTTTGTGTTAAATAGAATTTCATCATCATTATTGAAATTGCTGTTAAATTATTAGCTTCTCATCGGGTGACAAAATTATTTAATTCAATGTTTGGAAAAATTACAAAAAATATTAGTAATCCTACTTAGGAATTTTTTAATTTATTAATCCCCCCCCCTTCTCTTGTTGCTCCTCAGGCTAGTTCAGTGTGGTTAACGTTTGCTAACTTCTTTCACATTCTAGGATTATCATTTGCTAATTTCACAACTTTGGTGCGCCTCGAGCTAGTTACTAGGATTATCATTTGTTAATTTAACAACATTCTTAAACTTTCACATTTTAGGGTGGCCAGGAGCCATCACCAAAAAAATTAGGAAGAGCAAATGATAATCCTTTAGCACACTCTCCTTGCAAAAAAAAAAAAAAATTGTGAACCAAAAATCCTGCACCCAAAATAAACTGCAAAACAAATTGATAACCCATAGAAGAGTAAACATGAATATCATAAACATTAATAACAGGATAGTGCTATTTGGTAGTTAAGAAGTAAATGCAGAAATTAAAAACAAAACTTAAGATCAAATGAAGCCAATAGTTATCAAAACCATATGCATTTGAACTAGAATGAGACTCCCGATACTATAGAAGAAAAATCAAAGTGGGTTCTTTTCCCATATATGCAGAGAGAAAAACTAAAAGAAATACATGATTTCTACTCACATGCAACCAATCAAATTTACCATTTTTCATATAGACACATAGGCTCACTAAAATATTCCAAGCCATCAAATAATCACAACTCACACTGCATTCCCTAACCAATAACTTAAGATGGAACCTATAAACTTGCCTTAAATAAAGATGAGGTCCACAAGCCTAAAATAAAGAAAATAGAAAAAGAAAAGTAACTACCAAAACATGATAGGAAGCAACCCCAAAGAGCCCCCCGAACTGGACAATAGTTGGTAAAAATAAACTAGTATCCTAAGACACCAATAAGTGATACAAATCATAAGAATCCAAGTGAATTGGCCCCAATGGTGTAAGCTACACTTGTAATATAGCAAGATCACCAACCCATAAAATTCTAAAAGAAAAGAACCAATAAGAGCAAAAATTTGTGAGAAAAATACCCAAAATCCACCGATATGGCCCACCAGATGACAACCCAGTAAGGGAAGAGAAGGAGAAATCATCAATATCATAATTAGACTCATTAATAGATAAAACGTCTTGAAAGAAAAAAAGAACAACACACATAAGGACTAAAGCATCACAAGCAATCCCTATAATCTAAAAATTGAAGCTTAAATTAGCATAGAAATCGTAGCTCCAACTCCTAATACTAACTTAAAACCAAACAAGAGAACCTGAATATAAGCAAAACATAACAAGAATTCCTCTCCCACCACCCTAGGGGTATAGAAAATAATAATTAAATACCATACACTCTTCATCCAATAAGATACTAAAATTAATTTCCATGGAAAAAGAGCAAGGGTACTAAGAAATACTCTCAGTAAAACCACCAAACTGAAAGCTCCACCCAAGAAAGTAGTCCGTCAATAGCATAATCCACATAAAACCATCATAGAACAATCCAAAAAGTTCCAGGCTTAGAATAGATGAGCAACTTATAAGAATAAAATAAAAAATTTATAAATTACAATCATTGCTTAAATCATCCCAAACACCACAACTAAAGATGATGAATAGATAGTAAAAATGCAAGATAGGAACCATTAAGGCAAACAAGATTGGGGATAAGAAAACCAACCCAAAACTATACCACACCTAATAGGCAAATGCAACCCCCATCAGTATAGTTATTATGAAATCCACCTTTCCCCCTCTTATTCAGAGATAGAAAGAAAGACCAGCAAATGTACTTAAAAGCATAATCATAGGGATTACTATCTCTGCAGATAGTAGACTACAAAAACCAACACAAAGAAATAAAGCAAATTAGAAATTATTATCAATTAACCAAAAATTTTGAATAGAGCTAAAAAAGCATGAAGGCCAAACCTAGAATCCATCAACGAGCCAACATTAAAAGATCCCATAAGGAACAAAGCATCTGCCCCATGCAAGAAGGAAGCTTAAATTCTGACATAGGTTAAACCAATTTATTCCAATCTAATTAGGCTTTCCAAGGTGTTAGGAAACTTAAAACAAGTGAAATTAGTAAAAATAAATAAAAAAATCTCTTAAATACAACCATGATTGGCTAACCAATCAATGCAAGCATTTTCTTCCATGAAAATGAGTTGTAGTGCAATTTAAAAAAAAAAAAAACAAAAGCTATTGAATTTCCCTAATAAGGTAAAACAAATCTGAATTAAAAATTTTTTCATGAGAGTCTTTCAAACAATAAAGGCTATAACTTTCTTAAACTTCAATTAAAATATTAATAATGCAAAGAGAAAGACATAATTTAATCCCATGTAAAATAATAGAAAGCTCAGCATAAATAACATAACACTTTTGTAAGGGATAAGTATACACCATGATGGTGTTCCCATGAGCATCCCTAATAATTCCACCATAACATAACAAAAATCTTTAACTAAACTGTCTGCATTAA
Source organism: Dendrobium nobile (assembly GCA_022539455.1). Lineage (NCBI taxonomy): Eukaryota > Viridiplantae > Streptophyta > Magnoliopsida > Asparagales > Orchidaceae > Dendrobium > Dendrobium nobile. The sequence goes on along the minus strand of CM039721.1, from coordinate 35,387,184 downwards.
TTTTAAAAGATTTATAAAGGGATTTAGACCAATAAACCAACTTATGCTTGTCATAAAAATGATTTCCTTGAAGGGAGAATATGAAATCTTGAGCCATAAAGGAGTAGCCTCTAAAGTTTTTCGTGGACAAAAGGTTAGCATAGTAAAGTTTCAAAACATTATCTTTTTTAATAATATGATGATGTTACATGCAAATATCATAAAAAAGAGAGTTATTTTTGGCAAGCCGTATGTACTGCAAAATAAGGGATGGAATCAGATTCCTAATATAACCTCTAGAATAAATAAACCATAAATTAAGCATGGCATTGGTGCTAATATTAACACTAAAATGATTCAGTTTAAATAAAAATTAACCCTAAATTTTGATAGCAATAGGTGTATAAATAAATACATGGTGCATTTTCTCCACATAATAGCAACACTGATTTTTGGATGGTAAAATGAAGCCTCTTTTTAATAAGTTCTTATTAATAGTAACATATCTATGCTTAATTCTCCATATAAATTTAGCATTCAAAGAGGGAATACTTTTATGCTAAATCATGGAAAAAATAATGGTGACAGAATTCTTACCTCTCAATGCATTCCTAGCATCCTTTAATCTGAACATACCATCATTAGAAAGTTACATAATAAGTAATCATCAAACTTAATATTTATCATAAGTTGTGAAATATGGTTAATAACATACTCCAAAAGAACTTCAAAAAGTTTATTATAATCCCAACTATTCACAGTAATAAAAAAATTAACCTCAATAGCTGCAGTAATGAAAGTATTAAGAAATGAATCAATAGAGTGAGAATCTAACCATTGATCTTGCCAAAAGAAAATATTAGAACAACTAAGACCTCATTTAAAATGAGGCTTAGCTTCCCAATTAATATTACAGTCTCTTCCAAACTCTATAATCACCCTTATTGTAAATGCACATAGTAGGATGCCTACTAACACAGTACTTGGATGACATCAACTTATCCTAAAGGTTAAGTTTAGAGCAAAAATTAAACCACATCTTGATTAAAAATGCATAAGATAAATTAATCAAGCTTTTACAACCCCACCCCTTCGTCCAAAACCCTACAATAATTACACCAAGAAGACTAATTAATTTTAGAATTGCTTTTGATAGCTTTTCAAGAAAACTTATTAAATAATATTTTAAGACTTCTAGAAATAACATAAGTAGCTTTTAAAATTTGTAAGATATAAATATGTAAGGACCATCCTAATAAGGATCAATCTCCTACCATAACTTAAAAAATTTAATTTATAAGACTTAAGGCTTTTTTACACATAAGTAATAAGATCATAAAAAATAAAGGATTTCTTTCTGCCTTTATAAAGGGGAACTCCAAGATTCTTAATAAGTAAGGAACATTGCAAAAGGAAAGTAATACATTTGATAGAACTAAAATGATCCAAGGGGACTTTGTTAGAGGTAATAAAGCATTTCTTGCTATTGTTAAGGAAAAGACCACTCAAAATCTCAAAATTATGTAAAAATCTCATAAGAAAATCAAACAAGTTTAAGAAACCATAAGTAAAAATAATAGCATCATCTTCAAATCATAGGTGAGAAATTAGAAAACCACGCATAGTTCTATATTTAAGATTTGGGTGATTTTGATAAAGACTAACAAGGCCACTAGATAAAAACAAAAAAGCAATAATAAAAGGGCAGATCATGAGACATTTTAAAGAAAATTGTGCTTTTACCATTAATAAAAATAATTTGAAAATCCATCAATAAAAATTTTAATAAGATAAATAAACATTGAATTAAAAATCAAAAAGTGTAAAATGTTGTAGATAAAATTCTAACTGATGTTATCATAGGCTTTGGCTATCTAATTTTAAAATAATGTTTCCCCCTCTCACCTTGATATCAAGGTCATTTAGGAGCTCTTGAGAAAGTAAGTTGTTATAAGAAATAGCTTTCACCATGGCAAAACTAGTTTTGTAAGGAGAAATAATTTTGGTAAGCAAAAGAGAAAAAGGATTCATAAGAATTTTAAAAATCAACTTGCTAAAGAAAGAGCAAAGACTAATACGCAAAAAATCATGCTAATTATTAATGGCAAATTTCTTTGGAATAAGCACAATATGAGTGGTAGAAAAAAACATAGGAAAGATGTTGATAACAAAGAATTCTAGAAGTAAAGCCTTCTGGCCCTGCCACATAGTCAAAATTCATAACATGAACAATCTCCTTAATATCCTACAAGGTAGGAAGTTTGGTAAGGGACATGTTATAATTCTCATTAATGATAATTGGATGATGAATATGAATAGGATAAAAGTTGTTATTGAATAATTTTTTAAAATGCTCCACTGCAAAATTAGCAATTCCCCCACATCCTCAATTCATGAACTATCAAGAAGAGAAATTTATGAATGAAATTCTTAGATCTACCCTTTTTTACCATGGCTTGAAAGTACTTAATGTTGTTGTCCCCTTTAATGAGGTGCTTGGAGGCTGTTTTTTGTTTCTAAAAAAATGTCTTCCTGAGCTTGAAGATTGAACAATAATTTTTTTGCATCTTAAAGGAACCTAAAATTCTCATTAGAAGGATCAAGTTAATAATTGTGCTCATTAGAATTAATTTTATCCTCAATAGCCAAAATATTAATGAATTATTTTCAAAAACATTCTTATTCCACCAATTAATTTTATACTTTAATCTTTCAAGGTTCAAGCACAATCTATTCATGCCCAAAATATAGTTAATTCAATAATAGCTTGATTAGCTAATTCAAAATTGTTCAAAACTAAATCAAATTTAATAAAGTTTTTATTAGTACTGCAAGGTAGTTGCAAAGAGGTTAAAGTATTATTATGTTATAGTAAATAGCAGCCATTTGCTCATCTAAATTGTTGACTATATTAGAAACTTTCCATTGATTAGATAGAATAGAGAGATAAGAGTCTTTTTAAAACCTATTAAAAATTGTAGATTTAAATGCTTTTATGTTATTGTCAGGAATTCCATTATCTTTCCAATTGATCCAAATCCATAAAGCCGCCAACTTCAGTGTTAACATTCACAAAAGATTATAGTTCCTATGTAGGTCCCATTGGAACAGTATCATTATTATTTGCCAAATTAAATTTTTGCACAAGATAAATGGATGAAAAATAAAGCATTACGTAATACTATGCCCATGCATTCTATCATGATTGCAAAAAAAATTTGACTTTTTGTAGATACCCACATTTCTCAATACCAAGCCACATTTCGTTAGGATGTTTTTAGAAACATCCATTTAAACAAAAATATGAGCTACTAATGGATGATAGATGGAGGCCATAGCCTAATCCCTTTATAAGTGTCTACCTTAAATTGAAGCTAAAGCAAACAAAATTTTGGAGTTAAACATATGCAGCCTTAAGTTCAAAAATGAAACCCACACAGGGGCAATAGGCAGTTCATCATTAAATGCAATAGGCATAATTATGAATTTTTTAAGTTCAAGCTTATTTTATTTTATTAAGTCCAAGGATTTGCATAGTCGACATGTACTTTTACACGTGGCACTATTTGATTGGACAGTTATAAAACATGTACATCTCCTAGATAGCATGGAATCTGTATTAAATCAATTAAATTAAATTATTGTTATTCAACTAAATACAAGATGAATCAATGAATCAAATTTTTTCTGCAAGCTCTCAGAACCAGATTCAGCCATAGAGGTGATTTGGCTTGATTCATATAAACAACACAATGCCTAGCTCAAATTCAAGCTAGAGAAAGATCTAACTCTCCTTTTATATTTCATGGATTATATTGCTATGGATTAGAAGTTAGCTTCACACTCAACTAAACCAATGAATTCTATTCTTGAGATAAGAAACTACCTTTACACAATGTTTGATTGAAGGGGCGGCTTCTTGTTCCTTCACATTTGACTAGACCTACAAAAATAATTTCTTCTAACTATAATAGTTAAAGTTATCAAGATTTCTTTTCTTGGGGAAGGTGGCCCACAAAGGGGCCTATCCGTTAATTAAAAAAAATAATACAAAGTCCTTAAAGGGCCTTAACCTCACTAAGGCTCAAAAGAGATACAAAAAAAGCAAAAAATTCTACGAGCTCGTGTTACCTACTAAATAAAAGTACAAAATAACTTAGGTACAATCTACGCTGCACAGGAACGAGCACACAAAAAATAAGAAAGATCAAAAGAGTAGCTTTATGCACCACCTTCCCAACCAAAGCTCCAATATTAAGACAACCTGCACGAAAAATTCTAGAAAAAAATAGGTGAGAAGCAATATTGAAAATGCACAAAGGACAAAAAATACAATAACATGAGTGATTATCCATAAAACACAAAGGGTAACCATAAGTAAAGGAATTGTGCCACCAACCAGCACAATTATAGAAATTAGCAAACTTAACCACTGAGTTATAAAAAAGCACCAACCATCTTCCAGAATAACATACCTGAACAGAAACTACAAACCAGCAAGAGCCATGATTCACCGAGAAAAGGAAATAGGAAACCTTAAAGCCCGGAATATAGAACAGGCACCAATGCATAGAACCCTTAAGGTAGATAGAAAAACACCTATAAGGTAAGAGAAAAGAAATAAAAAAAAACTCAATCTTGGAGAATTGTAAGTTAAGAAAATTGCAAAAGGAGCCACTACAATGCTTCATGAAAAATCAGTTCCAAACCAACCAAAAGATAGTGGAAAAATTAGCCCAAAACCAAGTAGCATAATAAAATGAATGGCCTCCCAGGCTCAAACAAATAGAACCTGAAATGCCAACAAAACCAAAACCCAGGTGCCACTCCAGTCTACACTCAAACACAACAAAGTTCAAGAAACCCCTAAATGAAGTAAGGAAGTAGACCAAAAAGAAAATTGCAAAGGATGATTCCAGCCAAAGAATCGTAAAAACACTCCCAAAAAACCACGAGAAGAAGATGACAAAAGGAAGTAACAAGCATCCTAAAACTAGAGGAATCCACAACAGAGGGAAACCATGCAAAAAATATATGCATACAACCATACTGATCAAGCAACATGATGCAAAAAACCCATAGAAAGTTAACCCGAGGTAGTCCAACATTGGAAAACATGAGTAGCACAAGGGTATGATCTCAGAAATAAAAATAAAATAAATAAAGCTATGTAATAAGCCAAAATTGGAGAACCACCAACCCGCAAAGTAGAAGCCAACACCCATAAAAAACACAAAGGAGCAATGAGCTCCAACCAAAGCCAATAGCTAAATTCTAACATAGGAAAAACCAATTTTGTCTAATCTTAAACGACCCTTTAAAGAAGTAGGTCAGTTGGAGGCAGAGAAATTGGCAAGACATTCCAAATTACACCCAACATTAGCAAGCCAATCAGCATAAGAATTCCCTTCCCTAGACATGATAAAATTAACAAAGATCAACAGCTGTTTAATCTCCCTAACAATATAAAAAAGATCTAGATTGCACATAGTATTATTAGTATTATTTAAACAATACATACTATAGATAGCATGAATTTCAATCCAAATGTTAGGAATGCTAGGAGAGATGCATAATTTAAACCCATGAAGACTAGCAGAAAGCTCAGCATAATTACCTGAACATTTATGTAAAAGGGCTTGTAAAAGCCAAAATAACATTCCCATAAACATCCCTAATAATCCCACCACAACTCAAGATGGACACTTTGACAGAGCCATGTGCATTCAGCTTATAGGTATTATTAATGGGTTTGATCCAATAAAAAAGCCTAGGCTCGGTAGAAGAATGATCACCCTCCAACGAGATACCCAAGTAAGGAGCCACAAAGAAGTAGTTCTTAAAGTTCTTGCTAGAGAGCATATTAACATAAAAGAGTATCAGAATATTATCTTTCACATTCTTAATAATCATATGATGGTTCATACCATTACTATCAAAAAGAAAATTATTTCTATCTAGCTATAATAAACCAATAGTTAAGCATATCAATAACAGACAAATTAGCACTAAATTAATTTAATCTGAAAATATCATCAAAATACGTTAAAAATTTAATAGCTATAGGACCAGAAAGAATGACATGGTGCATGTTCTCCATATGAATATAACATTAAAATTTTGAAGCTAATATGAAACCTCATTTAATTATGTTATCATCAGTGGGAATGAACTTACATCAAATTCTCCAAATGAAAATAGCAACAGTGGAAGGAATACTTTTATGCCATATCATAAAAAAAATATTAATTGTATCGTTCATAGATCTAAAGGCATGCTATGATTCCTTTAATTGAAACTCCCATCATTCGAAAGATTGCATAATAATAAATCATTAGAATCAGTGTTAAGAGGAAGGCTTAGAATTTATTGAATAATAGACTCATTAATAATATCAACAAGTTTATGTTAATCCTCATAGTTCTTAGTAATCAAATAGATCACCTTTACTGCAACAACCAAAGTAGTATTGATATTAGAATTAATAGAATGAGCCCCAGCAATTGGTATTTCCAAAAGAAGATGTTACCACTACCAAGATGCCATTTAATGTGAGGCTAAATAACCAATTTAATATTATAAAGTCTCTGCCACACTTTAAAATCACCTTTATTGTAAAAACATATAGTAGGGTGCTTACCCAAATAATACTTAACATACATAAACTTAGCCCAAAGAATCACTTTTGCATGAAAGTTGTACCACAATTTGAAGGAGTAAGCATAACCCTCTTCTGAAACACCATAACATTTGTCCCATGAGGACCAAAAAAGTTTAGAATTATTGTTGGTCTCCTTCCAAAAAAAATTATTAAATAATTTATCAATTCTATTGTAGACCGCATGAATAGGTTGAAGAGTTTGGAATATATAAATAAGAAGGGAACAAAGAACACTTCAAATAAGTGTCAATCTACCCCCAAAAACTCAAGAAATTAGAATCCAAAGACATAAGCTTGTTATGCACAGAAATGATCAAATCATTAAAGAGAAAGTTTTCTTCCTACCTTTGAACAAAGGAACACCGAGGCATTTAATAGCTAAATGACGTTGCACAAAACCAATAAGGCCTTTATTAGATGTAATACATACATGAGGCACATTATTGGAAGTATTAAAGTAACTATTATTCATGTTCAGAGAAAGCTCAGTAACATTTTCAAAATTTCAGAAAAAATGATATAAGCCTATTTATAATATTTAAGCAAGCATTAGTAAAGATGATAAAATCATTAGTAAAACATAAATGAGAAATAGGAGAACCACCAAAAATTCTAAAGTAAAGGGAATGATGATTTTCAAAGAGGTTGACAATACCTCTAGATAAATGCTTAGCACCAATAATAAAAAGAGCAAGAGAGATAGGACCATCTTGTCTTAAGAAATGAGAGGATTTAGAAAAACCAGTTCTTTTTCCATTCATAATAATAGAAAAAAGGATTCTTCAATGCATTTTCTGATGAGACTAATAAAAATTGAATTAAAACCAAATAGATGTAAAATATATTAAAGAAAATTCTAGTTTATATTTTCATCAGCTTTGGCATAGTTTAATTTCAAAATTATGCTACCACCTCTCATCCTAACTTCAAGGTCATACCAAAACAATTGGGCCAAAAGAATGTTATAAAAAATAGTTTGACCCTTGAGAAACTCCATTTGATATGGAAAAATAAATTTAGAGAGGAGAGGTGTTAAATGATTCATAAGAATTTTAGAAATCCGCTTACTAAAAAAAGTGCAGAGACTTATAGGTCTAAAATTATTCCAATTGCTAACATAATTATTTTAGGAATGAGAGCAATAGAAGTGGAAGTTAAAAACTTAGGAATATAATGACGAGTAAAAAAATCTAAAACAGTAACATAAAGATCCTTACTAATAATATACTAAGCTTTTTGGAAATACTTAGTAGTAAAACCATTTGTCCAAGCCACTGAGTCAACATTCATATCATGAGCAATCTCCTTCATTTGCCCTAAAGTAGGTGGTTTAGAATGAAAGTCATTATCATCCTGATAAATGAGATTAGCGATAACATTAGGGTTATTAATAGGAGCATGATTAAAAACCTTGTTGAGATGGTTATGAAAGTGCTCAACTACCAAATTACTAATTTCCTTAGCATCCTCATTATAGGAACCATTAGCACGAGTAATTTTATCAAAGTAATTTTTAGCATGATTTATCTTGACCAACGCATGAAAATATTTAGTGCTATTAAAATCTAAAGATAGGTGAAAGACTCACATACCTAGTCTTGAGGCTAATAAAAATAGGCAAATGATCAGAAAGAGTTCTGCTAAAATGTTCGACAAAAATATAACTAGATGAGTTTATCTAAATATCATAAAGAAATAGGATCCAAACATTACTATAAGTTACAGTCCAAAATCATGTTATTGAAATCCTCCATAGATTGATAGATTGGAGTAGAGCCCCCAATATGCTCAGAAGGTTTACAAATAGTATTAAAATCACCCCAACTAACCAGGGCAAATTAATAATACAGCGGAAATTAGTGTGTTATTCCCACAAAAGTTTTCTAATAATATGAGAAGTAGCAGCTTACACAAAACTGGTATAACATTTCAAATTTAAAACTTTAATATTGTAATGCAGAACTTTAGTAAAATTCCCAACAACCTCAATCATGATAGGATCTTTCTAAAACACCCAAATCTTATTAGAAGAATTAGCAACAGAATGATTAAAACAAAAAAATCTAGCAATACTAAACAATTTTTCATAAGTAATAAGAAGTTCAAGTAAAATAAGAATAAAAACTTTATGAATAAGGTATAAATTCTTAACCCTCAACGTAAAGGAGGGGCACCCAATATCCCTAACATTCCAAATAATAGACTTAAACATGAAAAAGGGTTTAATGAGTAGTTTGAGAATGGGTGGTCGTTAAGAGATTGTAAAATGATGTTTTGTTTTTCCTATTCTTCATATTTTGAAACTTGGTATAACTAGTGTCATTATCATCTTTAGCAAAACAATTTGTCATAATATCCATATCCTCGATATTAGTAAAGGTAATGCAATGTTGAAGAGAATTTTGAGAAAACTTACTACCAATATTATTATCATTCATGAGTTTAGAAATACATACCTTCCTTACCTCCCAAGTTAGCTCTCCATCTTCAAAGTCATAACCCTCTTCCACAATTTCCTTACTACACATGCCTATACCACTATTATTCAATTCTCTTTCCTACAAATTACCTTTTCCCATGCCAAAAGTATATTCATCAGTGTCAAGCTGAATGAGCTGCCAATCAACCTGAATGAGCTGCCTATCATATGGCATGACTACATATGATGTAACAATATTTTGCTAAGTTATAGTAGCCACCATTTATTCATCCACATTTCCAAAACCATTAACTAAAAAAATATTAGTGCTATTAATCACTCCCTTTAAAGTAAAAGGATCCTTGGAATTTGTAGAAAAAGGTTTAGTATAAATGGTGGAAAGGTCTTTTTGCTCCTTGATAATGTTCTGCAGGTTGGCCTTTGTTTCCTCAACAATTTCCTCGACAGGAATCGCATTATCCTGACTTGATGAAGGAACTAAAGTAGAGTTCTCTTTCGATTGTTTGTAGGATTCCTTTTTCTTACGAAGTTAGGGGTGTAACATGTAAAATAAATTTAAACCATGACGGTGCATTTTATAATGAGAATAGATAATAGGCAAGTTTTTTAAATCAACTTTTTGGAAATACCCATTTAACTCCTACCCAAGATAGATTTCATCATGATGCTTCTTAGAATTATTTAGATCAACCAAAATAGGAGCCATTGACGGACATGAGATCAAAGTAGTAGTCTGCTCTATTTGTAAATGCCTACCAAAAATTGAAGCTAGGCTAAACAAAATTTGGGAATTAAAGAAATGAAGTCTCAAATTCGGAAAGGAAATCCACATAGGAGTTATGGGGGACTCCTCTCAAACATTTAAAATTAAGAGGTCATTTGAGTAATTTCATCTAGCCAGTTTTAATATAGTATGCCCTTCTACAGAAAAGGCAACTATAATCAAGATCACTAGAATGTTGAGTTGCAATGTGCCACTGATCCAACAAACAAATATGAAATGATCCAAAAAGTTTCATATTCAAGAAAAATTTTTGTATGACATCCATATTAGGTCAACATAAGATAAACTTTCGTATTAAAGTAAAAGTAAAGGGGGTGACAAACTAGAAAATTACAGAATTGTCAAACATCAGGGTAGGACAAACTTTAAAAGAGGTTTGAACAAAATTCAATCTAGAGTTAGAAGAAGATCCACCAGCTAAAACACCTTTAAAAGATCATGTCTTTCTAGTAGCATCCGAAGCAGACAAAGGGTTTGATCACAATGACATCATTGTTGCCCAAAGCCAATAAAAATGAAAGGAAAACCAAAATAGAACACAAAAAAAGAAGAATAAGACAAAGGAAACAAAAATCTGAGAGAAATGAGCAAGAAAACACCCCATGAGGGGGAAAATGGGGAGTCGCAGGAGGATCAATAGATAGCCAGAGAGTTGCGAAAGAGCATGAAAGATAAAATAATTGTGTTGAATAGGATTAGAATATAAGGATCTTGGCTAAAAGGGTGGTCACTAAACTTTATTGAATACATTTTGGGAATGGACTAGAAGAAAAAAAAAGTTCAAGAATGCACTCAAGAACTCATAGTAGAATAAAACAAATGAACCCCTCAATATAAAATTTTGGGGAGTTTATAAATGATTCTTTGTTTTCTTCATTTCAAATTCTAGCAAACTGATGAGATGCCAAGCTTTTTTTTTTTTTTGATGGTCTAACGAGCTCAAGGTAGCTCACTAATGTAATTTGAGCCCATATGGGAAGTTGAGCCTGCTATCAAGCTTGAGCGATTGAAATATAAGGTTTATTTTCTTTATTTTTGTGCACCTTAGATCACCGCATTACTTATGATGATAGGGAGAGGTGTCTGGTTAGTTTTAAAGAAAAATACATGATGTGAGTTGGGATGATGGCTTCATAATTTAAGAATGGCTCAATAAATAATTATTTAGGACACATATGTTAGCTAATTTGGTTAACTTAGGTCCATTCATGTGCTGGGCCTAATATAGTTGATGCATGGAATACCTAAGTACCAAATACATGTATTTAATTGATTTAATTTTATACAATTGGAGTTTTGGCTTAAGGAAACCCACTAGGTTAGCCAAAATGTTTAGCCCGATGGACCAAATGGTTAAGCTAGCTATGGTAGATCCTTGAGAGCACTATAGACAATCCCAAAGGGTTTAAAGGCCATAAATGCTTTTAAATCATTAGATTTAAAGAGGATGACCCATACGAAAAGTTTAGTTGACCAAGGTTAACTTAGTCAACTTGGTTGAAGTAGGCCTTGGCATTAGGTGCAATATGTCCTATTTGTTATTTAAAATTTGTTGGAAGTGGATTTGAGTCAATCTATGGTCTCTTCAATTTTTTTTTCATATTGAATTGTATTTAAAGTTCATTTAGGTCAACTTTAGGTTTAATGTGGGTTGGGTCTACCATGGTTAACCATGGTCCATTGATGGCTCATTTATGGTTAGGCATGTATGATTTAATATTTGGAAAGTTTAGGAGGCTTTGTTAGGATTTTATTGAGTTCATAGGAATGATTAAAGCTTTATGTTTACATAGTCCTTTAATGGTCAAAATGACCAATCAAAGTCAACCAACCTTAACCATTAGCCATTTTGGACCTAAATATGATCAACGAAGAATGCAAAGTGCCTCGGGATTAAACTTAGGGCAAGGATTAGAGTTTGCAATATGCATTATGCATATAAAAGAGTCTAAGGGTTTAGAGTCCATTTAAAAGTTTCATCCACCTAGGCCAAACATCATCAAACATGGACCCGAGTAAGTTTAAATCATTGTAAATATGATTATGAACTTGTTTGCATTAGTTTGAAAGGTTTCCAATGTGTTTAAACCAACATGACATGTTGAGTTGCATGAATGGTAAATATTTGAAGGTTTGTACTCCAAGGAGGAGGCTTTGGGTTTTAGGGCTTGGAATAACATTGAAGTTCCCTAAATGATTAGAGAGACACTTTAAATATTTTATATTTATATGTGTGTATATATATATTAAGGGGAAACCCACAGAGGGGCCTAAGCATTAAATCACAAAAAATTACAAAGTCCTTAAAGGGACTTTAAGATCACTAATGCTCAAAAGATCTACAAAAAGTAAGCAAAAAAAAAAAAAAACCTAAGTGCTCAAGTTCCCTGCTAATTAAAATAATAGAATACCCTAGGTACATTCTATGATGCACAAAAGCAAAACCCAAAAAGAGGGAAGCGCACAAAAATCCACATCGAGATCAAGCTTCCTATCCAAAAAACCACCAAGATGAATACCTGCACTAAGAAGATTATGTAAAATCATGTAAAGTCTAAAATAACAATATCATAAATAAAACCATAACATAACACACTGATAGATCCAACAATTCTCCACATAGCAGCCAAGATGATCAACATCAACCTCCTACTTCACTTTAGCATTGGCACAGAAAGGGATATAAACCTTCACAACCTTGTTAACCATAAATTTAATATAACTAAACAAGTTTGGAAGTAAATCACAACACCAAAGCATACTCAGCTCCTGAACAAAATGGTTGGACCAATTCAGTAATTCAATGAAGCACCTATACAACACCAACCAACCATAGTAGGAAGTAAAGAAACCACAACCAATAACATAATAAGGAGAGCACCAGGTATCAATGACAAAAAAGCTCCAGAGAAAAACCAGCTCTCACAAAGCACACAGGGACCCAGACATAGAGGCAAAGCTAGCTTAAAAAACTACCAAACAAGATAGCCAAGCAGAGCCCCTAAGTGTAAATAGAACCCACATCCTGATGAAAAATAAAGAGACTATAAGGAGAGCCAACCATCCAATAAGTAGAAAAAAAGCAGCTCGACAAAGCAACCTCGTGCACCCATAAAACATACATGATAAAATTATAAAGACCAAGATTAATGGACATAACAAAACCAAACCAAGTAGCAGAACTACAACCCAAAAAGATACTAGGCATCAGGAAACAACACCAGCACATGAAAAAAACCTAGAACAACACTAGAGTGTGAGACCCCATAACAAAAAAAGTAGGACCAAAGGCTCCATCGGACAAGAAGCATTGAAGTCTAACAAAGGGCAAACAAATTTTATCTAATCTTAAAAGACCTTTCAGCAGAGTAGGGAGGTTAATAGCAGTAAAATTAGAAAAGAAATCCAAGCCACACTCCTAATTGGTAAGCCAGTTAGCACACATAATACCTTCCTTGTGAGCAAGAGAAAAAGAATAGTTCATAAAGATAAGCAAGTTCTTAATATCCCTCACCAGATAAATGAGTGTTAAATAACACACTGTATCCCCACAAAATTTAAAAATTTAAAATAATAATTAGAATTCACTTCAATATTGATGTTAGTTAAGTCAAGGTAAATGCATAATCTTAAACCATGGAGAATAACCGACATGATAGCATTGTTAACATCACAATTCTACAAAGGACCAGCAAAAGACATAATGAAACTACCATGACAATCCATGATAACACCACCACAACCTAAAAAGGACCCAAAGATAGCACTGTCCACATTCAGCTTATAAAAGTAATAAGGTGGTTGGGTCCAATAAATAAGCTTAGGATATTTAGAAAGATGATTGACCTCCAATATAAGACCTAATTTAGAAGCAATAAAATAATAAGTTTTAAAAATCTTGATAGAGAGAAACTTAACAGAATAAAGAATCAAAACCTTATCTTTCACATTATGGATAATTCTATTATGGTTCATACCAACACCACAGAAGAGAGAATTATTTCTATCCAGCCATAAATAACATAAAATAAGAGAAGGAATAATATTTTTGTTGTGTCCTTTGGACTTAATAAACCAAGCATTAAGCATATCATTATTAGACATTTTAGCATTCAAGCATTCAATTTGAAAATAACATTGAATAAGTCTAAGTTTTAATAACTAAAGGACTAGAGTGAAAAATATGATGCATATTATCCACATGATAACTGTTAAGATAGTTGCTATTTGCATGTTTTACATTTTTGCAACTTGTATAGTTTTGATGATTCCAAACATTATTATTAAAATGTATAGTTATCTCCTAACAATTTTAGGAGATTTGTATTTGCTCTTGTGTGTACTAACATTTCAGGAAAATCAAACACCAAACTATGAAGACTTCAAATAAAATTCAGCATGTAATACTTTGTGAATTTGAAGCTTGTACTTTTCTTTGAAATAAACTTGAAAGGGAGTGATTGTAATTGAGTGAATAAAAACATACACACACACATAAGGAGATCATATAAAATTTATACTGATCGTACGGGACGATATCAGTTCGTACGGAACGATCAGACAGTTATCTCCTATTAAGATCACATGGAACGAATAGGAACTGGTCAGAAAAATTTTCTAAGTCCTATTCATCCAGGACGAAATTAAAAATCGTCCAGGATGATCTGCTCTCTGTAAGATTTTCGTCCAGATGAAATTAAATATCAACCAGGACGATCTGGTCTCTATAAGATTTTCATCCAGACGAAATTAAATATCGTCCAGGATGATCTGGTCTCTGTAAGATTTTCATCCAGACGAAATTAAATTATCGTACATGATGATTTGCTCTCTGTAAGATTTTCATCCAAACAAAATTAAATATCATCCAGGATGATCTGGTCTCTGTAAGAATTTCGTCCGGACGAACCAATTTTCGTCCAGACGATACAACCGACTTAGGACAGTTTTGCTGCAGTTATTGGAACCGACCTTGTAATAACCGTTCGTACCGGACGAACTTGGTTCGTACGGGATGATCAGCTTGTACGAAAACATTTCGTACACATATACAAAGAGGTTCATTTCAAGGCTTTTAAGTAATATCGTCCAGGACGATCCACGATTGTACGGGACGATCCACTGCATACATAATTGAAAACTTGTAGTTTTTGGGCGGTTTTTCTTATCTTTTGTATAAATAGTCCAAATTAGACTGCCACCCAATCTTTTTGTCATTTGATCTTCGTGCCTATTGAGAGAAAAGTCAAGGAGAGAGTGTGAGAGAGCATTCAAAGGAGGATTCCTACCACTAGAGTGTGAAGATTTCACTTGGTGTTTAAAGGTAAGAATCTCTACTTGTGAATTTGGATTACTTCACTCTTTTCTTTCTTCCTTCTAGATTTCTTGTGAGAAGATCTGTCAAGGAGAGTCGGTTCGCTGCCGACACTTGGAGAGTGTGAACAGCCGAAGGGTTCGCTGCCTACACTTGGAGAGTGTGAACAGCCGAAGGGTTCGCTGCCTACACTTGGAGAGTGTGAACAGACAGAGGGTTCTCTGCCCACACTAAGAGAGTGTGAAAGGACGGAAGGTTCTCTGCCAACTCTGGGGATTGTGTAAAAGGATGACGGTTCTCTGCCGCACCGGGTAGTGGTGAAAAGAGTGTTTGTAAAGGCTTCTCCGCCTTGCTGTGGGTGCAAAAGGAGAGTCACTATTGTTATTGGTGCAATACTCAGAGGGTGCCTCTGGGGAGTGGATGTAGGTCTGGTTTAGACCGAACCACTATAAATCTTGTGTCATTTACTTTACTGTTTTTTATTTTTCGCATTTTTCTTTTGTTTAAAAACTCTGTGGTTGAAAAACATTTTCTATAAAAACTTAATAAAAATTTTCATTTTGGTTTAACACATTTTCAAAGAGGGTTTAAATTTTTAAAATACCAATTCACCCACCCTCTTGGTAGCCTTGGGACATTAATTTAGATCTAACAACCTATTCACTAGACTCAACAAGTGGTATCAGAGCTCCGTTTCAAAATCATAAGTTTAAACTATTTTTTGATTAACGTAGGTGGCTACATTCGGAAACCGAAACACACCTGAGGGTTACTCTATTACTAGACCTCCACTGTTTGACAATATTCCTTTTGATTTCTAGAAAACACGCATGTCTACTTTCTTACAGTCACTTGATTATCGTATGTGGATCCTAGTCCAGGAAGGTTATACAAATCCAACTAGATTAGTTGATGGAGTTAGGGTAGAAACACCTTTTGCAGGTTTGACTATAGAAGAACGTGACTTAGCACAACTAAATGCCAAATGTCTAAATAGCTTCTTTTGTGCTTTAAAATCTGAAGACTACATGCGGGTTTTCACTTGCAAAAGTGGAAAGGACATATAGGATAGACTTTGTATAACTTATGAAGGGACTAATGAGGTTAAGCAATCAAGACTCAATATCTTGTTACATGACTATGAGTTGTTTCGCATGAAACCTAATGAATCTATTTCTGCCATATACACAAGATTCACACAAATTGTCACTTCTTTGCATGCACTTGGTAGGGAATTAACTAATGCTGAAATGGTTAATAAGATTCTTCGTTGTTTACCTACTGCTTATGATGCAAAAATTACTGCAATTACAGAGTCTAAAGATCTAAATATTTATTCTATTGAGAATCTTCTTGGTTCACTCATTGCTTATGAGCAAGGAATAAGTCAAAGAAAGATTGATGCAGGTGAACCACGAAAGGAGAAGAATATTGCACTAAAAGTGGAAGAGTCAGAGAGTGAACACTCACAACCTGAGGATGAAGATGATATTGTATTAATGACTAGACAATTCAGAAGCTTTTTAAAGAGGAAGCAGAAGAGACGCCAGCAATGGAAATGAGGTAAGTTTAACAGAAATGGCAAGGTTTCTAATGAAGTGATTTGTTATGAATGCAAGAAACCAGGTCATATCAAGACTGATTACCCAAAACTCAAAGCCACTCCTAGCAAGGAGAAGGTAGAGGAGAAACCAATTGTAAAGATGGGCAAGAAGAAGTTTCAAAGAGCTTTTTGGGCGGACTCAGCTTCAGACTCATCTGAGACTGAAAAAGAAGAAGAAGTCACCAACCTTTTTTTGATGGCAGATAATGTTGATCAATCAGATCAAGAAGAGGTATGTGACTTAACTTATGATGAATTGTTTGAAGTTTCTGAACACATGCATGATGCATATAGGAAAATGAAAAAGATGCATGCTAGTGTAAGTTTAGAATTGGAAGAGCTTAAGAAGGAACATGAAATCCTTAGGAAAGATCATGCATTAATAGATGACAACCACATGAAACTACTTGACGAATATAATGACTTGAATAAAAATTTTGAAAATCTAAAATCATCCTATGCTGATCTTGAAAGAGAATTTAAAAAATTTAAGGATGAATCTGAGAGGAAAACATATCGTATCAGTTATATAAATCGAATCTTGGAAGAAATGAATTCATTTTATAAATTGATAATAAGAGCTCTTGAGGATAATAGGATACCCCCTAAAATTGAAGATTTTACAAATCCTAAATATATGGAATCCCTTAGAAGACAAACAAATGGAAGAAAACTTAGGAATACTTTTCCTAAAGTTAAATGTAATAATTATGGATTTTTGGGACATATAGCTCACTCCCGTACTTTGAAGATGAAAACTAATTTGGTGTGGAAACCTAACATGCATAAACCTAGACATATCATACATGCATCTGATTATAAATTGCTAAAAGGTGAACCCAAACTTGTTTGGGTTCCCAGGTCTAACATTTGATATTTTTACAGGGTTGCTCTCACACAAGACCTCGTGGGAGCATATGGTACCTGGACAGCGGATGTTCAAAATATATGACTGGAGATACTGCTCAATTCATAACGCTGGAAGCCAGGAGTGGAGGCAAGGTTACACTTGGAGATAATACCACAAAGAAAGTGGTTGGATCAGGTATGATTGGAAATTTTAAAAACTTTTTCATAGACAATGTGTTATTGGTTGAAGGCTTAAAACATAATTTGTTAAGTATAAGTCAGCTATGTGATAAGGGTTATAATATAAAATTTTTACCTACTAGCTGCATATTAAGCCTAAATGGGAAAGAAGTTTTAAATGGAAAAAGGGTAAACAATGTTTACATGCTAGATTTAAATTATATTCAATCTTCTACTGCTTTTTGTTTGAAAACTGTTTCTGATGAGTCATGGCTTTGGCATAGGAGACTTTGTCATTCTAGTATGAAATACCTTAGGAGAATTACCTAAAAGAATTTAGTGAGAGGTATACAAAAACTAGACTTTACTAAGGACCACCTTTGTGATGCATGTCAATTTGGAAAACAAATGAAGTCCTCTTTTAAGTCCAATAAGGATCTTAGGACTAGTAAACCATTGGAAATTCTTCACATGGATCTTTTTGGACCAGTAGGAACTGTAAGTTTAGGAGGAAAGGTATACGGATTTATTATATTGGATGATTTCTCAAGATTCACTTGGGTTAGATTTCTTTTTCATAAGAATGAATCATTTGAGGAATTTAGAAATTTTTTGACTTGGATTCAAAGAAAAATAGGGTGTGACATAATTTCTATACAAAGTGATCATGGAGGAGAATTTGAAAATGAAAGATTTGAAAATTTTTGTAAAGAAAAAGGGATTGATCACAATTTTTCTGCACTTAGAACCCCTCAACAAAATAGGGTAGTTGAAAGGAAAAACAGAACAATAATAGAAGCCGCCCGAGCAATGTTGGCAGAATACTCACTTCCTAGATATTTTTGGGCTGAGGTGGTTAGCACTGCATGTTATGTTCTGAATAAGGTGAATGTGAGATCGAATTTAAATAAAACATCCTATGAGTTGCTAAAAGGTAGAACACCAAATTTGTCTCAATTGCATGTTTTTGGTTGCAAGGTGTTCATTCATAATAATGGAAAATCTGCCTTAGGAAAATTTGATCCAAAATCAGATGAAGGAATTTTTGTTAGATATTCAAGTGTTGGAAAATCTTATAAGGTATTCAACAAAAGAACCTTAGTAATTGAAGAAACCACACATGTTGTATTTGATGAATCTGGAAATTTGGAAGAGCCAAATGTTGTTGAAGATGAGATTGAGGAAAACTCCCAAAAGATTAATAAAATAAATTTGGAAGAAAATGTGGAAGAGAATTTGGAAACAGAAAACCCTTTGCCTAGAGATTTGAGATTTTCTAAAAACCCCCAAGGGAATTGATTATAGGTGAACCTAATGAGGGTGTTAGAACCAGGCGTGGATTAAACAAGGAAGTCAATCATTTAGCCTTTATTTCAACTATAGAACCCACTAATGTTGATCAAGCACTTTCTGATGAATTTTGGATATTGGCCATGCAAGAAGAGTTGAATCAATTTGTAAGAAATAAAGTTTGGGAATTAACTTCAAGGCCAAAAGATCAAAGTGTTGTTGGAACCAAGTGGGTGTTCAAAAATAAAATGAATTACTCAGGAGTAGTCATTAGAAATAAGGCTAGATTAGTTCCTAAGGGGTATAATCAAATTGAAGGAATTGATTTTGAGGAGACTTTTGCCCCTGTAGCTAGACTTGAAGCAATTAGGGTTTTACTTGCCTTTGCCTGTTTTAAAGGATTTAAATTGTTTCAAATGGATGTCAAAAGTGCCTTTTTAAATGGGGTAATTGAAGAAGATGTTTTTGTAGAACAACCTCAGGTTTTGAAAATTCTAAATACCCAAATCATGTTTTCAAGTTAAAAAAGGCATTATATGCATTGAAACAGGCACCTAGGGCTTGGTATGAGAGGTTGAGCACCTTTCTACTTGAAAGATCTTTTGAAAAAGGGAGTGTGGATACAACTCTCTTTTTAAAGAAATTTGAAAAGGATATACTCATTGTTCAAATTTATGTGGATGATATCATTTTTGGATCTTCAAAAAAAAATCTTTGTGATGATTTTTCCAAAACAATGAGTAGTGAATTTGAAATGAGTCTAATGAGAGATTTAAATTACTTTCTAGGCTTTAGCATTAAGCAACTTAAGGAAGGTACATTTCTTAGTCAAACTAAATATGTAAAGGATATCCTCAAAAAATATGAAATGGACAATGATAAACCTGTTAGTACACCAATGAGTTTCTCAGTTCAGTTGGATAAGAACCTTAAGGGAAAATCTGTTGATCAAAAGAAATTTAGAGGGATAATTGGATCTTTACTTTACTTAACTGCTAGCCGACCAAATATTATTTTCAGTGTTTGCTTATGTGCTAGATTTCAATCAGATCCAAAAGAATCACATTTGACAACAGTGAAAAGGATATTAAGATATTTACTAGGAACTTAGAACTTAGGAATTTGGTATCCTAAGTTTAGCTCTTCATTTAAAATTATTGGTTATTCAGATTCTGACTTTGCAGGCTGTAGAGTGGATAGAAAAAGCACTTCTGGAACATGTCAATTCATTGGAAATTCATTAGCTTCATGGTCTAGTAGAAAACAAAATTCAGTGGCCCTATCTACTACACAAGCAGAATACATTGCATTAGGAAGTTGTGTGGCACAAGTACTTTGGTTAAAACAACAGTTGATTGATTTAGGATTAACTATAGGCACTATTCCAATTTATTGTGATAATACTAGTGCTATTTGCATTTCCAAAAATCCTATTCAACATTCTAGAACCAAATACATTGACATAAGGCATCATTTCATAAGGGATTATATATCTAAGGGAGAAATTGAACTTACTCATGTTTCAACTGAAAATCAACTTGCAGACATTTTTACAAAACCTTTAGTCTTTGATACCTTCAGTACATTAAGAACAAGGCTTGGTGTAATTGATTTGAATGCTTAAATAAAAAAGTTTTTGCAACATTGATATTTCTATTTTTGTAGTTTATGTTTCTATGACTTTGTTTTTGTGATTTTTGTTTGTTTTGAGTGATTTTATTTTAGAGTCTGTGAATTTGTCATTGTCTATTGTGATTTGTGTGTTTAGTTTGATTTTCTTTGATAAAAATTCAAAAATCCAAAAATTTGTGGTAATCGTCAAGGACGAAAATTTTTCGTACGGGACGATGTGTGTAAAATTCAGTTTGCGTGATTTGAATTGTTGAAATGTGTTTAATCTTTACTTTGTGATTTGAAATGTGTTTAATTTTTATTTTAGTATTGATATTATGAAGTGATTTTGTAATCTTTTTTATTAATATCAATATATGTTGTATTTGCTTTAAATTTGGATTGTTTTTGAAATGTGTTTAGTTTTTATGAATTTCATTAGTCTTTTTAATCTTAATTGTGCTTAAATTATATTGTAATTTGAGAATAATTTCATTAGATAATCTAGACTTTCTAAATTTAAAATTTGTTTATAACTTGTTATAATTAGAATTTTTAATTTCATGTCTATTCATTTAGACTACATTAAATTTAATATTATTATTGCAATTAAGATGTTTTCTTATTTTGTATTTCTTTTTCAAGTGATATTTATGCACTTAAAAAAATTTAAAGTTTTAGATTATTGATCTTGGAAAGAATTGGTATCAATTACTCTTGAAAATTGTACAAAAAGTATAAAAATCAAAAGTAATGCGCAAAGGTTCGCAAATGTGAAAAAGATGCACAAAATAAGCCCAATGTAAAAAGATACACAAAAATGTGCCAAATAATTGAAAAAGATGCGCAAAGCGCCACATGTGGTAATTCTCTTATTTCCAGATTCTTTCAATCTCTTAATTCAAATTGATCTTATGTTCATTTATATTTCTATTGAACTTTGAAATATACAATTTTTATTCATCTCTCTTGTAATGATCTTCTTTATCTCAAATGTCTAAATTGAATCAAGTCTTTGATAAATTCTTCTTACTTACAATGTTATATCACTTCTTAAATTCTATGAATTTCTATGATTTACCTAATGTTATTAGTTTTAGATTGCATACCATATGTCAATCACTCTTTAGATTAAATTTTCAAATGGATTTCATATCATTACTTACATTTCTTGTCTATTTCTTCTTCACTTTTTATTGTTGTCAAAAAGGGGGAGAAGTTTTTGTGTCATTTGGCTTGTGTTATTAGTATTGTCTTGTATTTTTTTTTTGTTAAAAAATTTTGAAAAATAAAAATTGTGTTCTTTAGTTCAAAATGCCTCCTTATTTTCATGTATTCATTCTTTAAGGGGGAGTTTAAGAGAGTTTGTAAATTGAAATCATTCAAACAATAATTGTTTTGACATCATCAAAAAGGGGGAGATTGTTAAGATAGTTGCTATTTGCATGTTTTACATTTTTGCAACTTGTATAGTTTTGATGATTCCAAATATTATTGTTCAAATGTATAGTTATCTCCTAACAATTTTAGAAGATTTGTATTTTCTCTTGTGTGTACTAACATTTCAGGAAAATCGAACTCCAGACTACGAAGACTTCAAATCAAATTCAGCATGTAATACTTTGTGAATTTGAAGCTTGTACTTTTCTTTGAAATAAACTTGAAAGGTAGTGATTGTAATTGAGTGAATAAAAACATACACACACACATAAGGAGATCATATAAAATTTATACTGATCGTACGGGACGATATCAGTTCGTACGGGACGATCAGACAGTTATTTCCTTTTAAGATCACATGGAACGAATAGGAACTGGTCAGAAAAATTTTCTAAGTCCTATTCGCCCAGGACGAAATTAAAAATCATCCAGGATGATCTGGTCTCTGTAAGATTTTCGTCCAGACGAAATTAAATATCGTCCGGGACGATCTGGTCTCTGTAAGATTTTCGTCCAGATGAAATTAAATTATCGTACATGACGATTTGCTCTCTGTAAGATTTTCGTCCAGACAAAATTAAATATCGTCCAGGATGATCTTGTCTCTATAAGAATTTCGTCTGGACGAACCAATTTTCGTCCAGACGATACAACCGACTTAGGACAGTTTTTCTGCAGTTTTTGGAACCAACCTTGTAATAACTGTTCGTACCGGACGAACTTGGTACGTACGGGACTATCAGCTTGTACGAAAACATTTCGTATGCATATACAAAGAGGTTTGTTTCAAAGCTTTTAAGTAATATCGTCCAGGACGATCCACGATCGTACGGGACGATCCAATGCGTATAGAATTGAAAACTTGCAATTTTTGGGCAGTTTTTCTTATCTTTTGTATAAATTGTCCAAATTAGACTGCCACCCAATCTTTTTGTCATTTAATCTTCGTGCCTATTGAGAGAAAAGTCAAGGAGAGAGTGTGAGAGAGCATTCAAAGGAGGATTCCTACCACTGGAGTGTGAAGACTTCACTTGGTGTTTAAAGGTAAGAATCTCTACTTGTGAATTTGGATTACTTCACTCTTTTCTTTCTTCCTTCTAGATTTCTTGTAAGAAGATCTGTCAAGGAGATCCGGTTCGCTGCCGACACTTGGAGAGTGTGAACAGCCGAAGGGTTTGCTGCCTACACTTGGAGAGTGTGAACAGCCGAAGGGTTCGCTGCCTACACTTGGAGAGTGTGAACAGACGGAGGGTTCTCTGCCCATACTAAGAGAGTGTGAAAGGATGAAAGGTTCTCTGCCAACACTGGGGATTGTGTAAAAGGACGACGGTTCTCTGCCGCACCGGGTAGTGGTGAAAAGAGTGTTTGTAAAGGCTTCTCCGCCTTGCTGTGGGTACAAAAGGAGAGTCACTAGTGGTATTAGTGCAATACTCAGAGGGTGCCTTTGGGGAGTGGATGTAGGTCTGGTTTAGACCGAACCACTATAAATCTTGTGTCATTTACTTTGCTGTTTTTTATTTTCCGTATTTTTCTTTTGTTTAAAAACTCTGTGGTTGAAAAACGTTTTCTATAAAAACTTAATAAAAATTTTCATTTCGGTTCAACACATTTTCAAAGAGGATTTAAATTTTTAAAATACCAATTCACCCCCCTTCTTGGTAGCCTTGGGACATTAATTTAGGTCTAACAACCTATTCACTAGACTCAACAATAACAACATTAGAACTTGAAAGGTAAAATATGGCCTCTTTTAATTAAGTTATCAATCATAGGAATGAACCTATGTTAAATTCTCCAGTCAAAAATAGCCACCATGGAAGGACTACTTTAATCCCAAAGCATATAAAAAATATTAGTGACCTCATTCTTAGATCTAAAGGTATGCCAAGCATCCTTTAATCTAAAACAACTATCTTTGGATAAACCACGTAAAAGTAAATCATCTGAGGCAGTATTTAGGGTTTGTTTAAGATTTATTAAATAATAGAGTCAGGGATGACATTAGCAAGTTTCTCATAATCCCAATAATTATATTTAAAAAAATAATTCACCTTAACAGCCATAATGAAGGAGGTGTTAGTTATTAAATCAATAGATTGATCCCCCAACTAATGATCTTGCAAAAAAAATTTCACCACCACCAAGCCCACGAGAGATAACGGGCTCAACAACCCATTTAACTTTGCAAAGTCACTTCCACACTTTAGAATCACCTATGTTAAAACTACAAGTAGTTAGATGTCTACCCACACAATACTTAGCAAACATAAAATTATCCTAAAGGCTCAACTTAGCACTAAAGTTGTACCACAACTTGAGGGAAAAAGTATAGGCCAAATCATTCATACTCTTACACCCCAAGGTCCACTCTTTTAGAAGACCATAACATTTGTCTCAAGAGGACCAAATAATTTTAGAAATGCTACTAACCCCTTTCCAAAATTTTTTATTAAAAAGCCTATCAATCTTGTTGTAGAATGCTTGAGTTGGGAAAAGAGTTTAGAAATTATAAATCGACAAAGAACAAAAAACACTTTTGGTAAGAATTAATCTACCCCCAAAACTAAAAAAATAAGAATCCGAGGGCAAAATATTATTTTGCACAGAAGAAATAAGATCATCAAAAAGAAATGTTTTCTTTTTTACCTTTAAAAAGAGGCACCCCAAGGTACTTAATAGGCAAATGACCAAGAACAAAACCAGTTAATTCTTTAAAAGCCAAAATATATTCATTAGGAAATTTGTTGGAGGAAATAAAACAACACTTATATTTATTCAAAACAAGACCAATAACCATTTCAAATTGATGAAAAAAACCCATAAGTTTATTAATCTTATTAATAGAAGCATTCAAAAAAATGATAAAGTCATTAGCAAAATATAAATGAGAGATAGGAAAGCCACCCAAAGATCTAAAATATAGGCTAGGAGAATTGTCAAAGAGGTTAGCAAGGCCTCTAGATAAGTACTCAGCAGTAATAATGAAAAGGGCAAGAGAAATCGGATCACCTTGTCTAAGGCCATGAGAGGATTTAAAAAAAAAACTATTGCTTTTATGAATAATAATGACAGAAAAATAAGATCCCTTAATGTAGTTTTTAATAAGATTGATAAATACTGAATCTAAACCAAAAAACTTTATAATATAATAAATAAAGTTTCAATAAATGTTATCATAAGCTTGGAAATATCAAGTTTTAAAATCATTTTGCCACCTCTCACCCTAACATCCAAATCTTGACTAAATTCTTGGGCCAAAAGAATATTATCCGCAATAGTCTGTCCTTTAACAAAACCCATTTAAAATGGCAATATAACTTTAGGCTAAAAATAATTTAAATGATTCATAAGAAGTTTAGAAAGAATTTTATTAAAAAAGGTACAAAGACTAATAGGTCTAAAGTCGTTCCAATTACTAATAGAGTTGTTCTTGGGAATAAGCAAAATATAAGTAAAAGAAAAAACTTAGGAATAGTAATACAAGCAAAATAATCCAAAATAAAAAAAATAAAGATCATTAATAATAATATGCCATAACTTTTAAAAGAACTTAGTGGTGAAGCCATCCGTCCCAGCCACAGAGTCACCATTCATGCCATGAATAATCTCTCTAACTTCCTCTAAAGAAAGAAGTTTAGAAAGAAACTCATTATTCTCTTAAGAAACATGGTTAGGGATAATGGAATGGTTATCAATATGAGCATGACTAAAATCTTTATTGATATGATTTTGAAATGCTGAACTTTAAGATTAGTAATTTCCAAGCCATCCTCAGTAATAGAACCATCATAATGATTAATTTTATCAATATAATTTTTGGCACGTTTCCTCTTAACCAAAGCATAGAAATACTAGGAATTATTATCACCTTCAACAAGGTATTTCACAACCGCTTTTTATTTCCCAAAGCTTCCTCCTGAGCTTCTAATTTAAAAAGACAAAATTTAGCATCCCTCAATAAACTGAAATTATTATCAGAAGGAAATAATTGACAATTCGTTTCAAAACTGTTTACTTTCTATTCAGCATTCAAAATATTAGAGAAAATATTTTTAAAAACATTATGATTCCACCAGTTTAAAATTTGTTTTATCCTTTTCAGCTTAAACCAAAATTTTCTCATGCCAAAGAAGGAGTTATCCGGATGTAAAGGGGCATGCCAATTTTCCTAAATCAAATCTAAAATAGAATCGTTAAGCAACCACATGTTTTGAAATCTAAATTGAGCATGAGAATTATTAAGCCTAGTCTTGAAACTAATTAATAAGGGAGAATGATCAGATCGAGTCCTACTAAGATGGTCAATAGTAATAGAATCAAAAGATGTAAGCCAACAATTATTAAATAACACCTTATCCAAATGTTTCCATAAATAATAATGATTCCAATTGAATTTCTTACCATAGAAGCTAATATTAATTAAATTATAGCACATAATCATATTATTAAAATCCCCCATAGATTGATAGATTGGTGAAGAACACTTTATACATTCAGAAGGATTAGAAATAGTGTTAAAATCCCCACCAACAACCTAGGGCAAGTTATAAATATTATGAAAGTTGTTGAGTTTCTCCCATAATAATTTCTTGGTGCAATTGGAAGAAGCAGCATAAAAAAAAGAGGCACAATAATGTAAATTTAAAGCTTTAATATTGCAATGCCAAACATGAGTGAAATCACCAATAACATCTATCTGAATAAAATCCTTCCATAGCACCCAAATCTTGTTGGCCACATTTGAAATAACATATTTAAAACCCAAAAATCTAGCAGTGCCAAGTAATTTAAAAGAGGAAATAAGAGGTTCAAGTAAAATAAGAATTGAAACATTATGAATGCGACATAATTTCTTAACTCTTAACTTTGAGGAGGGACACCCAATGCCCTTAACTTTCCAAATAATAGCATTAAACATAAAAAATGGGGGCTAATGACTAGTATGCGAATGGGTAGTTCTAGGAGAATATAAAATGATGTTCTTATTTTTCCTACCTCTCCTACTATGAACTAGATGTAACAAGTGTATTATCATCTTTAGCAAAACATTTTGCCATAATATCCATATCCTCCATATCAGTAAAGGCATTTCTATGATAATGAGAGTTAAAGGGAAGCTTACTATCATTGATTATAAGTACCTGCCTCACTACCAGAGGCAGTTCACCCTCCTCCAAGGTAAAGCCATCTTCTTCATGAGTTTTACTACACGATCCACAACCAACATTACCCTCTTCCAAAATGATTAAGCCATCTTCCTGATCATTCACAATAGATTGAGAAGGCATATTATTAGTACAATTAATATTTAATAACACAAAGTCCATATCATGAAAGTTTTTATTAAGAGCACAAGTAGTAATAACAGAAGGTGAAACCATATTTTGATTAGTAGCGATAGCCAACATTTGTTCTTCCACATTTTTACAACCAAAATCTAAATAAGAGATAAAGTTAAGATTTTCTCCCTGAACAAGTCTATGATCATTAACAATGGTGGACTATGATTCAATATGAGCTATGGTAAGTTCTGTAGATTCCTCAATATTCTCTTGCACTTTAGGAACATTGGCCTTCATCACATCGGATTAGGACTCACAATATCATGATCAATAGAAGGTACATCATTTCCATGAGATTATTTGGTGGATTCCATTTCCTTCTGAAAATGGGGTTGTAAACTGTAACAGTCCTTTAACCCTGGACCATGCATTTCACAATGAGAGCAAAAAATGGAATAATTTTCAATATCAACATTTTAGAAATAACCATTCAACTCTGAACAAATCCAAATCTCTTTAGGATGTTTCTTAGATATATTCAACTCAACTAAAACATAGGCCATAGACAGTTGAGAGATAGAAGGCGTAGCTTGCTCTTTTTGCAAAGGCTAATCAAAAATTGATGCCAAGCCAAATAAGATTTATGAATTAAAAAAATGAAGTATAAGGTTTGGGAAGAAGATATACATAAGGGAAATAGGGGATTCCTCTCATGAATAACAAAATTTGCTGTCTATTTGAGTAATCTCATATGAAAAGCTTAAATGTAGTAGGATCTCCTAGAAAAATACAACTATAATCAAGATCGTTACTAAGTTGAATTGCAATATATCTTAGATCTAACTAGCCGATATAAAAAGATCCTGAATGTTTCAGATTAATGAAAAACATACAAATAACATCCAGATTAGGGCGCCTAAGAATAAACTTGCTACCAAAGTAAGAGTAAAAGGAGCGGCTAGCAACGAACCAAAGAATCATCAAACATCAAAGCTGGACATCCTTTAAAATAAGTTTGAATGAAGTGAAGTTTAGTGGAAGAATAAGAAGAACTCGCCAAATTCTCCTTAAAATACCAAGACTTGCCATCCAAAAATGAATCAGTCGTAGGGTGAGATGATGACGGAGTTGTCATCTCCCAATGCTAGCGAACCAAAAAATAAGCACAAAATAAAGTGCAAAACTAATGAAATAAACAAAAGGAAAACAAATCTAAGAGAAAAACTAAGGTAAGCATGCCAGTAGCAAGAAGAAAGGAGCACGAGAGCTGAAACCTTAGATCGCATCCAAATCGCTAGAGAGCAAGGGTGTTGAAGTCATATTGTGTAAAATTTATCAAATATGTAATAATTTTAATTAATATATGAATGATAAAACATAAATTTAAGGGTTTCGCCTAAATTTTTTATCAAATATCAAATCGAAAGGGCTATAGGGTTTGAACTTGAGCTGAATTTTAAATATTGGGTTTTAAACTATAATTTAATTATTTTTTTTTTGGAAACCCACAGAGGGACCTATGCATAATTAAAAGGAAAAGTACAAGGTCCTTAAAGAGACCTTGAGCTCTCTACTACTCAAAAGAGCTACAAGAAAAAAGTCAAGAAAACCCTAAGAGCTCAAGATCCCTGCTATACAAAAATATAGAAGACCCTAGTTACATTCTATGGTGCACAAGTAGAAGCACCCAAAAAGAAGGAAAGTAGCATCCATTATCATTCAGAGCGAGCTTCCTGTCAAAAAAATTAGTAGCGCAATGACCTGCATAGAAAAAAGCCTGCAAAAAAGAGCACAAGGCACAAAAAATATACATAAAAGCAAATAAAAGGAAAGGATTTGAAAATGCCACAAATGAATCCTATTACATTCAGTCATATTCTCATAAAGAAACAAAACCATAATCTTCCCAATATAAATATGGGCCTCAGAGTTAGCAACATAAACGCAATGGATATGCAAAATAAAGCCACAATTATAGTTGGAATGCCTGATAATATAACTACAAAATATAGTCATATCAATAAAATACTAGGTCTACCACCACAATCTCAAATAAATAAAGCCATCCTAGAAAGCAAGGCACAGGTAGAAGCAGAACCTTACCAACCATAAAGCACAACAGCCTAAGAAGGAACCTAACACACACCAAAATAGAGTGGTATGAATAAAAAAACCATTAACCAAACCAAAAGAAATATAGTTAAGGCCAGAGGGGTTTGAGTAAGATGAGCTCAAGAAAGAATTGATCATATAAACTTCACAAGGAAATCCTTATGCTGCTCAATCCAGCATAAAGGTCCCAGTCAGCACCACCTCCCACCACTAAACCAGGTAGAACCATACAAAACCAACCAAAAGAACATCTAGCAAAACCCAAAATAAGCTAACCATAATAATCCATAGAAATCCACACCATGATACAGAAAAAACAACTTTAGCCTAACAGAATAGTCCCAGCAGTCATGGCAAAATAAAGATTTTCAGCATAACACACCCAGGTGCCCAAACAAAAACCCACTAAAAACCCAGTAATCCCCAAAGAAAAGGAAAACACAGCCAAAGATAACCTAGTTAGAAAACAAAATAGAAACATCCACCCAAAAATGTCTCAGCAAAAAAAATGCCATCCAACAGGCTCTAGAAATCCATAAACCCAAAACACCCACCACCCATAGAGTTCTGCACAACTAGAACTTGAAGAAGGAGAGCAAAAAAATGGGATACCCATCATGGAGAGCTTACAATCATATCTCAGCCCAAATAACCCAAAATATAACTAGATGAAAACAACCATAAAATAGAGAAAATGAGCAAGGTACCCAATAAGTAGTAAGAATAACAAACCCAAACCCTGTATGAAACCCAACATACTTAAAATAACCCACAGAAAAAGGTCACACACACAAAATAGATAAGCAAAAGAGACCAAATTAACTTCTAACAAAAAGTAAAAAAATTTTGTCCAATCTTAAGAGGCCTTTTAAAGGAGTGGGGATAATGATTTCCATGAAGTTCATGAAATAATCAATACCATAACCAAAATGAGCCAACCAAACGGCACAAGCATTGTTGAAACTTATTAAATATAAGTTAGGTTGTTAGACCTAAGCTTATGTCCCAAAGGCTAACCAAGAGGGGGGTGAAATGGTACTCTTAAAAATTTACCTCTTATTAGAATTTAAAAGTTCAAAACCATTTTAACAAACTAAGCAGGTTGTTTTAAGAATTTTCAAAAATAAATTTCAACCACTAAAAAATAAAATGACTAAAATTAATGTGGCGGAAATAAAAAGACTCAAAGATTTATAGTGGTTCGGTTATACATGACCTAAATCCACTCTCTGAAGTCTCCCACTTCAGGAATTGCACTATTACCACTAGTGTCTCTCCTTTTGCCCCCGCAGCAAGGCGGAGAAGCCTTCACAAAACTCTCTTCCACCACTACTCAATGCGATAGAGAACCATCATCCTTTTACACCCTCTAAGTGTCGGCAGAGAACCTTCGGCTGTTCACACTCTCTAAGTGTAGGCAGAGAACCTTCGGATATTCACACTCACCAAGTGTAGGTAGAGAACATTCATCCTTTCACACTATCCAAGTGTAGACAAAGAACCTTCAGCTATTCATACTCTCCAAGTGTAGGCAGAGAACCTTTGTCTTTTCACACTCTCCAAGTATATACAGAGAACCTTCGGCTATTCACACTCTCCAAGTGTAGGCAGAGAAGCTTCATCCTTTCACATTCTCCAAGTGTAGGTAGAGAACATTCAGCTATTCACACTCCTCGAGTGTCAGTAGAGAACCAAATTCTTTTGAACAATCTTCATAAATGTAATCTAAAAAGACAAGAGAAATAGTGAAGAAACTTAAATCATACATAGAGATCCTTACCCTTGAGTAACTTAATGAACCCTTCACCCTCCGATACGAAGAAATCTCTCTCGAACACTCTCTTGCACTCTCTCCTTCAATTGCCCTTTATCATTCATAAAGAAAAGTAGACAAAAAGATTAAATGATGGTCCTAAGTGGACCTTTTATAGAAAAGACACAAAAAACTATCTAGAAAACTGCATTTTCAAATTTTGACCGTCCATGATCATCTCGTACGATCAAATTTCATACGTAAGAACAGTTAAAAATTAGTTGTGTACGAACTCATTGTGAATGAGTACAAACTCTATTTGTACCAAATCATCATCCCATACGAACGTGGTTCGTCTAGTACGAATAGTTATTTTTCAAAGTTCTTTGATACGAAAAGTCAGGATGAATTATAAGTATATAGAACAGAGCCCTTCATCCCGGTATAATTTAAAAATATCATCTATATGATTAGTATATTTGACAAATCTAGAGCAGATCGTCCTGGGATGAACTAAATATTTTGTCTTGATGAATAATATATTTGCCAAATCCATAACAGATCATCCTGGAATGAACTAAACATTTTATTTAGATGAACAATGTATTTTCCAAATCCAGAGCTTATCATCCTGGGATGAAATAAACATTTCATTTGTACGAACTTTGCTTAAAAAAATTTTGGCCTTCTCTGATTGTTCCATTGCTCATTGGGGAAAAATAACGGACCATATCATCCCGTATGAAATTGTATCGTACTGTACGATCAGTTAAAAAAATGTAAATTTTAAAAACTCTCCTCAGGTGTGTGTATACTCCGTTACTCAATTTCAATCACACTCTCTCAGACTCAATAAATTACAAAATACATACTTTAATCTACAAAACACTCTAAGCTGATCTTGATTTGAAGTCTTCAACAAACTGGAGTATGATTTCCCTGAAATTTTAGTACACACAAGAGTAAAAATAATTCTTCCAAAATATGTTAGGAGAAAATAATAATCAAAACAATAATATTTGGAATCATAAAAAACATACAAGTTGCAAGAATATCATACATGCAAAGCTAAGTAACAACTATCTCAACAATCTCAATCTTTTTAATGATGACAAAATAATTATTGTTTGAGTATACTTGAAAATCCTAAATTTCTCCTTAACTCCCCCTGAATGAATAAGCATGTGAATGTAAGGAGTTTTCTATTTTGAACAGTTAAAAATTTTAATTTTAAAAATTTTTATCACATAAAGTAAGAACAAAAACAAAAAAAAAATATCTCACAAATCACAACCAATCAAATGCTAACTCAAAACATATCTGAACAAAAATACAAAAACAAACACAGAAACACATAAAAGTTCAAATAATATTTCTCCCCCTTTTTGATAACAATAAAAAGAGAAGAAGAAAAGAACAACAGAAATATAAGAAGCCATATGAGAACCTGATGATAATTGATCCAGAAAGAGATGAAGTTATAATTACAAAAATAAGATTAATGTTCATTAATTAAAAATAAAGATTCATATCATTTAAATTAAGATATAACAGAGACAATATAAATATATCATGGTCATGAATCAATATAGATAATAGGATAAGGAAAATTATTGCAAAAGTGATGAAATGAAAATTAATGTAAGTCAAGTTCCAATACAAATGATAATTGAGCATTAGATTAATTTGAAATTAATGATTAAAAGATAGAGAAAAGAACATATACTTTTTGCGACATTGCGCATCTTTTCAATATTTGTGGGACACTTTGTGCATCTTTTTATTTGTGGGCTAATTTTGTGCCTCTTTTTAATTTGCAAACTATTGCACATTCTTTCAATTTTTGTACCTTTGTACATTTTTTTTTATTTTTTAAGTTGTTCTTTCCAAAATCAATAATAAAAAAACTTAATTTTTTCTAAGTACAAAGATAATTATATTGAAAAGAGAAATAAATAATAAGATATGAGGATTACAATAATAATATTAAAATTTTGTATGCCTAAAAAGAATATGAGATTAATATCCTTAACTTGTTGAGTTATAAGCTAACTTAAATTTATGAAAAATTAGATTTTCTAATGAAGTTAATTTTTGTATTGCTTTTCAACTTATACCACTTTTTGGATCACTTAAGTCGGGATAATCATATAGGCAAACGAACATTTTCAAAAGAAATCAAAATCAACTAAAACAATATAAGATAGATTTTATTAATATCAAGATAAAAGATAATACATTGGAGCACAAATGATATCAATAACCAAAGATTTATTCAACATAAAAATAAAAACTAAACATAGTCACAAACACTTAAAACATCATCACATCACATCATCAGAACTAGCAAAGAAAATCATAAAAGAAACACATCAATCATTCGGAGGGGCCTTTGTTTGGAGGAGGTGGCTGGTTGAAGAGATTAAAATAGCTATTCATCATAGCTATTTTTGTGTTGACCGAGTTGAATTGACCTCGTATCTAACACATATCTTGTTGATGTTGAAAATCCCGCTGCTGAAGATGTGTTTCAATTTGATCAAAATGTTCATCAAAGTGGCTCTCAAGACGACCAAAGTGCTGGAACATCCCCTGAAAGTTTGGTCCAATAATAGGTGCAGGTGCCAGTCCTCTCCTTTTTTCCTCAGAGTCATCCCTTTCTAAATGTGCATTTTTTTAGCAAAGGTTGCTCGGAATGATCCATCATTATAGTAGATAGGTTCTTCAATATGTTAAATAGGATGAACTAGATCATACTTCTTTTCAAGAATGTAGGTCACAAGGTATCCTAAGGCTATATTCTTCTTTCTCTTATGGTAGGCATGGACAATCTCAGAAACTCTATACATGTAATCAATGATAAGTTGGGCTTTATCTATTGGTTGGCCAGTCATAATCAAGTATGTTATATTGGAAAGAAGAGGAGTAATATTTATTCGATCACCATCTTTATGAATTATGGAAGTCCAATGAACATGCTGTTGGAACATGCTGGAAGATTCGAGCATTTCGATTAAGATTGGACACCTTAGGCAAATGGCATACATCACTAATTCATCTAATAACCTGGATTATCACAGTCCAGTCATAGATAGAGGAAGAGGTCAATGCATGGCTCTAATCTCTTGAGTCCTTAAATTTAAGAATATTCTCATATCCTCAGTTATTTCTACCCACTTTTTCAAAAAATAGGATCTAATCACACTCTGGTCAGTATTAAAAGTCATGTTTGCAAGGAAATAGTGGAATGTGTCCTTGTTGTTGGAATGGATTAGGGTTAGAATATAAGCAAATTGGGTCAAAGTAAAAAGGTGCATTACTTGGAAATTAGTGTTCTACAGGAGAAGAACTCTAAAAGGGGTAATTTTAGTAGAAACAAACCTAGGAAAACATTCTTTGCTTGTTTTGGACAGGAAATTTTCTTCAGGATTTCTAGAGGAAGCTCCCCTAGTTAGTTCCTTTGCCACTCTACTCTTTTTGCCAGAGCTTGCCATTTGACAGATTTGGAAAGATGCGAGGGTTTGGAAAGGCTTTTGAAGTGTATGAAATTAGATTTCTAAAGCCTTCTATTTAAAGAAAAAATGATCTTTTGTACGTACGAAAATTATTCATACCATATGATGCTTGAGTTCGTACATACGAAATAAAATTTTGTATGTACGAATGAATACATCCAAAATAAAACAGCCTTTTATAATCATGTAAGTTACGAGGCATCCTTTCATACAAACTTTTTGACCAAATAATCATACAGACGAATAGGTGTTCGTCCAAGAAAATCAATTATTTAAGATCATTTTTATGATAGTTTAAATTGTCCCCCAATTAGAATGCCACATGTTCGTATGTACGAACTCAAGGTTCATACGTACGATCAGAAATAAAAACTAATTCTATCCGTATAACCGTATGTATGCATACATACGAATGAATACACATCATCTAGACGATATGGGTATCGTACAAATGAACTGTAATAAAATTGAAAAATTATATATAGACTATTCAACTCAATGATCGATATGATACAGGATTCATCTTGTACGAAATGAATTTCGTACAGACAAATATCACAATTAGAAAATTTTGTATGATTGCTTAAAAACATGAATTTCAATGTGAAGACATTTTGAAAAACACACAAAAACAAAAAGATAAAAAATCATAAAAGCAAATATGCACATAAGATGACAAAAATATAAAAACATATAAATAAATCAAAAACACAAAACACACTCACAAAAAAAACACATATCAATGTCGCAGAAACTTTAATTAAGCATTCAAGTCAATCACTTCAAGCCTTGTTCTTAATGTACTGAAAGTATCAAAGGCTAGTGGTTTTGTAAAAATGTCTGCAAGTTGATTTTTAGTTGAAACATGATTTAATTCAATTTCTCCTTTGGATACATGATCCCTTATGAAATGATACTTGATGTTAATATGTTTGGTTCTTGAATGTTGAATAGGATTTTTCGAAATATAAATGGCACTAGTGTTATCACAATAAATGAGAATTGTGCTTATTGTTAATCCTAAATCAATTAATTATTGTTTCAAACAAAGTACTTGTGCCACACAACTTCTTAAGGCAATGTATTCAGCTTCAATCATAGTTAGGGCTATGGAATTCTATTTTCTATTGGACTAAGAGACTAAAAAATTTTCAATAAATTGATATGTTCCAGATGTACTCTTTCTATCTACCCTACAACCTGCAAAGTCTGAATCTGAATATTCAATACTTCAAATGAAAAGCTAAACTTAGGATACCAAATCCCCAAGTTCAAAGTTCCCATGAGATATCTCAAAATCTTTTTCACTGCTGTAAAATGTGATTCTTTTAGATCTGATTGAAATATAGAATACAAACAAACACTAAACATAATATCGGGTTGGCTAGCTGTCAAGTAAAGCAAATTTCCAATAATTTCTCTAAATTTCTTTTGATCAACAGATTTTCCCTTTGGTTCCTTATCCAACTGAACTGAGGAACTCATAGGTGTACTAAAAGGTTTAGCATTGTCTATTTCATACTTTTTGATGATGTCCTTAATATACTTTGACTGACTAAGAAATGTACCCTCCTCAATTTACTTAATGCTAAAGCCTAGAAAGTAACTCAAATCTCTCATTATGCTCATCACAAATTCAATACTCATTATTTTAGAAAAATCATCACAAAAGTTTTTATTTGTAGATCCAAAGATGATATCGTCAACATAAATTTGTACAATGAGTATATCCTCTCCTAATTTTTTCAAAAAGAGAGTTAAGTCTACACTTTCTTTTTTAAAAGATCTCTTAAGTAGGAAGGTGCTCAACCTCTCATACCAAGCACTAGGTGCCTGTTTCAATTCATAAAATTCCTTTTTTAATTTGAAAACATGATTTGGGTATTTTGAATTTTCAAATCCTCGAGGTTGTTCAATATAAACATTATCTTGAATTATCTCATTCAAAAGGCACTTTTAACATCCATTTGATGCAGTTTAAATCCTCTAAAATAGGCAAAGG
Source organism: Dendrobium nobile (assembly GCA_022539455.1). Lineage (NCBI taxonomy): Eukaryota > Viridiplantae > Streptophyta > Magnoliopsida > Asparagales > Orchidaceae > Dendrobium > Dendrobium nobile. Next base: position 35,350,369 of record CM039721.1, on the reverse strand, counting down.
CTAACAAAACCCTAATTGCTTCAAGTCCAGCTACAGGGTCAAAAGTCTCCTTAAAATTAATCCCTATAATCTGATTATACCCCTTAGCCACCAATCTAGCCTAATTTCTAATGACTACTCCTGAGTCATTCTTTTTGTTTTTGAATACCCATTTAGTCCCAACTACACTTTGATCCTTTGGCCTTATAATTAATTCCCAAACTTCATTTCTTACAAATTGATTTAATTCTTCTTGCATTGCCAAAATTCAAAATTCATCCAAAAGTGCTTGATTAATATTTATGGGTTTTATCATAGAAATAAAGGCCGAATGATTGACTTCTTTATTCAGTCCATGTCTACTCCTAACACCCTCACTAGGTTTACCTATAATCAATTCCTTTGGATGATTTTTAGAAAATCTCAAATCACTAGGCAACAACTTTTCAATCTCTAAATTTATCTTCTCAATCTTTTGGGAGTCAATTTCTATCTCATCCTCTTCAACAATCGGCTATTCCAAAATCCCAGATTCATTAAATATAATATGTGTGGTCACCTCAACTACCAAAGTTCTTTTATTAAACACCCTATAAGATTTTTCAACACTAGAGTATCCAAAGAAAAATACCTTCATCAGATTGTGGATCAAATTTTCGTAAGGAATATTTTCCATTGTTATGTATGAACAACTTTCATCCCAAAATATGCCAATGTAAAAAATTAGGTGTTCTCCCCTTAAGTAACTGATAAAATGATTTATTTAAATTTGATCTGATGTTCACCCTATTCAGAACATAGCTGGTCATGCTAACCGCTTCAGCCCAAAAATATTTAAGAAGTGAATATTCTGCCAATATGGCTCGAGCAGCTTTTATTAATATTCTATTTTTCCTTTCGACTACCCCATTCTATTAAGAGGTTTTAGGTGTAGAAAGGTTATGATGGATCCCTTTTTCCTTACAAAAATCTTCAAATTTCTTATTTTCAAATTCTCCTCCATGATCACTTTGAATTGTTAAAATCTCTCATCCTAGTTTCCTTTGAATCTAAGTTAAAAAATTTCTAAACTACTCAAATGATTCACTCTTATGATTTAAGAATTTAACACATATGAATCTAGAGAAATCATCCATAATCACAAATATGTATACCATATGCAAAATTTTTAATAGTTTATTTGTTCTAAGATCCTTATTTGATAGAAAGGAGGACTTCACCTATTTTCCTAGTTGACAAGCATCACAAAGGTGGTCCTTAGTAAATTCTTGTTTTGGTATACCTCTCACTAAGTTCTTTTGGGTAATTCTCCTGAGATTTTTCCTGCTATAGTGATAAGGTCTCCTATGCCAAAGCCATAACTCATCAGAAATTATTTTCAAACAAAAAGTAGGAGTTTTGATACAATTTAAATATAGCATATAAACATTATTTACCCTCAAACTATGTAAAACATTAATACCATTTAGGCTTAATTTGCAACTAGTAGGAAAAAATTTAACGATGTATCCTTTATCATATAACTGGCTAATACTTAATAGATTATGCTTCAAGCCTTCAACTAGTAGCACATTCTGAATAAAAAAGTTCTCAAGATTTCCAATCATACCTGATTAAACCACCTTTCGTGCTGTTATCTCCAAGTGTAACCCTGCTTCCACTTCTGCCTTCCAGTAATATAAATTGCTTAGTCTCTCCAATCATATGCTTTGAGCAACCACTGTCCAGGTACCATATACTTTCACGAGGCCATGTATGAGAGCATGCCTCTTCTTGATCTGATTGATTAAGATTATAAGCCACCAAGAATAGATTGGTGACTTCCTCTTCCTTTTTAGTCTCTAACGAGTATGAAGCTGAGTCTGCCTAAAAAGAAAAAAAAAATTTGAGTCTGCCTAGAAAGCTCTTTGGAATTTATTCTTACCCTTCTTCATGGTTGGTTTCTCCTCTACCTTCTCTTTGCTAGGAGTAGCTTTGAGTTTTGGGCATTCTGACTTCACATGTCCAGGTTTCCTGCACTCATAGCAAATCACATTATTAGAAATCTTAACTTTCCTATTGAACTTACCTCTATTCCATTATTGGCATTTCTTCTGCTTCCACTTTAGAAAGCTCCTAAATTGCCTAGTCATTAAGGTAATGTCATCCTCATCCTCAAGTACAAATAGATCGCTCTCTGATTCCTCCACCTTCAAAGCAATGTTCTTCTCCTTTCGTGGCTCTCTTGCATCAATCTTTTGTTGACACACTCCTTGCTCGTAAGTAATTAGTGATCCAAGAAGATTGTCAATAGAGTAAACATTTAAGTTTTTAGACTCTATAATTGTAGTTATCTTACTAATATATATTGTAGGCAAACAATAAAGTATCTTATTAACCATTTCAGCATTCATTAGTTTCCAACCCAATGCATATAAAAGGTGACTATTTGTGTGAATCTTATATACATGTCAGAAATAGATTCATTGGATTTCATGTGAAATAATTCATAGTCTTGTAACAAGATATTAAGCCTGGATTATTTAACTTCATTAGTCCCCTCATAAGTTATACAAAGTTTATCACATATGTCCTTTTCACTTTTGTAAGTGGAAACCCACATGTAATCTTCAGATATAGGTACACAAAAGAAACTGTTCAAACATTTCATGTTAAGTTGTACTAGTTCTCAATGTTCTATAGTCCAGACTGCAAAGGGAATTTCAACTCTAACTATGTTAACAAATCTAGTTGGTTTTTTATACCCTTCTTGAACTAAGATCCACAAACGATAGTCTAGTGACTGTAAAAATGTTGATATACATGTTTTCCAAAAATTGACAGGAATATTATCAAATAAGGGATGTTTAATTATAGAGTAACCTTCTAGTGTGTTCCGATTTCTAAATATGGCCACGGTCGTTAATCAAAAAGTAGTATAAACTTATGATTTTGAAATTAAGCTCTGATACCAATTATTAAAACTTGTTGAATATGAGTTAGGTTTATAGAACTAAGCTTTTGTCCCAAAGGCTAACTAAGAGGGGGGATGAATTGGTACTTTTAAAAATTTACCTCTTATTAGAATTTAAAAGTTCAAAACTGTTTTAACAAACTGAGAAGGTTATTTTAAGAATTTTAAAAAATAATTTCTTAACCATAGAAAAATAAAATGATAGAAATTAAAGCAGTAGAAATAAAAAGATGCAAAGATTTATAGTGGTTCGGTCAAACATGACCTACATCCCTCCATGAAGTCTTCCACTTCAAGTATTTCACTATTACCACTAGTGTCTCTCTTTTTGCCCCCGCAGGAAGGTGGGAAAGCCTTCACAAAACTCTCTTCCACTACTATCTAGTGCGACAGAGAACCGTCATCCTTTTAAACCCTCCAAGTGTTGGTAGAGAACCGCCGGCTGTTCACACTCTCCAAATGTAGGCAAAGAACCTTTGGTTGTTTACACTCCCTAAGTGTAGGCATAGAACCATCATCCTTTCATACTCTCCAAGTATATGCAGAGAATTTTCAACTGTTCACACTCTCTAAGTGTAGGCACAGAAATTTCATCCTTTCACACCTCCAAGTGTAGGCAGAGAACCTTCGGCTGGTCACACTCTCCAAGTGTAGGTAGAGAACCTTCATCTTTTCACACTCTCCAAGTTTTGGAAAAGAACCTTCGCTTGTTCACACTCCTTGAGAGTTAGCAGAGAATCGGATCCTTTTAAACAATCTTCACACAAGCAATCTAGAAAGATAAGAGAAAGAGTGAAGAAACCTAAATCATATATAGAGATCCTTACCCTTGAGTAACTTAATGATCAATAGAAAGAAATCTCTCTCAAACACTCTCTCACACTCTCTCCTTAAATTTCCCTTTACCATTCATGAAAACTAGCAGACAGAAAGATTAAATGATAGTCTTATGTGGACCTTTTATAGAAAAGACACTAAAAATCATTCAGAAAACTACACTTTTCAAATTTTGACCATCCACAATCATCCCGTACGATCAAATTTCATACATATGAATAGTTCAGAAACTGTTGTGTATGAACTCATTGTGAATGAGTATGAACTCTATTCGTACCCGATCAGGATCATGTACAAACATGGTTCGTCCGGTATGAATGATTATTTTTCAAAATTCATTGATACAAAAAGTCAGAACGAACTATAAGTATATAAAACAGAGCCCTTCATCTCGATACAATTTAAAAATATCATCTATATGAAAGTGTATTTGCCAAATCTTGAGCAGATCGCCCAGGGACGAACTAAATATTTTTGTCTGGATGAATAGTGTATTTGCCAAATCCAGAGCAGATTGTCCTGGAACAAACTAAACATTTCATCTAGATGAATAGTGTATTTGCCAAATCTAGAGCAGATCATCCTAAGATGAACTAAACATTTTGTCTGTACGATCATTATGTAGAAAAATGTTTGGCCTTCTCTGATCATTCCATTGCTCATTGGGGAAAAATAACTAACCAGATCGTCTCGCATGAAATTGTATCATATCGTATGATCAGTTAAAAAATGTAAATTTTAAAAACTCTCCCCTAGTGTGTGTGTGCTTAGTTACTCAATTACAATCACACTCTCTCAGACTCAATAAATTAAAAAATACAGACTTCAATTTACAAAACACTCTAAGCTGATCTTGATTTGAAGTCTTCAACAAACTAGAGTATGATTTCCCTGAAATGTTAGTACACACAAGAGCAAAAACAATTCTTCCAAAATGAGTTAGGAGAAAATAATAATCAAAATAATAATTTTTGGAATCATAAAAAACATACAAGTTGCAAGAATGTCAAACATGCAAAGCTAAGTAGCAACTATCTCAACAAATATTGCCTTCCTTAATCACCTGAGAAAGATAAACAAATATAAAAACTATCAAATGTTTAATGCCCCTAACAATATAAAAAACCTCATAGTTACAAACTGAACCGTCCTCATTAAAAATGCACTGAATATTATAAGAGGGCTCATTCTCAATACCAATATGGGCAATATCAAGGGACATACAAATTCTCAACACATAAAGAACCATAGTAAGAAGATCCATAAGAGGAATACTATTAAGAAAAGAGCCCACAAAGGCAAGAATAATATTGCCATGGCAATCTCTAATAATAACACCATACCACATGTTGTTAATCTCTTGAGCAATACCAATGTTAAGCTTGAAGCAACCCACATCTGGTTTAACACAAGAAACAAAATGAGGAAGAGAGGGTACCGAAGTGGCCTCCAACCTGATAATTAAATTAAATGATTAAACTTGATTGAGGAATTTAGGTTCATTAAATTATCTAGGATGATTGAAGTTTGTATTAACTTTTAATAACATTTTGGAATGTTTATTTAATTTGAGTTTATTGATTGTATAAGAGTGTTGGTTGAATTGAATTCAAGGAGTTAAAATTGATTATTAAAATTTACTAAAAAAATCATTAAACCTTAGATTTTAAGTAATTTACCTTAGAAAAAAAATTAGGTCAATATATAGTTTTACCATTCAATATCAACAGGAATTTTGTAGTAAGAAATTTTTTCTTAAAACCTCTATCAGATAGCTGACTCACAATTAATAGATTATACTTTACACCTTATACTATAAAAATATTTTTAAGAAAAACCATTAGCATTACATAATGTACCTGCTCACACTACCTTTCAGGTATTTTTGTATCCAAATGAAAACTTTAATCTATTCCTGACTTCTAGTAAGATGAATTATTTTATGTCTCAAGTCCTATGTCATGAACACTATAAGAAAATATGAATAGCAGACAAAATTTAAGTTGGATATTTTCTATTACACATTCTAAGATAATTTTAAGTGGATTCTTAAAAATATATTTTTAATGGATTTCCAGCAGCTTTTCAATGAATTTTTTATGCAAATTTCCATTAAAACATTTTTGCAGAATATTTATAACAAAAATTAAATGGAATTTTGCATTTTTTTTTAAATAATTATAATAAATATTTATAAACTAAATAAATAGTTTTAATGATAATTATTAAGTTAAATTAAGTAATTATAAATGACTAATAAATTAATTAAATAAGTATAATAAAATATTTAATTCTAGCATAAAGAAATATTTAATAAAAAATCATATTATTTAATAAGGTTTAATAAAAAAAATCTTAATATATAATTTAATGATTAAAAAATATTATTAAAAAATAATCATTAATAAAACATATAATGTTGTGAATATTATTTTATAAAAAATAATATTTAATGAGTATTAAAAATGTATTAGCAAAGATTATATTTCAAATATAATAATATTATTTTTTTATTAATCATTAATTATATTATTCTATAATTTATATATTAAATAGAAAAGAGTAGCCCCTTTAAAATATCATGCTTTGTAGAGCAATGGATGGGCATAAGATCCAACAAAGTGGTGGGGTTCGAATCTCATGTAGCGCAGGTAGTGTTCCCGGATGAGCAGGGGCAGTTGGTTTGTGGATAGGCTTGGGATTAGGTAGGTGGGTGTGTGGGGGTTGGGTGAGTGGGTAGGGGCAGGCGTGCAAATGGGAGGGCAGAGGAAATTGATTAGTAAGCTGGCAGGCAGTGGCATACTCAGGCATAATTTAAACATAAATTTCTTAATTTTTTTATAGTAATTTTCGATGGATTTTTCTATCGACAAGAGTCGTAAATGTATCCATTTTTTTTTTGTTAATGTACCTTCTTATGAGTGTTTTACTGGAGTTAGCTTTAGGTGGGAGCTTATCCCATCAAGGCTTAAGAATGTTACTTCTTTGTTCTTCGAAGATCTAGTCTTGTTTGTTGAAGACTTGAAGGATTTGAATATTATTGGTTTTTCACTTACCAGGATGATGTGTGTGGTGGTGGTTATCATTTCATATGGATTTGGTAGTGTAGAGGTCGATTCTAGGCCTCTTGATGTGGGACTTGGTGTTATTGCTTCATCGACTTTGTTTGGTTTGTCTAAGGTGGTTGATGTTTGATGCATTGATGATCTCTTTACGTGGGATCATATCCCAAATAAGCCTATAGATGCTACTACTTCGATATTTGAAGATTAAGTATTGTTTATTGAAGACCTGAAGGGAATGAAGATTTTGGATTTCCTGTCTATCAATGGGTTTACTACATTGATGAGTTTTTTTATTAAAGTATGTAATGATGAGGTGGTTATTTGGCCTCTTTATTTTTAGTTTATCAATGTTGTGTTTTTTCATTATGATCTTAGAGTAATGGAAGTTGAGATTCTATCTAGTTGTCATTTTTTATTAGCTTGGGAACTCTAAGATACTAACCAACCTTTTTTGATTATTTTAAAAGTTTGGTGTCCCCAACAACCCAACTGGTTCAAAGTGAGGATTATTGGATCTTATTTCCATTATGTTTTCTTTTTATTTTGCAAATGCACTTTTTTTATGATTTATTTTCTTTTCTTTAGGACTTCCTTTCCCTTTGTTTGGAAATGGAAGTTTTTTAGTTTTATTTCTTCTTTAGCTAGTTATAGTTTTTTCATCCTGTTTAATGCAAGTTGCATCTCTTCAAAAATAATAATAATAATTCTCCATGTGAGTTGAATTATTTTAGAAGATGAAATATTTTATAAGATCTCAAGATGGACCACTTCTTACATAATCATTAATCACCGAGATAGTCATTATTTAAGGAGGCCTCAACAAATTTAGTTTTTAATACCCAAAGTTAGGGTGATTGTCAAGCATTTCTTATGCAATGGAGGTATTTTCTTCCTCCATATTAGTAAAAATTTCTCTAACATTTTTTAGCATTAAAAAAAATCCTTATGTTGGGGCCATTGATGATGAGATTTCTAAAATTGATTTTAGAAGCATGGATTCTCTAGTAACCTCTAATTTTTTATTATAATTAAACCATTATAAAGAGTTTATTAAATGCCCTATAATTTTAAATCTCATGGCCAACTTGTTCTTGGCCAACATATAATTGTTGTAACATTATCATACTATTCAATATCAATATAAAAACTTGTGAGTTAGAGGAACTCTATTAAAGTAATTGGATGTTATAAGTTGATTTTGTGCCAAACATGTCTTTCCCATAGAACCTGAGTATGTGCATCTTACATTATAGGTAATTTTATTTCCATTACTCATATTATCTCTCATTATAATCTAATAACAAAATTCTATATGAGCCACCCTACTCTTGTCTGACCTTTTACAAGTTATTAAAGTAATTTTATGAGCTTCAGGCCTTATAAATTTATTGATAATTTACTTATTAAATTTTTTAGATGATGCAATTCTATCCAAAGTTAGATGAGTGTGACACTATGAAGGCTGTAAATAATATCTTTTACCTCAGTCCATCATTGAAATTTAGTTGGGAAGTGGTTAAATTAAAATATTGTACATGATTGGTCAAGACTATATTCCTTTTGTATGAGTTTAGATGAGGGATATTAAATTTTATAGGAACTTTTGCTTATAGATTTCTCTTGAGAAGGCTTAAAAAAAATTAAATTGGCATGTCGCAACTTTTCATAGAGTTCCCATCTTATTGCTACCTTATGGGTTATACATTTCATTGACCATTAAGGGTAAGGATAGTGTGTGCAGAGACTTGGAATTTGTTAATGTTGAAGGTTGTTTATAGATTTTTTTCTAGGAATGCCTACATAAATGGTGCCTCTAAAGCATGCTTCAAGGTGCCATGGATCAACCTTGGAAGCATGTGTTCTATTTGGATGAGTTGTTTGATGATTATGAATTCATGGGAATCCATCACATCAAACTTTACTCATTCTAATTATTTTATATTTTACACTTATAATTCATAGTTTATTGTTGGTGGCATTACTTCATACTCATCGCACTATTGAGAATGTTGAATCTTAATTATTTTGTGGATAGCACTTTTACCTTAATTGATTAACCATAAAAAATGAGGTAGATTGAGAATGATGGAAGAAGAGAGGGAGGAAAGAAGAAAGAGAGAGAGAGAGAGAGAGAGAGAGAGAGAGAGGGAGTGAGAGAGAGGGGGAGAGAGAGAGAGAGAGAGAGAGAGAGAGAGAGAGAGGGAGGGAGAGAGAGAGAGAATCTATAGGGATGATATATGCTTTCTTATTACTTAGGAAAATAATTATTAAAATAATTATCTTTATTCCAATTTTTAATTTAGCCTCTTCTTCATAGCTAAGGGTACTCTTTTAGCTCTATATGTAAGGCTACATTTAGTAAAAATAATACATTGTATAAAATAACTTAATGGCAGATAATAATGAAGTAATAACACGCTAATTATGGCTCTTAACTATATTAAATATTCAATATGACTTTTTTAAGCTGGGGATATACTAACATGAAATTAATTGTTAACCTTACATCCATAGGCTATGTTCACACGAGTTGGTTTGCTAAAAGCTTTTGAAAAATCTACATTGACATCCTCTAAACGGGAAGAGATAGGAATTCATTTAGTGGAGAATAATTTAATTATTTTAAATATATAAAAATTTTGGTGTCTCTTATGACTCTTGCACCTCTATTTTTTTCTCTTGCACCCTACTCTTTTACCTATTTTTGTGATGGATCTTCGTACAAAATTATAAATCTAAAATCTATATTGCTCTAATTCCCATGAATGTTCTAGCACTCAAAAATCGAGAAAATCAATTTAAGGTCACTCTTTACTTACTTTTCATCGTAAGGCCTTTAAAAAAATTGGAAAAATTTAAATGATTTTGTAAAATTGAACTCATAGTTGAATCTAATGTTCCTCTAGTCACCCTATTTGTTATGCTTTCTTTATGCCCTCCTTCCACTTTTTTGGTGCTATATGATGGGGCACATGGCCTACTCTGACACCACCCGTGACTTTCCCCTCTCTCAAACCCTTCCCAATATCATGCTCCCTCTTATAGCTCCTCAAACTCCCTCAAATTAAAGCTTCTTCTTTATTCAAATAGTTCAAAAACTATGGACTTTGCTTCTATTCATCCCATTCTAGGAAGAGGTTATATCCTTCTTAGAAGATGAAATTAGTGCTTCATATACCAAATGGGGTCTCTTGCTTTTTGGGTACTCAATTAGTGAAGGATTGAAACATAAACTCCGAGAGAGAGAGAGAGAGAGTAGAGATAGAATGTCTGGGATTTCAACTGAATTCCATTGGGTTTTTTTGAATTTCAACATCTCTTGAAGTTTCGCGGTTTGTTCGGGCATCGTATTTTGGGCGGAGCTCCAGTGGTTTTCGTCGCCGGTGATGGCTTCATTGGCCACGGTGGCTCAGATGGAGGGTAAGCGCCTTCCTTCTACGGAAGTGTGGGCAAATTACAAGAAGGTTTTGTCTATTCCAGCAAGGCCTTCTTCTAATGTCTTTAATGGAGGTTCTAGAGCTCTGGAAATGTTCAACAGCTAGATCAAGGGGTTTAAAGAAAAATCTTTGGTGATCAATAAAGGAGGTTTATTAAAGAAGTCAATCCGCATCTCTCTTCCTGGTAAAGGGAAAGAGATCATGACGGGAGATGCATTTTCTAGCCCGAAAGACTTAAAGTCTAAGTCTTATAGATGTGATTTTATGGATGATCTTAAACTGGATGTTTCCACTTTAACTGGATTAAAAGTTAATTCCAATAAATTTTTTGACTCTATTTCACTGCCATCTACTCCTGTCCGAAATGTGAATCTTGGATCTCCACTTACTGGAGTTAATAACACTCTTAAAGACAAGGTGGATGAAGTTATGTTGTAAAAAGATTTGATTGATAATGCTAAGAAGAACAATTTGGAGGCTCAAGTGCTAAAACAACCTGTGACGAAGAAAAACAATGTAATTGTTCATTTTACCTGGACTAGGAAGAAGAATATCAATGTGGATAGCTTGGAACTGGGATCTTTCCTATCAAATGATGGATTGGTGGTTAAACTTAATGCAGACAAAGAGATCAAGAACACCCGAAGGATTGAAAAAGTAATTGTGGTGAAGGTGTTTGGAGCTAACATATCATTTCAAATGATATGCATTGAACTAAGAAGACAATGGAGCTGTTTTGGGAATTTTCATATCACTGGCTTAGGCCTAGGCTAGGTGCTATGTTCCTTTGAAGATGAAAATGTGTTGGAAAAAAATTTATCTTGTGGACCGTAGTTTGTTAAAGGTCAAGTTGTGGGCTTAGACAAGTGGACAGCTTCTTTTAATCCAACTTCCTTAAAAGGCATTTCAGCTCCTTTATGGATAAGGCTACCAAATTTACCTCTCCAATGCTGGGATGAAATAAATATTTATAGAATTGCATCTCTTGTGGGTAAACCTTATCTCCTTGATGGAACAATGGAGTACAATAGAATTTGCAAGAATATGTGTCCGTGTTCCATTAGATATGAAACTAGCATCTGGTGTTTGGGTGGAAGGATTGACGGGTAAATTTTTTCAAAAAATTGAATATGAGGGTGTTTCAAATATCTATTTGGATGTGGTAGGATAGGCCACAATTGTGGAAAAAATGCTAAATAAAAAATGCTCAATGGAATTTCCACAGATGTTGTAGATGTGGATAAATCAGCTCTTAATAATTCAACATACTCAGTTGGCATAAATCAACCTGAAGTGGAAGCTAGTTATGGGCCTTGGACTCAAGTAAATTATGGTAAAAGAAGATATAGAGTAGATGCTACAAAGAAAAATTTGTTCAAAAAATCAGATGTGCCTATGAAGAAAGTTTTTGTCCCTAAAGCTGGCACAGGCATTTCAAAGAAGACTGTGGATTCAAAAGGTGAAAACATGAAGCTAAATTTGGAAATACCCATGTCCAATCTTGAAGTAGTGGATGTAGAAAGAGTTAATGAATCTGTTGAGGAACAACCATCTGAAATTATTGAAAAAATTTAGCCAGAAGTTTTTATTAATGAACCAATTATCTCAGTTCTTAATAAATTTGATGTGCTATCCAGCCTGGATGAAATGAAAGCTGCGGGGAAAGTGGAGCAAAATGTGGAGGTAATTGATGAAGAAGATACTGAAGAGGGTGAAATTACTGGATGCAACACGTCTAATATGGAGAACTCAGGTTATGAGGCTGTTATGGATTCTACATTGGAACATGGAACTGCAAAGGAAACTTCAACTATGACGGCTGGAACAACAGAGAACTTTTCTTCTGGAAAAACGATGAAGCTACTTAAAAAATTTGAAGTCTCTTGGCTTAGGCAACATAATCTCAAGGAATAGAAAATTTGAAGGAGGTAAATCAAAGAAGATTGGGGGACATTCCCCTATCTTTAAACAATGACTTCACTAGTTTTTTGGAATTGTAGAGGAGCCAAGAAGGTTGAGGCTGCTCTATATCTAAAGGAGATTATTAAAGACAATAATGTGTTATTATTGGGATTGCTTGAAACAAAAATTAGTTCCATGGATAATACGCAGGTGTTGAATTTTTTGGGAAGTAATTGGGACTCATTCATGGTCCCGTCCAATGGTCCCTCTGGAGGTTTGATGATGTTATGGAGAAAAGATTTGGCTATCTTCTCTATTATTGAAGACTCTTCCCAAGTTATCATTGGGAATTTGAATGTTCTAAACAAAGGTAGTTGGCTGGTTACTGCGGTTTATGGGAGTACCAATGCTCTAGAAAGGAAGGGTGTTTGGGAATGCTTAGAGAGGCATTGTTCTTGTAATTTGCCAATGGTAGTGGGTGGAGATTTTAATTGTGTTTTGTCTCATGAAGAGAAGAGAGGGGGAAAGAAATTTGTTTTGTCTCAAGGTGCTAAAGACTTGAAGAATTTCATGATTTACAATGATCTGCATGTTGTTGAATCTTATGGTTCAAAATTCACTTGGTGTAATAATAAAATGGGTGGAGCTTGAATTCTGGAAAAATTGGACAGATGTCTAATTAATTCTAATGCTCTCAATTGTATTCACATAGCTCGGGTGAAGCATTTGGCTCGCATAGCCTCGGACCATTGTCCTATTCTCTTGGAGATTTTCAAGCCAGTGGAAGTCTTTTATAGAAACATCCGATTTGAAGATGTTTGGGCATCTTATCATTGAGCTAAAGCAGTTGTGGAAAATTTCTGGAAAATTGAAAGTGGTGGAGATCCGGCCACATCTTTGAATTTAAAATTCAAAAGAACCTTGAAAGCTTTATTTTTTTGGAGTAAAGACAAATTTAAGAATATCAACTTGTTGAGGGATGCTTTGAAGGTTGAAATTCTGGAATTACAAATGGAAGAAGCTGAAGGTTTGATTTCCTTTGAAAATCTGTAAATTCTCAGGTTCAAGATTAATGAGCTCAATATCACTCTATCCCGGCTCAACACTTGGTGGAAGCAAAGAGCCAAAGCCAAATGGATGGAGGAGGGGGATTCTAATTCTTCCATTTTTCATGCTTTCGCTAATGCAAGGAGAAAAACTAATTGGATTAGTCATATCAAAATGGAATCTGGAAGTATTACTGAAGATTCGGCTGAAATATAAAAAGTCTTCTTAGATTTTTTCAAATTCAAGTGGCAGCATAGAGATTGTTCGTTGGAGGCTTGGCCTAGGCCTTGGGCTTTCATTTCAACAGATGATCAAAAAAGATTGAATGCAGATTTCACAAGGGAGGAGTTACAAGCTGCGGTCGATTCTTCAGGTAAAAACACTTCACCCGGGTTAGATGGTATCACTTTCTCATTTCTAAAGTGCTATTGCAAGACTATTAATGAAGACGTTTGGCAAGCTATAAACCAGTTCTTTTCTACTAGACTTATGCATCAGTCTTGGAAAGAAACTATGATTGTGTTGATCCCTAAAATCAAATGTCCCTTGCTACCCTTTAATTTCCGTCCTATTAGTCTTTGTTTGACTATTTATAAATTAATTGCCAAAATGTCGTTGAGTAGATTGGAGAAGGTGATACATAAACTCATTTCATCTATTCAAGCAGCTTTCATCAAAGGCTGTTCTTTATCTGAGCACGTTCTTTTGGCACAAGAAGTTTTCAACAAATTCTGGTACTCTAAAGCTAAAAGTGGACTTTTGGCTATCAAGATTGACTTGGAGCAAGCCTTTGATAGCATGGGGTGGCAAGCTTTAAGGCAAGTTCTTGTGCACTTTAACTTTCCTAGTAAATTCTTTGAATTGTTAATGCAATGTGTCTTAGATCCTAGGTATTGCATATTGATTAATGGGAGAAAGACCGATTCGATCATTGGCAAGAGTGGTTTTAGGCAAGGGTATCCCTTGTCTACTTACTTGTTTATCTTATGTTCTCAAATTCTTTCGAATGCTCTTAATCTTCATAGAAGTGGATCGGGTATTTTTATTACTCCTAATGCTCCTAGAGTTTCTCATTTACTCTACGTCGATGACATTCTAATTTTCTCGGATGCCATTGTTAGTGAGGCGAAGAAGATAAAGAACATTGTCACCAACTTTTGTAATTGGACAGGACAAAGTGTTAATTTTTCCAAATCTATAGTTCTCTTTGGGAAGTACACTAGCAGCAGGAAGAAGAACAAAATCTCATCTATTCTTCAGTTTAAAGTTGTGAAAGAATTTTGCTATCTTAGTATTAAGATAACCTTAAGAAGGAAGGTATCATCAGATTTTCAAAATCTTATGGAGGTGGCTTCCAATAAGTTGAACACTTGGGGGAAAAATTGTATTTCATTTGAAGGGAAGTTGGTTCTTGTGAAATCTGCTTTTCTTTCTCTTCCAATGTTTTTATCTTCTATCTCTTTAGTTCCATTATCTATTCTCAAGGAATTTGATAAAATTTGTAGAAGCTTTCTATGGAACAAAAGTAACGGAAGAGCTGGTATGCATTATGTGTCATGGGAACTATTATGCAAACCATAGAATGAAGGTGGATGTGGACTATTCTCAGCAGTCTCTAGAATTGGACCTCTTCGAGCTAAGTTTGCTTAGGAGTTTCTCTTAAAGACTAATTCTTTACTCAATCAAATTATCAAAGGCAAATATGGAAATGATATATGGTCTAATCAAGTGAAACTTGGTTGTTCTCCTACTTGGAAAGTTATTACAAATGGAGCATCTTATCTTAAAAATATTGTAAGATGGAAAGTTGCCAATGGATGTTCAATCAATTGGATGCAAGATGCATGGATTTTAGACAAATGTATTTCAAGATGGCCTACATTTGTCAATATTCTGGAACCGGTTGATCAGAAGCTCAGTTTTTTCATTCAAGAAGGCGTATGGAACGTAAGTCTGTTACAGAAATATTTTGGAAGGAATTTGCTGGATGTTATTCTTCAGATTCCTTTAGGATCAGATGAGAATGCTGATCTTATTGAATTGAAATTTAAAGCCGCCTTGAAATCAATTTCTGCTCAATGTCTACAAGCAGTTTATGATAACATTCCTGATGAATGTTATTGGAATTGGATGAAATTATTGAAATTGAGACCCAGAATTGAATTGTTCTGGTGGAGACTCTACAATAAAGCAATCCCCTCATGAGCTTTTCTAGTGAAAAGGAAACTCTCCAACAGTCCAAGCTATCCGAGAGGTTGTGTAGAGGATGAAGACAATTGCCATATTGCTGCTAGATGCATGAAACTACAGCGGACTGTTATATTACTAAACAAATGGGGATTCAATATTCTGACTTTTACAGATTTTAAAGTTTTCTTGGAAGGATTAGAAAGAGTCTCAACTACTAATCTATTAATGGAAAATATGTACTGCATAGCAGTCTTCTTAACTTGGAAAGTAGATGCAAGCTGGTACATGGGCCTAGTGAAGAATCTGATTTTCATATTGCTGCTAACACCGTTTCCCTGGCCATTGTAAGCAATTTTATCAATTTACATCCAGACAACTGGGATACTAATCAGCTTATGTTGTCTTCTTCTTGGTGTCCTCCTCCACCTGGATGGATAAAGATAAACTTTGATGCTTCGCTTAAAAGCAATTACTTAGCTGGAATTGGCGGCGTGATAAGAGATTAAAAAGGCAGATTTTTATTAGCTTTTGGAGCCCAATATTTGCATTGGGACATAGCACAAATGGAATTGTGGGCTGTTTATTACTTAAAGAATATAATGAGAGAATGGATGTTTGAAGCCCAAGGAGTAATTATAGAAGGAGACAACCACAACATTATTAAATTCTTCAATTAGCTTTGAAGAGATGGAAGAATAATGGAAGAATTGAAGAGGATCTTGCATTCATCCAAGACTTTAACCAGGTTCTATTTTCTTTTTCTAATAGGTTTTGTAACAAATTAGCTGATTTTTGTGCTAATTTGGGTAGCAAAAAGAGTTTTATTTGGGAAGATCTCAATAATGTTGATATCCCACATTCCTTTTTCTTCATGTGGAAGGAGGAATGTGATGGATTAGGTTTGGCCTGATTTTTTTTCCTGTCTTTTCTTGCTTTTATTATTAATGCATCTATGCATTTTCTTCAAAAAAAAAAAAATTAGGTGAAGGATTTATTATAAAGTCCTTCAAGCCACAATTCACAAGGGTTGGGCTTAAAGATTCATTCCAACTCCTCTCTCTTAGCGAAGATTTCTTCCTTCTTAGGTTCTCCTCTCTTGAGGAATTTGAGTTGGCATGGTTTAGGCAAGCAAGTTTTTTAATAGGTAAGCCCTTTGTTCTCCAAAAATGTTATATTTGTTTCACCCAAAACATAAGGATTTCAACTCTGGCCCAAGTTGGCTTAAGGTTCATGACCTTCCCCAGTCTTATTGGAATGCTTAAGGTATTTTTAAAATTGTCATAAACTTGGATTCAAAGATTATAGTTTTGATGATAGCAAATATTTTTGGTATTTCTATTTCTCTATAATTGCCTGCATAATAATGTTTCAGGTCCACAAAGTCAATTGCAAATCAAATCTGCTCAAGATTGCATAGATTAGGAGTGAGTCAGTCTGTAAGTGTAATTCTAGTATTTTTACCTTTTCTTGAGTCAATTGTAATAATGTGATTTCTGATGCTAAGTATGCTTGCACACACAAACTCAGGGAGAGAAATTCTGTAAACCTAAGAGTTTTTCTGTTTAGATCATATCGTATAGGATGATAAAAAAAACATCTTGGATGATATGTTAAAATCAGAAACCCTAATTAGTGCTTCAACATTAAGCCAATTGCATTAAGCAAATCATCTTGGATGATATTATTATCATCCTGGACGATATGCTCAAATCAGAAAGAATTAGCCACTAAACCATTTTAGGTATGTTATTATTTTTAAAAATTATACAGGACGATCCCATATCATCCTGGATGATTCAATTACAATCATTACTAAATTATTCAGGTGATTAAGGAAAGCAATTAATGTTTGATTTGATCGATCATATCATCCTGGATGATTATAGGATTTTCTTGGATGATCAGTTAGAAAAACCTTAGTCTTCTCTTGGATTACATGGACGATCAGAATGTTATGCTAGATGGTTAGTTAAAATTTTCCATCATCCAGGTGTATCACATAAATGACCAGAATAATACTCTAGATGATATTCATAGTTTTTGAACTGATCCTATGGGACGATTCAAGAATCATCCTGAACAATACATTATGTTTTTTCATCATCAAATATATATCTTCTGGATGACCAGAATGATGTACTGGATGATATGTATGGTTTTGAATTAATCATACAGGGATGATCAGAACAAATATGGATTATAATCTTCTAGCCCTCCCAGATCATCCTAGCTGAATGGGCTGAAAATACACTAATCGTATAGGATAATCTTTAACAGCAAGTTATAAATTAAGGTAAATTTTAATCCTTCTTTAGAAGATTTTTTTGATTATTTAAGAAAAGATCTTTTGTTGATGTCCTTACCTAAGAGATCCAAGAGAAGGAGAGAGAGAGAGGATTTATGAGGGGGCGTTTATGAGGGGTTCACAAAGGTTGCTCTGAGCAAGGATCCGAGTTATCTTCTCCAGTCGTCATCCCTAGTTCCTAGAAGGCTCCAAGGAGGTCTTCTTCAACAATCGATCAAGGTTCTATTCTTGCTTTAAGAGGAGGCAAAAGGAGTCTGGGTTCTCTGCCTGCTTCAAGAAGAAGCAAAAGGAGTCAGGTTCTCTCACTCACCAGGGTTGATGGAAAGGAGTTTGTATAGTCTTCTCTGCCTTGTTGTGGGAGAAAAAGGAGAGTCACTGTATTTTAGTGCAATGCCCAGAGGAGAGGCTCCAGGGAGATGACATAGGCCAAGTTGACCGAAAAAAATATAAAATCTGGTGTGTTCTTTCTTATTACATTTTTGCACTTTATTTTATTATAGGTGATCATATGATTAATATTATATAATATCTTAAAAATCATAATGTTTATTTAAGGTTTTTTAAAACTAACCAATCACACCCCCCCTCCCTTTTAGGTATCCTCGAGCAAGTTCATAAGGGCTTAATAACCCTAACGAACTTTCAAGTGGTATTAGAATGGGATTCATAAAATCAAGTTTTAGATAACTTTTAAATTTGGATCCATTGCTAACTTTTGTAACTAAATTACTACTAAAGGGTATTCCATTACCCGACCACCATTGGTTGATAATATACCTTTTGATTTCTAGAAAACTCATATGTCCATGTTCATACAATCTATAGATTATCGTATGTGGATGCTTGTTAAAGAAGGTTATTCTGCACTATCACATGAAGTTAGTGGCATCAAAACTGAACTTCTATTTATTGAATGGACTCTTGATGATAGGGAATTAGCATAACATAATGTAAAAAATTTAAACTATTTTTTCTGTGCACTAAAATCTGAATATTTCATTCGTGTTTCAACTTGTACAACTGGTAAAGAAATTTGGGATAAATTATGTATCACTTATGAAGGCATGATTGAGGTTAAGCAATCTAGATTGAATATATTTCATCATGACTTGAACTCTTTCAGATGAAATATAGTGAGTCAATATTTAAAATGTATACTAAGTTTACACAAATTGTCACCTCCCACCATGCCTTAGAAAGAGAACTCACTAACTATGAGAAAGTTAACAAAATCTTGAAATGTTTACCCTCTTCCTATGATGCTAAGATAACTGTTATCACTGAATCAAAGAATTTGAATACTTATGCTATTGATAATTACTTGGATCACTCATTGTTTACGAGCAAGGAGTGAACCAAAGATAACTTGATGCATGTGAGAAAAAAAAGGAGAAAACTATAGCGCTGAAGGCTAATGAAATGGATACTAATTCTTCGAGGAATAAAAATGATGATGTTGCCTTAATCACTAGGTAATTACAAAACTTTCAAAGAAAGAAACAAAAGCACCATAAAAAATGGAATAAAGGTAAGAGTAGCAAGAATTTTAAAGGTTCTTCTGATATGGTTTACTTTGAATGCAGGAAGTCAGGATATGTTAAAGCTAATTATCCTACACTTAAGGCTCACCCAAGCAAGGAGAAGGGTGAGGAGAAACCCAAGTTCAGGAAGGACAAGAAGTAGATTTAAAAGGCTTTTTGGATGGATTCTTCATCTGACTCCTCTGAGACTAAAGCTGAGGAAGAGACAACAAACTTATGTTTGATGGCTGATGATCATCTTGGTCGGTTTGACCAAGAAGAGGTATGTGAATGAACCTATGATCAATTACTTGAAGTTTCTGAGAAAATTTATTCATCATATAGGAAACTTAAAAAAGTGCATGCTAACTGAAATTGCAATTTTTAAACTTACAAAAAGAAGATGAAGTTTTGCTTAAAGATCATTCTACACTTGACATTAATCACATGTCATTACTTAATGAATTTGATAAGTTAATTAAAAAGCATTCTGATTTAATCATTGAGCATGATTTATTGAAAGCATCACATACTAAACTTAAAAAGGATTTTAAAATATTTGTTAATGAATCTGAGAGAAGGGACCACTATTTGAAAGTTGATAATGTTATTTTAAAAAGTTCTAACTCATTTTTTAAAGATGAATTAAAAGCACTTGAGAAAAATATGATTTCACCCACACCTGAACAATTTTTAATCCAGATCTGTAGCCAAAAATTTTGAAACCTTGGAAGAGGCACTATAACCTAAGTAGTTTAGTAAACCCTTTCCTGGTATTAGATGTTTTTCAAATGACATACTAGGACATATCTCCAATACTTACACTATTTATCATAGTATACATTGGGTGTAGATAACCAAATTACATGATTCACAGCATAACACATATGCATTACATTCTTCTTTCCATAAGAAGGGACCCAAACTTGTTTGGGTTCCTAAATCTAACATTTGATGATTTTGTAGGAGTGCTCTAACATAAGGCCTCGTGAGAGTATGTAGTACCTAGAGAGCAAATTCTCATGATGCATGAATAAAGTTGTCAATCAATTTATTTCACTAAAGGCTAGGGCTTGAGGTAAGGTCACTCTTGGAGACAACACAAATAGGAAAGTGGTGATTAAAAACTCCAATAACTTTTTGATTGAAAATGTTTTACTTGTTGATGGCTTGACACATAACCTACTCACTATAAGTCAGCTTTATGATAAGGGCTTTATTACAATTTTTTTTTGTCAAACACATGTATCATTAGCTTCAATAACAACATTATTTTATAGGAAAAAGGATTAACAATATTATATGCTTGATTTAAATAACATTGAATGTGCTACTTCATTTTGCTTAAAAAGTGATGCTGATGAGTCTTGGTTGTGGCATAGGAGGTTATGTCATGCCAGCATGAAGAGTAACCTAAAAGGACCTAATTAGAGGTGTCCCCAAGCTTAAGTTCACTAAGGAACACCTGTGCAATGCCTGTTAACTAAGGAAATAAGTCCAATCCTCTCTCCATTCCATTAAGTACATTAAGGATACCTTGAAGAAATATAAAATGGAAAAACTCAAGCTAATAAACACTCCCATGAGCTCTAGTGTTCAGTTAGATAAGGATTCAAATGAAAAACCTGTTGATCAAAAGAAGTATATAGGAATGATTAGATCACTACTTTACTTGACTGCTAGCAGACCTGATATAATATTTAGTGTTTATCACTATCTTAGATCTCAAGTTGATCCTAAAGAATCCCACCTGATATTAGTTAAGAGAATCCTTAGATATCTCTTAGGGATCCAAAATTTAGGAATCAGGTTACCTAGACATAACATTCTTTTGAAATTATTGTGTATTCTGATTCTCATTTTGTAGGGTGCAGGGTGGATAGAAAGAGAACTTTTGAAACTTGCCAAATCATAAGATAGTATTTAGTCTCCTAGTTTAGTAGAAAACAAAATTCTATTGAACTTTCCACTGTTAAAGCTGAGTACATCGCCTTAGGAAGTTGTGTCCCAAATCTTATAATTGAAGCAATAAATTTTGGATTTAGGATTACCTATGGGCAAAATTTCAATTCTATGAGATAACACAAGTGCCATCTGCATCTCTAAAAATCCTATCCAACATTCAAGGACCAAACACAATGACATAAGGCATCACTTTATTAGGGACCATGTTACCAAATGAGGCATTGAGTTACACCATGTAACAACTAAAAAATAATTAGCTGACATTTTTTTTAAAATACTAGCCTTTGACACCTCAGCATCTTAAGGACCAAATTGGATGTGATTGATATTAATGCAAGAACTTGATGATTACTGAACTCTGAACTTTATGTAATTTTATCTTTTTTGTTTTTGTTTTTGGATCTTTTTTTTTGTTTCTGACTTTTTTTATTATTGATTTTTATTTATTTGTTGTTATTTTTCGTGTTTTTATTTATGATGTTTTTATTTTTCTTTCAGTTTTTTTGGCCATTTTTGAAATAATATTGTATGCCTTTTTTTGTTTTTAAAAATTTATTATCAATGATTGACATCTCTAAATCACTTAAAGGGTGAAATGTTATTGATTATTTTCCTTTCTTTAACTCTTTTTACCAGTGTAATTTTCTTTTCTAAATAAAATTCTATCTCAAGTTAACAACTAGACTTTGCAATTGAGATCTTTTTAACCTTCTTATATTAATCTATCTTATATAAATAATATTCAAAGTCATTAAATACATTTCAAGCTTTCTTAATCTTATTATTGCATTTATCATATGAATTTTATTTTGCTTTGTGGTTTATTCCTCCATATATTAGAGAGTGAGTTTTTCTTCTCTAATATCAGAAAGATGATCTCACAACTGAGAGTATTTAAAAGTTTCAAAAGGGATCTAGCTTGTAAAAATGATAAGAGGCATAAAATTAGCACAAAAAGAAAAAAAAACTGAAAATGCACAATTATCGCAAAAAAAATTAAAAGATACACAAACTGTATAAAAAATCAAAAGAAGCACAAAGTGCGTCAACCAATTGACAAGAAGCATAAAATAAGCACACAAGTAAGCAAGCTTCTTTCTCTTTCAAACCTTTAAATCTTAGAATAATTCATAGGTCACTTGATATTTTCAAAGACTTGATTTCAAAATTCATGATTGTGACTAATTACTTTGCTATATTATTCTATAAGATATTTTTCTAAAATGAATTTTTAAACATATCACTTTTTCTTATCCGATTGCTTTTTATAAGTTAGATCTTTATTTTCAAAGATGATTTGCCTTGTAGGAAGTATGAGTTGGGGTTAACAGGATTGGTTGTTCTGCTATTTTTAGATTTTATACAATGTTAACTCATTTCTTATAAATTTTTAGTTTAATCACATAGAAAATTTTTCATTTTCTTGCATTGATAAAACAAAAAAAATTGTTTGTTTTTTCGTTATTTTTAGTCCTTTTTAATGTCTTTTCATTATTTTATTTTTAAGTTTTTACTTGGTTTTTATATTCTGGGGCACCTTCAGATCACCTCCCTCCATCATCAAATTTTTAATTTTTTGATCACATAGTCGTGGACGATATTTCTATTACCCTGGATGATATCATCACATCACCCTTCATCATCCATCTACTAGCTGATCTGACTAAACTATTTGAGAACATCTTGGATGATCCCAATCATCATGGATGATTTAATTAAATTCTATTTTAATTACTTATAATCGTCCTAGACGATCCACCTATTCATCCTGGATGATCCAAGGGGCAAAAATGGTTAAATGTTTTTAATTTGGCTAGTATAATCCATTATTATTGATCATCCTAGTCATTCCACGTACTCATCTTGGATGATCCATTTCGTCATTGATCATTCAGTATGACTCCTCGGGATGATCTCCTAAGTCAAATCATCCTGGATGATGTCTAATCATCATGTATGATAGGATTACCTTTTTAACCAATTATCCCAGATGCCATAAATTTGCCTGATCATCTTGGACAATCCTGCAATCATCCTGGATAATGTGGCCTATTCTTTATAAATAATCAAATTCAAACAATTTTCTGACTCCCAAATCCATCAATTCCTCTTTCATCATCCCTCATGTTCTAAATCTTTATCAATGGCTGGTGGGAAAAGGTCAAGGATGGAAACCGACAATTTCTCGAGGGCATTTCTTGACCCTTATTTCATTGAGGCCGCTGAACATGATGCCTATCTTTGATATAAAACTACTGGGATCACACCTTCAAGGATCGTCAATCCTCACACACTCACTTACCCGATCTTGAATCTATTCACTCACACCTCCCTCACCTTTATTCCGACTCTAGCTTTCTCATTCAACTCTGAACTCCTCTATGAGTTATTTGCTAGTCTTAAGATCAACTCTAGCTACAACACTCTTCAGTCTTATATGCACAGATGCCCAGTAAAGATCACCTATCAGGATTACCATAAAATCCTCCAACATCCTCCTATTGGAGACAAGATTCACATCTTATCTTCAAATCCTTATTATGATTAGGGTCCTACCAACCAACTACTGGGGCACACAAATATATCCTACCATGATGGGGCATCATGCACCTGAATTAAGGATGCTAGGATAATTCAACATGTTCTTATAAC
The DNA here is from genome assembly GCA_022539455.1 of Dendrobium nobile. Taxonomy (NCBI): domain Eukaryota; kingdom Viridiplantae; phylum Streptophyta; class Magnoliopsida; order Asparagales; family Orchidaceae; genus Dendrobium; species Dendrobium nobile. The sequence goes on along the minus strand of CM039721.1, from coordinate 35,326,517 downwards.
CTCAATATTTCCAAAGGCTGGTGACCTTGTCCACATCACTCCCCTATTCTTAATCACCACCTTTAACATAATGGCCCAAACTTAGTTCAATACCACTTATCATCTCTTTCATTACATTGAGCACTTGACCAGTTTTAGGGTTCAAGGGAACAGAAGAAAACCCAACCTTTCCTTAGGAAATATTATAGCCTTTGTCCTAGAAACCAAAAACTATTTTTAATATCCTAGCCCACCAGATTATCAGCCTATCTACTAACCCAACATCACCTTCCATATTCTTCACAACACTTACTCCATCCGAGGAATGAGGAGGCTGATGGAGGTACGTGTTAATTAAAGGGAAAAGTACAAAGTCCTTAAAGGGACCTCGAGCACTCTACTGCTCAAAAGCACTATAAGATAAAAGCCAAGAAAACCTATGAGCTTGAGATACCTGCTAAACAAAAATATAATAATCCCTAGGTACATTCTACAGTGCACAAGCAAAAGCACCCAAAAAGAAGGAAGGCATCAACAATTATTATTCAGAGTGAGCTTCATATCTAAAAATCAAGTAGTGCAATGACCTATATAAAAGATATCTTGCAAAGAAGAGTACAAGGCACAAAAGAATATGCACAAAATAATAAAACAAGGAAGGAGTTAAAAATACCACTAGTGAGTCATGTTAAATTCAGTCATAGCCCCACAAAAAATAAAACTAGAGTCCTTCCATGAATAATATAGGCATTTGAGCTAGTAACAAAACCGCAATGGATATGAAAAAAAAGCCACAAATACAGCTGGAATGCATTTTAAAATAACCCCATAAATCAGCCATATGTATATAATTCCAGCTCCACCACAATAAATTCTGATAAAAAAACCCACCGAGGTTAGCAGGCCTTGGGTAGGAGTAGAACCAGACCAACCACAAAGCACAGTAGCTAAATATAGTAACCAGCACACACAAAAAAGGGTGGTGTGGATCCAAAAAACATCAACCAAAGCAAAAGGACTACAATCAAGGAGAGAGGGGTTTGGGTAGAAAGAGTTCAGGAAAGAATGAATCTCATAAACATCACAAGGTAAATCCTTATGCTGCTCCATCCAACCAAAAGGCCTTAGCCACCACCATCCCTCCAAAAAAATAAACTCCAGGTTGTACCTGAAAAAAATAATCCAAGGGATTCCAATCTAGGCTTTAAAAAAACAATGTTAGCCCAACAGAAAAGCCCCAACAGTCATCACAAGACAGGGCAACCTAGCACAACACACCCAGGTGCCCAATCCAAATCACATTGATCATCCAAAAAGCACCATAGAAAAGGAACAACCAACCAAAGAGAACCCTGCTAGCAACCAAAATAGAAACAGCAGCCCAATAAAATAGGCCCAGCAGCCTCGACGAAATAAGACCATCCAACAGTCCATCCAATAACCACGTCCAGATATCCGTAAACCCAAAACACCCATAGCTAGAAGAATCCGGCAAAGTCAAAGCCTGGGGAAGGAGAGCAACAAATAGGATACCCATCAAGAAAAGCTTGCAATCATTGCTCAGCCCTAGGAAACCAAAATAATACTAGATAAAAACTACCATAATATACAAATAGGAATCAAGGTACCTAACTAGAATAATCACAAGAACAATTCCAAGCCTTGGATAAAACCCCACAAACCAAAAAATACCAGCAAGAAAAGGCTTCACACACAACATAGATAAGCAAGTGGGGACCAAATTAACTTCTAACATAAGGTAAGAAAATATTGTCCAATCTTAAGAAGCTTTTTACAGTAGTAGGGACATTGGCTTCCAAAAATTCAACGAAGCAATCAATCCCAGAACCAAAATGAGCCAACCAATTGGCACAAGGATTACCTTCCTTAAGCACTTGAGAAATAGAAACACTGATAAAAACGATCAAGTGTTTAATATCCCTAATAATATAAAACATCGCATAATTACAAATCGAGTCCACCTCATCAAAAATTCATTGAATATTATGAGAGGACTCAACCTCAATATGTATATTAGCAATTTTAAGGGACATATAAATTCTTAACTCATACAGGATAGCAGTAAGAGGAGCAAGATGAAGATTACCATTAAGCAAAGGGCCCACAAATGCAAAAATAACATTACCATGGCAATCTTTGATGATACCACCATACCCCATGTTGCTAATCTCATTAGCAATACCAACGTTCAGCTTGAAACAACCCAAAGCTAGTTTAACCCAAGAAATAAACCCAAGATGAGACAGAAGCAAAGGGGCCTCAGTCCTGATACCTAAATCAGGAAGAACATCATAACAATTGTTGAAACTGTAATAGAGAACAAGTTAAAAGAAAACAAACTCAGTAATTTATCTTTCACAATCTTAATAACCCTCTGAGAGTCCATTCTAATGTCATTTAAAAGAGAATTTTTCCTTTACATCCAAAGAAACCCCAAAATCAGGGAAGGGGTAACATTTCTATTATGGCCTTTATAATTACCTAACCAAGAATTAAGAAGAGCATGAATAGATAAATTCGTGCTAAAATAGCTTAATTTAAAGATATCATCAAAATATCACTAAATTTTAATAACTAAAGGATCCAAAATAAAAACATGATGCATACTCTCCAAATGATAACAACATTGACACTTGGACAGAAGAATAAAAACTCTTTTGATCAAATTTTCATCCATAGGAATGAATCTACATAAAATTTCCAAATAAAAGTAGCAATAGTAGAAGGGATACTTCTATGCCAAATAATCAAAAGAATGGTTGTAACAGTATTCTTAGGTCTAAACACAAGCCAAGCATCTTTTAATCTATAAATTCATCATTAGCCAACTTATATAATAACACATCCTTTGACTCCAAATTCAGAGGGAGATTGAGAATTTTTTGAATAATAAAGTCTGGAATCATATTAGCAAGCTTATCATAATCTAAATTGTTATCATTAATGAAATAATTTACCTTAATCGTAGTACTAGATTGGAACAAATGAGGCAGTCAATAGAGTGAGTACTTAACCATTGATCCTACCATAAAAAAAAGCTGCCATCCCCAAGACCCTAAGAAAGATGAGGCTCCATCTCACAGTTAACCTTACACAGCCTCTGCCAAACTTTAGAATCACCAATATTAAAAGAACAAATAGTAGGATGCTTCCCCACACAGTAATTGGAAAATATAAATTTTGCCCAAAAAGACAACTTGGCATGAAAAGTAAACCATAATTTAAAGGAAAATGCATGGGCTAGGTCAGCCATGCTTTTACAACCCAGCCGCCCTCTTTTAAAACCCCACAACACTTATCCTAAGAAGCCCAATCAATTTTAGTGTTACTACTAGTGCCTTTCCAAAAAAACTTGTTTCGGATTTTATCAATTCTATTACACACCATTTTAGTGGGAAGAAAATTTTGGAATTAATAGACAGGGAGAGAATAAAGGACACTTCTAATGAGAGTAAGCCTACCCCCAAAGCTCAAGAAATTAGAATCCCAAGATTGATGTTTATTCTGTACAGAGGTAATTAAATCATCAAACAAAAAATTATTTTCTTCTACCTTTAAAAAGAGGAATACCAAGGTACTTGATAGGTAACTTGCCATGCACAAACCCAGTAAAGTCTTTAATAGCCGAGATATGATCATTATGAATATTATTAGAAACAATGAAACAACATTTCTGATTGTTTAATGAGAGGCCAGTAACTGTTTGAAAATAGTAAAAGAAATCCATAAGCTTATTAATCTTATTACAATATGCATTCATAAAGATGATAAAGTCATCAACAAAGCATAAGTGAGATATAGGAAAACCCCCACTAGTCTTGAAATAAAAAGAGGGGTGATTTTCAAAAAGGTTAGCAAGGCTTCTAGAAAGATTCTTTTTTTTTTATAGAAATGCTGAAATTGCATTAAAAAAAAAACAAAGTACAACTACTCAAATCAAACCTAAAGCATCACATTCCTCCTTCAAGCAATTCAAGAAAGAAGGAGGAATCATAACATCATGAAGATCTTCACATAAAAAAGAACTCACAAGAGCCAAATTAGCACAAATATCAGCTAATTTGTTCCCATTCCTAAGAGAATGAGAGAATACAATTTGCTTAAACTCAAGTAAGAAAGCCAAATTATCATCAATTATTCTACTAACCTTCCAATCTTTGACCGATTTCTGTAGCATTTTAATGATATTCAAGTTGTCCCCTTCAATGATCACTCCTTGAGCCTCAAACATCCAATTTTTGACCACATTCTTCAGATAGAGAATAGCAATTAACTCCAAATGCGATATGTCCAAATGCAAGGAATTGTTGCCAAAAGCAATCAAAAACATCCTCTTTTCATCTCTGACAATGCCACCTATACCTGCTAAATGATTCTTCTTAAGAGCTGCATCAACATTTATTTTAATCCATCCGGGAGGAGGAGGATGCCAAGGAGAATTCAGCAAAAGCTGGTTAGCATCCCAGTTTTCCGGTTGGAGATTTAGAAAGTTACTTCTCACTGCAAAAGATATAGCATTAGCAGCAATGCAGTTATCCGAATCCTCAATATTATCATGAACCAACTTGCATCTGCTCTTCCATACAAGACAAACCATATTATAGAAAATATTTGCCGAAAGCAAGTTCTTCCCAACGTCATTTTGAAGGCTGTGCAAACAGTCTTCAAAGCAGTAAAACACAGGGATATTAAAGCCCCAACAATTCAGTAAACCAATTACCTTCCTGAGTTTGGAGCAGTTTCCAACTAAGTGAATGTTGTTTTTATCTTCCCCACATCCTCTAGGATAGCCAAAATAATTACTCAACTTTCTTTTTACCAGAAAAGAGTTAGAAGGAATAGCATCATAACAAAGTCTCCACCAAAAAAGTTCAATTTTCAGTTTCAACTTTAATTTTTTTTAACCAATTCCAGTGAACAAACTCTTCCTTATGAACTAAAGCTGCTTCATATGCCCATGCTGTAATCGATTTCCCAGAAAATTTGCCATTCAAAACAATAGAATCAGAAGTTATATCCGCCCAGATAAGGATTTTAAGAATAAGATTTAAAAGATGTTCACCGAAGACAATCCTCAATTTGTCCAGATCCCAATGGTCATTGGAAATAAAAGAGCTAAGAAGGAATTCAGAATTATCCTGATTATTGATAAATGTCGGCCAAGAAGCAAGACATCTATCTAAAATCCAAGTGTCCTGCAGCCAGTTGATAGAATTCCCGTTGGAAACCTCCCATCTAACAACTTTTTTAAGAAAACAAGCACCCATAGTAATAATTTTCCAAGTCGGAGAACAACATTGCTTCACTGTACCCGACCACACATCTCCACCATACTTAGCTTTAAGAATGAGATTCAAAAGAGAATTAGGCTTGGTGAAAAAATTCCAAGCAAGCTTGGCACGTAATGGATCAACCATCAAAATAGCTGAGAATAATCCTCTACCACCCTCAATTTTCGGTCTGCATAATAAATCCCAAGAAACATAGTGAAGACCGGCTTTACCATTGTTTTTACTCCATAAAAACCCTCTACACATCTTGTCAAACTCTTTAAGAATACTAAAAGGAACCAACGAAAGAGTAGACAAAAATAGAGGAAGAGAAAAGAAAGCTGATTTAACTAAAATCAGTCTACCATCCAAAGAAATACACCTTTTGCCCCAAGTATTCAATCTACTGGCTGCAGCTTCCAATAAAGGCTGAAAATCCGATGCCACCATTCTTCTCAATGTCATTTTAACCCCAAGATAGCTAATATCCTTAACAACCATGAATTTGAGCAGTTTAACAAATTTACCTTGGATGCTTTTCCTGGTATTCTTTCCAAAAAGAATCATAGATTTAGAAGAGTTAACCTTTTGCCCCATCCAACTACAATAGTTAGAAATAATTTTCTTCAAATCTTTATCCTCTTTCATCCTTGCCTTCACAAAAATCAAGATGTCATCCACATAAAGTAAATGAGAAACTCTCGGAGCTGAAGCAGAAATTGAAATTCCCAATCCATTTCGTCTTAATAATAAATCATCAGACAAAATTTGAGAACATAAAATTAATAAAAATGGAGATAGAGGGCAACCTTGCCTAAATCCACATTTTCCTTCTATCCAATCCGTCTTCATACCCTTAATCAAAATGCAATATTTGGGATCCAGCACACAATGCAATAAAAGCTCCATAAATCTATTAGGAAAATTAAAATGAATGAAAACTTGCTTTAGTGTTTGCCATCCCATGCTGTCATAAGCTTGATCCATGTCAAGCTTAATTGCTAACATCCCTCTTCTCGATTTAAACCACCTGAATTTGTTAAAAACTTCCTGAGCAATCAGCACATGAACAGATAAAGAGCAACCACTAATAAAACTCGCTTGGTCCACCGAGACGATCTTATGAATGACTCTTTCCAATCTATTAATAACATTTTTGCTATGATTTTATAAATGGTCATACACAAGCTGATAGAACGGAAGTGAGAAGGCTCATGAGGACTATTGATTTTTGGGATCAAAACAATCAAGGTCACTTTCCAAGATCGATTCATTACACCTGAAATCAGGAAATGATTAACTGCCAGCCACACATCCTCTTTAACCACTTCCCAAAAGTCTTTGAAAAAAGAGAAAGTAATCCCATCCAATCCAGGAGAAATGCTTCTTACTGAATTTTCCACAACCACCTGCAGATCCTCTTTAGTAAATTCAGCATCAAGCATAGTTTGGTCAACATTACTAATGACATTAGAAGAGTTCGGCCACCCCTCCAATGAGCACTTTCTTTGTTGCCATTTCAACTTGAAAAAATTTGAGAAAGTTTTATGGATCAAATCAGCATCTTCCGAAATATCACCATCTTTAGTCTTGATATGACTAATCCAATTTCTATTCCTTCTAGCATTGGCAAAAGTATGGAAGAAAGACGAATTACAATCACCTTCATCCATCCACCTAGCTTTAGCCCTTTGTCTCCACCAAGTGTTGAGTCTAGCCAAAGTCACATTGAGTTCATTAATTTTAAACCTCAAAAGTTGTAATCTTTCAAAAGAAATCCAGCCTTCATCCTCCTCTGCTGAATTTCCTGTATATCAATCTTCAATTTATCCCTGAGTGAGTTTAGATCCAAGAACTTAGCCTTTTCCAGTAAAAGAGCCCACTTAGAGTTCTCTTAAGTTTTAAGTTGAGAGCAGATTGAGGATCAGACAAACATTTCCTAAGCCAGATTTTCTTCACCAATGCCGCAGCTCCAGGATAGGATGCCCAAGTCTCTTCATAACGTATTTCTCTGTTAAAATTTTCCCTCGGTTTGTAGATATCCAACATTAAAGGACAATGATCCGATGCAATGCGAGATAAGTGTTTAACAATAGCAAGGTGTAAGAGGTTTAAAGTAGAGGAATTAATTAAACACCTATCCAATTTTTCCAATATTCGGGCATTGCCATTTTTATTGTTACACCAAGTGAATTTAGATCCCATTGAATTCACCTCATGAAGATCATTAGCAATCATGAAACTATTGAAATCCTTCGCTCCTTGAGTTAAGCAGAACTTCTTACCTCCACTTTTCTCAGATTGGGATAACACACAATTGAAATCTCCTCCCACTATCATAGGAAGATCATTAGAACAAAGCCTCTCAATATCGATCCAAAGTCTTCTCCTCTGTTGGGCATCTGTACTGCCACAAATAGAAGCAACAATCCAATTCCCTTTGTCGTGAACCTCCAGTTTACCCAAGATCATCTGAGACGTAGCTTCAATAAGCGAAAAAGTTGCTAAGTCACTTCTCCATAGCACCATAAGTCCACCCGATAAGCCAGCCGAAGGAACTACAAAAGAATCCCAATTTGTGCCCAAAAATTTCATCAGGTGACTATTGTCCTGAGAGTTAATTTTTGTTTCCAATAAACCTATAAAGAACACCAAATGATCCTTGACCATCTCCATGAGATATAGAGCAGCCTCCATCTTCTTGGCTCCTCTACAATTCCAAAATAACAACAAAGTTATTGCTTAGTAATGGGGTAAGCCCCCCCCCCCCCCCCCCCTTCTTAGCTCTTCCACCTCCCACCTTTCTGTTATGAGGAATAACGTTACCAGATACAAGGGATCTAAGTTCTTTAAAAAGTTTAGACTTTTTCTCAGTAAACTGATTTCCTCCCACAGATGGGTTAATAACAGGCATATCCAAGTTTTCATTCCGAGAGACTTCAGGTTGTTGAACTAAACCTTTATCATATATGTTAAGATTTGACTCTGTAATAGACTCTAAAATTTCCCCTTCCTCAACACCAATTTCTTTTTTAGCATCGAACTCTTCTGCCTCGTTAACTTCTATTAATTCTGATAAAACATCAAACTTGTTGTGAATTTCCACACTAGGATTGACATCTGAATTAATCCCTTATTTAGCCTCCTTCTCCACCAAAGCATCCACAACAGGTAAATTGCCCAAAGAATTTACATTCAAAACCGCATCAGGAGTAAGGATATCATCACTGGCTTCAAACTGCTCCTCTAACAAATTCCCCATCACCATCAAATTGGACGTTCCAGGTTTGGGAAGAAACATTTTATTCATAGGTACAGAACTTTGCTTGTTAAAAAATCTTCTGTTAACTGATATCCTATTAAATCTTCTTTTACCATGCTTCACTTGAGTCCAGGAATTATCAGCCGCCTTTCCTCCTTCAGTAATAGATTTCACAGCCATCACTTGAGTTATCTGTTCACCAACCACACCAGTAGGAAGAGCACTACTAGATTTCATAATCACTTTTCCCTTCAACTCAGTACATGTTTTTAAATCATGCCCAATTTTACGACAATTAGAACAGATATTAGAAATCCCTTCATACTCAACTTTCTGATAAAAGTCTCCAGCCAAACCCTTCACCCAAACACCTTGTGGTAACTTCAAGTCAAGAGGAATGCGAACACAGACCCGAGCAAATTCCCTTCTACTCCACTGGAACAAATTCCTGTCAAGAAGATACGGCTTGCCAACCAGAGAAGCAATTCTATAGATTTTACCTCATCCCAACACTGCAGCAGTAAATTATTTAATCTAATCCATACAGGTGATGTAATTCCCTTCAGCGACGTAGTATTGAAATTCACCGACCACCTGTCCAAACCAATAATTTGCCCCCTGATCCACCATAGGCCACCTAAAAGAATACTTTCTAAAGCTTTTGAGTCTTCAAAAGAGAACAAAAACCAGCCAAGTCCCAGGCCAGTAATATGGAATTTACCAAACCTATCCCATTGTCTTCTCAAATCTGTACTGATCATATGAAACGGAATATTCTCACCAAAAACTTTCACAACAAGGGCTTTGTCTAATTTTTTAGCATTTTCTAACTCCTTGTCGACATGAAGCAAAGCCACATTGCCATCTTCAGATAAGAAAGAACCCAAATCCAAATTGTCAACCTTAACATACGGACGTCTACTCCACACCGAATTCACCTTCACATTATTAACCATATTCACAGCAGAAATAGGATTGCCTACAAAAACTTCTGGCACATCTGCTGGGAGAGCGACATTCTTCTTCAGAGACAAATTCACATCTACATTACTTACATCCCCTGTATTTCAGATAACCAGAGATTTTGTGTACGAATCTCGATTAATCGGAGATGAAGGCAGAGATTTCGAAACAAACTTATTGTTAAAAATAATTGTTCCTCCAGCAGAAGAAGAGACTCCTAAACTCTAACTACCACCATCATATTTATTCACGACCTGTAAAGGCAAAATTTCCTTCACATTCAGAAGATGCTCCTCCAATAAATCCTTACCTTTACCAGGGACATTAACTGGAATCACTTTCTTGTTCAACAGACCTCCCTCGTTGATAATCAACGGCTTTTCTTTCAAACCTTTAAAATTCTGATTAAAACTTTCAAGAACCTTAGAACCACCATTAAAGACTTCAGAAGAATCAAGGACCGGTAAAGCCAAATTTTTTCTGTAATTTTTCCAAGCATCCGAAGGAAGAATACGTCTATTCTCCATCGTTCCCTCCCCATCCCACCAAAAAGCCGGCAGATTGCCGGACTACGCCACCGCTAAGAAAACCAAGAACCGCCGAAAATAGAATTTTGAATTCTCAAACTTTCTCTCACTTCAATACATTCCTAGAAAGATAATCAACCGCAATAATAAAAAAAGCCAAAGATATAGGGTCTCCCTACCTTAAGCCATGAGAAGATTTAGAGAAACTAGAGCTCTCACCAATGATAATAATAGAGAAAAAAGAGCCTTAAATGCAATTTCTAATAAGGTTAATGAAGACCAAGTCAAAACCAAATAACTATAGGATATTATAAATGAATTGCCAACTAATATCATCATAAGCTTTGGAGATATCAAGCTTGAGGATAGAGTTACCACCCCTCACCTTGATATTCAAATCATGGCAGAATTCCTGGGCAAACAAAATATTATCATAGATAGCACGACATTTAAAAAAAACTCATTTGGAAAGGAAAAATAATCTTTGGAAGAATAGTAGTTAATCGAGTCATAAAAAATTTAGAAAGAAGTTTACAAAAAAGTGCAAAGACTAATCGGTCTAAATTCATTCCAATTATTAGCATCATTATTCTTAGAGATAATAATAATAAAAGTAGAAGAAAAAATTTTAGGCATAGCATGAACAGAAAAAAGAATCCAAAACCACAACATAGAGATCATCCTTAATAATACCCCACGCATTTTGAAAAAATTTGGTAGTGAACCATCCGGACCAGCAACAGAGTCAACATTCATATCAAAAAAAAATCTTGTAATTCATCTAAAGAGGAAATTTTAGAAAGAAAGTCACTATCCTTCGACAAGATGAGATTGGGGATAATAGTAGGGTTGTCAATATTACTAGGGATAAAAACCTTATTGAGCCTATCCTGAAAGTGTTGAGTAGCCAACAAGGGAATTTCCTCAGCATTTGAAGTAATAGAACCATCCTCATATTTGATTTTATTAATAGAACTCATTGCACGTTTCCTTTTGACCAAAGCATGAAAATATTTCGTATTATTATCACCTTCCATCGATGCTTTGCAGAAGCATTTTGTTTCCAAAAAGTCTCCTCTAGGGCATGTAATTTAAAGAGACAGGCCTTAGCCTCTCTAAGTAAAGCAAATTTAGCATCAGAAGGAGAGATTTGAAAATTAAGCTCAACATTATTAACAGCCTCTTAAGCATTTAAAATATTAGTAAAGATATTTTAAAAAACATTATGATTCCAATATAAAAGTTGTTTAAATCTTTTCAACTTGAGCCAAAGTCTTTTCATTCCCATAATAGAGTTATGAGAATTCAAATGAGCATTCCAATTATCCTGAACAACACTAAAAAAAGAGGTCATGTTGAAGCCACATATTTTGAATCTAAATTGAGAAAAATAACTCACATGTCTAGTATTAAGAGTAAGGAGTAAAGGAGAATGATTTGAAAGAGTACGACTAAGATGCTTAATAGAAATAGAACTAAAAGAATTAAGCCAGTTATCATTAAATAATATACGATCTAGCCTTTGCCATAATTGCCCCCGATTTCAAGTAAACTTGTTACCAGAAAAGCCAATGTCAATGAGACTACAATCAATAATCATATTATTAAAATCCTCCATAGAATGCAAAATAGGAGAGGACCCATTAATATGCTCTAAAGGATTAGAGATGGTGTTAAAATCAGCACCCACCAACCAGGGCAATTAACAAATGCTATGAAAGGTAGTTAACTGCTTCCAAAGGATATTTCTAGTCCCACAAGAAGAGGCAGCATAAATGAAAGAAGCACAGTTATTCAGATTTAAAACTTCAATGTTACAATGCAGTACTTGAGTAAAATTGCTAAGAATATCAATACAAACCAAATCTTTAAAAAAAACCCAAATTTTATTAGCACAATTCACAGTGGCATGCTTAAAACATCAAAATCTAACAGTATTAAGTAAATTAGAGACATTGACAAGAGGTTAATGTAGAACAAGAATAGAAATATCATGCATACGACATAAATTCTTCACCCATAAGCAAGAAGAAGAACACCCAAAACCCCTAACAATCCAAATAATCTATTTAAACATAAGAAATAATGTTAAAGACTAGTTTGTCAATATGTATTTCTACCTGGTTGTAAAATAAGGGTCTTGCTCTTCCTACCACGCTTATTTTGATCTTTAATGAAACTAATATCATTGTTATCCTTAGCAAAGCATTTAGCAAAAAATTCTAATTCATCAATATTAGTAAAAGCATCACAATTATAATGAGAGGTAGAGGGAGACTTACAATCAATAATCAAATCCTTTTCCTTACCCTTTTGAGGAAGCTCACCTTCTTCCAACAATTCTACATCCTCATTAGCAAAACTATTCAGACCATGTTCTACAATCTCTTTCTCAACCAAGGCCTTTTACATTAGGCCTCAAATTGTTCTCTTTACTGTTCCTTTCATTTTTAGACACATTTCCCTGATCATGAGCATTACATAGAGAAGCATCAACATTAGAGGATTTATTAGTATTCAACAAATAATCCATAACAAGCAATTCATAGCTAGAATTATTTAGAGGAAAAGAATCAGTTACCCTTGGCTCTCCAAGTTGTCAGAATCATTGGGACAACTAGCCAAAGTACTAATAGCATTAACCTGCACACATGGTGGAGCATCCATAATGGTAGGATCTGAAGAGGTATGAATGGGGGAGGTATGAATGGGGAAAGGGTCAATAAGCACAAGTAAATGAGCATCACCCAAATTGGAAATATTTTCATCATTCTCAGCATAAGGCAAATTATCATTCTCAATAAGAGACCCATAATTTCATTGAGATTTTTTGGACACAGCTTTATCTTTACAAAGTTTCGGAAGTAACCTAAAACATTCATTAACACCATGACCATGCATTTTATAATAAGAATAAAAAATAGGCAGATTTAAAATTAAACTTTTTGGAAGTATCCATTCAGCTCAGATTCTATCCAAATTTCACTTGGGTGTTTCTTAGAAACATCAAGTTCCACAAGAACACAAGCCACGGAGGGTTGAGAGATTGAAGTAGTGGCTTGATCCATCTGTGAAGATCTCCCAAAAATTGACGCAAGCCCAAACAAGATTTGCGAATTAGAAAATGAAGTCTAAAGTTAGGGAATGAAATCCAAATAGGTGTAATAGGCAATTCTTCCCTCACATCAAAGTTTGGCACCTATTTGAGAAGAGGCATTTGACAAGCATGAATATAGTAGGACCTTTTAGCAAAGGTATGACTATAATCAAGATTACTCATCAATTAGATTGCAACATGACAAGGATCTAGCAAACCCACATGAAAAGCACCCGAGAGTTTCAAGCTTACAAAAAAAATTTGGATAACATCCAAATTAGGTCAACACAAAATAAATTTACTAACAAGTGTAAGGGAAAATGGGGCGGACAATTGAGACACCATTGATTTATCAAACATAAGTGCCGGGCAAACCTTGAAATAGGTGTGCACAAAGTTGAGCTTAGGTACCAAAGAAGAAGAGATAGAAATGACATCTTTAAAGGACCGAGAATTGCCATTAGGGATGGAAGATATCAGGGGGACAGATGATGATGGAGTCGTCATCTCTCAAAGCCAAAAAGCTAAAAGAAAAACTCAAATTAAATACACAAAAAGATCAATGAAAGCTAATGATTACAAACATTAAATGAAAATCCAAACTAGAACACCAGAGGAATGAAAGAAAGTTTCCAAATGTCAGCCCTAAATAGCCCAAGAATCACCAAGGGAGAGATGAGCGCAATGGTCAAAAAGATGAGTAAGTTTCAGAGTGAAATGATCCTGGATGATATGTTAAAATTAGAAACCCTAATTAGGGCTTCTACATTAAGTCAGCCACATTAAGCAAATCATCATGGACACTATTAATATCATCCTGGATGATATGCTCAAATCAGAAAGAATCAGCTACCAAACTCTTTTAGGTATGTTATTATTTTAAGAAATCATACAGTACAATCCCATATCATCTTGGATGATTTAATTACATTCATGCCTAAATTAGTCAGGTGATTAAGAAAAGCAATTAAGGTTTGATTTGATCGATCATATCATCCTGGATGATCGCAGGATCATCCTAGATGATCACTTAGAAAAACCTTAGTCTTTACCTGGTCATCCAAAATGATATGCTGGATGATCAGTTAAAATTTTCCATCATCCAGTGTATCACCTGGATGACCAAAATGATGTTTTCGATGATAATCCTAGTTTTTAAACTAATCATATGAGATGATTCAATATCGTCTTGGATGATACATTATGTTTCTTCATGATCCAACATATACCTTTTGGATGCTAGAATGATGTGTTAGATAATATGTATGGTTTTTAATTAATCCTATAGGATTATGTCCACATTATCCTGGATGATCAGAATAAATAATGCTTCTAATCATCTAGCCCTCCCAAATCATCCTAGTCAAATGGTCTAAAAATACACTGATCGTCGATCATCCTGGACTATATTTAAAGGCAAGTTGAAAATTATGGCAAATTTTAAGCCCTTCTTTATAAGATATCTTGATTAATCAAGAAAAAATCTTTTGCTAGTGTCCTAGCTTGAGAGAGCTAAGAGAAGGAGAGGGAGAGCATGGGAGAGAAAGAGTGAGAGAGAGGATCTTATGAGAGGGAGTTTATAAGGGATTCAAAAAGGTTGCTCTAAGCAAGGATCTGAGTCATCTTCTTCAGTCATCATCCCTGATTCCTTGGAGATACTAGAAAAGTCTTCTTCAGTAATTGATCAAGATTCTTTGCATACTTTAGAAGGAGGCAAAAGGAGTCTGAGTTCTCTACCTACTTCAGGAGGAAGCAAAAGGAGTGGGGTTCTTTGCCTCACCAGGGTCAGTGGAAAAGAGTTTATAAAGTCTTCTCTGTCTTACTGTGGGAGCAAAAAGAGAGTCACTATATTTTAGTGCAATACTCATAGGAGAGGCTCCAGGGAGTGGACGTAGGTCAAGTTGACCAAACCACTATAAAATTTAGTGTTTTCTTTCTTATTACATTTTCGCACTTTAATTTCCGCACTTTATTTTCTTGTGGGTGATCGTATGATTTAATATTTTAATATACCTAAAAAATAATACTTTTTCTTTATGGTTTTTTAAATACACTGATCATCGATCATCCTAGACTATATTTAAAGGCAAGTTGAAAATTATGGCAAATTTTAAGCCCTTCTTTATAAGATATCTTGATTAATCAAGAAAAAATCTTTTGCTAGTGTCCTAGCTTGAGAGAGCTAAGAGAAGGAGAGGGAGAGCATGGGAGAGAGAGAGTGAGAGAGAGGATCTTATGAGAGGGAGTTTATAAGGGATTTAAAAAGGTTGCTCTAAGCAAGGATCTGAGTCATCTTCTTCAGTCATCATCTCTGGTTCCTTGGAGATACTAGGAAAGTCTTCTTCAGTAATTGATCAAGATTCTTTGCATACTTTAGAAGGAGGCAAAAGGAGTCTGAGTTCTCTACCTACTTCAGGAGGAAGCAAAAGGAGTGGGGTTCTTAATTACAATGCCTATGACAATATTGATTGATACTTTATTTATAATATTTTACATCTCTTTGGATTTAATTTGGTCTTTATCAAGCTTATTAGAAATGGTGTTAACCGTGTCTATTTTTTATTATTGTTAATGGGACTACTAATGGTTATTTTAAATCTTCTCATGGTTTAAGATAATATGACCCTATTTCTCCTGCTCTTTTCATTATTGCTGCTAAATTCTTATCTAAAGGCCCTTCCAATCTTTTTTAGAATGCTCTGAGTCTTTATTTTAGAATGTTCGGTTATTTTCCCATCTTTTATTTATGTTTTGCTGATGAGTTTATTATTTTTACGAATGCTTCTGTTAACAGGATTCATAAACTTATAGATTTTTTTCTATCAATTTGAAATGGTTAGTGGCTTATCTCTTAATAAAAACAAAAGTTGTTTTATTACTTCCAAGAGAGTCCCCAATGATCTTATTATGGCCAATAAAGACTTAACTGGATTTATGCATGATCAATTACCCATTAAGTATCTTAGGGTTCCACTTTTTAAAGGAAGAAAGAAGAACTTTATTTTTTATGATCTTATTACCTCTATTTAGAATAAGCTTTTATCATGGGATTCTAATTTTTTGAGCTTTGGTGGCAGATTAACTCTTGTTAAAAGTTTTCTTTATTCCTTATCAGTTTATATTTTTCAAAATTATCTACCAACTCAAGCAATTTTTAAAAGAGTTCATAAACTTATCAATAAATTTCTTTGAAAAGGTAATTCTAGCGACTCCAAAATTACCTAGGTCGCTTGGAATAAATGTTATGGTGTTTTGGTTGAAGAGGGTTTAGGTTGTTATAGTATGAATGGCTTGGATTATGCCTTTTCTTTTAAATTATGGTATAATTTTGAGCATTTGGGCTAATTTTATGTTTGATAAGTACTTTGTTGGTAAGCAAGCTACTACTTGTTATTTTAATCAAGGTGATTCTAAAGTGTGGCAGAGACTTTTCAAGGTTAATTGGGCTGTTGAGCCCTTCATTTCTTGGGTGCTTGGTGAAGGTAATGTTTTCTTGTGGCAAGATTGTTGGTTAGGTAAGCACTCTATTGACTCCATTTTTAATTTTTCTTCCATTACAGCTATTAAGGTTAATTCCATCCTTACTAATAATTGTTGGGATTATGAGAATCTTTCTAATGTTATCCCTGACTTTATTATTCATCAAATTTTGAATCTACCTGTCAAAAATGCTTCTAAAGATACTCTCTTATATGATTTGTCTAAAGATGGTGGATTTTATTTAAAGAATGCTTGGAATGCCTTTAGATCTAGGAAGAATATTGAGAATATTTTCTCTATGATTTGGCATAAAAGTATACCTTTCACTGTAGTTATTATTGTCTAGAAAATCTTGCATAAATTTATTCTCACATATGATAATTTCATCAATAGAGGTGTTATTTTACCTTCCAAGTGCTAATGTTGTTACCATATAGAGAATATGCGTCATGTTTTTTTTTCTAGCCCTGTTGCTGCTAAAACTTGGGTTTATTTTGATGACATTTTTCATTCCAATGAAACATATCACTATCATCACACGCTTTAATGTCTCTCTACACTCTGGCATTTGAGTCGATTTGGGGGTGATTTTAGGGTTCCTTTCTGAGCATTCGATTTGATCTCTCCTATCTTGATTTCTTGCAATTTTCCATTCATGTTCTCTAGCTTTAGCTTTCTTTTTTTTCGTTCCATCGATCATTTTGAGGGTTCCTATTTAGTTTTTTGGTGTTGGGAAATGAAGACTCCATCATCATCGAACCCCTCATCGTCGATGCTTTTGAGAGGAAAATACAATCTTTTAGGGATGTTTTTGCTAGTTGTTCGTCTGCTTATCCAAAATTTAACTTTGTTCATTCATCATTTAAAGGTTGTCCGGCTCTTTTGTTTGAGGATTCGATTGTAGACCAGTTGGTTGCTCCTTATGCTTTGACTTTGGGTGGTAAATTTATTCTGAGGAGGCTGAATCTTGAGTATATATGCCATTTTTTTCTTAACCTTAAGCTTTCTAGATCGTTTCATATTAGTCTACTTGATCATTAGCACGTTGCTATCCAACTTTCTAATGATCTTGATTATAGCCGCATATTTGCTAGGAGATCCTACTATATTCATTCATGTCAAATGTGTTTACTTAAATGGACTCCTGATTTTGATGTTAGAGAAGAGTCCCCTATTGCTTCGATTTGGATTTCCTTTCCTAATTTGAGACTTCATTTTTTAATCATCAAATTGCTGATGGACCAGGTCACTGCCTCTGTGTTGAGGCTTTCTATGGCATGAGTTTTTGTTGAATTGGATGTTTCTAAGAAACATTCAATTGAGATTCGGATTGGGTTTGAAGTGAAGAGTTATTTCCAAAAAGTTGAGTTTGAAAATTTACCTATATTTTGTTCTTTTTGCAAGATGCACGGTCATGTTATTAATGATTATTTTAGGAAGCACCCCCATCTTTATAAAGAGAAGGAGTCTTTGAAACAAACTAATGGAGAGGTGGCCATGTGATTACTAAGGAAGTTGCTAATTCTAATACAGTTCTTGTTGAGGATAATACCTCTAATCCATCCCAAGTTGTTGAGGAGCCACTGCCTTTAGTGATTGATGAACTTCAACCTATTGTTAGTAATACTATTATTTTGAACCATGATTAGGGAGTTGGTGCTAAAACTTCTTCTATCTCTTTTATTGAATGTGATAATATGATGGATCAATGTTTACCTAACGTGGATATTCATAATCATACTAATGTTGAGTCTATTTGTCTTTGTATGACTAACCAAACTTCAGTTAATTTGAATGGTAACTCTCTTCCTAATAATATCTCTATTGTTCAGGAAAAATATAACGAAGCTAATAATGAATCTTATATGCCTCATATAGATTATGAGAAGAATGACAATCTATTGGAAGAAGGTGAAGTTATTTCTGCGGAGGTTTGTCCCTCTGTTGGAAAAGGTAAAGGTAATATGGAGGATGATGGTATGTTTATGGAGGAAGAATGTCCTCAATAGAATGCAATTGTGGACCTACATAATAAGACCCCTTCAACATCTTATTATAATAGTGATGCTTTTACTGATATTGAGGATATGGTCTTTGTTTCTAAATGTTTTCCTAATGATTGAATGATACTAGTTTTCGTAAGGTTCAGAGTAAAAGAGATAGGAAAAAGTAGCAGTTTATATTGCAATCTCCCAGAACTACTCTCTCACACACTTCCCATTAATTTCTTTATTTATGTTTAACTCTATTATTTGGAATGTGAGGGGTATTTGTTGTCCTTCTTCTAGAATTCGTGTGAAGAATTTATGTCGTATTCATAAAGTTTCTATTCTAATTCTACTTGAGCCTCTTATTTCTTCATCTAAGTTAATTAGCACTAGTCATTTTTTATGTTTTAATTCTGCTATTTCGAATGTGGCTAATAAGATTTGGCTTTTTTGAAAAAATCCGATTAAGATTGATGTTATTGGTGATTTTTCTCAAGTTTTACATTATCAAATTGAGGTTTTTAACTTACACTATTGTGCCTCCATTGTGTATACTGGTTCTTGTAGTTACATTAGGAGAATACTTTGGGACCAACTTATTAATTTCCATAATATTTGTAATTTTTCTTGGCTTATTGTTGATGATTTTAATGCTATTACTAACCCTTCTAAAAGGATTGGTGGTTCCTCTCCACCCTATTGATCTATGGAGGATTTTAGTAGTATGATTTTGGATTGCAATATCATTGATATTGGTTTTTCTGGTAATCAATTTACTTGGAAAAGGGGTCACTTATGGAAACGATTGGATCGTGTGCTCTTTAATTACTCTTGGATTAGTTTGTTTAATTCCATTAATGTGCAGCATCTTAGTAGAACTTTGTATGATCATACTCCTTTCCTTATTAGTGTTAATTTTAGGCAATTTAATGGCTCTTCTTAGTTTAGATTTCAAAATATGTGGTTACTTTATGATTCATTTTTTGATGTTGTGGAGAATAATTGGCATGCTCTTCTTTATCGGGATAATTCTTATTTTGTTATGAGGAGGCTTTGGTTTAAGCTAAAAAGGCTTAAGCAAGTTTTAAATTGGTGGAATCATAACATTTTTAAAAATCTCTTTTTTAATATTTTGGAGGCTGAACAGCTAGTTGAGAATATGGATTTATCTTATCAAGCTGAGCCTTCTGATGTTAATCTCTCCCTATTAAAAAAATCTAAGGAAGATCTCTTTAAATTACAAGCTCAGGAAGAAGATTTTTGAAAATAAAAAGCTGCTACCAAGCATTTGGTTGAGAGGGACGACAATACTATATATTTTCATGCGTTGGTTAATAGGAAATGTTCTAAAAATGGTATTAATAAAATCCAATGTGATGATGGCTCTATTTTTGAGGATATTATTGAAATTTCCAATTTAGCTATTCTTCACTTTCAAAGTCATCTTAATAAGAATTTTAACCTAATCAAGTTTAATGATCACTCTTTTATACCTAACCTTATATCCTAAGAGGATAATGTGAATCTTACCAAACCTCCTTCCCTTGAGGAGGTTAAAGATACTTTATTTGGTATGAATAGTGATTCGGTGGCTGGTCCTGATAGGTTTACTACTCAGTTTTTTTCAAAAATATTGGCATATTATTAATAAGGATATTTTTGCTGCTACTTTGGATTTTTTTGCTGGTAATTCTATTCCAAAGCTTTTTATGTCTACTTCCATTATTCTTATTCTCAAGAATAATTCTATCAATACCTCGAATGATTTTAGACCTATCAGTCCTTAAACTTTTTTAATAAGTTGATCTCTAAAATTATCATGAAATGTCTCACTTTTCTTTTACCTACAATTATCTCTACCTCTCAGATGGGTTTTGTTAAAGGCAAGGTTATTACAGATAATATTTTGTTGACTCAAGAACTCTGCCATGACTTGGATGTCAGAGTTAGAGAGGGGAACTTGATTTTAAAGCTTGATATTGCCAAAGCCTATGACAATATTTACTAGTCCTTTATTTATCAGATTTTGGAGTGCTTTGGTTTTAATTCTATTTTTATTAAGCTTATTAAGAACTGTATTGAAGCTGTTTATTTTTTTATTTTTTTGAATGGCTCTACTAATGGTTTCATTAAATCTTCTCATAGCTTAAGGAAGGGAGATCCTATATCTCCTGCCTTTTTATCATTATTGGTGAATTTTTATCTAGAGGTCTTACCAATCTTTTTGAAAATAATCCTAACCTTTATTTAAAATTTTGGATGGTTTTCCCACTTCACATTTATTTTTTGCGGATGACTTTAGTATTTTTACCAATGCTTCTAATAATAGAATTCAAAAGCTTATGGATTTTTTTAACCATTTTGAGATGGTCAATGGTTTATCCTTTAGCAAAAAAAAAATTGTTTTATTGCCTTTAAAAACATTTCTAATAATCATATTTTGGCCCTCAAAGACTTGACTGGTTTTAGTCATGATCAATTACCCATTAAATACTTTGGTGTTCCTCTTTTTAAGGGTAGAAGAAAAACTTTTCTTTTTGATGATCTTATTACCTCTATGCAAAATAAACTTTTATCTTGGGATTCTAATTTTCTTAGCTTTGGTGGTAGGATTACTCTTATAAAAAGTGTTTTGTGTTCTCTTCATGTTTATACTTTTCAGACTATTCTTCCCACTAAAGCTATTTATAATAGGGTTCATACCCTTACTAATAATTTTTTTGGAAAGGTACTTCTACTAATTCCAAAATTACTTGGGCTACTTGGGTTAAATGTTATGGGGTCCCTACTAAAGGTGGGTTTGGTTGTAAAAATATGAATTACTTGGCTCTGTCCTTCTCTTTTATACTTTGGTATAATTTTTGTGCTAAAATGAGCCTCTGAGCTAATTTTATGTCTTCCAAGTACTGTTGATAAACATCCTACTACTTGTTTTTTTAAGTAGGGTGACTCTAAAGTGTGGCAAAGACTTTGCAAGGTTAAATGGAAGGTTGAGCCCTACATTTCTTTGGGCCTTGGTAAAGGTAACGCTTTTTTTTGGCAAAATTGTTGGTTACGAAAACAATCTATTGATTTTCTCTTGAACTCATCTTTTATTGCTTCGATTATGGTTAATTCTTTCTTTACCAATAAATGCTGGGACTATGATAAACATTATAGTGTTGTTCTTGATTTTATTATTCATCAAATTCTTAACTTTCCTATCAATATTGATTCTAAGGACATTATCTTATGTAATCTTTCTAGTGATAATGGCTTCCACTTAAAAAAGGCTTGGCATACTTTCAGAGCCTGAGGTTATACTGATAATATTTTTGCATTGATTTGGCATAAGGGCATTCCTACTATTGTCTCTATTTTTATTTAGATTATTCTTCATAGATTTATTCCCACCGATGATAATCTCACCAAAAAAAGATTTTATGTTACCCTCCAAGTGCCAATGTTGTTACCATATCGAAAATATGCATCATGTTTTTATTTTTGGACCTATTGCGGTCAAAACATGGGTTTATTTTAATGATTTGTTTCAATTAAATTGTTTTAATGCTCATATGTCTATTTATTTTATGCTTAAGGCTTTATTTATTAATTCTAAAGGTCATATCTATAATGTTATTCTTTCTCTTATTCTTTGGTTCTTGTGGTTAGAGAGGAATAATTCTCTCTTTAGTGGAATTCGGATGAATCATCAAAAGGTTATTCAGAAGGTTAAAGATAAGATTTTTTTTCTTTTTGTGATGTTAACTTTCTCTCCTTGAAGAGCTTTAAAAACTATAATTTTGTTGGTAATGTGCTTGGCCTCCATTTGGAGGGCTTTCTTATTGCTTGTAAGGTTAACATTATTTATTAGCTCAAACCTCCTATTAATTTTTTTAAATTAAATGTTGTGGGTGCTAGCAGTGATTCTATGTTGGGTTGTGTTAGAGCTATCAGAGATAGTAATGGTAAAGTCATCGTGGCTTTTGCTAGTCCTATTCCAAGTGGTAATTATGTAATTACTTTTATTTTGGCCATTCTATATGGTTTTAAGGTTTGCATCTCCCTTAACCTTATTAACATTATTATTGAGATGAATTCTAGTTTTGATTTCAAATTTTTAGATACGATGGAGGATATGTGCTGCTCTACTAATCTTTTCTATCATGTTAGGGAAATTAAAAATCTATTGGTTTATATGAATTTCTCCTTTCATCATATTTGCAAGAAGGGGTAATGCTTGTGCCTCTTGTCTTGCTAATTGGGGTTATAATATTGAGGATTTTAATGATTATAATGAGGCCACTATTTCTGTAGCTCTTAAAGGTTTAATTCAGCTGGATGAGCTTGGTCTCTTTTATGATAATATTTAATTTCTTTATCTAGTTCTACCTTCTTTGGTTGCCTCGGGTTGCTAGGGTTGGATTTGAATCTTGGTTGTTGGTCTTTAATTCTATTTACTTCTCAGTTTATTTCTATTGGTATTATTTGGTGTTTCAACTTTTGTTGCTGGGGTCATTCACGTTGCTATCTATTTTTCTTAGAGGGTTCTGTGTTGGTTTGGCTCGGTAAGTATGGCTAGTTGTATTTGGCTAATTGCTATTATGAGGTGTGGTTATTTGGTTTGTTTGTTCTCTTACTTCCTGGGCTTACTATTGGTTCTTCTAGCATTTGGAGTTGGTCCTTTGATGGTCTGTTGGATTTTTGTGTGTTAATTTCTTTCTTCTATTGGCTTTTTTCGCTATTATGCAATTTGGCTGTTGTCTTGGTGGATATGGATTGGAGCTGTGATTACACTTCTGTTATTACTGATGGTATTTCCCATTAGTGCTCTCCGACCTTTAGGCTATTGCTCTGGTTGGCTGGAGGTTATTTTGGGAGTTTGGCTGGTTTTATGAATTGGTTTATTTGTTTTCTTAGTTTAACTGGGACTTTGGCTTTGCTTTTATATCTTGGCAAGTGTTGGCATGCCTACGGGCTAGATTCTTATGTTATCCTGGAGGTGTTGAGTTATCTTTTGGGTGATCTTAACCTATTTTGTTTGGGTATATTATATTTCCCTGTGTGCTGCTATACCTTCGGGCTAGATATGGGTGATAAGCTGGTGATGTTGTCCTGGCATAGCTATGGTGCTAATCATTACCATTTGGCTTCGTTAGATTATTGGGTGTGCTTGCTCCTCAGGGTAGGATTGAGTGGCTTGAGGATTACCTTAATGAGGCTTGGTGTATTAATTTAATCCTGAGCTCTATCAGTCTCTATCCCATTTTTACTTTCAGTGGTGTTTTGGTTTTGATATTTTCTTACTTAGTTCCTTTAATTTTATCAGTTGTTATGGCTTAAATTTATATAGTTATTTTTTCTTTAGCTATAAAATTTTGTGCCATATCCTTTTGTTTTTCAGCCTTCTTGTTTTGCAGGTGAAGATGATTAAGGCTCGCATCTACATTTTTGTAGAAAGATTGTGCTTCCATTCATTTACTAAATCTTTCTTTTTTTTGATGCTTATCTGTAGCTTCGTTAGTATGTTACTAGGTTCTATTGTAATTATGATTAGTGGAAACTTTTGGCTCCTTTGTTTTTCTTTAATTTTTATTGTAGCTCATTTGAGCATTAGTGAGCTAATCATCTGCCTTAAGGACTTTGTAATCCTTTTTTATATAAACGTGTAGGCCACTCCATGGTTTTTAACCAAAAAAAAATTGATGACATTTTTCAATTGAATTATTTTAATGCTAATTTATCCATGAATAGGGTTGGCTGCCTCAGTTTGCTGTAGGGTTGGTTGTGAATATTGGTTGTTGGTCTTCAATTCTATTTAATTTTAAGTTTATTTCTGTTGGTACTATTTGGTGTTTCAACTTTTGTTGCTAGGTCATTCACGTTGCTCTCTATTTTTATTGGAGGGTTCTATGTTGGTTTAGCTCGATAAGCTTGGCTAGCTGCATTTGGCTAATTGCTGTTATGAGGTGTAGTTATTTGGTTTGATTGTTATCTTACTTCCTGGGCTTACTATTGGTTTTCAAGCATTTGGAGTTGGTCCTTTGATGGTCTGTTGGATTTCTATGTGTTGGTTTCTTTCTTCTATTGGCTTTTCTCGATGTTATGCAATTTAGCTTTTGTCTTGGTGGATATGGACTGGAGCTGTGATTGCACTTATGTTATTGTTGATGGTATTTCCCATTAGTGCTCTCCTACCTTCTGGCTATGGCTTTGGTTAGCTGGAGGTTATTTTGGGAGTTTGACTGGTATTATGAGTTAGTTTATTTGTGTCCTTAGTTTAACAGGGACTTTGGCTTGGCTTTTATATCTTGGCTGGTGTTGGCATGCCTACGGGCTGGGTTTTTGTGTTATCCTGGAGGTGTTGAGTTATCTTTTGGGTGACCTTAACCTGTGTTGTTCAGGTATATTGTATTTCCTTGTGTGCTGATATTCCTTCGAGCTAAATATTGGTGATAACTTGGTGATGTTGTCCTGACATAGCTATGGTGCTAATCCTTGCTGTTTGGGTTTGTTAGATTATTTGGTGTTATTTGCTCCTCAAGGTAGGATTGAGTGGCTTGAGGATTCCCTTAATGAGGCTTGGTGTATTAATTTTATCCTGAGCTCTATCAGTCTCTATCCCCATTTTTACTTACAGTGGTGTTTTGGTTTTGATTTTTTCTTACTTAGTTCCTTTTATTTTATCAGTTATTCTAGCTTAAATTTATATAGTTATTTTTGCTTTAGCTATAAATTTTTGTGCCATATCCTTCTGTTTTACAGCCTTCTTGTTTTGCAGGTGAAGATGATTAAGGCTCGCATGCAGAAAGATTCTGCTTCCATTCATTTACTACATCTTACTTTTTTGGATAGTTATCTGTAGCATCGTTAGTATGTTACTAGGTTCTATTGTAATTTTGATTAATGGAGACTTTTGGCTCCTAGGTTTATCATTAATTTTTGTTGTAGGTCGTTGGAGCAATAGTGAGCTAATCGGCTCCCTTAAGGATTTCGTAATCCTTTTTTTATATTAATGCGTAGGTCCCTACATGGGTTTTAACCAAAAATATTTTGATGACATTTTTCAATTGAAGTATTTTAATGCTAATTTATCTCTGAATTCTATGCTTAATGCTTGGTTCATTAAGTATAAAGAGCACATTAGAAATGTTATTCTTTCTTTCATTTAATGGTAATTAAGGTTGGAAAGAAATAATTGTTTCTTTAATGGTGTTCTTATGAGTCATCTGAAGGTTATCCAAAATGTTAAAGATAATTTTTTGGCTCTTATTTCTGTTAAACTAATCTCTTTCAAGAATTTTAAAAATTATGCTTTTTTTGGTCCTGCTTTAGGTCTTCATTGGAAGGGAGGTCATAATGCCAAAGACTCTAGAATTATTTACTAGATCAAACCCCCCATAAATTTCTATAAGCTGAATGTGCATGGTGCTAGCATTGATTTTTCTGTGGGCTATGGTGGGTCTATCAAAGATAGTGATGATAGTCTTATTATGGCCTTTGCTGGTTCTTTACAAAATGGTGATGTGTTCAAATTATTAAATTCAAGTGACGATACGGGTTGCAATATTGATTTGTTCTATTTAGTGAGGAAAATTAAGAATCTGTTGATCTTTTTGAATTATTCATTCTATTATATTTATAAAGATGATAATGGTTGTGCCACCTGGCTTGCTAATTGGAGGTGTGGTTTAGAGTGCTTATCTAATTTTATTGGGTCCAACATTCCATTGGCATTGAAAGGGCATCTTAGACATGATGTTTTTTATGTCCCTATATTAGAATTTAAGGTGTTCTTTTGGATTGTTTTTTGCTTTTTGGTGGCCCTGCATGGGGTTTTGGTCATTCCTCTTATTGTATTTTTATTTGGTTGACTATTTTAACTCTCTTTTTGGCCTGGTCCCTTTCTGGTAGCTATATTTTCTTCTAGCAATTTGTGGGGGTTTTTGTATGTATTTTTATTTTGCTAGATTTTGGTCTTTTTGGCTCCTTGGGTAGTAGTTGTTATTTTGTCCTGTATCTTGATGATATGCTCCTTTTTTATTCTATTGACTGATGTTGGTTCTTCTAGTGCTTTTCTTTGGTCTTGCTGCCTTGATGCCTGGTAGGGCTGATGCTGGATAAGTTTTTATGTTTCTGTGTAAGCCTTAACCTCTTAGATTCCTACTGGCTGGGTTGTTGCTTGGTTGTGGGTTAGGGTTGGCATTTCCAAGGTTTTTTTGGGTTGTTATCTTTCTGTTTGCTGGGGGTTATTATTCTTTATTTGTTTTGGCAGTTTGGTGGGTGTGTTTATCCTCTAGTTCTTCAATTTCTATTCTAAATTATTGCCTTGGTTGGCATGACTTACCTCGTAGTTATTCGTTGCCTATTTCTCTGGTTGGGTGCTTTAAGTTTTTGGCCTTGCTTCCTTGGTTCTTCATAGGGCTGATGCTGGACTAGTTTTATTATTTTTGTGTTGGCCTTGATCTCTTGGATTTCTGCAAGCATTGTGGTGGGTGTGTTTTAGTTGGTTATTATACTACTTCTTTTATCGTTCTTAACTATGGCCTGGCTTTCCTGGTGGTCTTTGGCTATCTATTTCTCTGATTGGGTGCTATGGTGCCTGCTCTTGGTGGTCCAACTATAACTTGGTATTGTTTCTTTGGTTTGATTGGTTGCTGGTTTTTGATAATGGTGGATACCTTCTTACTCTGCCTATGGTTGAGTTGTATCATGGTATTGTCTTGGTTTCTAATGTTATTTTTCTTTATTGTTATTTTGCTTATGTGATTCATTGGTTGGAATATCTTAACATTACTTTTGGTTTATATTATTGTTATGCCCTTTTTTCCTATTAGACTTTTTTCAGGATCTGTCTGGTGCTGATGCAAGTAGGATTGACTCTAAGGAATGTAGATTGGAACCTTTTGTTATTTTTTAGTCTGCTCCTTTTTTGGGGTGCTTTTGCTTGAGCACTATAGAATGTACCTAGTTTCTTTTATATTGTTTTATAGTGGAGAACTCGAGCTAATAGGTTTTTTCTTTCTTTTTATTTTGTAGATCTTTTGAGCAGTAGAGAGCTTGAGGTCCCCTTAAGGATTGTGTAACCATTTTCTTTAATCTACGTGTAGGCTCCTTTGCGGGTTTTCCCTCTGAAAAAGAAAAAAAAAAACTTATCTAGTATTCATTTACTTTGGCCTCTAAATCATCCAAAGATCCAAAATTAAATGCCTCATTGAAGGAGAAGAATACATCAAGTTTATGTATGCTAAAATCCACATGAGAAGTTATTTTAATTGAACTTTTGTGATTGCTACTTTTGAATGCCCATCCTTTTCTCATAAGCAGGCCATCTCTTTCAATATCAAACAACTCAAAGATCTAAATAACTCCCCTCCTCCATCTCAGCCTGACTCCTCTTTTATTCCTAATGGCATTTTTTTTACTCCCAAATTGGTTCCCCATTTGGTTGCTTGTCTTACTATTTTGTGACATATAAGGAGACTAATCAACATATTTTTTTCTAGCCCTTCTAATTCAGCTCCTGGCCTAGATGGTTTCAACATTGAATTCTATAGGAGTGGCGGCTTCTGGCGAGGCCTTTGGATTGCAAAGTTATTAAATACTTTTTCAATAAGTTATGCTTGCCAAAGATAGTGAAGTTTAATGCTTTAGCTCTTATCTTCAATACTATTCACATGAATAATGTCACTAATTAGCCCATCTCACTTTGCAACACCTTCTACAAATTAAAATTAAAAATTCTTGATGGGAAGCTCAAGCACATTATTCCTTTTTTTATTAATCTAAGTCAAGTAAGTCTTATACATCAAATGATTTATACTGACATTATTATTCTTTCTACTAATATTCTAAGGGAACTCCATTGGTGTCTCAGTTAAAAGCTATTTTTATTACATTTGGGTGTTGAAAAAGTGATTTGCTTTGTAAGATGAAAAATAAATCTAAATTAAATTTCTTTGGAAAATTTGGAAATTAAATTTTAATTTAAATTCTAAAATTGAAACTACCATTAGAGATAATATACTATCTCGAAAGGTGGAGATAAAATCTCTTAATAGGTTTAGACTCAAAATTAAAGATTTTCTCATGAAAGTCGTAACCTGATTTAAGGAAGAACCACATATGACCCCGGAGGGTCAAAATGAAGTTCAATCAAATATCAACCTATGATAATGTAGAGTGGTGATTGTTAAAATAATATTCATGTTAGCACATGATATATTTCCCTGAAAAAAGAAGATATCATATGTTAGCAATTTTTCAAATATTAATAAAATGACCATTATATATTTGATTTCCCAAAAGAAATATTTCTTGGATTTGACAAATTGATGTGGGTTCTAAATCTCCAATGAGCGCAAGCCATCGTAGTTTATTACATCATTGGAAATCAGAGTCTCCTATAAAAACTCTAAATTAAAATAACGGCAGAAACTCTATTTAGAGATTTTCTATGAGTGATATCAAAGGAGGTAGATTTAGAGTTTCAACGAGGATTTGATTGAATTTTGTGAAAGTTCGTTCGGGATGTTAAGCCCTATGAACTTAGTCCCAAGCTAACCAAGAGGGGGGTGAATTGGTATTTTAAAAATTCTTAAGACAAAGAAATAAATTCACAAACCAAATTACACCACCAAACCAAATGCGGAATTTAAAAATGCGGAAGCAAAAATAAGAACACAAGATTTATAGTGGTTCGGTCGACTCGACCTACGTCCACTCCTTGGAGGCACCCTCCAAGTATTGCACTACAAAACGTGACTCTCCTTTAGCCCCCACAGCTAGGCGGAGAAGCCCTCACAAGAAACTCCTTTTTGCCACCCTGGCAAGGCAGAGAACCTACCTCCTTTTGCTTCCTCCTGAAGCTGGCAGAGAACCACAACCAAAAGCAAAACTCCTTACCTCTACCGACCCTTCCACGGATGAGAAACTCCAGACGAAAGATAAGCAGAGCGATCCTTGAGCAACCCTTGTGAATCCCCTCACAAGCTCCCCCTCACAAGATCCTCTCTCTCTCCCTCTCTCTCTTTCTCTCCTCAAGGTCTTCTCAGGTCAAGGCAGCAGCCAAAGGTCTCTTAAAAACGTTGAAGAAGAGCTCTTTAAATAGAAGAGCTCAAGAGGAGCTCATTAATTGCAAGTAGCCGACTTTATCGTCCTGGCCGATATGGACATCGGCCTGGCCGATTAGTACAAATCAAGGAAGATCGGCCAGAGCACAGCCCTGGGAACAGTCCTGGACGATTGAAATTTGGCTTGATCGTCCAGACCGATCTCACGATCGTCCCAGTCGATTAGTTCAAATCAGAGGTAAATCGTCATGAGCACAGCCCTGGGAACAGTCCTGGCCGATTGAAATTTGGCTTGATCGTCCAGGCCGATCTCACGATCGTCCTGGCCGATCTCACGATTGTCCTGGCCGATATGATCGTATCAAGCATCCTTAATTACTCCCTTGATTTCCTGATCAATTAAGGCATAATTTGGTAATTTCGTCCAGGCCGATCCTGGAATCGTCCTGGACGATAATTTAAAATTCAGTATGCCTAAACTGTCTAAGGCGGCTATCTCTTTCTATTTTGAGCTTATCGTCCTGGCCGATACACGTATCGTCCAGGCCGATATGTTAATGTCGGCTGCCTTAATTAAGAATCCTTAATTAGACTTTCTGTTTTAAGCTGATCGTCCCAGACGATATAAATATCGGCCGGGCCGATGTGGGCAAAAACAGAATTTCTAAGCCTCTCAAGTGTGTGTGTGAAGGGTTACTTAGCATCAGTCTTTTTGATTATTACAAGTAGACTCAAAAGGTGAAAAATAAAATTACAGACTGACTCAACCCTAAACCTACGCGATCCTGGACTTGGCTTCCTCTTGATCGTCCGATCTTCGATTCCTGAAAAGTTAGAAGCAACAAATAGTCCAAGAGAGATAGTGTTTGTCAATCATCAAAACACAAGCCATGAAAATAGTTTGCAACAATCTCCCCCTTTTTGATGATGGCAAACCACTACGAAAATAGATGGAAAATAAATTCAGGATTGATGTAAAAAAGAACCTCATAAACTTCTCCCCCTTTTGACATATCAAAAAGGAGGATTCAAGAAAGCAAAGCGAAGAGACTCCTTTTTTTTTTTTTTTTTTTTTAATCAAGGCGTGAACATGATATAGCATTCCATGTGATTGATTCAAAAATTTGTGAGTTAATGTGTTAATAAGCTCATCAATCTATAGAGTTAGAATATCCGATCATGGCTACCCTTAGCTCAGACATTTTTTAGGGTAGAATTGTCTTTTGAAATCAATGACCTAACTCAAGAAATTAATTGGTTATGAGAAAAAAAGGAATTTACTTATCACTTGGCTTAAGAAAAACTATCTTCATACAATAATGAGGTAGAGTAAATTTATCACAATCGCAATTTAATCGAAGTCAAGTCTTTGATAACCAACACTTCTAAGTTCTAAAAGATTTAAAAAGAGAGAGTAGCTTGTTTTGGAGTGGGCTCATTTTATGCCTCTAGACAATTGGTTGGTGCACTGCGCATCTTTTGATACACTTTGTGTATTCTATATTTTTCAATTTGGCGCTTTGCGCATCTTTTATTGGCATCATTGGCCATTTTTTTTTCTTTTTGCAAGCTATAGTCTCTTTTATGATCTTTTAAAGACAAAGTTGTGAATAGATCTTCTCATATATTAGAGAATAGGAGCACTCTCTCTAACCAAAGGAAGAGTTATCACAAGCAGAATCAATAATCAAGGACAAGAGTAACGAGCAATTTTGATGTGAAAAAAAAACTTTAAACATTATAAGTATAAGATAGAGTTTTTGAAGCAAGTTTAAGAAAAGATCTCAATTCCATAAACAATCTTTAACTTGAGAGAGATTTTTGATTAAAGAAGATAACTATGCCACTAAAATAGGTTAGAGAAAGAGACACAATCACAAAATATTTCTACCATCTAAGAGATTGAGTAGATAAAAGCATATTGACTACAAATTCCCAAAAGCAAGGACAAGGAATATAATACCATATTAGCCATGATTTTGAAAACTAAGTAAAAAAAAAAAGACAAAAGGAAAAAAAAATAAAACACACAAAAAGAACTAAAACAACAAAACAGGAAACAAAAGTAAAAGAAAGAAAAACAAAAGAAAGTAAAAAGTTTCATGCATTTATGTCAATCACACCCAACCTGGTCCTTAAAGAGCTGAAAGTATCGAAGGCCAGTGGTTTAGTAAAGATGTCTGCTAGTTGATTTTCAGTTGTCACATGGTGTAACTCAATGTCTCCCTTAGTCACATGATCTCTAATGAAGTGATGCCTAATGTCAATGTGTTTAGTCCTTGAATGTTGGATAGGATTCTTAGAGATGCATATGGAACTAGTATTGTCACAAAAGATTGAGATGGTACTTACATGTAATCCTAAATCCAATACCTGTTGTTTCAACCAAAGGACTTGGGCCACACAACTTCCAAGAGCAATGTATTCAGCTTCAGCAGTGGAAAGAGCAACAGAGTTTTGCTTCCTACTAGACCAAGAGACCAAAGATTGTCCAATGAATTGACAAGTTCCAGAAGTGCTCTTTCTATCCACCTTGCATCCTGCAAAATCAGAGTCAGAAAAACCAATAATCTCAAAAGAAGTGCTATGTCTAGGGTACCAAATCCCTAATCCTTGTGTCCCCAAAAGATATCTAAAAATTCTCTTAACAGCAGTCAAGTGGGACTCCTTAGGGTCAGCCTGAAACCTAGCACAAAGGCAAACACTAAACATGATGTCAGGTCAGCTCGCAGACAAGTAAAGTAAAGATCCAATCATGCCTCTATACTTCTTCTGATCAACAGACTTACCACTTGGGTCCTTATCTAATGGAGTAGAAGTCATGGGAGTGTTAATTGGCTTGCCTTTGTCCATCTCATATTTCTTCAAAATGTCCTTTATGTATTTTGTTTGATTTAGAAAAGTTCCATCCTCCAATTGTTTTATGCTAAACCCCAAAAAGTAGGACAACTCTCCCATCAAACTCATCTCAAACTCTCTACTCATTGTTTTAGAAAAATCATCACACAAATTTTTATTAGAAGATCCAAAGAGTATATCATCCACATAAATCTGAACAATGAGTAAATCATCTCCAACTCTCCTAAGAAAAAGGGTGGTGTCTACACTTCCCTTGACAAACTCCCAAAATCTAAAAGTTTAAAAGGACTAATCATATGAAGGTCAAAATTAAAGAGCAACGTGTAAACAAAACAAAACAAAACAAAACAAATGAAAAATAAAGCAAACTAAAATCAATACAAAGTGAGCACAAAAACTAGAAAAAATAATAAAAAGACACACAAAACTAATGTTTCAAGCACGTGATAAAGCAGCGAGTTTAAGCAATTTTTGAGCTGCAAGCCTCCTTATGTCCAGTTATCCTATGCTCCCATGAGGGCTTTGGTGAGAGCACACCTGCAAAAACTCAACAACAGTCAGATTTAGGAACCCAAACAGGTTTGGGATCCTTCTTAGAAAAAGTAGAATGTAATGCAGGTAAGGTATGCTGTGAATCATGCATTTTAGGTCTCCACACCCAATGAGTACTACGATGAACGGTGCAAGTGTGTGAGATGTGTCCTAGCATGCCACATGAGAAACATCTAATTCCAGGAAAGGGATTTCTTAGATGATTTGAGTTATAATGCCTCTTTCTAGGTTTTGGCTTAAGATCAACAGTGGAAGTCATCCAATCATTTTGAATCCTCAAATTTGTTCTCTTTAAGGCATCAATCTCAATCCTCAAATTTTTCTCAAGATCTTTAGATTTCTTAAGATCAAAACTAAGTGAGGTGTGTGAAACTTTTAATGCATTATGTACATCAATTAATTCTAAATGCTTTTTGTTCAACTCATCAAATTCATCAAGAAGAGCCATGTGATTTGAATCAATCGTTGCATGGTCTTTGAGAAACACTTCATGCTCTTTTTGTAGATTTGAATGTTCTAATTTTAGGCTAGCATGAGTTTTCTTAAGTTTTTTGTATGATGCATGAATTTTTTCACAAATTTCAAACAATTCATCATAGGTTGGTTTACATACCTCTTCTTCATCACTTTGATTTTCTCCCATGAAACACAAATTCGTAGTCTCTTCCTCTGGTTCAGTCTCAGAGGAATCAGTACCAGATTCTGCCCAAAATCCTCTTTGAATTTTCTTCTTGTCCTTCCTTGACTTGGCTTTCTCCTCACCTTTTTCCTTTTCTTTGCTTGATTGATCTTGAAGTGTAGGGCAATCGGCTCTCACATGTCCAGGTTTCCTGCATTCAAAACAAACAACATCAGAAGATCCTTTAATATGTTTATGAACCTTACCTTTTCTCCAACTTTGATGATGCTTTTGTTTCTTCCTTAGAAAGCTTTTGAATTGCTTTGTGATGAAGGCAATTTCATCGCTCTCAAACCCGGAAGATTCATAATCCGATTTGTGCACCTTCAGTGCGATTGTTTTCTCCTTTTTCTTATCACCTGCATCAAGATTTCTTTGATTCACACCTTGCTCGTAAGCAATGAGTGAGCCAAGTAAGCTATCAATGGAATAAGTATTCAAATCTTTTGATTCAGTGATTGCAGTTATTTTTGCATCATAAGACGAAGGCAAGCATCTCAAAATCTTGTTAACTTTTTCATAATTCGAAAGCTCTTTTCCTAGTGCATGCAATGAAGTAACAATCTGAGTAAACCTAGTGTACATGTCAGAAATCGATTCATGAGATTTCATACGAAAAAGTCCGTAGTCATGCAAGAGAAAGTTCAAACAGGTTTGCTTAACTTCATTAGTACCTTCATAGGTGATGCATAATTTATCCCAAATCTCTTTACCAGTTTTGCAAGTTGAAACACGCATGTAATCTTCAGATTTCAAAGCACAGAAAAAACAGTTCAAACATTTTGCATTTAACTGAGCCAAATCACGTTCATCGAAAGTCCATTCAGTAAAAGCAACTTCAGTTTTAATACCATTAATTTCACGAGAAGGTGGAGAATAACCTTCTTGAATAAGCATCCACATGCAATAATCAGTAGATTGTAAAAACGTTGACATGCGGGTTTTCCAAAAATCAAAAGGTAAGTTGTCAAATAGAGGAGGTCGTGTAATCGAATAACCTTCAGTAGTGTTTCTATTTCCTACGTTAGCCATGGATCAAATTCAAAAAGTTTTCAAACTTAATTTTTTGAATCCCGCTCTGATACCACTTGAAAGTTCGTTTGGGATGTTAAGCCCTATTAACTTAGTCCCAAGCTAACCAAGAGGGGGGGTGAATTGGTATTTTAAAAATTCTTAAGACAAAGAAATAAATTCACAAACCAAATCACACCACCAAACCAAATGCGGAATTTAAAAGTGCGGAAGCAAAAATAAGAACACAAGATTTATAGTGGTTCGGTCGACTCGACCTACGTCCACTCCTTGGAGGCACCCTCCAAGTATTGCACTACAAAACTTGACTCTCCTTTAGCCCCCACAGCTAGGCGGAGAAGCCCTCACAAGAAACTCCTTTTTGACACCCCGGCAAGGCAGAGAACCTACCTCCTTTTGCTTCCTCCTGAAGCTGGCAGAGAACCACAACCAAAAGCAAAACTCCTTACCTCTACCGACCCTTCCACGGACAAGAAACTCCAGACGAAAGACAAGCAGAGCGATCCTTGAGCAACCCTTGTAAATCCCCTCACAAGCTCCCCCTCACAAGATCCTCTCTCTCTCCCTCTCTCTCTTTCTCTCCTCAAGGTCTTCTCAGGTCAAGGCAGCAGCCAAAGATCTCTTAAAAACGTTGAAGAAGAGCTCTTTAAATAGAAGAGCTCAAGAAGAGCTCCTTAATTGCAAGTAGCCGACTTTATCGTCCTGGCCGATATGGACATCGGCCTGGCCGATTAGTACAAATCAAGGAAGATCGGCCAGAGCACAGCCCTGGGAACAGTCCTGGACGATTGAAATTTGGCTTGATCGTCCAGGCCGATCTCACGATCGTCCCGGCCGATTAGTTCAAATCAGAGGTAAATCGTCCTGAGTACAGCCCTGGGAACAGTCCTAGCCGATTGAAATTTGGCTTGATCGTCCTGGCCGATCTCACGATCGTCCTAGCCGATATGATCGTATCAAGCATCCTTAATTACTCCCTTGATTTCCTGATCAATTAAGGCATAATTTGGTAATTTCGTCCAGGCCGATCCTGGAATCGTCCTGGACGATAATTTAAAATTCAGTATGCCTAAACTGTCTAAGGCGGCTATCTCTTTCTATTTTGAGCTTATCGTCCTGGCCGATACACGTATCGTCCAGGCCGATATGTTAATGTCGGCTGCCTTAATTAAGAATCCTTAATTA
This sequence comes from Dendrobium nobile, assembly GCA_022539455.1. Classification (NCBI taxonomy): domain Eukaryota; kingdom Viridiplantae; phylum Streptophyta; class Magnoliopsida; order Asparagales; family Orchidaceae; genus Dendrobium; species Dendrobium nobile. The sequence continues at coordinate 35,290,572 of CM039721.1, read as the reverse complement.
GACTTTCTGTTTTAAGCTGATCATCCCGGATGATATAAATATCGGCCGGGCCGATGTGGGCAAAAACAGAATTTCTAAGCCTCTCAAGTGTGTGTGTGAAGGGTTACTTAGCATCAGTCTTTTTGATTATTACAAGTAGACTCAAAAGGTGAAAAATAAAATTACAGACTAACTCAACCCTAAACCTACGCGATCCTGGACTTGGCTTCCTCTTGATCGTCCGATCTTCGATTCCTGAAAAGTTAGAAGCAACAAGTAGTCCAAGAGAGATAGTATTTGTCAATCATCAAAACATAAGCCATGAAAATAGTTTGCAACATTTTGAACACTTTTTTTAGATATCAAAGGAGGAGAAGTAGGATATGAGATTAAAAAAATCAGAAATGTCTCAACCTAAGCTAAGTGTTGAGATTTAAATTTTAGATTTACAGAGGCTTTAATTTTAGGCGAGTAATATATTAGAAATCTGGAATTATGTTCCCAGAGGTTGGGGTGTTATGATTTAGAATATGCCTAGATCCTAAATCTAAATTGAACATTATACTACAGTAGCTCAAACCTTGATAATATTGTGTAGAACCTGGACTTACTCCTACCTGGATTATGAAGTTAGCTAATCACTTAAGCACTTAAAATCCATGAGTCTGATCGTTATGAAAGAGCATTGGTTGTTTTTTAAAGTTTTTTTTTAAATTGGGACTGCCATCTATAATAAATCCTAATTTGTCCCTTGACTTGTATAGGGTAAAATGCTTGAATTAGATGCAATTAAAGTTTTAGACTCGTTTATTTAGTTTCTAAAGCAATGCATATTAATCGACTAAATTAAATGCATAAAATGTATATGAAGTTGTTTTTTGAAAATGGATTAAAAATTATTTTCACTTAGAGATTGCACAACATCCCCTTGGCATATTTGCACCCTCAAAGACCAGGTGGTTTACTAAAACCCATATGCAGGGAAGTGCCTAACAAGGAAAATGAAGTTAGTAATATATTTATGCTCACTCCTGATGGTCCTAGGCCTACTTTTAGATCGTAAGACATTCTATGTTAGCCTAGAAATTTTAAATGATTTATGTAAAAAATTATTTTAGTGCACCCTTACAGGCCTCTAGTCGAATTCAAGGCTAAAATAAAACTTGACATACAAATTGCCAAAAAACTAAGAAAAATAGGCAATCCTATTCACGATAAAAATAAATCAACCCCATCAATTAATAAAATTAATTCAAAAAGATAATGTTGATAAGCAAAATGCCCATTTATTACAACTTAGAATTCACAAAAATTAAAAGTGATTGGGCACCATTGACAACAAACCCGAATTCTAATCTTAGGATTGATGCAAGTTGACTTTGACAAGGAAAATCTTTATCAGAGAGAGAGAAACTACGATTTTCTAGAGAGAGAAGCTGCAGTTTTTTAGAGAGAGAAACTTCGTGGGTAATTTCGAATTCGATTTTCTTTCTCAGCAATCGTTCATCGTCATCGAATTTCTTCATTGGTTTTCTTCCGGATAAGGTGACGATTACGTAAATCGGGTCTGGGCTTTGGCCCAGACATTTAAAATGCACCTTTTATTGTTTCTTGATTTCAGACTAGTTTTAGCATTTTTTGGCGAATTCTTGAAGTTTTCTTGGGTTTGAGGCATGGTAAGATTGGCCTCATCCTTGGTATCTCCATATAATAACAATATCAGGACGAAGACAGGTAGGAATTCTTCTTTTAAGACTAACTCTAAGGAGATACATAATTCTATGATTTCTGAATTTGATCCTCTTGGAGAAGAGTCTGGCAATTCTTGTTCTAAAGAAGACGGCAAAATGGATCTTGAGATTCGGGTGAATCCCAGTAAATCTATTTTTTTTATAAAAGCGAACGAGAATGTATTAACAGAATCTGATCACGAGATCACATTCGGTGTATATTCTGTTATAGATCATTTTTGAGAGGACCCAATAGTGGGGGATGTTATTAATTCCAAAGGCTTGTGCTTCTAGGAAGACAATCTTTTGTCTTGGAATGCGGTTATGATGGATGTTTTAGTTCAAGAGGGCCTATCCAGATGGGTGGTTGGAAAGGATTATTCTATAGTTCATCAACCTCAACGAGTGGATTCTGTAATCCAAGAGAGGGAATTTTTATCTGATAAATCAGGATTGGGTGGCCCTGATAAAACTTCTCTCAGGAGGACCTTTGTAAATGTTATTGGAAAACCATATAAATTGAGGTTTTCTCCTATTCTCTCAAAAGAGGTGAAGGAGTTTTCTGATGATGGTGTTACTATGAAACCATCTCAAGATGAGGTGATATTAAACGTAAAGAAGCTGGAACATGCACTGGTGGGAATGATTCTTGGGAAAAAGCTTTCATTTACCTTCATTTCTTTGGAGTTGAAAAAGAAATGGAATAGATTTGGAGTCTTTAAATTCATTCTAGTTTGTGGAGACTCTTTCATTTGTATATTTTCCTCAGATGTGGCTAGTGATGCTGTTTTGAATGGAGGCCCTTGGCATATAACTGGTAGGCTGATTGGTCTGAATAGATGGACCCCTTCTTTTGATCCCAATTCTATGGAGGGTCTTTTTACTCCTGTTTGGGTTAGACTCCCTAATCTTCCTTTACTGTATTGGGATAGCAAAAACATAACTAGAACTGCCCCTATGATGGAAAAACCGATTTGTCTTGATGAATTTACCAATACTTGGGGCAACAGTAGTTATGCTAGAGTCCGTACTTTCTTAGATCTCAGTAAGCAACTTCCTAAGGGCATATGGATTCAGGGAATTAATGGAAAATTCTTTCAAACTTGTGAATTTGAGGAAATCCCAATCTTATGTTTTGATTGTGGAAAGATTGGGCTTCTTAAGGAGGTGTGTCCCGATCATCTTATTTCTCTTAATTACATTTCTAGAGAAGTTAAAAGTGTGCAGCAGGGGCAAGAGAAATCAGGTGCTCCTCATGGTGTGATTGCTGATATGGTTGCCTTGTCTAGGGAGGCTGACTTTACACCTTGGGTGGTAGTTCAGAGAAAGAAAAAGCCTTTTGTCAGGAAAAATGTTGCAATGTCAGGTTCTATTAAGCCTCCTATCTTAAAGAATGCTGTTCAGCAATGGAGATTGAAGGGTTCGAAGTTCTCTATTGGACAAAGCAGTGGTAAGAATGATCTTTTGTCAAGAAAAACCTGTAGTTTCCTATCTATAAGTACTCAAAAATAGACTGGAATTATTTTCAGGGATCCTATAGTGGGATCAAAATTTAATTTGATTCAGTCGTGTGGGTCTTTAAAAGGAAAAGAAATTCATTCAGATTTTATAGAATCTAATAGCATTGGTGGAACTGAGCAAGATTTGGATACTAAGTTAAAGGTTGATATGGAACATCAGATTGTTGGAGGGGGCCTTTCACCCCCTCTATTACCATAATGAATCTCATAATTGTTTAGAATTATCGTGGGGCCAAGAAGAGGTCCATGGCAAACTATGTACATCATCTTTTAAATGTACATAAACTTTCATTTTTTTTCTCTTGTTGAAACTAAGGTGGAAGATTTTGACAGAAAGGAAGTGAATAAGATATTTGGGAAGCATTGGGAGTTCCATTGTGTTGCTTCTAATGGGCGAGCTAGAGGTATTATGATCTTCTGTAATGCTATTCATTTCTCATTCTAGGTTATATAGGAGATGGACCAATGCATTTTGGGTAATCTTTCAAATGGAAAAGGTGGTTTCTTCCTTGTAGCCGCAATTTATGCCAGCACTACTCTAGTAGGGAGACAACACTTGTGGAACTTTCTTCAACAGCATTGTAATAAGGATGTGCCTATGATTGTAGGAGGGGACTTCAACTGTGTGATTGATCAAGGTGATAAGAAAGGAGGTAAGCGATTCATCTTCAATTCTGCTACTCAAGAATTATGGGATTATATGGTTAATTGTGATTTGCATGAAACAAAATTTGTGGGTCCTAAATTTACCTGGACTAATAACAAAGATGGTGCTAGAAAAATATGGGTGAGACATGATAGATTTTTTATCAACTCTATTTCTCTTCAAGTTTTGCCTAGTGTAAATACTCATCATCTTAGAGTGGCTTCTGATCATGCTCCCATTTTGTTGAACTTATTTGAGAAATCTGTCCCTTTGAAGCTGATTATTAGATTTGAGGATACTTGGTTGTTGTATCATCAATCTTGGAGAATTGTTAAGACTAAATGGGGAGGGAGTTTCCCTGGATCGGCTACTGAAGTTTTGAATTATCAATGTAAGAAAACTCTCATATCTTTATTTTTCTAGAGTAAGAATAAGCTCATGGAGCTTAATGAAACCAAAATATAGCTAGAATTTGATCTATTATAGCTCCAAAATCTTGATTGTTCGGTTAAGGGACTCAACCATATGCAAATGCAAGAAATGAGGAAGAAGGCTGTTTTTCTTCAATCGGTTTTGACGAGAATTAATACCTGGTGGGTTCAAAGAGCTAAATGTCAACGGATTCAAGATGGGGATCGGAATTCTCAATTCTTCCAAACTACTTCTTCTAGTTGAAGGAATTCTAATAGAATTTCTTCCTTAAGGAATCAGAAGGGGCAACTGCTAGAGGAGGAGGAGGATATTACCTCTAAATTGTTTAATTTTTTTATAAATAAATGGGCGAGTAAGCAGGTTTCTTTGGATAATTGGCCTTGTTTAAAGAGTTTTCATGATGAAACTAAAATTCAATTTTTGCAGCAAATGGTCACTAGAGAAGACGTGGTGAAAGGTGTTTTCAATCTTCCTTCAAACAAATCTCCGGGATTGGACGGTATTACCACTAGTTTCTTTAAAAATTTCTAGGATATCGTGGGCAAGGATGTTGTTGAAGCCATACTGGAATTCTTTATCTCAAGAAAAATGCATTTGGAATGGAAGGATACTCTTGTGGTCCTTATTCCTAAAACTCATAATGCTGATTACCCTTCAAAGTTTAGGCCGATTAGCTTATGTCAGACAATTTACAAGGTGGTTGTTACTATTCTCTTAGATAGAATCATGCCACTGCTTTCGCTTTTGATTGATGAACACCAAGTTGCTTTTGTACCGGGTAGATCTATCTCAGGTCATTATTTGCTAGCCCAAGAGATGATGGATAAATTTAGAAGATCTCAATCTAATGAAGGACTGTTTTTGATAAAGATAGACATGGAACAAGCTTATGATAACATGAGGTAGGATTCGTTGACTAAGATCATGCAGTTACTTAATTTTTTTCAAATTTTCTCTGCTGGGTTTTACAATATGTTTCTAATCCTCATTTTTCACTATCTATTAATGGTAAGAGGACAAATTGGATTCAAGGGTGTAGGGGATTTAGGCAAGGATGCTCCCTTTCACCTTATCTTTTTATCTTATGCTCGGATCTTTTGTCGAAAGCAATTGTTCAACTTGGTGCTGATGGGCTAGGGGTGTCTTTCAGATGCTCAGGGCCTAAAATAAGTCATTTGCTTTACGTAGATGGCATTATTCTTTTCTCAATAGAAAACTCCTGGCATTTAAAGAAAATGAAGGAAATTATCAATTTGTACTGCTCATGGACTGGTTAGAGAATCAATCCATCAAAATCAATGGTCATGTTCAGTAGGAATATTCCTCGGTGGAAGCAGTATAATTTCTCCAAAATGCTGGGCATGAGGATAGTAAATTCAGTTGATTATTTGGGCCTTACATGTTCTCTAACTCGGATGAAGGCTTCAGATTTTAACATGGTGATTTCTAATGTCATGAAATTGGTGAATGCTTGGGATTCTAAAATGCTGTTGTTAGCTGGCAGGATTTCTCTTATTAAATCTACACTTTCTACACTTATTTACTATCATCTTGCTCATGCTAAAGTTCCTGTTGCTGTCTTAGAAAAAGTAGAAAAACTTTGTAGATCGTTCTTGTGGAATAATTTAGCATGTCATAGGAGCACACACTATGTGAGCTGGAAGAAGGTTTGCTTACCTTATGATCAAGGTGGATTGGGGATAAACTCTTTTCGCATTTGGAGTGGTCCTTTGAGGGCGCAGTTGGCTTGGGATTTCATCCAAAATCCCTTTAAAATGCATAATTCTCTTTTTAGTGATGTTTATGGCAATTCACTGGATGCAGTTATCCCTAGATCTTGGAGCTCTTGGAGGATTTTATAGGAGGGATTGAGATCTCTAAAATCTACAATCAGATGGAGGATTGGAAATAGAGCTTCAGTTTCAATTCTCAAGGATGTTTGGATTTTAGATGGAAGCTTATTGTCTTGGCCTTCTTTCTTTAATATTTCTATTAATGTGTATGATAAGGTGGAGGAATTAATAGAGAACGATTGTTGGAGGGAAGACTTGCTTCTACAGTTTTTTGGTCCAATTCTTGCGGAGGAGATTAAAGGTATGATCACTTTTCAGGATTTGGAGGTGGACAAACCGGAGCTTATCCTTTCTATTTTGTTCTATTCTGTTTCTAAACAAGCTTTTCGAGACCAATTCTGTATGGTGGATAGTATATTTGATTGGCTCAAGGAGGTGAAGCTACACCCGAAGGAGTTTGTGTTCTGGTGGATAGTTATTCATGATGTAATTCCAACTCATGATTGGTTGGTTCATAGAGTATTAGAAGTCTCATATCATTATCTATGGGCTTGCAATGCTAAAGATATACATCATATTGTGTTTGATTGTATAGTTTCTTTGGAGATGTTTGAAGCACTCAAGAAGTGGGGATTTCATTTACCTGTTATCACGGATTAGTGTGATGAAGATCGATCAAGGAGGAATAGAGTTGAGAAAAGGTTAGTGGAATTTTCTCATAATGAATTGATATTCCTTAAATCGGTGTATCAAATTTGGTAGAATAGAAATAAGAAGAAGAATGGAAATAAGTGGTCAACACCTTCAATGGTGGCAACAAATATTCTTGGGAATTTTTTAGTGGTTAATCTTTCATTACTAAAGAAGCAATGGGACACTACTCAGACTTACCCGATTGGATGTAGTTGGTGTCCACCCCCTTCTAAGTGGTTGAAAGTTATTAAGGATGAAGCATTTATTAAACCTTATTCAGCATGTGTTGGAATTATTGTTAGAGACTCCACAGGCAAGGTTCTGGTGGCAGTCGGGAATCAAGTGAGGTATTGGGATGTCGCTTACATTGAGCTTCGAGTTATTAATCTTTTGAAGAAGGTGCTTAATGAGGACATTTTAAGTGCAATGGGCATCATCTTTGATGGGCACAATAAATCAAACATGGAGTGGCTACATAAGAACGTTCAATTCGGCAAGTGGAGGTGCAACTCATTGGATTTTGATCTTTCATTTGTTAAAGATTTCAATCATGTAATTTTCAACTGTATTCCTAGAAGATTTAATAGGGCTACTGATTTCTGTGCTAAGCTTGCTCTTTCATCCTCTTTTTTATGGAGGCAAGAGCAAGATTTTAACTACTTAGATGTTTTTGTTAATATCCTTAAGGAGGATGCTTTTAGACCTCCTTATGATAGAATTTGTATTTTTTCCTCTTTAGTTAATAAATGCCTTTTCATGGCTTTTGTTCAAAAAAAAAAAAGGAAACACTTTATCTTCAACTCTTCAGGCTCCTTAGATTTGTTGTATCTGGATACCAAAATGAAAGAAAAAACTCTTTCACTATAGGGTGAAACTGCTAGATCGCCAAGAGGGGGTGAATTGCAAAAAATTTGTTGCAATAAATTAAAATCCTAAACAAGAGTTCTAATATTTTTTGTGTTTTAAATTTTTTAACAAGAAAAATTTAACTAATGTGGAAGCAATTAATTGAAATCAAATTGCAACAATGAAATTCTTTTTCTCTCATAATTATGACCAAGCAAAGATAATGAAATTAAAGTTCAAGCAAAAATAAAAAGCGCTAAGGCAAAAGCACACCAAAATTTTATAGTGGTTCGGTCAAACCATGACCTACGTCCACTCCTTGGAGTCCTCCACTCCGGGAGTTTCACTACAAACTATAGTTCTCCTTTTTCCCCCTCGGCAAGGCGAAGAATCCCTCACAAGACTCACTTTCACCAACCCAGTGTGGCGGAGTTCCAAGCACTTTTCTCACCCTCCTCGAGACAGCAGTATACCTTCTCATTTTTCTCCCTCCTGGAGAAGGCAGAGTACCAATTAGTGATTAAACCTTGATTTACTCTGCTAATCACATGTTAATTTAAGTAAGTATTCAAAATAAATCGTACAATATGAATTACTTCATACCGCACGAATGGCTAATAGAACTTAAACTAATCTGGCGGCTAGGGTTTTGGATTTGTAACACATCGTACCGTACGATATTATTCGTACAATATGATATGTTCACAGGAAATTATTTTACTAGATCAGATCGTACAGTGCGATATAAAGTCATACAGTATGATTAACAAAGAAAAATTTTAACCTTTTTTTTCTTTTAAAACCCTCTATCCCTATGTGTGCGCATGGTTGCTCAAACTTACATACAGTTTGTGGCCAGACTCAATAAAAGAAAAAATAAAAATAAATAGAAAATTACATTATTTCAGACTCACACTCCTACTCTACCTAGTCTTGAGTCTTCCTATTGTCCTGAGTAACTGGTGATCTTCCTGAAATGTTAGTACTGTCAGACAATAGCAGAAATCAAAAGATATTCAATGAATAGAAGTTAAGATGACATTATTTTTCATCATCAAAAGCTCAAACTAGGGGTTTGGATTGCAATAATCTCCCCCTTTTTTATCATGTCAAATAATATTTGTTATAGGCAATGTTTGAATGGCATTTTTTTTTAAATACAACAAATAATACGAAATAGATAAGAAAAGAAAAGAAATGCATTCTATTAAAACATAAGGAAACATAAGCATAAGCAAACTACAACAAACTTCTCCCCCTTTTGATAGCACCAAAAAGAGGAGCAAACAACACTAAAAAGGAAAGTACAATACAGATACATTTCAAAGAGGAGGATCCTGATCACTTGGAGGTGGAGGTGGGTGTGGTTTAAAATATTGAAGGATTGTGTCAAACCGGTGATCAATTGAGGCGAAGCATTCCCCAAACCACTACATGTCGTCATTGTGTTGCTGATGTTGTTCTTATATGTGTGTGTCAAGATGAGTCTGAAGTTGATCGAAGCGTTTGACTAAATCATTGTGAGGGTAGGCTGGTGCAAGTGCTTGGGGTGTTGCTTGCCGTCATGGTTGAGCAGGAGCTGCTGCTGGGGCATCGTCTCCTTCTTCTTCATCAAAGTCGGGTTCATCCAGCTCTGGCCCCTGAAGAAACAAGATACGGAAGGAAGCATCCATATAGAAAACAGGAATGTTATCGAGTTCACCGGGATAGGTTAACTGATATTTATTTTAAAGAATGTACCCGATAATGTGGCGAAGGGCTATGTTTTGTTTTCTATGGGTGGTAGGGAGGTGAATTATGGTCATATCTTGAATGTAGTTGATTATCAAGTCTGACTCATCAAATTTGGTGTTGGACATGATAAGATAGATAGTGACAGATAAATTAGGGGTCTTGCAAATTCGATCGCCAGCTTTGGGTACTATAGAAGTTCTAAGTACATGTTGAAATTATTCTGGCATTTTGATTGAGGGTTTGGATGAGGGGCAAGTGTTGATAGAAGGCTTCATTTCTAAGGAAACGATTCACATCAGTCCAGTCGAATTCATTTGGGAGAAAGGAATGAACTTTAGGCCCTTCAATGGATAGACCAATGTATTGGGCAATGTTAGCTTTGGTAATTTCTATGTTTTGGCGAATGACAAAGGAGTGAAAAGTCAAGCTGTCGATGGTGTAGGTAAGGTTAGCTAGAAATTCCAATAGGTGTTTGGAGTTATAGGGAAAAGCCAGCGTAAGAAGGAACTGGAAAGTGGTGGAAGCGAAGAGGTTCAGTACCTCAAAATTTAGAGCATCCTGATTGAGCATTTTGGATGGTGTAATCTTGCAGGCTTTGTACTTGTGGTACGCATCCTAATTTTCATCACACAAGAAATGAGCGCTGTAACAGTGAGAGGAAGAGGAGCATCCCACAACGAGATGATCGTACTTGCTAGAGTCCATATTATGTAAAGGCTGAGTAAAGGTGAGGAGGTGAATGAGAGTGAAGTGATCTGCAATTGAGGCTTATTTATAGAATTTTTCCTAAATCGTATAGTACGATCTAGTATCGTACAGTACGATCTAGTATCGTACAGTACGATCTGTAATAATTTCTCTGACAAGTTAGTTCATGAAAAGGTGGTCAAATCGTACAGTATGATGGGTATCGTACAGTACGATCAGAAGGATTTTGATTGTCCCGAGGGTCGTTGGTATGACCCTTGGCCAAAAGTTTCATACAGTACGAACAGGTGTATCATACAGTATGAATGACAATTATATCATACCAGATACTATAAGTTCTTCTCATCCATTTTTGCTGAGGCTGATCGTACAGTAAGAAGAGAGATATCATATAGTACGATCAACAATAATGTCGTACCAAACTAAATAAATTCATCCCAATCCATTTGCTAACATGGATCGTACAGTATGAAGAGAGGATATCGTACCGTACGATGATTAATAATGTCGTACCAAATGAATTGAATGAACTGGCACCATATCGTACAGTACTGAAGACTTCGTACGGTACGATAAATAGAGATAAAACTTGAGTCTATGTTATATTTTGTGTAGAAGTAGATGTATCATACAGTACGATCGTAGATCGTGCAGTATGATTAGAAAATTATCAGTTGTCCAGCTCTATGTGGTGAGTATGTGATGATCAAGAACAACCTTAGAAGAGTTTTTTTTATGCATTAATGTTTATGACACCTACTCTAGTCCTCAAGGTGCTGAAGGTGTCAAATTCTAGTGGTTTTGTGAATATGTCTGCCAATTGATCTCTTATAGCGATGTGATGCAATTCTATATCTCCTTTAGATACATGATCTCTTATGAAGTGGTGTCTAATGTCTATATATTTTGTTCGAGAGTGTTGAATTTGATTTTTAGAGATGCATATTGCACTTGTGTTGTCGCACATGATTGAGATGGTTCCTACAGGTAATCCAAGATCAAGAATTTGTTGCTTTAATCATAGTACTTGTGCAACACAACTTCCTACTATAATATACTCGGCCTTGGCTGTGGAGAGGGATACTGAATTTTGCTTCCTACTGTACCAAGAAACTAAAGATTGTCCTATGAATTGGCAAGTACCAGAGGTACTTTTTCTATCTATCCTTCATCCTGCAAAATCAAAATCTGAGTACCCTAAGATTTAAAAGGAAGTGATGTGCATAGGATACCAAATTCCTAAGTTTGGGGTGCCTAGTAGATATCTAAGGATTCTCTTGACCGCAGTTAGGTGAGACTCTTTAGGATCAGCTTGAAAATGGGCATAGAGGCACACACTAAACTTTATATCCAGTCAACTAGCAATCAGGTAAAAGGAGAGATTCGATCATTCCTCTATATTTTCTCTCGTCTACTGATTTTCCATTTGAATCTTTGTCTAATTGAATTATTGAGCTCATTGGAGTGTTCATGGGCTTAGCACTATCCATTTCAAATTTTTTCAAAACATCCTTAATATATTTCCTTTGGCTAAGGAATGTTCCATTATCCATTTATTTCACACTAAAGCCCAAAAAATAGTTAAGTTCTCCCATCCTGCTCATTTTAAACTCATTGCTCATTACTTTTGAGAATTCATCTTATAAGATGTCATCCACATAAATTTAAACAATGAGAATTTCTTCTTTAATCTTTTGTAAAAAGAGTGTAGTGTCCACACTACCATTTACAAATCCTCTATTCAGTAAGAATGAGCCAAGTATTTCTTACCAGGCTCTAGGTTCTTGCTTTAATCTATAAAGTGTCTTTTTCAATTTGAATACATGGTTTGGAAATTGTGAACTTTCAAATCTAGGGGGTTGCTTAACATAGACATCTTCCTTAATTACCCCATTCAGAAAGCACTCTTTTCATCCATTTGATATAGTTTGAATTTCTTGAAGAAAGCAAAAGCTAAGAGCATTCTTATGGCTTCTAGTCTAGCAAAGGTTTCTTCAAAATCTATTCCCTCAATTTGGTTGTACCCCTTAGCTACTATGCTTGCTTTATTTCTTATTATTGTTCCTGAATCATTCACCTTATTTTTGAAGACTCATTTTGTTTTAACAACACTCTATTCTTTAGGTCTCTTTACTAACTCCCAAACATCATTCATGGTGAATTGATTCAGCTCTTCTTGCATTGCTAGAATCCAGAACTCATCTCCTAAGGCTTGTTATATACTTGTAGATTCTATCATAGAGATGAAAGCTGAATGACTAACCTCTTTTCTAAGTTTATGCCTAGTTCTTACACCTTCTGAAGGGTATCCTAAAATTAACTCTTTAGGATGACTAAAAGAATATCTCCATTCTCTAAGTAAATCTTCCTGATGTTCTACCCTTTCTCCTATGGTCATAGTTTCTACTCCTTGAATTGCCTCTATTTCATCATCTTCAATTTTAGATACAGAGGGCTTGTCTGATTCGTCAAATACTACATGGGTGACTCTTCTACTACTAGGGTTCTCTTATTAAAGATTATGTAGGCTTACCTACAGATGAATAGCCTAAGAAGACACCCTCATTAGACTTTGGATTGAATTTTCCTAAGGGTAGTTTGCCATTAATCATGATGAAGCACTTGCACCCAAAGACATACACGTGTGAAAGATTCGGTGCCCGACCCTTAAGGAGTTCATAAGGAGTTTTATTCAACTTAGATCTAATGTTCACCCTATTTAAGACATAACATGCAATGTTTACTACTTCTGCCCTAAAATATCTAGGAAAGGTGTAGTCTGCTAACATTGCCCTAGCAGCTTCAACCAAGGTTCTATTCTTTATTTCTGCTATACCATTTTGCTGAAGTGTTCTAGGGGCTGAGAAATTAAGCTCTATTCCTATCTCTTAACAAAATGATTCAAACTTTTTATTTTGAAACTCTCCATTATGATCACTATGGATTGTTGATATTTCACATCCTAATTTTCGTTGAATCCAAGTGGAGAATACTTTAAATTCCTCAAATGACTCATTCTTATGTGCTAGGAATCTTACCCAAGTGAATCTAGTGAAATCGTCTACAATTACAAATCCATAATTTTTTCCACCTAGGCTGGCTGTGCTAACGGGTCCAAATAAGTCCATGTGTAGGATTTCTAATGGCCTAGAGGAGATCACTTCTTTAATTGAATGAAAGGATGATTTGACTTATTTTTCTAGTTGGCAAGCATCACATAAATGATTCTTAGTGAAGTATAACTTAGGTACGCCTCTAACTAGGTTTTTTTTAGTGATGTTTCTAAGTGTTTTCATACTAACATGGCATAGTCTCCTATGTCATAGCCACGAGTCATCTACTATTGTTTTTAAGCAAAAAGAATTTGAACTATCAATGCAATCAAGGTCTAACATGCAAATATTGTTCATTCATTTTTCTTCTAAAGTAAATTTGTTATTTAAACTAATCAGGCATTTGTCAGATAGAAATTTAATGTCAAAACCTTTATCACATAATTGACTAGTGCTAAGTAGGTTATGCTTCAAACCATCAACTAATAAAATATTTTCAATTAAAAAATTCTTAGCATTACTAACAATACCTGAGCCTATCACTTTCCTGGTAGTGTTGTCTCCCAATGTTACATTTGCCTCCGGTTCTGCTCTACAGTAAAACAAACTTCTTCATATCTCCAGTCATGTGTCACGAGCAGCCACTATCCAGGTACCACATGCTTTTACTAGGTCTTTTATGAGAGCATCCTTACAATTTCATTCAAGGGTTAGATTTGGGAACCCAAGTGAGTTTGGGTTCCTCCTTATGCTTGCATGAATGAGATGGATGCATGTTATGAAGTGATGGATGCAGTTTAGGTCCACATTAGGTGTGTCCTACGGTGAATTTTGCATATGTGGGCTATGTGACCTAGCATGCCGCAAGAAAAGTACCTAACAATGGGAAATGGGTTTACTAACCTATGTGAGTGGTGTTGCCTCTTCCTAAAGTTTTATGATGCATGTATTGCTGGGGGTTTGCTAGATTGGGCAAATGTGAGTGATGAATTTTTTTTTCTAAATCTTTGATTTTTTATTTAAAAGTGTTGTTTTGATATGTCAATCCATGAACTTCTATTTTTAACAAATGCTCACTGTGATCTACTTCTAATGCAAGTTTATCTAGTCTGTGAAAAGCCTCTTCTAGTTCAACTTGAGTGGTTTTCAAGGATTCATGTGCTTCTGTTAGTTCGATTTGCTTCTTATTTAATGCATCATACTCATCAAGAAGCAACATATGATTTCTATCTAAAACAGAATTTTCTTTAACTAAGTTAGTATGCTCAGTTTGTGAAGTACTAAAATTAATATTAAGACTAGCTTGCATCTTTTTCAATTTCCTATACGAGTCATAATTTTTTTTAGAAATAAGTAATAAATCCTCGTATGAAAGCTGAATACCTAATCTTGATCCGATTGATCAAGATTATCATTAGCCATTAGATACAAATTTGTTACCTCCTCCTCTGCTTCTTCTTCTGACGATTTTGAGGCAGAGTCAGCCCAAAAAGCTTTTTGTGTCTTCATCTTTCCTTTCTTATACTTGGCTTTATCCTCACCTTGTTTCTTAGCAGGTTGGCTCTTTAGGTTGGGGCAATCAGGTCAAAGGTGACCTGGCTTCCTGCACTCAAAATAGATTGTATCAGATGAAACTTTATTAACCCTCGAGCTTTTATCTTTATTCCATCTATTCTGATGATGCCTTTATTTTCTTTTTAAAAAATTCTTGAACTGTCGGGTCTTCAATGTTATGTCATCTTCTTCCTCCCATGAAGAGCTTTCACTTTCTGAATTGTTTGTTTTTAATGCTACCATTCACTCCCTTTTCTTTTCACCTGCATCACTTTGCCTTTGACTCACTTCTTGCTCATATGCAATGAGTGACCAAGGAGATTATCAATAGAATAAATGTTAAGTTCTTTAAATTCAGTGATAGCAATTATCTTAGCATCGTAGGAACTTGGTAAGCATCTAAGAATCTTATTAACTTTCTCATAATTTTAAATTTCTCTACCTAATGCATGCAAGGATGTCACGATTTGGGTGAACCTAGTGTACATGTCAGATATTGTTTCGCTAGGTTTCATACAGAAGAATTTATAATCATGCAACAGAATGTTAAGCCTAGACTATTTAACTTCACTAGTTCCTCCGTACATGATGCACAGTCTATCCCAAATCTCCTTACCAGTAGCACAGGTAGAAACTCTCATATAATCCTCAGACTTTAATGCACCGAAAAAGCAATTTAAGCACTTCACGTTTAATTAAGCTAATTACCTATTCTCATTGCTCCATTCATTAAAAGGCACTTGAGTTTTCACTCCATTCACGGTTTTAAAAGGTGAAATGTAACCATCATTGACTAACATCCACATGTGGTAATCAATAGACTATAAAAAGTAGACATTCTAATTTTCCAGAAATCAAATGGGATATTGTCAAAAAGAGGTGGACGGGTTATTGAATAACCCTCCGTGGTATTACGATTACCAAAATGTGACATGATCGTTTTTTAAGATTTTCTAAAACACTATTTCTGAAACCCCCATTCTGATACCAATTGAAATTGCTAGATGGCCAAGAGGGGCAGTGGGGGGGGGGGGGGGGGAATTGCGAAAAATTTGTTTCAATAATTTAAAATCCTAAACAACAGTTTTAATATTTTTTATGTTTTAAATTTTTTAACAAGAAAAAATTAACTAATGTGGAAGCAATTAATTGAATTCAAATTGCAACAATGAAATTCCTTTTCTCTCACAATTATCACCAAGCAAAGATAATGAAATTAAAGTGTAAGCAAAAATAAAAAGCGATAAAGAAAAAGCACACCAGATTTTTATAGTGGTTCGGTCAAACCATGACCTATGTCCACTCCCCGGAGTCCTCCACTCCGGGAATTTCACTACAAACTATAGTTCTCCTTTTGCCCCCTCGACAAGGCAAAGAAGCCCTCACAAGACTCACTTTCACCAACCTAGCGTGGAGGAGTGCCAAGCATTTTTTTCACCCTCCGGGCGACGGCAGCGTACCTTTTCATTTTTCTCTCTCCAAGAGAAGGCAGGGTACCTTCGAGGTCATGGATGTAGAAGAGTCTCCCCCTTAGAGAGCCTCCCACAAGTTCTTCTCGTGCCATAGGAGGAGCAAGATGCAGCAAGAAAAGAGCAACCGTGTGATCTCCCTCACACTACTTCTCCCTCACCAAGCTCACCCTCTCCTTCCTCTCTCAAACCCCAAAAACTTCTCAAGAGCTCTCTCCCAAGGATTCTCTCTCTAATCATGTTCCCCTCTTTTTGTCACTCTCAAAAACATTACTATTTTGATACTTAAAACGGGCTCCAAAATTCCTGAAATTTTTAAAGTAGCCGTTATCATTGTATGTAAGATTTACCATCATACAGTACAAATTTTATAACAAGCTTCATCCTGGTACGAATGTTTACAAATAATTCAAAAACTTTTAAATATAGTCGTACAGTACGATTCACAATCGTACGATACGATCATCAACTCTTCTGTTCATACAAGACGATAGCCGGGATGATAAAAACTCATCTCTGTACATCGTAGGGTACGACCTACTTCATACTGTATGAATAGTCAAAATCAAGGCATCGTCCAGGACAAAGCCGAGACGATCAAAACTTGGCTCTATATATCGTATGGTACGATATACATCGTATTGTATGATTAGGCAAAGATAAGAGATCATCCAGGATGAAGTTTGGGATGATCAAACCTCATCTATGTTCATCGTATAGTACGAACATATTTGTACAGTACGAGTAACAATCAATGATTCAATCTTGATTTACTCCACCAATCACGGGTTAATTTAAGTAAGTATTCAAAATAAATCATACAGTACGAATTACTTTGTACAATACGAATGGATAATGGAACTTACTTAAACTAATCTGGCAGCTAGGGTTTTGGATTTGTAACATATTGTACCATATGATATTGCTCGTACAGTACGATCTATTTGTAGGAAATCATTTTACTTGATCAGATCATACAATACTATATAAAGTCGTACAGTACGATCAACAGAGAAAAATCTTCATATTTTTTCTTTTAAAACCCTCTCCCCCTGTGTGTGTGCATGGTTGCTCAGACTTACAAACAGTTTGTGGCCAGACTCAAGAAAAGAAAAAATAAAATTAAATAGAAAATTACATTGTTTCAAACTCACGCTCCTACTCTACCTAGTCTTGAGTCTTCCTGCTATCCTGAGTAACTTGTGATCTTCTTGAAATGTTAGTACTCACAAATAATAACATAAATCAAAAGATATTCAATTAATAGAAGTTAAGACGACATTATTTGTCGTCATCAAAAGCTCAAACTAGGGGTCATGGATTGCAACATAGGGGAGGTTATGCTTTTCACTTTGGCTATTAAAATTATCCAAATTTGTGCTTCCAAATGTATCTAATTAAATAAATCCCCCTAACGAGTATCCTTTCCTCTTTGGAATCAAGTCTTGGATACCTATATCCCAAATCAAAGACTAACTTTCACAACTTGGTACTTTGAATACATTGCATCAATATTAGAATTGAAAAATTATATACTCTCCTATAAGCTTATCCTAAAATTTTGAAATAAAATAACTCTCAAGCAATATATATATATATATATAATAAATAACACATGGCAACACACCTGTTTATTTTGGGGTTAAGTAGTATAAGCACTTGTAACATTTATAATTATTATTAATTTAGCCCCTTTTTATTGCCCTACACGAGCATGGGAACTTGCAAAAAATCCTTTAAGTAACTAGATCGGTCCTAAACTAAGAGTAATCTAATCATTAATCATATCATTTAATAGATTATAGTTAAAGTAAGTAAACACTCACATCATTCAATTTTCAAATACAGCATGCAATGAAAACTCGAATAACATGTCACATAGTAGTTAAAAATAAATACCGACCTAGCCTAAATCTATATTTGGTTGTCCTAACAAACCTTCTAAAGTATGTGAAGTAAGTTGTGTGGCTTGGGTATGCCCTAAACTGGGCAATTTGTTGAAGTTATCTGGTGTTTATGTTTGTTAAACGTTGAATGGGGGAATTTATGTTTGAGTTTAAGTATTAATGTGTTAAAGCTTAATTTAGGTACATTTTAATGGTTAAATTTTTACTACCATTTCTGCTCATCGGGGCAATGAAGTTTACTTAAGCTTTTTCAAATTTTGGTTATTAATAAATTATTTTTAATTTTTTAATTAAAAAGGTTTTGATTGTTTTGATCCAAACTAATCCCAAACTTTATGGAATCTCTCCCAAAGGTCATGGATAACCCATGGGAGTGTTTCCAATTGTTTGGAAATTACTTGAAATTTTTAATAATTTTAAATAAATTAAATTAAGTAATTGTTAATTTTCACTAAAATTCAAATTAAAGTCAAATTTGAGGCCCAGTGATGTGGCTTTTTTTTTATTATATATATAGGATTAAATTTTGGTAAGTTTTATGCTTTATTTTTATTTATTTTTTTGATTATATATTGAATTTACTATAATTTTTGAATTTTTTGGTTCCTTAAAATCATTGAATTTTGGTATTATTAATTTTCTAACCTAATGAGCTCAAAACTCAATGAAATTTAAACTTATAGTGTATAATGTCAATAAGTTCATTATAGTCAAGTTTCACCCCTATTGGGCATGTGTAGAATTTTCTAGAAATTTTCTAATTATCTAAACATTGTCCTTAAATGTTTTTATAGGTGTCACGATTGTTCAATTAGGTTCCAATCTTTGTCCATCTAACCATGATACTAATGCAAGCATACCACAAAAATGTCACAACTTAATTCTATGAATTTGGATATTTATGACTTTTCAAAGTTCTGGGTCCAAAATGGACCCATTACTTTGAAAATTCAAATTACAACAATCCAACGAGTATATGGTCCTAGGAAAATTACAATGCTTGCCTAAGATTTTCAAAAACTTTTCATCAAAATTTAAGTTTAGATTGACCATTGGATTGTGAGAAAATTGTAAAAAGAAAATTTCAAACAATTTAAAATATCTCATAGTAAAGTGATCAAATTACTTTAATGCTAATTTTAATTACACTAAATTCAATTTCCAATAAAACCAAGAACAAAAGATTTGTTGAAAGAAAGAATTATCTATGAATTTTTAAAGTTCTTGGCTTTTAAAGTTGATTTTCTTAATCAATTTAGTTAATTCCAGTCATTGGCACCATCATTCAAATCATTAGTAATGATTGGAAATGGTGGCAGTGCGACATAGCATCACGTGAAATATGTCACACGCTGATACATTAAATTAAACTTATTGGATCAGATCTAAGCCATCCGATTCACATAGATTAACCCAACTGTTACAAAATTTTTATGTGGAAAAACTGGCTTGAAACTACATGCGTTAGAAGTCCACGGTCTTTCACGATTTGAAGGTGGGTGACATGGCACATTATGTGTTGTTCATTTTGAACGTGCAATCGGACGATCTAGGTTGATTCAAGTTCATTTTTTAGTTGAAATTTCAATTGCTCATAACTTTTAAAATACTCATGTAAAATTAACAAAATTTGAAGAATAAGCTCATGGGAATATGAACTCTCTTTGCATGGAGTTTGGAGGTCCCACGCAATGAAAATTTTAAGTAGTTTGAAGTTGAAATTTAAACATAAAATAAGAATAACGTAAAAGCAATCCATTGGATTTTTTAAATTATGGATTCCTTCTACTCCTAGTGAAATCCTCTGCAAGTTTGTTGAATCTATATAAGTGTTTGATGAATGGATTTGATGTTGCTATAGAAAACCCTCTTTCTCTCACTAGAATGCTCTTTCCTCACTAAAATAGTGATTTGAGGCTTGGAAATGGTGGGGAGAAGCTTAAGAAGGACTTAGAAGTAGCTTGAGAAGTTGGGGAAGGGATTTTTTTTAGAGAATATGCTGCTAGAGCTGGAGTTTGCAATGGTGATGAGCTTGAATCATTATTAGGTCAGGTTCCTCCATCCCCCTTATGCCATGCCTTTTAATGGATGGCTAGGATTAATTAAGATGGGTTTAGAGTGGTAACATGTGTCCCTAAAGCTACTCAAACCCTAGGGAAAAGACTGGGGTTGAGTGTGACTCCCCTTAGTCATGGGAGGGGGACCACACACTTTTATTGATTTGACCTATTCTCATGAGTTTAAATGATCTTATTGACTTGTTGACCTATTGACCAGTCAATGATGATTGGGATAGGCCTTGAGTGTATCAAACTTGCTTTAGGAAAGTATCGCATGGAGTTTGGAGTCAAGGGATTCAAGTTTTAAGCAAATACATAAAATTGGAGAGGGTTCTGACCCTTCCAAATGGGTTAACCAAATCAAACCTAGGGATATTTGACTTGAAAATTTTTGTACATATATGTAATATCCAATTGAGTGATTTTGAAGGGTGGATTTGACTTGAAATGGGCTCAAGAATTAAAATTTGATGTTAGTGTAGGTTAAGGGTTGATTTAATTAATAATGGTTGACTTGGTCAACCTGGTCAAACCATAGGTTGAGTTTGGGTCAAATAAGTTCAAATGAGTTTGCTAAGATCAATAGAGGGGTCCTATGTATTGGTGAGGTCATCTGGATTGAAATTGACATTTGAACCATTATGGGGTATTTTGGTCAACCTAATTAAATAAAGACCTAAGTTTGGGTCCAATGGATCTTAAATGGTTTTTTGGATTCTTTGGAAGTGGTTTCAAGGGTTGAAAGAGATTGAACCATGTTTTGTTTTGGCCATAAGTTTAAAAATCTACTTAAAAGGTCATTTTAGTCATTTTTATCTATGGTCAACTCTGGGTCAAATTATGTCCAACAAAGTATGGTTTACTGGTTAACATACTGTAAAAAGGGTTATGAGTTTGTTTGATGGTCTTTAGAGGGCTCCCAAAATCAACAAGGTGATATGTCTAGTGGCATAGGCCATAAATATTTGAAGGTTTTGCAGCCTTTGGAGATATATTTAATTTTTGGGCTTGAAACCTCATAATAAACTAAAATTTGAAGGGTTATCTCTAGAGACTTGTTTAATCAATATGTATCTGACATATCATGAATTGGAGGTCATTTTGCTAGGTTTTCAAGTAATATAAAATTCATTTAGAATAAGCTTCAAGACTTAGGCTTTATGCCTAGGATTTGGACTTAGGAATTTTGGGTTGAGATGGACTTTGGAATTGGTTCGATGAGTTTGACTTATTGATTCCAATCATAATTAAGTGGATGATTGGGATAGATCTGAGTATGATTGATGTTTGATTGAAGGTTGACATAGGATCTGGAATTGAGGATTGAGTTGGACTTGGATGGGGATTTGATCAAGGATTCGAGTTGGAATTTTGATGAGACCTATTTGGTTGACTGGTGAAAAATTATCAGCCCTTACATCACCAAAGGGACATTTGGATTAGTCCTCACGACCTCATACAAAAATGAGGTCAATAATTTTGTGCCAAATTTGATATTCGCAAGGCCTTTAATACCATTTCTAGATATTTCTCCATTTCAAGATGAGAACTATTAATTTTTAAGCAAATTTTAGATTTAAAATTACTCTTTATAGGTCTATTTCTATAATTTTGGGACCATTAGTTTAATCAGAGACATCATTTACTATTGGAATCTCTTAAAATTATATCTTCTGGATGCCACTTCATTGGATATCAACGTCAATTAGCATTGGTTCCTTGCTGGGTATCCTGATATATGTTATTTTTGTTGTACCAATTCAAGATCATTCTCTGATATGTATAGAGTGGAACAATGTTGTTAAGGTCTCCTTTAAAACATACCTTTTGGAGTACTATCATGAGGACACTACTTATGAATGGACAAATTGGGTTGGCATAAAAGGAATGGTTTAAGATACTTAATCTTTCCATGTTTGGCTTAAAAAATGGTCTGAAAATTACAGATGTCTTATGCAACTAAAATATACGAGTTGATTCAATGTGCTCTCTCTGATACTCATATCCGAAAAGCACTTCCCATTTATTTTTTTTAATGTGATTATTTTTATGTATTTTTGGCTAATATTTTACCTATATTAAATAACTTTCTTTTAAGTCCCAATCAGAAGTAGGCAATGAATTTTATGTATGAAGTACCTATATCTATTCGTACTTCTAAATACTTACATTTCCTTATAATGTGCTACTATAATACTAAATTTTTTTTTGGGGGGGGTGGAAGAAATGATAGAAGATATGTTTCAAAATTTAGGAGCTTCTCTTCTGATTGTTTCATTGTTCAAAAGGTTTTTGATCTTGAACTATCAAATTGGGCCAATCAGAAGAATCTTAGAATATTGCTTTCAAAAAATGAATGATTTCTAGTAGGTCTTTCTCCCAAAGTTAGTCTTTTTTTTGTTAGCTATTATAATATTTATGGTTTTCTAATGTTTGACTAGTTGCTACTGGATTACTATTTTTGCATCATCTTTCCTATGATGAACTTTTGGTCTGCTGGGACTTTTTTTGCCCTAGTATATGATGATTCTCCCATAATTCTATATAATGTCACTTTGGATGGTCACATGGAGACAAGGGGAGGGTCTCCTTCTTCCGACCAAAGCAAAAACTTTTCTGATTTTAGCCCAGGTAGCACTATTTTTGCTACTAGTTTACTTAAATTTCTCACTCTTCAATCTCTCTTTTAGAATTTCCTATCCATTGTACAATGGTGCTCCTGCTCGAGTTTTGAGCAAGATGTACTTCTTTTGTATATCTTTCATTGCAATTTTCTTTTTTTATACCCTTTTGTAATTCTCATTTTTTATTAAGGGATTGGGTTAAGACCTTAATTTTTCAAAAAAAAAAAAAAAATCTAACATTCTTATTTTTAGGGTTAAACTAGCTAAAGAATAGAAGATAGTCAAAGATAAACAAAACTTTCACGAATGTTAGAATATGAGTTAGTGGGCCAAGCTGCAATGACTATTTGATCTAAAAAGAATAATTTATTTATACATTTCTTCATCGTATCGTCTTTTTTTTTTTTTGGGCAGGGGGCTTAGCGGGGGGGAATTTTGGGGCATAGCCTAATTTTATTCAACTATAAAAATATACGAACTGTGTAAACAAAATAATGAAAGATTAATAAAAATGTAAAAAATTTACAATTAGAGAAAAATATGGAGAAAGCAAACGCTTACCATAAAACATGAAAATAATAAAAGATTAAAAATTAGTGAAAGAGTCCAAAACAGACTCAGAATGGATAAAAGCACATCCAAGGCGAATAGCTCGATAGGGACAGCACCCTTGGTTGCAAGAGATAACTATCCAAACCACATAATGGTTTCCAAATGACCATATAAACCAGATGGAGGTTACTGAGATAGCCATGCAAGGTTCAATGGTTAGATGTACCCATTCATCATCATCCAAAAAACCAAGAGGCTATGAAATGAGTAGGCACAGGAGCTCGGGCTGCAGGTGCTCCGATAGCTCAGCTGGAAGCTACAAGAAACCAAAATAGTACCACACATTAAGGTTCAAAATTTGACAAACAATCAATTCAAAACAACTGTTATATGTAATATTACCAACCATAACTTAAATAACTTTTAAAGATAGGAAATTCCCAATAATATCAACCATTTCCGCAAAGAGGGCAAAGGTGGTTTCTTTGACTAAGAGGCATATGGAAGAAGAATAGTTAAAGGAAACACTAAATTTTTTATTATTATTTTCCCTCCGAATGAAAGCAAATAGCACAACAGACCGTCAAAAATAAGTAATTTTTAATAACTTGATAAATTGGAGAGGTAGTGATAACATCTAAAACCTGCAATAAATTAGGCATGAGTAGAAAAGAATTTATTCTCGATAACAGATAAGATATGATGTTGAAAGAGAAGCCACGGTCAAACAAAATATGATTTTGACTTTCATTAGCAATCCTGCAGCAGATATTGGTCAGCGAGGCATATATGTTTCAAGATCTTAAATGTTATAGATGTTTTAAACCATCAAGAAAAACAATTTAAATGTAACAAAAATACCTCAACACATATCTCTTATGCCAAATAAAAGGATGCGACACCTTATGCTGTAGATTATTATAAAAAAAATATAGAAGGTCATTAATTTTGGTTTAGTAATGGCATCCCAAACAATATAGGAACCAACTAAGGAGATGAGAATATTTCAAATAGCCAAACAAATCTCTAGGGGAAAGCTGGTTGGCAGAGTCCAGCAATCATTTCCCAATAAAGTCCCTCACACGATAGGCATTTAGAGCATCATAAATTTTAGGAGAGAGACATGAGTGAAGAGCTTTACCTTCCATTTAAGGGACTCTAATCAGGGAAAATTTAAAATTTAGGTTGATATTAAGAGAAATTTTATTATAATTTGGTTGGCAATAGAGCTTACGAATAAAAAAAAATTGAATCACTCCTACGAGGAGGTTTTGAAACAGATATATATTTAGATTTATCCCATAGGGATAGCAATAAATCTCTAGTAATAATTCATGAAATCAAACCACAAAAAATACAAAAAGAAAGTGCTTTAAATCAGGGGTCCCAAGCCCACCAAAGAATTTAAGCCATCCAACATTTTTCTAAGAGATGGTGTGACATTTTTTACTAGAGGAAGGGTCACCATGAAACAAAAATTTGGAGCAACTCTTATTTAATAACTTTATGCAGGATTTTGGTAGCAAGACACCCCTAACCCAATAGGAAATGGTGTTAAAAATGGTGGATTTATGATATTGTAGTCTCCCAATAAAAGTAAGAATTTGTGCCTACCAACCAACAAGCAATAGGGAAATTTTATTGTGTAACATCATGAAGTCATTGTCTTTGAGCCTCTTTTGGGATATCGGAATGCCAAGGTATTTTAGAACATGAGGGGGAGCAATTAATGTTTAAAGTATGGAAATTTCATCCATGGGAGCAAACCCAATAGTGAAAACCATTGATCTTTTAGAATGCTTTATATGAAGACCAGAGAACACTAAAAAATCTTCTAGAGCCTCCTTAAGCTTCAGTGTATTGCCCACATTCACTTTCCTCAAGACAAGAAAGGCAACAACATAAACTAAATGGGAATCATTTTTATGCCCAATAGAAAACTCTAAAAAATAGCCAAACCACCAGTGTTCTCCAAAATATTAGAGAAGGCATCCATAATAATACATAATAGATAAGGGGATAAAGGGCACCCATTGTTGCAAACATAGATTCAAGGATTATAATTATGATAATAGCAAACATTTATGACATACATGTTTTCTTACTACGATTACTATTATATATCTATTTTTGTTGCCCTGCCTACTAACATTTTAGGTCCACAAGGTTAATAGCAAATCTAGCCAACTCAAGATTGGATAGATTAGGACTAAGTCAGTCTGTAAGTATAATTCTAATATTTTTACATCTTCTTGAGTCAAATATAATATGGTGGATCCTGTTACTAAGTAACCTTACACAGATACACTCAAGGGGAGAAATTCTATAAGTTAAATGGTTTTTGCAATTTTGATTATATCATATAGGATGATCCAAAATCATCCTAGATGATTTGTTAAAAATAGAAACCCTAATTAGGGCCTCTGTGTTAAGAAAACTGAATTAAGCAAATCATTATAGGCTTAAATAAAAAGAATCAATTGCCAAACTCTCTAAAATATGATTTTATTTTAAGATATCATATCATCCTAGACGATTCATTACAATCATGCATAAATTAATCAGGTGATTAAGGAAAGAAATTAAGGTTTGATTAAATCAATCATATTATCCTGGATGATCACAGGATCATTTTAGATGATTTGTTATAAAAACATTCATCTTCTCCTAGCCCTCCCTGATCATCCTAGCTAAAAGTGATGAAAATACACTTATCATACGTCCTAGATAATTATTGATGGCTTATTTTAATATAGGCTAAATTTTAAGCCCTTCTTTATAAGATCTCTTGATTATTCAAGGTGACATATTTTGCTGCTATCCTGATATGAGAGAGCCAAAAGAAGGAGAGGGAGAGCTTGGGAGACAGAGAGAGGATCTTGTGAGATGGAGTTTGTGAGGCTTCAAAAAGGTTGCTCCAAGCAAGGATTTGAGTCGCCTTCTCCAGTCATCGTCCCTAGTTCATTTGAGGCTCTAGGGAGGTCTTCTCTAGCAATCAATCAAGGTTCTCTACCTGCTTCAAGAGGAAGTAAAAGGAGTCTAGGTTCTCTACCTTCTTTAGGAGGAAGCGAAACGAATTAGATTCCCTGCCTCATCGAGGTTGGTGAAAAGGTATCTGTAAAGGCTTCTCTGCCTTACTGTGGGAGCAAAAGGAGAGTCACTATCTTTTAGTATAATACCTAGAAGAGAAGCTTCAAGGAGTGGACGTAGGTCAAGTTAATTGAACCACTATAAAATTTGGTGTGCTCTTTCTTATTATATTTCCGTGTTTTAATTTCCGCACTTTATTTTCTTGTGGGTTATCGTATGATTTAATGTTTTAAAATATCTCAAAAAAATTATGCTTTTTTTAGGGTTTTTTAAAAGTACTAATTCACCCATCTCTTGGTTAGCCTCAAGCTAGTTCATAATGGCTTAATAATCCTAATAAACTTTCAAGTCGTACTATTCATAAAATTTTGTTTTAAACAACTTTTAAATTTCAATCTATGGCTAACTTTGGTAATCAAAATACTACGGAAGGGTATTCTATTACCTAACCACCATTATTTGATAATAAATCTTTTGATTTTTGGAAAACTTATATGTCCATATTTTTACAATCTAAAGATTATCGCATGTGGATGCTTGTTGAAGAAGGTTATTATGCACCATTACGTGAAATTAATGGCTTTAAAACTGAACTTAAGTTTACTGAATGGACTCTTGATGATAGGGATATAGCATAACTTAATGCAAAATATTTAAACTGTTTTTACTATACACTGAATTCTAAACATTACAAGCGTGTTTTAACTTATACAACTGGTAAAGAAATCTGGGATAAATTATGTATCACTTATAAAGGCACATCTGAGATTAAGCAATCTAGATTACATATCTTACTTCATGTCTACAAACTCTTTTACATGAAACCTAATGAGTCAATATCTGAAATGTATACTAGGCTTACACAAATTGCCACCTCTCTGCATGACTTAGGAAGATAACTCACTAACTATGAGAAAGTTAACAAAATCTTGAGATGCTTACCATCTTAGTATAATGCTAATATAACTACCATCACTGAATCTAAGGATTTGAATACTTATTCTATTGATAACTTACTTGGGTCACTCATTATTTATGAGAAAGGAGTGAACCAAAGATAACTTGATGCAGGTGAGAAAAAGAAGGAGAAAATTATGATGCTAGAGGCTAATGATATGGATACTGATTCTTCTGGGTCTGAAAGTGATGATGTTGTCTTAATCACTAGGCAACTCAAAAGCTTTCTAAGGAAGATACAAAAGCATAATAAAAAATGGAACAAATGTAAGAATAATAAGAATTTTAAAGGTTCTTCTAATATGGTTTGCTTTAAATGCAGGAAGCCAAGACATGTTAAAGTTGATAGCCCTACAGTTATGGCTCACCCAAGCAAGGAGAAAGGTGAGGAGAAACCTAAGTTTATGAAGGACTAGAAGTGAATTCAAAAGGCTTTCTGGGTGGATTCTGCATCTAACTCCTCTGAGACTGAAGTTGAGGAGGAGACAACAAACTTGTGTTTGATGGTGAACGATCATCTTGGTCTGTCTGACCAAGAAGAGATATGTGAACTATCCTATGATTAATTACTTTAAATTTTTGAAAAAATTATTCATCATATAGGAAACTTAAGAAATTGCATACTAGCATAAAAATGGAATTTTTAAACTTGTAAAAAGAATATGAAGTTTTTCTTAAAGATCATTCTACACTTGATAGCAATCACATGTCATTACTTGATGAATTTGATGAGTTAAATAAAAAGCATTCTAATTTAATCATTGAAAGCATACCACACTAAACTTGAAAATGATTTTAAAATATTTATGGATAAATCTGAGAGTAGGGAGCACTATTTAAAAATTTATAATGCTATTTTAGAAAGTGCTAACTCTTTTTTTAAAGCTGAATTGAAAGCACTTGAGAAAAATAAGATTCCACCCACACCTTAACAAATTTTTAATCCAAATCTGAAAGCAAAAAATTTGAAACCTAGTAAGAGGCACTATAACTTGAGTAGATTAGAAAACCCTTTTCCTGGTGTTAAATATTTTTATGTGGTATGCTATGACACATCTCCCATAATTTTACTATTCACCATAGTACACATTGGGTGTGGAGATCCAAATTGCATGATTCATAGCATAATATACATGTATTGTATTCTTTATTTCATAAGAAGGGACCCAAACTTGTATGGGTTCCTGAATCTAACATTTGATAATTTTATAGGTATGCCCTCACACAATATGATACCTGAATAGTAGATGCTCATGACACTGGACTGGAGATGCCAATCAATTCATCTCGCTAGAGGCTAGGGATGGAGGCAAGGTCACTCTTGGAGGCAACACCACAAGAAAAGTAGTGGGCACAAGTATAATCAAAAACTCCTAAAACCTTTTGATAAAAATATTTTACTTGTGGATGGCTTAAAACATAACTTGCTCAGCATCAATCAGCTTTCCAATAAGGGATTTATCATAAAATTTTTTGTCAAATATATACATCATTAGCTTGAATAACAATATTATTTTACATGGAAAAAGGATTAATAATATTTATATGCTTGATTTAAATAACATCAAATGTGCTACTTCATTTTCCATAAAAATTGTTGCTAATGAGCCTTAGTTGTGGCATATATGGTTATGTCATGCCAACATAAAAACCCTTAGGAGAGTAACCCAATAGGACCTAGTTAGAGGTATCCCGAAGCTTAAGTTCACTAAGGACCACCTATGTGATGCGTGTCAACTAGAGGAACAAGTCTAATCCTCTTTCTACTCCATAAAATACATAAGCACCTCTATACCTTTAGAAGCCATCACATGGATTTGTGTGGACCCATTAGCACTACCAGCTTAGGGGAAAAAGTTTATGTATTTTTAATTGTCGATAACTACTTAAGATTTACTTGGATTAGTTTTTGTCATATAAGAGTGAGTCTTTTGATGAATTTAGAATCTTCTCCACTTAGATTAAGAATAGTTTGTGAGATTTCGATCATTCATAGTGACCATGATAGAGAGTTTGAAAATTTGAGATTTGGAACTTTTTGTGACAACTTCTCATCTCCTAGAACCACTCAGCAGAACGGAGTAGCTGAAAAGAAAAATAGGACCTTAGTTGAAGCCGCTAGAGTTATGCTTATTGAATATTCCTTTCCAAAATACTTTTGGGTTGAAGCGGTAAACACAACTTATTATGTGTTGAATAGGATAAATGTTAGATCCAAATTAAATAATACATCATATGAGATCATTAAGGGTAGGACACCCAACCTTTCTCTCCTCTTTGTCTTTGGTTTTATGGTTTTTATTCTTAATAATGAGAAATCACTCTTAGAAAAATTTGACCCAAAATTTGATGGAGTACTCTTATGATATTTAACAAGAGGCTATTGGTGGTGGAGGAGACTACTTATATAGTATTTGATGAATCTGATCCTAAGAAGTATAGAGTTGAAGAAGAAGATGAAAGAGGAGAGATTCCCCAAGGAGTAGAAATTATAAATTTGCAGAAAAGTGTAGATCCTCAAAATACTACTGGAGTAGGAGAGATTACCTAAGGAGTAAATAATATACATCTGGAGGAAGGGGTAGAACCTTAAATTAGCCTAGAGATTAGAAATATTCTTTGAGTCATCCTAATGGTGTTAGAACTAGGCATGGACATAGGAAGGAAGTTAACCATTCTGCCTTCATCTTAATAATTGAACCCACCAACATCAATCAAACCCTTTTTGATGAGTTTTGGATCTTAGCTATGCAAGAAGAACTTAATTAATTTATAAGGAATGATGTCTAGGAGTTATTAGAAATACCTAAAAATTAAAGTGAAGTAGGAACAAAATGTGACTTTAAGAATAAAATAAATGATTCTTGTGTGGTGGTTAGAAATAAGGCAAGATTGGTAGCTAAGGAGTACCACCAAATAGAAGGGATTGATTTGGAGGAGGCATTTGCCCCTGTAGCTTGATTGAAAGCCATTAGAGTGTACTAGCCTTTACCTATTATAAAAGATTTAAGCTTTTCCAAGTAGATGTCAAGAGTGCCTTTTTGAATGGCATAATAAAAGAGTTTGTGTTTGTAGAGAAACCCCAAAGTTTTGAGAGTTTCTAATTTTTAAATCATGTTTATAAATTAAAAAAGGTCTTATATGGATTAAAACAGACACCCAAAGCTTGATATGAGAGGTTTAACATATTTCTACTAGAGAGAGTTTGTTAAGGGGAGTGTAGACACCACCCTTTTTCTAAGAAAAGTAAAAGTTGATTGACTCATTATCTAGATCTATATTGATAATATACTTTTTGGATCTTTTGATAAATACTTATGTGTTGACTTTTCTAAATTAATGAGTAAGAAATTTGAGATGAGTATGATGAGAGAGTTATCCTATATTTTGGGGTTTAGTATAAGGTAAATGGATGATGAAACTTTTCTTAATCAATCACTACACAAAGGAAATCTTGAAGAAATATAGAATGGATAAAGTCAAGCCAATAAACACTCCTAAGAGCTCCAGTATCCAGTTAGATAAGGATTCAAATAAAAAATCCGTTGATCAAAAGAAATATCGAATGATTGGATTGCTGCTTTACTTGACTGCTAGCCGACTTGAAATAATTTTTAGTGTTTATCTATGTTCTAGATTTCAAGTTGATCCTAAAGAAGCCCACCTGACTGCAGTTAATAGAATCCTTAGATATCTCTTATGGACCTAAAACGTAGGAATATGATATCCTAGGGTTTACTTCTTTTGAGATTATTGGATATTCTTATTCTGGTTTTATAGGATGTAGGGTGGATATAAAGAGCACTTTTGGTACTTGCCAATTTATAGGATAGTCCTTAGTCTCCTAGTCTAGTATAAACAAAACTTTGTTGCACTTTCTACTACTGAAGTTGAGTACATTGCCTTACGTAGTTGTGTGGCCTAAGTCCTTTGGTTGAAGTAATAAATTTTAGATATAGGATTACATGTTAGCATAATTTAATTTTATGTGATAACACTAGTGCCATTTGTATCTCTAAAAATCTTATCCAACATTATAGAATGAAACACATTGACATAAGGCATAAGGCATCACTTTATTAGGGACCTTATTACCAAAGGAGGTATTGAGTTACATCATGTATCAACTGAAAATCAACTGGCTGACATCTTTACTAAACTACTAGCCATTGAAACATTCAGCATCTTGAGGAATAGAATGGGTGTGATTGACATAAATAAATGAACTTGATGATTTATGAACTCTGAACTTTATGTTTTCTGATTTTTCTCTTAATTTTATTTTCTAATTTTTTCTTCTATTTTTGATATTTTTCTTGATTTTGTGTTGATTATTTTGTTCCTGTTTACTTGCTATTATTTTTCATATTTTCAATTTTATGCATTCTTTTGGTTCTCTTAATTTCTTTTGGTCACTATTGAAATGATATTATATGCCTTATTTTTATTTTTTATAAAATTTATAATCAATGATTGACATTCTTAAATCAGTTAAAAAAAGAAACATCATTCTTGTTTTCCTTCCTCTAACTCTATTTAACGGTTTAATTCTCTTTTCTAAGCAAATAACTTTTTCAAATTAATAATTGGACTTTAAATTGAGATCTTTCCTATCTTTCTATAATAATCTACTCATAAGAATAATGTTCAAAGTCATTAAATTACTTTAAAGCTTTCTTAATCATGTTGATGCATCTATCTTATGAATATGATTCTATTTTATGGTCAGCTCCTCTTTATGTTAGAGAGTGAGTTTTTCTTCTCTAATATCTGAAAGATATTCTCACAATTGAGAGTATTTAAAGTATTTGAAATGTAGCCAGCTTGAAAATGTGACAACAGGCATAAAATGAGCCCAAAAAAGAAAAACTGAAAAGATGCACAATGATTACAAAAATTAAAAGATACACAATGTATATCAAAAATCAAATGATGTGCAAAGTGCCCCATAATAATTGACTAAAGGTATAAAATGAGCCCAAAAGAAATCAAGCTTCCCTCTCTTTCAAAAATCTTTAAATCTTAGAAGAATTTTTATGTCACTTGATAATTTCAAAGACTTGATTTTAAAACTAATGATTGTGACTAATTACTTCGCTACACTATTCTATCACATATTTTTTGGGAACAATGTTTTGAATGTATCACTTTTCCTATTCAATTGCTTTTTCTGAACTAGATCTATGTTTTCAAAAGGTGGTTTGCCTTGTAAGAAGTCCGAGCTAAGGGTAACAGGATTAGTAGTTTTACCGTTTTTTAGATTCTAGTGATGTAATTCTTTTTTTTACTAATTTTTAAATTCAATCACATGGAAAAAGTTATCATATTCTTGCATTGAAGAAAAAAAACTTTGGTTTTTTGTTATTTTTTTGTTCGTTTTACTATCTTTTCATTATTTTTTTTTTAATTTTTTACTTGGTTTTTATACTTTGGGGCACCTTTTGATCACCTCCTTCCATCATTTAAATTTTCATTTTTTTGCTCACATCTTCCCAGATGATATTCATATTATCCTGGACGATATCATCAAATCAATCTTTATCATCCATTTGATGGCTAATTTGACTCAATTACTTGAGATTGTCCTAGACAATCCACATCGCCCTGCATGATCTGATCGAATTCTATTTCATTTATTTATAATCATTCTAGATATTCCAACTATTCCTCCTGGATGATCTACGTGGCCAAAATTATTACATATTCTAAATTTGGCTTATACGATCAATTATTATCAATCATCTTGTAGGATACACCTAATTGTCCTGAATGATCCATTTCATTAACAATCATCTGGTATGACTCCTCAGGATGATTGCTTGAGTCTAATCATCCTGGATGATGACTGACCATCTTGGATGATAGAACTTCCTTTTTGACTAATCATCCCAAGCATTTTAAATTCACTAGATCATCCTGTACGATGTGGCTGATTTTTCATAAATAGACTAATTCAACCTATTTTCTCACCCTCACAACCTCAGCTTCCTCTTTGCTCTCACTCATACTCTTATCAATATCTAGTGGTAAAAGGTCAAGGATGGTGACTGATAGTTCCCAGAGGGCGTCTATTGACCCTGGCTTCATTAAGGCAGCTGACCAAGCTGCCTATCTTTGATACAAAAATGCCATGATCACTCTATCGAGGACTGTCAATCTTTGAACACTCACCTACTAGTACTGGATCTTTTCACTCATAGCTCTCTCACCTTCATTTAGCCACTAGCTTGCCCGTTCAATTCTGAACTCTTTTATGAGTTCTTCATTAGCCTTAGGATCAATGCTGCCTATACTACCCTACAATCCTATATCCATAGATGTCCAGTAGAGATTACATACCAGTATTGCCACAAACTCCTCCAGCTTGCTACTACTAGAGACAAGCTTCATACCTTATCTTCAGATCCTGATTTTGACTGAGCTCCCGTCAACTACCTACTGAGAAACACAAAAATCTCAAACCATGTTGGGGCCTCAAGCATCTTAATCAAAGATACTAGGATAATCTAACATGTCCTTCGCACCTCAATATTCCCAATGACTGGTAACCATATCCACATCACTCCCCTACTCTCAATCACCACCTTTTATATTATGACTCATAAGGAGTTCAATTCCACTCACATTCTCTTTCGCTACATTGAGCAGCTAACTAGTATTAGGGATCAAGGACATAGAAGAAAACCTAAACTTGCTTTAGGACACCTCATTTTTTTGTCATGGAAACCAAATATAATCTTCAATATCCTGCCCTACTAGACTTTCAGATGCCTACTACTCCAACACTTCTTCCATGTTATTCACAGTACTCGTCTCCACTCGAGGCACTAGGAGGCTGAGGGAGCTGAGGAGGAAGCTGCTCCTGCACCTATACCTATACCTATTTCGATCCCCCAACAAACACAACTGGATCAGCTGGTGGAGAGGTTATAACAGTGAGAGGCCATGTTTGACTCCTATATTATTACACAGGAGCAGTAGTACGGGGTACACCAGTAGTGATACCATAACCAGGATATGGTCGAGTTTGAGGAGAAGTTTGCTTCCATCCATATTCTTTCTCAACCACCACCACCTCCTCCTTCACCTGATCAGGGTCCCTCGTACATGCAGTCTATTTTGTTTTGTTTTTTTTTTATGATGATTTTTTCTTGTACTACTGTTAGTTTCTGAGTTATTTATTTTTTCTTCTTCATCCTCCTTTTTGTTATGTCAAAAGGGGGAGTAGTGTTAGTGTTAGTGTATTTATGTTGGTACTATGTTATTTAGTGTTTGTATCACCTTTTTTTATAAAATTTATATTGCTTGGTTCATACTGTTCTTTTTTACTTTATACTTTATTAATAAACTTGAGTTGAATTTTCTAATAAATCATTGCCATCATCAAAAAAGGGGAGATTGTTGCAAATATAGATTCAAGGATTATAATTTTGATGATAGCAAACATTTCTAATATTCATATTTTTATTACTATAGTTACTATTGCATATCTATTTTAGTTGCCCTGCCTACTAACATTTTAGGTCTACAAGGTCAATGGCAATTCAAGCCAGCTCAAGATTGAGTAGACTAGGACTTCATCTGTAAGCATACTTCTAATGTTTTTATTTTTTCTTGAGTTAAATATAATAACGTGGATCTTGATGTTAAGTAACCTTGCACACACACTCAGGGGGAGAATTTTTATAAATAAAAAAAAGAAAAAAAGGGGGAGAATTTTTATAAGGTAAAGGGTTTTTATTGTTTTGATTATATCATACAGAATGATCCAAAATTATCCTAGACGATCTTTTGAAAATAGAAACCATAATTAGGGCCTCTGTGTTAAGACAACCAAATTAAGCAAATTTTCATGTACGATTTAATATCATCCTGAATAATAGGCCCAAATCAAAAAGAATTAGCCCCAAACTCTCTAAGGTATGATTTTATTTTAAGAAATCATACAGGATGATAACTTATCATACTGGACCATTCATTTCAATCATGCCTAAATTAATCAGGTGTTTAGGGAAACAAATTAAAGTTTGATTGAATCAATCATATCATCCTGGATGATCGCAGGATCGTCCTAGATGATTAGTTATAAAAACCTTCATCTTCTCCTCGATCACATGGACGAACAGAATGATGTGCTGGATGAAAATCCTTGATTTTGAACTAATCGTATAGGATGATTCAAGGATCGTCATAGATGATATGTTATTTTTTTCATCATCTAACATATATGATTTTGGACAAACAGAATAGTGTGATGGATGATATTTAGGGTTTTGAACTAATTGTACAGGATGATATACACATCGTCTTGGATGATTAGAATAAATAAGATTATGATCGTGCAACCCTCCTAGATCATCCTAGCTGAAAGGGTTAAAAATACACTAATCGTATAGGATGATTTATCCATCGTCCTAGATGATCTTTGATGACTTGTTCAAATTTAGGACAAATTTTAAGCCCTTCTTTATAAGATCTTTTGATTATTCAAGGTGACATCTTTTTCAACTGTCCTGACTTGAGAAAGCCAAAAGAAGGAGAGGGAGATCTTGGGAGAGAGAGAGAGAGGATCTTGTGAGGGGGAGTTTGTAAAGAGTTCATAAAGGTTGCTCCAAGAAAGAATCTGAGTAGTCATCTCTAGTCATCGTCCCTAGTTCCTTGGAGGCTCTAGGAAGGTCTTTTTTAGTAATTGATCAAGGTTCTCTGCCTGCTTCAGGAGGAAGCAAATGGAGTCTAGTTTCTCTTCCTATTTCAGGAGGAAGCGAAAGTTGTCGGGTTCACTGCCTCACCATGGTCAGTGGAAAGGAGTTTATAATAGCTTCTTCGCTTTGTAGTAGCAGCAAAAGGAGAGTCACTATGTTTTAGTACAATATCTAAAGGAGAGGCTCCGGAGAGTGGACGTAGGTCAAGTTGACCGAACCACTATAAAATCTAGTGTGCTCTTTCTTATTACTTTTTTAGATTTTAATTTTTGCACTTTATTTTTTTGTGGGTGATCATATGATTTAATGTTTTAAAATATATAGAAAAGATCATATTTTTTGTTTAAAATTTTTTAAAAATACTAATTCACCCCCCATTTCCCTCTTGGTTAGCCTTAGGCTAGTTCATAAGAGCTTAACCACCCAAATGAACTTTCACCCATGCCTTAGACCAGAGATAAAACAAAACTACATTTAAGGGCCTCATTAAGACAAATCAAGAAACAAGCATCATACAAATAATCTTTCACCCAAGAAATAAAAAATATTAAATCCTTTCTAAACCATTCTTATAAATAATAAATCCCTAGAAATAGTATCAAATTCTTTGAGAATATAAAATTTACAAAGAATAATTTATAAGTGGCAAAAGCAATGAACTCCCTTAGAAGCTTAGAAGCTCAAAAGCTAACACAATGTTGTCAGTAGAATTTTGTGAATAGATGAACCCATATTGAGAAGGGTGAATGATGAAAAGCATAATGTGCTTCATCTTATCAGCAATAATTTTTTCCACCATTTTGTTAAACGCATTGCACAATGAAATCAACATATAATAAATAATATTATAGGCATGAGAGTGCATAGGGATGAGGACTAAATTAATAGCTATAGCCGCTCTAGGCTATATGAAGTGAGAAGGATGTGTTGAACATTCTTGTAAAAAACCCTGCCCAATAAATCCTAAGAGTTTTTAAAGAACATGAAGGTGAAACATCACAACCCAGGAAAGAGGAAGGTGGGGCAAAGAAAATGGTGTGATTGATTTCATTGGTAGATACAGGGGCAGTTAAGGCAAGCAAAATATGATATGGGGTGGTGCTTCCAACGTGTAGATTTAGAGAGGCCAATGTAGGCTTTGGGGAGTTAAAATGGTTTTTGATGTGCTTGGTAATGGCTTTATAAATGTGTTTTCAATTGGTATAAGTCCTGTTTTGAGAAGAAATATCATTATAATCACATTCCAATTATTTGTACATGTTGAAGAGAGAGAAGCTTCGTTATTTCAGTTTGAAGACGATTTTGAATTCCATCTTCATGGGTTTTCAGCAGCCCGTTGATGGTGAAGGAGGATCGCCGGACTGTGGGAGCTGGTGCCCCAGTCAGTCTCCATCCTCCTCCTTCTCCATCATCTTGGAAGAGCTCGCGTCAATTTGACTCGTCTCCGTCGGCTTTCGGAGACAATGGATGTGAGAAAGAAAGTAAGTTCTGGTTCAATAAAGAACATCCTCTGGTTATCAAGGAAGGAGGATTGGTAGTAAAGAAGAAGAGTTTTGATTGCATTGGTAAGGGTAAACAAATCCTGATGGAAGAAGACAGTAATTTCCAGTCCAAGGAAATTTGTGTATCCGACATGAACCTTCATCCTAGTATTTTATACCAAAAAGCAAATCGCACGCCAACCTCTTGTGGCAACAACAACTGAGATAGTTTTAAATGGAGAATTGAAGAGCAACCAGATTACTGATGATCTGGTTAAAGTAGGAGAAAACATGATTACTAATGAACAAGATGGCTAAGACAAAAGCTTTGTTAATTCTGATCTCTTCAAGGTACGTGAATATGAATCGGGAGAGCTGGGAAGCTACATCAATCAAATAAAAACTGTTGAATGTTGTAAAACATTGGCTGAAAACACTGGTTTGAATGTATGGAAGAAGAAGGCTAACATTAAAGTTTCAGAGCTGAACTTTGGTGAAAATTTTATGAAAGAAGACGGTGTGGTAAAGCTGCATGTGGAGAATGAACAAGATAATTCAAATAGACTTAAGAAGTCTCTGGTGATCAAGGTTTTCTGCAACAATATCGCTATCAATGTCATAAGTATTGAGTTGAGGAAGCAATGGTCCAGAATTGGTAAATTCCATTTAACACAGTTAGGATTGGGATGGGTGCTCTGTGCCTTTGAAGAATAGGACTCTTTGGAGTAAATCATAGCTTCAAGACCCTGGTATGTTAATGGTAACATAGTGGGCATGGACAGGTGGACGGTTGCATTCTCACCTACTTCATTCAAAGGTCTCATAGCTCCAATTTGGATTCGAATGCCCAATCTTCCTATTCAATGTTGGGATGAAGTAAATGTTTGCAGAATAGCATCCATGGTGGGCACTCCATACTTGGTTGATGGAAACATGTTCTAGTGGAGTAGAAGAGAATTCGCATGGGTTTGCGTGAGAGTCAAACTCGATGAGAAATTACCTATGGGAGTATGGGTGGAAGGTGATTTGGGTAAATTCTATCAGAACATAGAATATGAAAGATTGCCCACCTTCTGCTTCAACTGTGGCAAGCTGGGTCACCTAAGGGAGGAATGCTTGAAGAAAATGTTACCAATCAATCTAAAGCAAGCTGGGGAAGCTCAAGTCAGTAAAGATGAGTTGGTAGTATCAGATCCAACTTCAAATTCACTAGCTCTAGCTTCAAATAATGGAGGCAATGGAGAAGTACATGGTCCATGGATTCATGTGGATTACAAAAAAAAAAAAAAGGAAAGTTCCTAGATCAGTTTCAACAAAAGGAGAAGATAGAATCTCTAAATAAAATCTGGAGAAAAAATCCAATGATGTAGTCAACCATAGTATTGAAGTAATTGGTGGAAAATATATGTTGGAACATGTCTTAATAGGTCCAATTAAACTGAATCCGGTTGAAGAAGGTGAAAAGAAAGAGGCTCCTTCAAAAGAGGCAATCTGTTGTGCTGGAATGAGTACTCGAAGAAAGATAGAAGAGAGAACTTCTAAAACTGTTATTGCTAAAAGAATTCCTGCTAATAAAAATAAATTTGAAGCTTTGGGAAATATTGCTAAAGAAGGGGAGATAGTTGAAGTGAATATACCTCCAGACATTCTAGTCCTGGATAGAGATGCAATCCAGGAGGTTATGCCGAAATCTACATTTTTTAATTATGAAGAATTGAGAGTTAATGAAGATAACTCCTCCATAGTAAAAAAGAAAGGCGTGAAATAATTGAAAGGTTTGGGACCCATCAATTTGAAGCCTAGGAACATGAAAACGGATGGAAATGATAAGGAGAAAGGGGAGAAATCTTCCCCACTTATACATAAATGAAGTCTATTTTGATATGGAATTGTAGAGGAGCCAAGAAAAAAAGGCTTCTCTCAACATCAAGGAGGTGGTGAAAGATCACAATGTTCTATATATTAGGTTGTTGGAGACTAAAATGGTCTCTATTGAGCATAAAGAAGTGGAGTCATTGATTGGCACTGGTTGGGACTTCAATTATATACCTTTAGCTGGATTATCATGAGGCATTCTTGTGCTTTGGAGGAGTAGCTTGGCTAATTTCAGCAGGATAGAATCTTCTTCCCAATTCATTATTGGTGATTTGGATATTCTTAACAAGGGAAAATGGAGGATTGCTACAATTTATGGAAGCAAAGATGTTTATAATAGAAGACTTCTTTGGAATGGGCTGGAACCTCATATCACCAATGATTGGCCTATGGTAATTGGTGGAGACTTCAATTGTCTTTTGTCCAAAGAAGACAAGAAGGGTCGTAGGAGATTTTCATTTTCTTCGGGGCCCAAAGAGATGAAATATTTCATGAAATCTAATGATCTTCATGAGCTAGGATTCATTGGTCCTATGCTAACTTGGAGCAACAACAAGAAAGGCGCAGATCAGATTATGGAAAGATTAGATCGAATGTGGTCAATTCAATTTCAGTTAACTATAATCAGCATATGGTGGTTTAGCATCTTCCCAGGATTTCTTCGGATCATGTCCCACTCTCCTTAACACTTTAGACTCTTCATCTAAAGTAAAAAAAAAATCAATTAAATTTGAGGATGTTTGGGCTTCATACCCGACATCTTATATAGTGGTGGAGAAAGCTTGGAACAAAAATGATTCTGGATCGGCAGCTGATATTCTTAACTTCAAGATGAAAAGATCTCTTAAATCCTTATTCTTTTGGAGTAAGGCCAAGCTTAAAGACTTGACTCAATTGAAAGACTTGCTCAAAGAAGAAATTCTAAAGCTCCAAACTAAGGAAGCAGAAGCTGGTGTGCTATCACAAGATGATTATTATTTGCTAAAATTCAAAATTAATGAGCTCAATTCTTCTTTGGCTCGGTAGCACGTGGTGGAGACAACGAACCAAAGTAAAATGGATCGGAGAAGGTGATCAAAATTCTAAATTTTTTCACTCGGTCGCTAGTGCTAGAAAGAATACAAATTTCATCCCTTGCATTAAGGATGGTAACGAAATCATGGTGGAGGAGCAAAATCAAATTGAAGATGTATTAATTCAATTCTTTAAAAACAAATGGTGTGATAGGAGATGCTTGCTTGAGGGTTGGCCGAATAATCAACATCATCTGGAAGAGGAGGACATAACCCAATTAAACAACAATTTCAAAATAGAGGAAGTAGAAAAGGCTATAAGAGAAACTACTGGATTCACATCTCCAGGTGAGGATGGAATTTCTTATTCATTTCTTAAAAGCTATTGGTCTATCATTAAACTAGGTTTCTGGAAAGCTATGAAAATGTTTTTTGAAACGGCTGAAATGAATGTTAACTGGAAAAGAACTATTATAGTCCTTATTCCCAAAATCAGTAATCTGAAATATGCTTATAA
This sequence comes from Dendrobium nobile, assembly GCA_022539455.1. Lineage (NCBI taxonomy): Eukaryota > Viridiplantae > Streptophyta > Magnoliopsida > Asparagales > Orchidaceae > Dendrobium > Dendrobium nobile. The sequence continues at coordinate 35,249,637 of CM039721.1, read as the reverse complement.
CTATAGGCCTATTAGCCTTTGTAACATGGTTTACAAGATTGCTTCTAAGGTTCTTCTCAATAGATTAAATGGTATCATTTCAAAACTTATCTCTATAGAGCAAGCAGCTTTTGTTACGGGGAGATCTCTTCAAGATCATGTGTTGATTGCCCAAGAATTTTTCCACAAATTTAGATACTCTAAATCATCTAAAGGTCTAGTGTCAATCAAGTTAGACATGGAATAGGCCTATGACTCAATGGGGTGGCCAACTCTACATAAAGTTCTTTCTTATTTTGGATTTCCTGAATTCTTCTCTAAGCTAATCTTAGAATGTGTTCAAAATCCTTCTTTCTCTATTTTGATCAATGGTAATCCTTCTAGTTAGATCAATGCTAGGGGTGGATTCAGACAAGGATGTCCCTTGTCACCTTACCTTTTTATTCTATGTTCTCAGCTCCTTTCTAATGCCATAATGGAGAAGGAAGAAATTGGTGTTCGGGTAAGCCATAACAACCCAAGCATCTCACATTTACTATAGGCGGATGATATCATTTTCTTTGCTGAAGCAAAGTTTATAAATGTGAAGATTATCAAAGGCATTATCAACAAGTATTGTGATTGGACCGGCCAAAAGGTTAACATAAGCAAATCTGGGATTTTATTTGGGAAAGTAGTCAATAGCAGGAAGAAAAAAAAAATCAAAAGTATTATGGGATTCAAAGAAATAAAAGAGTTCAATTATCTTGGAACTAAATTGGCATTAAGAAGACTTTCAAGGGTGGACTTTCAATTCATGTTAGACAAAGTTCTGAAGAAGCTTAATAGTTGGGGATTAAAGTTCATATCATTAGCAGGCAAATTCAATTTGGTCAAGTTGGTTATCCTTTCTCTTCCATCTTTTCATTCCACGTTTTCTCTGGTTCCAAAAGCTGTTCTATTAGAAATTGAGAAACTTTGCCGTAATTTTATCTAGAACAAATCAAATGAGGAGTATGGCTTACACTATGTAAGTTGGAACAAAAAGTGTGAACCAATAGATTATGGAGGCAGAGGGCTACATTCATGCTCTAACAAATTAGGTCCGTTAAGGGCCAAATTATCCTGGAAATATTTGAAAGAAGAAGACTCTTTATTTCATAAAACTTTATATCCTAGATATGGTTCCTGTTGGAATGCTGCGAACAGAACTAAATCCACTTCTACGGTGTGGAAGCTTATTAAAGATGGAACTAAATTCCTAAAACAAATTGGGAGGTGGAATATTGCAAATGGTCAATCTATCGATGTATTTGAAGACACATGGATTTTTGACAAATGCCTTAACAAATGGCCTACATTTGTCAATTCACAAGAAGAAATGGCTGGATCCTTAACAGTGGAAAGTTTTATTTTGGGAGATCAATGGTGCAGTCCAGAACTACAAAAGTTTTTCGGGAAGGACCTTGTGGATCTCATCTGCAAGATTGAAATAAAACCAGAGCTTAATGAAGATCAAATTGAACTCATTCACATGGAATCTGGAAAAACAATTACTTCAATGGCTACTGGTAACAATTTCTCTCAATACACTGACAACTATGAATGGAAATGGTTGAAGAAATCTAAATCGAATGCTAGAATGGAAAATTTATGGTGGAGAGTTTTTAACAATGAATTGCCAACCAATTCATTTTTAACATATAGAAGACTTCAAAGGATAGCTTATTGTCCTAGAGGTCATCTAACCTGCAGATGCCAAAAGGTTGCAGAAGTTATTCAGCAACTGAACAAGTGAGGTTTTCATATCCCTCTTTTCAATTATAAGGAGGAGATGTACAATTGGTTGGTAAGACAGAATGCATTTCTTTCTAGCTTGTTATGTAATCCAATTACTTTACTTGGAAGGAGAGAAATGAACTAGTTCATGGGAAGAAGGAAAGAAGCTCAATTCATATAACTGCTGAGGCGATAAGCTATGTAGGAGTTTTTAATACTCCTAATTACATCAACACAGGCTGGTTGAGTACTAATCAGCTTTTGCTGTTTGAAAATCATTGGTACTCTCCTCCACCCGATTGGATCAAGGTAAATGTAGATGCAACATTATTCCCTTCCTATAAAGAAGGTATTGGAGGAGTGGTTAGAGACTACAAAGGAAGATTGATATAAGCTTATGGAAGACCTCATATGCATTGGGATATCACTTACCTGGAATTTCTAGCTATAGCATCTATTAAAGAGGTGATCAAGGATTGGGTGCATGGATATAAAGGTATAATCATTGAAAGTGATAATGCAAATGTTATCAAATTCATCCACAAGGCTCTCGAAAAAGGAGGTAAAGGTATGGATAAAATTTCTTTTGTTGATAGTTTTAATTATGTTATTTTCAATTGTTTTAAAAGAGAATGTAATAAGTTAGCGGACTTATGTGCTAACTTTGGAGTTTTTTCTACTTTTTTTTATGATATTTTTCTTGATAAGGTTCCTCCTTCGTTTGTTAATATTTTGAAGGAGGAGTCTTTAGCTTGTACTTTGTAGGGTCTTTTCCCTTTTCTTTAGTAATGCTATTTGCTTTCTTCAAAAAAAAAAAAAAAAGATTGAATAGAAGCAAACATAAAGGCCATATCATCTTCACCGTTATTGAGCCATTAGGCTTTTTATCTCTAGGAAATCCAAGACACGCACTTGGAGTGATATAAAATGATGATTCTATACCTCCTTAAGAGATGAATTGAGGGTGGTATCAAAAGGGGAGTCTTGAATTTCTTATAATAATGAATTTCGGTTATCCATGAGATTAGCCATTGAAAAGGAAATATCAGATGCCACAAACCAGTTCTTAGACTTGATAGCTTTCTTAATATTCATCAGTTTAAAGTATAGGTCAAAGATAGGGCTCCCAGAAGGTGGGAGAGCAGAAGCAAAGATAAGAGCATCAAAGAATTTAGATTTTTTACACCAGAACTTCTTAAAGAGAATCATATGATTTCTCTTCTCTTGCCTAATTTTGCAAACCACAATGGGACAATGAGGAGGGGAAAGAATGAAAATGAAATTTATTCTCCAAAGCCCGATCCAAGAAAATATCTGTAGGATTTTTTATTCTTTGATTAAACTAGGAAAAAAATGCCCAATAGAGGGAAGTTCTAGAAGATTAGTCTGAAAGATAAAATTATCAAAATTCCCCAACTTGTCGTTTGTTATTATGTTTCTAGCCAAATGTTCCTCATGAGACGCAAAGTAATTAAAGTCATCAAAAATTATCCATGGGCCTAAAATTGTAGTACCCACAAAGAAAACACCCTTCTAAAGAGATAGCTAATTATATGAGAGCTAGAAGTATATAGAGTAATAATAAAGAAGGATATAGAGGATCCATAGTTTACTACATGAATCCTTTGAAAAGAAGAAAAAATGGGAAAGAACGAAATATAATTGGTGTTCCATTTAAGTCTAATTATACAAGCAACAAAAAGTTCAAAATTTTGGAACAAAGCCTCATTTAGAAAAATTCGGTGCGAGGCCAAAAACCATTGGTTACTCAATTGATTGTACAAGAAAATTATGGATTAGCAGCCAATTTATGGCGGACATCACGATGAATCATTTTTTTTGTCAAAACTAGCGTCAGATTTACGACAAAAAAGTTTGACTTTTTTTTTTCAATTGATTTGAGGCAGAATTTGCTATTACAAATCTGTCCCATGTTGAGTTAGAACATAAATAAAAAAGCTTTTTGATATAGTTTGTCTCAAAGTGGAAAAGAGGATTGGTTTGCAAGCGGAGCAAGTTTTAATCCCATACAGGTCATGTGGTGAGGTATGTCCAATAAGGCGTGAGTGGGCAGCCGATCAGGTGTTGATAGTAGTAACGCGAGAGCAAGCGAGCTATTAGGCTTGGGCAACAAGTCTTGTGGGCTCGGGTAGCTAGGTGGTCTCGCAAGTCTAGCAAGAGAGGGCGATCAAGCATGGGTATTGGGCAAGCCAATCAATTTCGATTATTTTTGTTTTTTAATTTTTTTCAAATTTCACAATAATTTAGCCCCAAATATTTGTGGCAGATTTTTTTTCCATCTCAAATAATTTAGTGGTGTAGTTTTTGTGATGTAATAAAATCCCCAACAAGTTCACTACAAATTGGACTTAGCAATTGATTTTTTCTCCCCAAAAAGTTGATTTTCCTGTAAAGCGAGAAGAGTAAAACTTTGTATTAAGAAGCTAAATCATATCAAAATTAAAAGATCTGACCAAGTCTTTGTCAAAAAAAAAATTGTTTTTGAGTTATTAAAGCCTCTAACATTCTAAGAGGCAATGTTAGGAAGTTCATTGGGATTTGGATGAGGAGGGTTTACCTTCCTAGCAGATTTGGAATTAGTTAGTTTTGGGGAAATGGCCACCTCTTTAGAAGAATCTTGGGTCTTCAAGGAGTCAAAGGCAGTATGAGTCTACAAAGGGTCATCAGGCTGGAGGAGCTTAAATTTGTTCTGGGTGGTGATGGAGTTGGGTTTGGGGGTATAGTGAATTGAAGGTTTGGAAATGTTGTTGGGGGAAGAGCGATTGATGTTAGGATCTAGGGGATTTAGCTTGCTAAAAAGGTCATGCTCAGAGGATGAAGACAGAACTTCTATGGTGGAATTAAGATTGGGAATGAAAATTTTAGCGGAGGGAGAGGATGTCATTATAGGTATACAAATTACATAAGAAAGACGGTTATATTCTGACATAACCAGGATAATAGAGTCAGATGGGTTAGGTTTTGGGATTTGTCGGAACAAAAGGACGAAATTGGCCTCTTCTATTGCAATGGGTTGTGCTTCTTTCCCTATCTCGTACCTCAGCAAACTGAGAATCAACAGTGGTGGATTATGAGGAAGGATGAGTGGGGCATAAGTTGGATGAGTGAACTTGGGATCTACAACTAGAAAAAGGGATGGGCTTCTGATCATACACCACGTTTAGGTTGAAATATTCCCCAATAAAATAAATAAGAATTTCATCTAGCAAGATGGAAGAGCTCTGAACTCGTACACCACCCGTACAAATGTGAGTCTCATCTTGTTTGTGGTGAGGGAGCCTACCTCAATCCGGGGGTTGACCATGCTTGTAATTTTTCAAATCCCCTTTGGGTTCCAGTAAACTAAGGGAATATCCATTATCATAATCAAAAGGGGAATCGAAGCGAAATCCTCACATTTCAGATGGAATTTTAGGTTTCCTTTTGAAGATTAAAAGGTTGTTTTAAGAAGAACCAAGAACCTCTAGATCAGACCATGTAAAAATCTTCTGGCAAGGAGAAACTAAGCAGGAAAAAACCTTTATTCAATGCAAGCAGTTCAAGAGAACTTTTAAGCTTCCAGGCCTTGGTGATGGTAGCGTGTAGGGCACCGTCAAGTGGGTGCTTGCCAAAAGAATATCCAACTAGAGACCAGCCCCAATCAGAAGCCTTAGACGAGACAAAATTATATGTGAAATTAACTTTTTGGCTTGAGAAGAGGTGAAAGAGGAGAGCAAAAACTCCGTACTGGAATTGCGAGCATAGAGGCAACTCATCTAGTCAGGGAAAGATGTAGAGGAATGGATAGGAGGGTTTGATACAGATAATGGGGGAAAACCCTAGCAAGGCAACCTGTGAGTTTTTTCTAGAGAAATTTGGATGTGGTTTTACCACTCTTTTGAAATTACTATGTGATTGTTTTATGGATACATGCATAGATGCATTCTCACGTACAAGCCTATAAACTTTTAATTATTTCTCTTACTAGAACTAATCAATACTTGGCTTCCTCAAATTCAATTTGAATTTAATCCAGATTTGACTAATTAATCTATTTACTGATTTTAACGAGCCAAATTAGAAATCAAACGAAACTCTGTGGCAGTCTGAGATCTAGAATTAAATTCATATTCCTGTTCAAGTAAAAAATTCTTCCTTTGAACCATTAACATGGTGATCTTGGGGTAAACCTAAAGAAATATAGGCTAAAGTTAAACATAGAGCAACTTATGCCATCTCCAACTGAAAAACTCATTTCCACTCCAAAATACATTAACTCTCCAAAATATAATAACTCATTTCCAATTTAATTCCATTTCTTAATATCAAAAAAGAATATTTTGTGCATTTTTTTTCTCATTTTTTATATTTATTTTTAATCATATATTTATATTTTTCTTAATTTATATATTAAGGTTTTGTATTAATTTTGCTATCACATTTTACATTATTTAAAATGAATATTCTAATTTAAATAAATTAATGATCTAACAAATATTTTATAAATAAAAAATATAGTTATAAATTATTAATAATAAATAAAATACACTTAATAACCTAATTTTTTTAATTAAAAAAATAATATTGTTGAAAAGTGCGAGGCTGGCGTTTGTCGTTCGGGTGAAGAAGCTCACGGCATAGATGCGTAATCCGTTCGATCGGAGATGGTCTTAGGGCATCTCCAACCGAACTCCAAATACTTGAATGGTGTTCGTTGCCAGCTCCAGCCAAACGGTAAAACTTCTGTTATTTAGCTGCGGGTGAACAGTGGTACGCCAATATTGACGTTGCATTGTTCATCTCCGCCATTTTTATGTCTCTATCAAGTTTTCCCCACGAAAGAAAGAAGAGACGATCATTAACTGCAAAAGGGAAAAAATGGAGTTAGATTGCAAATAAATTATGGTATTTTTTAATTTCACATTATTTTTTTTTAGTGAAGAATGAGATTTTCGGTTGATGATGCTCTTAGAGCATTTCCCGATAGCGTGGTATATTTCCCGATAATGCAGTTTCAATTTCTTAGGTCAACAGGGAGTTTCCAATGGCACTGGCCTTCTCATCGTCGTCCTCTTCCTTCTTGGCCCCTCCCAAAAGAATAAGCTTCTGCTTCTCGAAAACAAGCACATCCTCTATGAAATCTCCCTCCTACCTCACAATCACGAGCTTCTCTTCGTCTTCGTCGCTACCGCCGATGAGGATAGTCCGCTGTCCGGCGCTTGACCGCTGCGCAGCGAAGCACAGCCATCTCCGATTCGTCCGAAAGTTGAAGACTTTGCTCCTCTCCAAACCAAAATGCTTCCTTCCTCTCCGCGTCCTCTCACGCTGCCGCACCTACCTTAACCCTCCTCCCAACCGTTCTCTTCTCTCCATGATCCAGCGGTACCCTGCACTCTTCACCCTCTTCCATGCACCCTCCCACACCTCCCCCTCCCTATCGGTCCTCGCCGTCACCCTCACTCCCGCCGCCGCTGCTCTCGCGGCAGAAGAATCCTGCCTTCGCGCTTGCGTTACGGATGCACTCGCTGGCAAGCTCCAACGGCTCCTCATGCTCGCCCCTCATCGCCATCTCCTCCTCTCCAAGCTCGCCCACCTCGCTCCTGATCTTGGCCTAGCCCCCGATTTCGGCTCCCGCCTCTGCAACGCCCACCCATCCCGCTTCCGCATTGTCGACACTTCCTACGGTCGCGCACTCGAGCTTGTCTCTTGGGACCACTCTCTCGCTGAGCCACGAATCGGCCTCACGAGCAATGTCGACCCCCTTCGCCAGCCGATTATCAACCGAGTGCCAAGATTTCCGCAGTTGAAGTTGCGGCGAGGGCTCAACCTCCGGCGACGCCATCGTGAGTACCTGATTCGGTTCCAATCCCTGCCAGAGGTGAATCCGTACAGTTGCTTGAAAGCTGACACGGCTGAGTTGGAGGAGAAGAGGGCGTGCGCAGTCGTAAGGGAGGTTTTGGGGATGACGACAGAAAGGAGGACGCTAGTGGATCACCTTACGCACTTCAGGAAGGATTTTGGGCTGCCGAATCGACTTAGGGCGATGCTGATTAGACATCCAGAATTGTTCTATGTTAGCGTGAAAGGGAATCGTGACTCGGTGTTTCTTCTGGAGGCTTATGATGAGAAGGGGAGGTTGGAAGTGGAGGACGAACTCAGATCGGTGAAGGCGAAGCTCGAAGAATTAGTGAGAGAAGGGAAGAGAATGAGGAGAGAAAGGAGGAGAGGTGTTGGTTTTGAAGCGTACGGTGATGAAGAGGAAGAGGAAGAGGAAGAGGAAGAAGATGATGTGTTGGAAGATTTGTTTGACGCTGGAATTGGAGAAGATTGGGAGGAGTTGGAGGAAGAAGGGGTTATTGATAGTGAAGAGGCGATGGAGATGGATGAGGTTTGGGTTACGAGAACGATTTATTTGAAGAGGGACGGCGAGGTTGGCGGCAAACTGGAAGCTTGGTGAATTGAGGGCTTGCCACGAAGGTGCTCGTGAATTTGCTCCTGCCAACAGTAAAGATGATGTGGTCCGGATTTGCCATTCAATGGCCTTAGTCATGTCTCTTGATCAAAATATATAATTCTACAAATAGTTAAGTTTTACTCAAATCTAATTTATATTAAAGTAGTTTGGATCGAATCGAGTCTCTTTAAACTATAGTTTTATTCATATATATGTAATGTGATTGTATTATATGAATGCATATTTGCATTTTGAATCATTGATTTATTTTAGAAGAGCAACAAAAAAAAAGTTTAGCTTAAGCTCAAGTCCAATTTTCATGTGTCGTACTTAATTTCATGGTAGGCAAATGTGGGACATTATAAAGTGTGTTTTTTTAGCTACCATGAAGTTAATGGTCTATGATTTGTGGTAAATCTGAGAAGGAAGAAACAAATTACAAGGTTATTGGGGTTTAAGCTTATTGAAGAGATGGAGTACTTGGGAATTAAGATTGCTCCAAGGAGATTGAGAAAATTTGATTTCCAAATTCTATTGGATAGATCTTTGAAAAAGTTAAATGCTTGGGGCAATAGGTACATTTCTCTTGTCGGAAGATTGGTTTTGGTGAAGACTGTTTTTATTAACCTTCTTTTATTCCTTATGTCTAATTCTCTTGCTCCATTTAGTATTTTGAACGAGTTTGAGAAATTATGTACGAATTTTATTTAGAATAACTAAGATGGAAGTCCTAGGTTGCATTATGTGGCTTGGGATGTGCTGTGTAAATCGAAAGCATTGGGAGGTTGGGGTATCTAGTCGGCAATGTCCAGGATGGGGCCGTTGAGGGTGAAGTATGCATGAAATTTATTGCAAAATCCTTCAACCTTGTTGAACAGGAATATATTGGCTAAATATGATGAAAGATGGTGGAGTAATGATGTTATGAAAGGTGGTTCTTCGGAAGATCATTGCTTGAGGATGGAAGGCTCTTAGAAGTTTTGTAAGATAGAAAGTTGTTGTTGGTTCAAATATCAAAGTCTTACAAGATGTATGGATCATGGACAAGAGTTTGCTTAGATGGCCTACTTTTCTTGCAATCTTTGAAGATGATAAAACATCTCTGGACTTCTTCATTCATGATGCAAGGTGGGATTATGTCAAATTGATTTTATACTTTGGGGAAGATCTTGTTAATATGATAAGTAGTATTCATATTTGTCACAATTATAATGAAGATTTTATGGAATTAAAGATGAAAATAAGTGGAAGATCTATTTCAGCTATGATAATTGAAGATGGCTTTAAGGAAGAGATGATTGTCGATCCTGTTTCATGGATTCACAATTTAAAATTGAATGCTGAGGTTGAACTTTTTCTGTGGCGAGTTTGCAAGAAGACAATTCCTACAATAGATTTTCTAATGAATAGAAGGTTAACTAACAACAATATGTGCCAAAGGGGATGTGGAGGGGTTGAAGACATTAATCATGTTACTACTACTTGTTCAAAACTTTTAAAGGTAATTGACTTATTGATAAGTTGGGGATTCAGATTACCAAAATTTAACTCATTCCAGGAGTGTTTGCATGGGCTGAAAATGATGGCTAGGACAAATTCGCTGTATGTTAAAATCTACTTTACTCTGTTATGGTTCTCATGGAGCAGCAAGAACAATGTGAAGCACGGTAAAGTGGAAGATAGTGAAATGATGATTGCTGCTAGAGTTCTTGGTTTTGTAAGTATGACCAACCAGAATGTAATCCTCTCGGATCACAGGGATGTCAATTAGTTCGATGGGCTGTTTTATGAGATTTGGCATCCTCCTCCTCCCGAGTGGTATAAAATAAACATTGATGCTGCACTAAAAGGTATTAATGAGTCAGGTATTGGTGGCATTTTTCGAGATAGTAAAGGAAGGCTTATATTAGCATTTGATTTTGGTGGTGTTCATTGGGACATAGCACAATTGGAGCTTTTTTGCTTTTAAATCCTTGAAGGAAGTATTACAAGGAAGTTTACATGATACTAGGTATTATTATTGAGGGAGACAATAAAAATGTGATCCAGTTTCTTCATAAGTTATACATCAAACCAAAGAAATTGATGGGCAGCATTGAGGATGAAGATTTATTGTTTTTATGTTGTTGGAATAGTGTTATTTTTCATTATGTTCGTCGCAATTGTAATAAGTTAGCTGTTTATTGTGCTAACTTAGCTTTTTCTTATGATTTTTTTTGGGATGTGTTTTGTGAGAGTAAACTTCCTCGTTCTTTTGTTCATTTTGTGAACGAAGAAAGTGATAGAGTGGTTTACTCTCAATAGTTTGTATCTAGGTACTTTGGTCCTTTTCTTTTATTAATGCATTTTGCATTCTTAAAAAAAAAATGAAGTTAATGGTCTCGAAGACGTTCAAAAGTGTCTTAAAGCTATTGGAAGATTTCAGAATTAATGTATGCACTTAATATAATTTGGGCTGCGTTAATCAAGTATTGTAATTATATTTTTAAATCCTTCTTGATACCTGGTTAGCATTTGACAACCAAAATCGTTATTTGATCTTGACCAAACAATCTGCTTTTGAAGTTTCCAAAGCATTAAAAGCTACTCGTTTAACTCGAAGTAAATTCTTTGGAAACTTCATGAGAAGCTTTAATCTTCAGGTTCCCTTCCTTTTCAAGGAACTTGCCTTGAGTTACTAAGTATCTTGATAAGTTATAAGCTTGCAAAATTCAAGCTTGTTTGATTTGGTTTTTGCTTATGGAAAAAAGAGTTTCAGAAAGGGAGGTTGAGAAAAAGAAGTTTCATAAAATGGAATTTCAACATTTATATATTGTTTAAGTAATATTTTCTTAAGTACTTAACACTTGAAAGCAGATCTAAATTGTTTGTTTAGGAGTTCAACTTTAATGATTTTATTATAGATGACTAAATTATTCATTTATAAAATTTAAGTATATGTAATTAAATTTCTTTTTATTTTACAAAGTAACATTTATAAAAATGTATTTATATGACATTCTAAAAAAACAATTATTTTATTACTAACTTATAATATTAAAAGTTTACATTATTAACTTACAATTTCTTAGCATGCATTATCATTAATAAAATTTAAATTATATCAATTTGCTATAAGAGTTACAATTTTTCATTATTATTTTTCCCATTAAAAGCCTTATCTTCAACTATAGAAGTAAATTTATATTGGAAAATGGATTTATTTTGTTGGGAAAAAAACAATTTCTTCATTTAAATATTATTCGGATTTCTTATCATGCGTACAAATTCCTTAAATCATAGTCTTATAAATTTTCATGACATATTTGTTTACTTCAGACCTATTCAAAGTAACAATATTACGAAATTTAAATTTTTATGTAATAATTTTTATATGGCAATCTATACTGCACATAAATCGAGAGGCGAGCATGTTCTCTGCCTTTAATTTCAACTTGTTGAGCATTTCCAAATCACATGGCGCTTTGCACTAGCTTTCAACATGTGTAATCACAGTGGTGGGGAAAGTAAAGACAAGTACTGAAACAAACAAAACACACCCAAAGCATGCTTGTTTTTCTTACACACATACATATGTACGAAAGATAAAATTGCAAAACACACCTAAATATCTCCAAAACATCAATGATTCTAAAACATGGAACTAAAAAAAAACAAAAAAGACACTGAAAGTTCAAAGTTAGTCTGAAATTATGAAATACATTTGAAAGTACTGCGAGCATTTTGATCGTCATACTGATTAACACATTCTTTGTGATAACTTTCTTAAATTAATCATTTAACTAATATGTAATCATCTCCTTCAATGTACCAAAGCTTTAAGTTGAAAATTTTTCTCAGGGTGATGATTAAATTTGCTTCTTGTTAAAAACATAAAAACAAATATTTTAGATTTTTCTGAAATTGTTTGTAAAATAATATTCACAACAAAACAAATTTCATATTCATTTTACCTGTTACAACTGTATAGTTTAAAAGCAATTTTATCTCTTTGTTCAATCATCTCATTCACTCCCCCATCACCAAACTCTACCTTAGCATCTAAACTATTACTTTATTCAAATTCCTCTCATACTATATGCCTTTGGATGAATAAAATTTTCATTAATGTCGCAATTCGAAATTCAAGATCACTCCTTGATATGTCGCAGAATATAATTATGTAATGTCATTGTACCATCAACAGTAAGGCACTGCTTTTTAAAGTTATAAGTAGGCATATCTATCAATATTTACATTTTTTTTTCCAAATATCAAACGCTCATTCAATGACACATCTTAGTGAGGAATGTTTATTATTAAAAAGCTCCTCATGTCCCCTTATGGTTCTACTACCTCTTCTAAAATCTAATATGTGATATCTTGTCCCCAAGTATTGCTTCAAATATCCCTTTTGCAAAGGATAACCAACATCAACTAAGTTGAACTTTCCTATTCGCATATTGATTAATTAGCATACATTATAAAAGAATAAATAGAAATAATAATTTAATTATATAAATTATGAATACCTGAAGGTGGTCGAGGGAAATTAAATCTTGGATCCATCATTCCATGTTGAAATATACGTGCATCATGTGCTGAGCCCTCCTAATCAGGTGCAACAAACATGAAATACATGCTGAAATCACATGCAGCCATCACATTTTGTGTTGGTGAATGATGACATCTAATATAAGCAACCTGTTCTTCAATAGGGATGCGTGCAATGATGTATATCCCACAAATAGCACCAATGCAATCTTTAAAAATGACAAGTATCACGTGTCATTCAGAATCTTTTCTGGAATAGCATGGAAAAATTTATCGACTGGTGCAATTATCTTCATTGCTAAACTAACTAATGCTTTAGACCATTATAAAAAAACTTACTAATCATTTCTGTGGAGTGCTGAAAATGTTCACATGTTGATCTAATATTCTCATTACATCCCAATATAAAGCTATTGCAAGTATCTCTCTACGAGTAGTTCTGCGAGTTCCATGTAGACCATATGATGATTTCAATGAAGAAAGTAAATCCATAAAAATTACATGTGACATTCAGAACATGTTATAAAATATGTTTGGATGGCCATACAATAACTCACACACCCATTTATCCCAAGTTTTACTGGATGTCATGCAAGGAATCTTACAAACATGCAATATATAATAATCATGAATTATACATATTGTTGTAGGTAATATATGTTTAAATTTTACCACTCCTTTATGCTTATGAATATCGGACATGTCATCAAAAACTTCTTGAACATGATTTATTGAATCATTTGCAATGATTAATCAGAAGAAGTACAAATGATACATATTAAGAATTAATATCTAATAATATAGAGATAATTGATAATGGAAGCAGAAACATTAATAACAATTCATGAGATCATTGAATAAAATTTCATGCTAACTCATTAATTGAAAAGAATGTATTTTTTTTTTCAAATAAGTTATATTATGCAAGATTCTCATCAAACCATGCTTGAATCTCATCAAAGTATGCTTGAACCTATTCAACGAGTTGAGATCACCAAAACCATTTAACATACCATGCTCGAAATCACAGAAATCTACTTGACGAGCAAGTAATGGCAAATACATACAAAAAGTAGCTTTTGATGCATAAAAATATATATAAACCAACAGAAAAAAATTGATGAGAGAGTGGGAGAGTGGCAGTGGAAACATATATAAAAATGCACCATAGTCTATTGTTTCCACTTTTTTAAGAGCTTGAGAATTGTGGATTTCATCTAGCATCAACTGGACTAACTTAAAATCTCCTAAAATCCATTACCCTTTTCTCTTTGAGGAAAAAGGTGCAATAATAAATCTTGACTAAAGCACCTGAGAGAAGGACAGTTGATACCACAAGGACTGATTATTTAAGAATATGAAGCTTTTTAATCGATAAGAGAGCAATGAACTATGGTTTCCACAAACTCATGTTACTCATACATAAGCTTTTTAATCGATAAGATAGCAATGAACTATGGTTTCCACAAACTCATGTTACTCATACATCGCAATCATACTTAAATAATGCTCAATTGCAACAATTCCCCAAAGTAAGATATACAAATCCAACTATCCAAGTAGCTACTGAATTGTAGCACATATGGAATTGCCCTTTGAGTTATAAAGAGATTGCAAGAGTAAAATAACTATAAGTAACCAAGTTGGCCTTTTAACATGTTAAGCAGCACAACACAGTAGTTGTTTCTAGCCATTTATGAGGAAGATAACTATTGTTCTATAATCAAAGAAGCCCAAATGAAAAAAAAAATTTTAAAAAAAAAAATGAAAGGATACTCCTGATTTTAGCAATAATTAAAATTTATGTGCCAAGCGTACTGCCATTATATAATTCAAGAACCAAACCCGTATAAAAATTCAAAGGAAAAAAAAAGGGTAATGGATCCGATTGGAATGACTTGAACACCAGATCCTCGAGAAAAGTGAGATAGTGTAGATCAGCAGAATGAACATCACCAAATGGCAATACCAACCATCCATTTTAATCTACTATATACATTATGGTAATATTATTCTCTTTATTTCTCTTAAACATTTGATTTTGCATATATAATTATTAATATATGGTTAAACCTATGAAGGCTAATGGTATGTAAATGCAATGTAGATGCCTTGTCAATGATTAATAAATTTCATTACACAAAAAATTACCATGATTTAAAAAAATATATATGTTGCAAATCTATTTTTTCATGGCTTATGTTTTGATGATTGACAAACACTACTTCTCTTGGACTACTTGTTGCTTCTAACTTTTCAGGAATCGAAGACCGGACGATCATGAAGAAGCCAAGTTCAGAATTGCGTAGGTTTAGGGTTGAGTCAGTCTGTACTTTTGTTTTTCTCTTTTTGAGTCTACTTGTAATGGTCAAAGAGACTGATGCTAAGTAACCGTACACACACACACTTGAGAGACTTAGAATTTCTATTTTTGGCCACATCGGCCCGGCCGATATTTATATCGTCCGAGACGATCAGCTTAAAACAGAAAGTCTAATTAAGGATTCTTAATTAAGGCAGCCGACATTAACATATCGGCCTGGACGATACGTGTATCGGCCAGGACGATAAGCTCAAAATAGAAAGAAGTAGCCGCCTTAGACAGTTAAGGTATACTGTATTTTTAAATTATCGGCCAGGATGATCCACGTATCGGCCTTGACGAAAT
The DNA here is from genome assembly GCA_022539455.1 of Dendrobium nobile. Lineage (NCBI taxonomy): Eukaryota > Viridiplantae > Streptophyta > Magnoliopsida > Asparagales > Orchidaceae > Dendrobium > Dendrobium nobile. Next base: position 35,234,245 of record CM039721.1, on the reverse strand, counting down.
TACCAAATTATGCCTTAATTAATCAGGAAATCAAGGGAGTAATTAAGGATGATTGATACGATCATATCGTCCTGGACAATCTCAGGATTGGCCAGGACGATACATTCAAAATCCTTGAGTTGCTTCAGGACGATAAATATCGGCCAGGTCATAAACAGGGCGATGCTCAGGACGATTTGCATCTGATTTGAACTAATCGGCCAGGACATCGTATTATCGTCCTGGACGATCAAGCCAAATTTCAATCGTCCAGGACTGTTCCTAGGGCGATGCTCTGGCCGATCTTCTTTGATTTGTACTGATCGGCCAAGCCGATGTCCAGATCGGCCGGGACGATAAAGTTGGCTACTTGCAATTAATGAGCTCCTTGAGAGCTCTTCTATTTAAGAGCTCTTGTTCAAACATTTTAGAAGACCTTTGGCTGCTGCCTTGACCTAAGAAGATCTTGAGGAGAGAAAGAGAGAGAAGGAGAGAGAGAGGATCTTGTGAGGGGGAGCTTGTGAGGGGGATTCACAAGGGTTGCTTCAAGGATCGCTCTGCTTGTCTTTCGTCTGCAGTTTCTCATCCGTGGAAGGGTCGGTAGAGGTAAGGAGTTTGCTTTTGGTTGTGGTTCTCTGCCAGCTTCAGGAGGAAGCAAAAGGAGGTAGGTTCTCTGTCTTGCCGGGGTGGCAAAAAGGAGGTTCTTGTAAGGGCTTCTCCGCCTAGCCGTGGGGGCTAAAGGAGAGTCACGTTTTGTAGTGCAATACATGGAGGGTGCCTCCAAGGAGTGGACGTAGGTCGAGTCGACCGAACCACTATAAATCTTGTGTTCTTATTTTTGCTTCCGCACTTTTTAATTCCGCATTAATTTCTTGTGGTGTGATTTGGTTTGTGATTGTATTTCTTTTTCTTAAAAGTTTTTTTCAAATACCAATTCACCCCCCCTCTTGGTTAGCTTGGGACTAAGTTCATAGGGCTTAACATCCCGAACGACCTTTCAATATAAACTTCAAAATATTATATATTATGAACATACTTTAGAACAACATAATATAACATAAAATTGAAACACACAACACAATAATAATAAATCATTTATAAGCTAATGAAGTACATGAACATTAGGAAAGACATTGAACATAATTATATCTAGAACAGTGTTACCAAATAAGTTTCAATCTAAACAAACACATATAAGTGTTACCATAAACTAGACATATAAACATAAAGTATAAGAACATAAAATCTAATTCAATGGGTTGTTAACATAAATATTTATCAAATCTCTTTCGAAGCCACCATAATCTTCTTTCAATGGGTATTCCCATGAATATCTCCCTGTTATTCATATCTTTGAAGTATTTTGTGGCAAAGTCATATAACTCAAAATCATCAAATATATCAGGAATTTTAAAGATCTCTTCTAAAACATCTAGAATAGTAAAAGTTGTACGTTTTTCATTCAATGTACTTATGGCAGCACTTATAGATTTTGTATCATCTACGAGATCCTCAACATGGTTTATAAATAGTTGTTGAGTGCCAGACTTAGGAGTTCTAACTATTTTCCTTCTACGTAAGAATGCAACACTTTGTTGTGATCTTTGTGAATCGTAGTTGCCTGTAGGATCATTTATAGTAACATGAGGAAGATGCGTTTGTTCATCTTGAGTGTACTCTTCTTCAGATGAGATTGTGCGATCATCATTTAGTTATGGGGGAAGTGCACTAGAACTAGGAATCCAAATAATCTCCCCAATTGCAACAATACGACTAAACATAAGATCTAACTTTTCTTCAATCTCTGGTGGTTTTCCATTATAACAAAACTTCTTTGCATTCGACATAACCTAAAGTACAATAAATGATTAATTATGAATCATGTGTTATGTTATGTATTAGTTTGTTTGAATTTAGAATATAAAGTGAATGATTTAAAATTTGAGAAGTGCGAGTAGTTTTTCATTCCATCAATCATTAGAAGCATCAACTATTTTTTTATTGGATTCCAACTAATTCTAGTCTGGCCTCGCAACAAATCTTTCCATTGCTTCCAATCATTCTTTAATTGGTCCCACTTATTTTTTAGTTGTGTTCGGTCATAAATTCATTCAGTGCGTTCATTGAAATGTTTAAGTAAATTTTTCCATCCTTCCTTAATAAAATGCATAGTTGGTCTATTTTCCTATTCTATTTCTCTTATGCTTATATCACAAAATATTAAAGTAGTAACTATGTCCCATGATGCAGGCGGACATCCTTCTTTTTGGTTTATCATCTATATGTTTTTTTTAAAAAAAAGAATAGCAATATGTTAGTAATATTTAATGTGCTAGTTAAATTAGTGGTATAAAGTACTGATAACTGTAGGGTACTTGTTATGTTAGTGGTATACAGAAATCAAATCAGTGAATCATTCATAGTCTATAAATAGTAAAAATAGTGATTCAGAATATTTTAATCAAATATTGAGAAGGATATAACATCATAAGTCTATTTTTAAAACAAGAAAGTTTGTATTACGATAATGCATTAAATTGTTTTTTATAAGGCAATATATCTTGTAAAAATTTTGGGAGTTTTAATAGCTAAAACATTAAATTTTTTATGAGAAGAAGAAGTCCTTAAAAAATGAAATAGAATGGGGGCATAATAGTGCATTTCAGTTACAATCGTTCATAAAAGTGTATCAAGAAAATTGCTCCTTCAACAAAATACATAGTTCATAAATAAAATTTTGTACAGACAGTCATTTTCAAAAATGCCCACATCAAAAATTTTGCTGGACCTGGCCCATTAGGTTGTCGGGTTGACACGACCTGTCATAAAAATTGGCTGCATAGTGTAGAGGAAGGCGTGCCACGTGCGTGGGTACTACGGCCTCATGCAACGTTGGCGTCCCGCATCCACGTGGATCTCGTGTAGTCTCGCCGCGCATGGGGACTAGTGGGTTGTAGAGTTGCGTGTGCCCGCATGGTGTGGGCTCCAAAAATTTGGCCTCGGACTCCGCTCGCTGTTCTTTTTTTTTTTCTTTCGGGGGAGTTTTAACAGAATTAAGTTCTAATGAAAATAATTCCAAAAATTTTTGGAAGGTAGATGGGTTTATAAATAAGACACTACCTAGAGATTTCGGCCTCATTTTGGGAGGACTTTATGATCTGAGTTCTGGTTTCCTATAGGCGGAAGCCCCTATAATTAATTACCCCTCCTGATAATGAGATAGAACTTTCGATTAAGGCTAGTCATCGATCAGATATATAGAAATACGTAGTATATGGCATATAGTAGCAGCATATGTTTAGATTTTGGAAATGGTTGGAGAATTGATTGATATTTAAAATTAAAGATTACACCATCTTACACTTAAAGCAGATGATGGGGGAATGGATGATGGACCCGATCAAGATCCCATGGTTCCGTCATCCCGGGCCATCGTGACCCCTAATCTACTTAGTCAGAGGAGGTAGTCAACCAAACCTAACTGAAGGATCCTCATCGGTAGCCATAGGTTGCTTCATCCAAGGCTATCTTATAGACATAGGGTAAACGCTTAAGGGCACAAATTTGAATCCACCTTAGCTAATAGAGGGTTTTGTGCCCTATCGATCATATCATATTGATTCATATCTCAAGGATTTGATGCCACTAAAGAGCGTATTGGCTCTATCCATAATCGATATTTTGTGCTGCTATTGGCGTCAAAACCACTCGGTTCAGAGGGCCCCGGGTCATAACTGCTTATCATGCGGTGCCATTTAGTGGCAAAACTATCAGTTAGAGGATACGTACCACGTCTTTAATGATAGGAGATTGTTTGAGAATGGATTATAGTGATATTTTTGATCAGGAATTAGCTCTTTATGAGCCGAAGTATTTTTTAATTTGTCCACCTCGGCAAACTATTGCAGAGGGTGGATGGATTTTGTGCTTTAAGTGTTTCATGGTTGGATTTTAGTTTTAAAAATTCAAATTTTAGGTTTTTGAGATTTTGAGATTTTTGGATCTTTGGTTATTTGGATAACATTTTGAATTATTTAGAATAGATTCCTTCGGTTGAGATTTGTATTTAATATGGCCATCATCGGAGTGTTTGGGGTCATTTGAAAATATTTATGTTTTGAACCTTATCGACCCTATCGACTTGTTGATAGGGGATCAAGTTTCATAGGCTTTATCCATTTATTAGTGGATTCTCTTAATTGCAGGCCTTAAAGGCCTAATTTGAATGTATAAAATAAATAACCTGGTAGACTTTGCAACTTCATATTTACTTGATAGTTTGAGCTGTGTCGACTCCTATCTACCTGCATAGAAGGATCGGGCTTGGAATTAAATTTACTTACAAACCCACGCAGTATCACTAAACATCACGTGTGTACCAATAACAAGCTCGTCAGGGCCCATACGAGTTCTTGGGGGCATTTTGTAATTATTTATTGAACCTTAATCACTCCTATCTACCTGCTTAGGAGGATCAGATTTCATAGGCTTTATGCCTTTGTTAGTGAATTTTCATTATTATAGGCCTTGAAGGCCTAATATGAATGTATTAAAACAAATATATCAGTCGTCGTAACCATATATTTGTTTGATAGCTTGAACCCTATTGACTCCTATTGATCCGTATAAAAGGATCAGGTTCAAACTTGAATTCCCTTATTGACCCCTCGCAACATCCCTAGACGTCATATATGTACCAATAATACGCTAACTGGGGCCCATGTAGGTCTTGTATTTACCACTTTAGTGTACCCATATGCATACAAATTACAGTACATGTGCGAGGGGTATTCTTGAAATATTTGTAGATGCCTTATGTTCGTCGTATGAATGTTGCGGATTTGGTGGCATGACGTAGCCGCTTCTAAATTGAATTATTTGCTGCTTTTGTACAGGTAGACTGTCGTACACTACTTGTCTCTTTCTATAGATAGATTGTAGTGTACTAAATAATCTTCTACTTTCACTAGTAGAAGTTCATATCTACCATGGTTCTTTTATATTTGTCCACAGACAACATGTTGAATGTGTAATGGGTCTCTGACAATGTCATTGAACTCTTCTTCTTGTAGGGGATTGATTGTGTCTAATTAGTGGTCCTTCATATTTTTCTCACCTATCTTTTTGTGTTCATAAGGACCGATGTGTATACTTGCAATATAATTGGCCTCAGTCATGGGGAGATTTTCAGATTTGTAGCTTGTCCACTATTGTCATGCATGAGAGAATGGTAAATCTATTTGTCAGTTGATGCTTGCTACCTCGTTTTATCCATAACATTCATCAAGGATTATTGCATAGAGATTTATAGATAAGGCTCTCACATCTCTTCGAATTTCTATTATTTGTTGCTTGAGGGTACATCATATTTGTAACAGATTCATAGTTCTTGCTTACATTTGAACTGCAAGGTGTTACTACATCCACTTCGGTGTTACTACATCCACTTCGGTGAGTTGCAATCTCTTGTAGGTGGTAGAAGTGTTTGTTCTTCCTTATGTTGTAATGGACTGCATGAACACCCCGACACTCGTTGCATGCTTCTTGTAGATTTGTTCAAGTTAATCAATTTGTATGAACCTTTACCATCATTTTTGAGTGAATGATACTAGAAATCACATGACCTTCATTTCCTTTGAACACAGCTTTTAGTCTACAAGGGACTTACATGTGGATGGAAATTTCAAATATGCTGCATTGTATATGTTTGCAAGAGAGTTTGTTGAGTTGGTTGCATATAAGCTGATGTTGATTGCTTAGGTAAGTTGCATTCATTGTTGCTTGTAGTTTATTGTGTGCACTCCTACATCTGTAATGAACAAAAATGTGCCACACTTATTGCTGATTAACCTATAGCAACCTGTAGGAGTTCTCATGTGTTTTAGATCCTTGTCCTTGCAAGTATTCAAATCGCATGGATATCTATATGCACAGGAGATTAATTATATATGCATCATATCACCATCATCATTTGTTTGCAAGTCGATTAACAATCTACTATATTCACTAGTATTTTCATTATAAGCTCCTTTGCATGTAGAGGGAGTCGTTGTGTGCATTATCGTTTGATGTGTTTGCTAGCAAGTATGTCGTCTCATCTTCCATACATTATTCACAAGCATATTATTGAACTTACTTCACCCTCCTTGTATACATGTCTATAAGGTGGCAACCCACATTATCGTCAAGGGACTTTGTATGTTTACTTATGCAATTGACACAAGTATTACAACCAATCATCATTATTTTTCCTTGCTTTGTAATGTTTACTTGCTTTAACTTGCCATTGGAATGTATATCATAAACATTGGAGCTTATCTAACATGAGCTCCATTGTTCACACATTTGCATTTTGGCTTTAGTAATCAATGTAATCACTTAACATTTATTATGGCTTCAAGCTCATTTTATGATATTTGATTATTGTTTGAATTCAAATTAAGTTCTTTGTTGTCCCATTCGAGTTCAAATAGTCCCATGCTATCTTGTAGAGTTCAAGTCCTTGCTTGAATCCAAGTAGTAAACTCAAGTTCTTGTTTGAGCTCAAGCGCAGTTCAGCTTGAGTCCAAGTCTAGGTCTTCTATAAGTTTCATATGTTCTTCTTGAGTTCAAACTCAGTTAAAGTTCAAGTTCTACTACTCAGTTCAAGTTTGAGTGTGAGTTCAAATTTGAGTTTGTGTTTGAATAAATCCAAATCAAGTCCAAGTATGTTCTTGTGTTTGCCCAAAATTTCGACAGTCTCTCGGTGTCTCCCCCATTTAGGGAAAAACTATGGGAAATTGGGCCTTTCCACCATGCTAAGAAAAGCATGTATGATAGGTGTCCTTGAACGAAGACACCTCGTTTGAGTTTAAAGGTGATTGTTTTTTCGCATTATAAATGTCAAAAGCGAGTTCTCAGAGTTTTAAGGATTAAAGAGTTACCTTGGCTGTGTGATGTCGGTAGAGTTGGCACACCTATCGAGATGAGCATTTAATTTATAATTGTTGTGGATCTATGGCTTATGATTTTGATAATAACAAACATTCTCTTTTCTCTACAACTGCCTTATCTACTGACATTTTAGGTTCACACGATTGAACTGCAATTTGGAATCAGCTCAAGATTGGGTAGACTAGGTCTGAGTCAGTTTGTAATCTTCTTCCTTTTTTGAGTCTGTTGTATTTGGTGTGGGATCTGTTGATTTATAACTTGGAAGATTTCCTGTTGTTCCCTATAAGATTTCTATTTTTGGTAATATCGGCCGGGACGATATGTCCAAAATCAGAAACCCTAATTAGGGCAACCTAATTAAGGCAGCCGTCATTAGCTGATCGGCCTGTACGATACTTGTATCGGCCAGGACGATAGTCACAATTCAGAAAGAATCAGCTGCCATAATCAGTTTAGGAATTCTTTATTTTAGGAAATTGGCCAGGACGATCTTCATATCGTCCAGGCCGATCTAAGTCAATTATGCCTAAATTGATCTAGTATCTTTGGAAAGCATTAATGATTGATTGATACGATCATATCTTTCGGGACGATCACCTGATCGGCCTGGACGATGTCCTGGATGATCTACATCGGATAGCTCGAATTCAGGGCGATGATCAGGACGAGTGAAACCAGTTTTAAACTAATCGGCCTGGACGATCGTGATATCGGCCAGGACGATGCAACCAATTTTCTTCTGATCGTTCCAAATCATCCTGGGCTGATGAGCTGAATTTGTATTGATCGGCTAGGATGATATACCTATCGTCCTGGATGATAATGTCAGCAACTTGCATTAATGAGCTCAGTTTTAGCCCTTCTATTTAAGTTATGACAAGGCAATTTGTAAGTGTCTTTGACAGCCATTGTAGCTTCATTCTTGTGGGGGAAACTTGAAGAGAGAGCTTGAAAGGGAGAGAGGAAAGGGTGGAGTTTGAGAGGGAGAAGATCCTGTAAGGGGGGAACTCAAGGGAGTGTGGAGGGGATTCCACACGGTTGGTCCGGCGAACTCGCACCTTAGTACCATCGGATTCAAGGCTTGTCTCGAGGTAAGTTCACCAAAGAAGAAGATCTCTTTGGTGACAAAGGACCCGGCGACTTCGCTGCACCGGGGAAGGTGGAAGTGATTTTGTAAGGGCTTCTCCGCCTAGCTATGGGGGCTAAAGGAGAGTCACGATTTTAGTTCAATACTTTGAGGGTGCCTCCAAGGAGTAGACGTAGGTCAAGGTATGACCGAACCACTATAAATTCGGTGTGTTCTTTTTTTTTTACTGCTTCCGCATTTTAATTTCCGCACCATGATTTCTGTGATAATTTTGGTTTGTGTTTTGATTTAAAGATTCTTCTTTTCCAATTCACCTCTCTTTTATTTAGCATTGGGCCAGTTCAATAGGTCTAACATCCCTAACAAACTTTCAAGTGGTATCAGAGTGGGGTTCATAAAAACTTTGTTTGAAAAGCTTTTGAATTTCGATCCATGGCTAATCATAATATTGCGGAAGGTTATTCAATCACCAAACCTCCTTTATTTGAAATTATGTCTTTTGATTTTTGGAAAACTCGCATGTCTATTTTCTTGCAATTGATTGATTTTCGCATGTGGCATATGATTTTAACTGGTTATTCATCACCGTCACGTATTATTAATGGAGTTAAAACTGATATTCCTTTTAATCAGTGGAATAGGGAAGAACAAGTAAATGCTCAATTGAATGCAAAATCTTTAAATTGTTTTTTCTGTGCTTTAAATTATGATGATTTTATGTTAGTATCCTCATGCACTACTGGTAAGGAAATTTGGGATAAACTACACACCATATACGAAGGCACTAATGAAATCAAGCAATCCAAGTTGAATATGTTAATGCATGATTTTGAACTGTTTTCCATGAAATCTTTTGAAACGATTTTAGACATGTATACCAAGTTCATTCAAATTGTAACATCATTGCATGCCTTAGGAAAAGAGTTTTCAAATTTTGAAAAAGTCAATAAAATTCTTCGTTGTTTACTTGAAAAATTTGATGCCAAAGTTGTTGCTATTTGTGAATCAAAAGATTTGAATGATTATTCTATTGATAATTTGATTGACTCACTCATTGCCTACGAGCAAAGTTTGGGTCAAAGACTTTTGGATGCAGGTGAAACAATTGTTCTAAAAACTGAATATACGGAAAAAGATTGCTTAGTTGGTGACAAATGCAATGACTTGTCAAGCAAATCACAAAGCTCACCAAAGCATAAGCAAAAGTGGAAAAAAGGTAAAAGTGGTAAGGATGTCCATATTTCTTCTGATGTTATTTGCTTTCGATGCAGGAAGCCTGGACATATGAAAAATTAGTGCCCTAATTTAAAAATTCTTCCTACGAAAGAAAAGGGTAAGGCGAAGAAAAATTTAAACTGGGGAAATAATGAAAGGCAAAAAATCTCATGGGCAGATCTGGTTTCTGAAGCATCGGACCAGGAGAGAGATAATGGTTAAAAGCCTTTCGTGTTTTTGTGTTGTGTTTTTGTTTTGTTTATTCTTTGAAATTTTTATTTTCGTGAAATTTTTTCTCTGATCAACACACACATTCACTTTTCTAAAAATGAAAAATCTACTTCCTGATTTTTTCGAAATCTTTGGTAAGTTGTGTTTGACTTCTCTAAAAAAGTCAAAGGAAGGAAACTCATGTTTTTGACTCTCAATCTCTATTTCTTAAAAGAGGTTATTCTACTTTTGATTTAAAATCTTCATCATATTTTAAATTGGATTTTGAAACTAATTTTTTTTAACTCCCTACATTTTATTTATCGCATAGGAATCTTTTGCAGGGTGCTGAATCTACATCATAATTTTCTTAATCAAGAATTTCATTTTTATCAATAGTATGGGTTTACTTTTGGTTTTTAAGATTTCAGAAAGGTAGCATATTCAAAAAATTGGCCAATGATGCCAAAAATAAAAGATGGGCAAAGACGCCAAATTAAAAAAAATAGAATACACAAAGTGTATCAAAAGATGCGCAGTGCGCCAACCAATTGTCAAGAGGCATAAAATGAGCCCACAAAATTTTATTGCTTACCATTCTTGTACTTCTTAAAAGCTTAAGAAAACCCTTGATTCTTTCGATACTTGAGTTTGAAAATATTGATTCTTGATTCAACAATTCGTGCATTAATCTTCTATTAGATATATTTTATGGAACGAGTTTTTTGAAAAATGATTGTTTCTTTCTCTAATTTATTCCTTGATTTTGATATTGAATTAAAAAGTTTTTGAGCCTTTTTAAAGAGCTTGAGTTTGGATTATCAAATTCTGAATTTCTAACCTTTCTATACTATGCGTTGTCAATCAAATTCTACTAAGTTTTTCATTAAAACCAAGAGGTAACATTCTCATTTTAAGAATATTTATTTTTTAACTAGATTAGGGAACATTTTTTGTTCGTTTTGTGCCTTCTCTCTTTTAGAAAATGTCAAAGGGGGAGAACGTACTGTTGAATTTGTATTTATTTTTTTTTCAAAAAATTTAAAACAACAAAAATATTTTTATCTCCCCTATTTTTTTTAAAAGTGTTATTCCAGTGAGGGGGAGATTAGGAGAAAATATTCCTTTTTGCAAATTCAAATTGAAATGTTTGCCATCATAAAAAAAGGGGAGATTGTTACAGATCTATGACTTATGATTTTGATGATAGCAAACATTCTCTTTTCTCTACAACTGCCTTATCTACTGTCATTTCAGGTTCACACGATCGGACTGCAATTTGGAATCAGCTCAAGATTGGGTAGACTAGGTCTGAGTCAGTTTGTAATCTTTTTCATTTCTTGAGTCTGTTGTATTTGGTGTGGGATCTGTTGATTTGTAACTTGAAAGATTTCCTGATGTTCCCTATAAGATTTCTATTTTTGGTAATATCGATCGGGACGATATGTTCAAAATCAGAAACCCTAATTAGGGCAACCTCATTAAGGTAACCATCATTAGCTGATTGGCCTAGACGATACATGTATCAGCCAGGACGATAGTCTCAATTCAGAAAGAATCAACCGCCATAATCAGTTTAGGAATTCTTTGATTTAGGAAATCGGCCAGGACGATCTTCATATCGTCCAGGCCGATCTAACTCAACTATGCCTAAATTGATCTGGTATCTTTGGAAAGCATTAATGGTTGATTGATACAATCACATCATCCGGGATGATCGCCTGATCGGCCGAGACAATGTCCCAGACGATCTAAATTGGATAGCTCGAATTCAAGGCGATGATCAGGACGATTGAAATTCATTTTAAAATAATCGGTCTGGACGATCGTGATATCATCCAGGACGATGTAACCAATTTTCTTCAGATTGTCCCAAATCGTCCCAGGATGATGAGCTGAATTTATACTGATCGGCCAGGACGATGTACCTATTATCCTGGACGTTAATGTCGGCAACTTACATTAATGAGCTCGGTTTTAGCCCTTCTATTTAAGCTATGAAAAGGCACTTTGTAAGTGTCTTTGGCAGTCATTGTAGCTTCGTTCTTATGGGGGAAACTTGAAGAGAGAGCTTGAAAGGGAGAGAGGAAAGGCTGGAGTTTGAGAGGGAGAAAATCCTGTGAGGGGGGGAACTCAAGGGAGTGTGGAGGGGATTCCACACGGTTGCTCAGGCGAACTCGCACCTTAGTACCATCGGATTCAAGGCTTGTCTTGAGGTAAGTTCACCAAAGAAGAAGATCTCTTTGGTGACAAAGGACCCGGCGACTCCGTCGCACCGGGGAAGGTGGAAGTGATTTTGTAAGGGCTTCTTCGCCTAGCTGTGGGGGCTAAAGGAGAGTCACGATTTTAGTGCAATACTTGGAGGGTGCCTCCAAGGAGTGGACGTAGGTCAAGGTTTGACCAAACCACTTTAAATCCGGTGTGTTCTTTTTTTTTACTGCTTCCGCATTTTAATTTCCGCACCATGATTTCTGTGGTGATTTTGTTTGTGTTTTGATTTAAAGATTCTTCTTTTCCAATTCACCTCTCTTTTATTTAGCCTTAGGCCAGTTCTATAGTGCTTAATATCCCTAACAAACTTTCAATAATTACTGATAAATTAACTATAAATAATTATATTTGATCTACAACTAATTATATTTAATTTAAAATTATTTACAAATTGATTAGATATAATTTATAATTAATTAAAAAGTAATTATAATTAATTACATTTAATATATAATTAATTATATTTAATTTAAGATTAATTATAAATTAATTAAATTTAACTTATAATTAATTATAATTTAAATACAATTAGTTATATTTTATTTATAACTAATTATATATTAATTTAAAATTAATTATAAATTAGTTATAATTAATCCCAAATAATAATAATAATAATAATAATAATAACCTTAGTCCTCTTGCCATAACTAAGAAATTACCTTTGAAAAGTGGAGCTAGTTTTGCTTGGACCTAGGTTAGGTTTGGCCTGGTTTTAAATGGTTCGGCCCTAATATCCAAATAGAGAGAAATAGAGTGGGATCGAGTATCCAGGCGCTATGGATAAGTCGGGCAAGAGGAGTTCGATCTTCTTAAGCAGCTTCAGCAAGGTAGGGTAATGGATTGGAGCTTGTGTAGGAGGTAGGGGATCTCTCTCTCTCTCTCTCTCTCTCTCTCTCTCTCTCTCTCTCTCTCTCTCGCTCTCTATCTATCTATCTGAACAGACAAGTATGGGAGGGCGTAGGATCTGAGGGCTTGGAGAATATGGTAGAGTTCTGCGGCTAAGGATGGGAAGAAGTTGCTAGTTTGAGGTCTGAAGGGTTGAAGATCGGAGGTTGGTAGCGGGCAATAGTGGCTTTTTCATGGATTGGGTTTCGGTTGGATGGAGGAAGTTGGACAAGGGAGAGAGCAAAAGTGTGAAGGAGAGCTCCTGTGGGGGAGGAATGGAGCATCAAAGGAACCAGAGAACCTTCAACTTTATTTGCTCGATATTTAATGATGAGAGTGGGATAGAGATCGAGAGCAGGATTTCTACAGCAATCACGAGAGGAGATGTTAGCGACGCTGAGCTACAAGTACGTTGCCATATTTCTTCTTCTTTCTAGGTATATTTCAGGATTAAGTGGATTTTTTATTTTTTATGTCAACAAAAGCCCCCAATAAATATGGTATGCATCTACAGCAAATCACATTTATTGTATGTTGATTCACCCTATGGATCTCTAGATATTCGTTCTAGATGTCACATAAGGGATTCCATTTAGTGGATCTCCAAGAGTTTGCTTTGATGTCACACTAAGGTTTTCATTTAGTGGATCACCAAAGGTTTGCTTAGATGTCACGTTAAGGTTTTCATTCTGTAGATCTCCAAGAACCCATCTTTGTGCCTTTATGGCTCCTTAGATGTATTTGTAATCTTCAGTATAGTTGATATATTTTCTCTTGGTCAGGTAGAGATTCATATGAGAGTGATAGAGTACTTTGTACCAGGTCCCTAAAGTATTGATCTATAGTTTGATGCTAGTGGATAGCATTGTCACCTTTTGCTCTGCTTTTGCACCACCGTTACCTTTGTTTCTAGCATTTTTATATCTGCTTGATATTTTTCTTTGCCACTATCACGTAGGGATTTGATATTTCTTCTATACAATCACTTTTTGTTGATAGCACACTCAATTTATGGAGGATCTTTCATTTTCTCTCCTCTGATTGTATTTTGGCAAGAAATTTTAAATATTTTTTTTGGGGATCTCGGTATGCAGTGCGACGTCGACCCAAATAAATTTTTAAAATGCCCCCAATCTTTAGGAACACTAGTAGATATCATTTAGGATACTTTTTTCATAGCTTTAGCTTGAGTTTTGATATTCCAATTTCTTCTGCCCTGTGCTTTGTGCCACATACATTGATGGGGAATTACCCAATTTGTCTTTACAGAATTGTCAAGTGAGTTTTGTTTTACCTTTGACCCTATGCTTCTTGCTTTGGCAGGCTTGATGAAGGGGTCGATGCCAGTGACCTAAACCCCTTAGGTTTGTTCTAGGTCAATGGCGAAAAGTCGTCGGTCTAGAGTTTTGTGCATAATGGACTTGTTGATGCTGGAATCCTCTTTGTTTAGTCTTGAGCTTTATATGAACTTTTGGATAATTTCTTCAGTCCTTTGCTTTGTGCTTTGATGGACTTGTTGAAGAAAAATTTCTCCGATCCTCACTTTTTTCTTTATGAATTTATTGAAAGGAATTACAGGTTTTGGATTCAGTTGATAGTATCAAATATAGATATTATCTTCATCCTTAACCACTTGAGAAAACTTTAATCTGAGTCACTTGAGTTCATAAGATTAGGAGAGCTAGGATGTGATAGCTCTTCATCCTCTGGTTGTTGAGATGGGGGTTCCTCTACTATGGCCATTTTTATGGAGTGTTGAGTAGATAGAGTTGCGAGCGATCTGACCATATTTGGATGTGTTGGATCCAACCTTTTACACCTATTCAAACTTCAGACTTGAGCCCTGGGAAATGCACTTCCCAATGTTAATTTTATTGAAGTTGGTAGATTTGGAGTTCTCCTTTTTTATTGAAGATTTAGAGCCCATATACATTTGATATTTATTTTCGACTCTTTCTTTCCTTTGGAACTTTGATTCTTCGATCAAGTAGGAGAATTTTGTAGACTACGATCACTTGAACTTGTCAAGTTAGATTAGCCATCGTACTTTCTATAGTCCTTACTGACAGGTTGACGAAGTGGGGGTTCCTCTACTACGAAGTTTCTTATGGTGTGTTGAGTAGATGGAGCTACCAGCGATCTGATCATTTTTGGGCTTGTTGGATCCAACCTTTTACACCCACTCGATCCTTAAGCTTCAAGATATTGGAAGACTTCAAGCTTTTTCGGCTCAATTTGTTAGAGTGTGTAGCCACAAAAGTCTCTTTCCTGACTTTTAAACCTTTGTACATTGGAGAAGGTAATGTCTTCAATTTTCTGAAAATCATTTATATATACTTTGAAAATTAAGATTGTTATATTCTTCAGTATAAAATACTATTTGGGTTGATAATTTTAAATATTTATTTAGGGATCTCAGCATGCAGCGTGATGTCGATCCGAATAAATATTTAAAATGCCCCGAGTCTCACAGGAATATTTTAGGATAGAATAAATTTGGAATTTTTAGATTTTAAATATTTATTTGAGGATCTCGGTGCATAGCATGATATTAATCCAAATAAATATTTAAAATGCCCATTATCTTACAGGGACATTTTAGATAAGCTTTGTATATTTGAAATTTTAAATATTTATTTGGGGATCTCGGCATGTAGCGTGATATCGATCTTACTTCTTTAAATGTCGATCATTGATAGGCACCATAGGCCTCTGATCGTTTAGGTCGATCAATTGATATGCTCCTCTTTGGTACACCTTCTCGATGATGAAGGGGCCTTCTCAATAGGATACGAATTTGCCCTAATTCTTTGGTGTGGGATGATTGATCTTCTAAGCACCAGGATCAATTCTCCTTCTTGAATGCCTGAGGATGCACCGTATGATCGAAGGATTTTACCATTCTTCCTTGGTAGATTTCTAGGTTTTGTTGAGCTTGTAACCTGAGTTCATCAAGTCTGTCGAGCTCTTCCATTCTAAGGCGAGCAATTTGTTCTTGAATGAGATCATTCTGGATTGCTATCCGGAGTGATAGTAGTTCAACTTCTAGTGGTAATACTGCTTCAACCCCGAACATCAGTGAATAAGGAGTGGCTTTGGTTAACATTTTATAGGTTGTATGGTGTGCCCTTAGCACTTCTTCCATCTATACCACTCTCTTTTATTATTGATGAGGATCTTTTTCAACAATTTCATCAATATCTTGTTAGAGGCTTCTGCCAAGCTTTTTTCTCTTGGGTTGTATATGGATGAATATTGTCAATCAATTTTGTGCCGATCAACAAACTTATAAATTTTCAAATGCAATACCATTGTTTGAGATTATACGGCTTAGCACATCAAGTATGTAGAAAATATTATGGGTAAAGAAATTGATCACATGCTCGGATGTAACTTCTTTAAAGGGAGCTACTTCTGTCAACTTAGAAAAGTGGTCTATTATTGCCAGAATGAAGAAGAGTCCCGTCGATGATGGCAGATCTATTGGCTCGATCATATCAGTGCCCTAAAATTCAAATGGCCCGGATGTTATTGTTGGGTGCAATGGAATTGGTGGTTGATGTATAACATCACCGTGGATATAACACTCATGGAACCTTTTAGCATGATTAATACAATCCATTACCATTGTCGGCCAATAGTAATCCATTCTTTTTATTTTAGCATCTATTTTGGGACCTGACTGATGTGCACCACAAAGTCCTTCATGAACTTCTACTATTACTTTATCAGCTTCCTTGGTCTCTAGGCACCTTAGCCACATTTGATCAAAAGCTTGTCTATTTAATGTGTCATTGACAAATGCATACTGTAATGCTCTCTTCCAAATTTGCATGACAAGAGATTTGCCTGTTGGGAGTTTACTTTCTTTGAAGTAGTCGATAAATAGTTGCCTCTAATCACCTTTTACTTCAACATCTAAGAAATGCAACCACGATTATGAAGCTCGACTAGCTTTATATCTCTTGGCCATATGATATCCTTCTGGATAATTTTTCATAATGATTTGATGGAGAGGTTGAGGGTAAATTAGGATTTTATCTTGTTGACTTGGAACAATATGATAAGTTCTAAAAATTTACAAATTTTTATGCTCCCCCAATGTGTGTGTGCACGGTTACCCAATTATAATCACACTCTTTCAGACTCAAGAAAAGTATAAAAGAAATAGACTTAAAAAAATAGTAAACCCTAATCTAATCTAACTTGAAGTTTTTAGCAGTCTAGAGTATGATTTCCCAGAAATGTTAGTATGCACAAGCAAACAAAAGTAATATTTCCAATATTTATTAAGATAAATAGTAGTCAATATAATAATATTTTTGAATCATTAAAAAATACACATGATATGAAAATATATTTATGAAAACTAAGTTGCAATAATTTCCCCCTTTTTTATATGGCAAAATAATTTTTGTTTAAGTTAACATTTAAAATGATTTTACTCCTTAGCTCCCCCGAAATGAATGACCAACTAAATAACAAGGGATTCCCTGAAGATAAAAAACTACAAAACTAAAAACTAAAAAGAAACCAAATAAAAAATAACTTGAACAAAAATACAAACACGAACAAACGAACATTCAAACATTGAAAACATACACACTTGCACAAAAAATATATACACACACACACACACACATAATATTCACAGTACACACACAACACACATCTCTTACATCAATCGTTAAACAATATTCCGACTCCCCCTTTTGAAAATAATAAAAAGGGAAGTATATCTTAAAATGAAAGGTTTCTACAGATAAGCCAAAAGAGTTGAAGGAGAAAAGGATTTAAAACCAATTGCAAATATGATATTAATTTTGAAATACTAAAAAAGATAAATTTCAAAATTTTAAACTAAAATAAGAAAATTTAATCAGGTTCATTGTTCATTCTAAACAAACCAAATAAAAATGATTATTGCAAAAATGATTAAATGATGATTAATTAACTTCAAATTAATAATGTATATGATTGTTAATTAGATAGATTTGAATTAGAGTTTGAATGATAGTGGAAAGAACATAATAAAAATTTTTAATTGGTGACATTACGTAACTTTTCAAATATTTGTAGCACACTTTGTGCATCTTTTCTATTTGGGCTAATTTTGTGCATCTTTCACATTGTGAACCATTACACATCTTTTCTATTTTTGCATATATTGTCCATTTCCTCTTTTTTTTTAGTTCTTCAGTCTTTCAATATCAATAATCTAAATTCAAATTTCACTAATAACAAAAATAAACATATTAAAAATGAAATAAAAATAATAATACTTGAATCTTGCAACAATTATAGCTTAGATAGGTAAATATAAAAGAACATAAAATTGATCTCCTTATCTAAATCTTGTTAATAATTTTAATATAAAATTTTGAAAGATTAAATTTTCTAAGGAAATTAATTTGCAGAGAAAAGTAATTTATATCCTATTTTAACAATCAATTTCAAAAGATTTTTCTCCTTCAAAATATAAACATTTCAAGAAATACAATATAATACAAGTGAACAAAATATTTCAACATTCCATTAATATCAAAATCACATACAAACATGTTTTCAAAACATATCATCTCAACATAACATCTCATATCACTTCATTAAGATAACATCATCATAATGCATGAAAATACTAAACTTAAGAAGAAACATCACAATAACAAATAAAAAGACTCATAATCAACAACAGGATAGAAGTACATCTAAAAATCTAAGGGGAACTGATCTAGAGGAGGTGGTGGATTGAACATTGAAAAATAACTACAAGTTATAGCTACATTCATGTTCACCGAGTCATGTTGCAACCCATGACCCCGAGTTTGAGATTTTGATGATGCCAAATAATGAGTGTTTTGGAACAACTATTCATTGAATATTATTTTATTTGCTATTGTCCTTGAGTACTAACATTTCAGGAAGATCACAAGTGACTCAGGACGAAAGGAAGACTCAAGACCGGGTAGATTAGGAGTATGAGTCAAACATTATATTTTTCTATTTATTTTGTTTTTACTTTATTGAGTCTGGCCACAAAATGTATAAGAGTAAGAGCAACCATGCACACACACAGGGGGAGAGTTGTTTTTAACTGCAAAATGTAATAAAATTTCTTCTCTGTAGATCGTACTGTACGATTGTAATTCGTACCGTACGATCCAAGCTATGTGGACAATTCTGTGAATAGATCGTACTGTACGAATGTATTCGTACTATACGATATGTTCAGATCCAAAACCCTAGCCGTAGTTTATTTTAGGTAAGTGATTTTGTGCCGTTCGTACTGTACGATATATTTTAAATACTTACTTAAATTAATCCGTGATTAGTGCATGAAATCCAGGCCTAATTAAATTTTGAACATCGTACTGTACGAAACAGATCGTACCATATGATGAACAGAGACGAAGTATAATCATCCCGGATATCGTCCTGGACGATCTCTTGGTTTTTGTCACATCGTACTGTACGATCGTAATCGTACCATACAATGAACAGAGACGACATCTGATCGTCCAGACCATCGTCCTGTACGAATAGTATTTTGTTGGATCGTATCGTATGATATTATATCGTACAGTACGAATTGTTTTTGAACTATTCATACATCTTCGTACCAGGGCGACGTCTGTTTATGAAGATCGTACTATACGATGTTGAATCGTACTATCGAACAGTAACGGCTACTTTTGAATTCAGAGGGTTTTTGGAGCCTTTTTTAGATATCAATCAAGTCTTTTTTCAGTAAGATTTACAGAGGGGGTGAACGTGGTTAGAGAGAGATTCCAAGGGAGAAAACTCTAGAGAAGTTCTTGAGGGTTGAGAGAGGAAGGAGGAGGTGAGTGTTATGAGGGAGAAGAAGTGTGAGGGAGATCACACGGTTGCTCCGAGCTTGCTGCATCTTGCTCCTCCTGTGGCCCTAGAAGGATTTGAGGGAGGATCTCCTAGGGAAAGGCTCGTCTACATCCGTTACCTCAAGGTTCTCTGCCTTCTTCAGGAGGGAGAAAAACGAGAAGGTTCTCTGCCGTCGCTAGGAGGGCGAAAATAGAGTTTGGCACTCCGCCACGCCGGGTTGGTGAAAGGGAGGTTTGTAAAGGCTTCTCCGCCTTGCCGAGGGGGGAAAAAGGAGAACTATTTTGATAGTGAAAATCCAGGAGTGGAGGACTCCGGGGAGTGGACGTAGGTCATATTTTGACCGAACCACTATAAAATTCTCGGTGTGTTTTTTCCTTATCGTCATTTACTTTTTACTTGCATTTAATTTTCATAACTATTGCATGGTGAAATTTTGTGGAAGAAAACTCGCTTAAAATTTTGTTATAAAATTTCAAAAACAACAAAAAATTAGAACTCTTGTTTAGGGTTATTTTTATTAAGGAAAAATTTTCACAATTCACCCCTCCTCTTGTCGTTTAGTAATTTCAAGTCAAACTGTCCTTGGATCAACCCCATATCTTCTTCATAATAACCATCCTACTGGTTAAGGTGATTCTCAATTTGACCAAAGCATTGATCAAAATGAGTTTCTAATCAATCATAGTACTGGACCATTTCCTGGTAGTAGTTGGTCAGGTCTAAGTGCAGGTGCTGGAGCAAGAGCTCCCCCTTCTTCCTCAGAATCATCACTTTATGAACTCTGATCTTGCCCAAAAAGTACCTGGAAAGGGGCATCAATGAAGCAGATAAAAAGTTCTATGGGAGAATCAGGATGGATCATATTGTACTTTTTTTTAGGATATAGGTAACTAAATGTCCGAAAGACATATTTTTCTTTCTCTTATGACAAGTAAGTCTAATTTCAAAAAGATTATAAATGTAGTCCATGATAAGTTGGGCTTCATCAAATGGTTTTTTAATCAAAATTATATTGGTGACTGTAGATAAAAGTGAAGTCAAATTTATATGATCACCAACTTTAGGGATAATTAAAGTTCTCAAAACATGCTGGATGACCCGAGTATTTTGATGTAGAGTGTAAACCCTAGACAAATGACACACTTGAGATACACCTCTAAGAGTTTTATTAATTTCAGCCTAGACAAAATTACCCTTAGAAGTCAAAGTGTGGGCTCAAATCCCTTGGGTTCTCAAACGAGGAAACTTTTCTAAATCCTCGTTGGAAATTTCTACTTGTTGTTTCTGAACATAGGAAGTAATCCTAGAGTGGTCCTCTTTAACTCTCATGTTGGCCAAGAAGTATTGGAATGTTTCTTTGTGGAAGGCATAAATGAGAGTAAGAATGATAGAATGTTGAGTCGAAAACAAAGGCATGATAGAAAAGTGAAGATCACCATGAATGAGAAGTTTAGAATGGGTGATTTTGGTAGTAGAATACCTAAAGTAGGCATCCTCATTTGCCATAGATAGGAAGTTATCATCCCCACCACTTCTAGAAGAACCCTTAGAAAGATAGGGTTGCTTGCTAGAACTTGCCATTCCTAAGACGAGGCTCTAGAAAGTTTCGAATTGAACATGAAAATGAATAAAAATGATTTCAAAGACCCTTCTATTTAATGGAAAATGACCTATCAAACCGTACAAAACATGAATCATATGTATATTTTAAAATTGTTTGGGACAAAAATATTTTTTTATGTATGAACAGAAACAACAAAAAATGAAATGACTTTTCATGAATTCCATTTCTAAGGTGTGCTTTCATACAAGCTTTTTGACCATACCATCATACAAATGAATAGGTATTTATCCAAGATGATTAGAATATTAAAGATCATTTTAAAGATAGTTAGGTTCGTTCCTCATAGAAACTGATAATTGGATCATACAGACAAATTACAATTTCGTACATACGATCAACAATTAATAAATAACTTAAATTTGTAAACCATCCCCACGCATACATACAAAATTGTACAAATCATACAATATGATGATGTCACTGTATAGTATAAACCTTATTAAAAACTAAGTTTCGTGTGCTCAACTTCGAAACCTACCATGAATATGCTTCATAATTTGTATGAGAAGAAAAAATTTCATACAGTATGAACAGAACACTTAGAAAACAAGGCATGATAATAAAAAAATATTCTCAAAACCAATCATTTTTTAATAAGTGACATGCTTCATAATAAAAATAAAATAAAATTGAAAAGTACACAACTAAACACACAAAATCAAATAAAACAAACAAACATAAACAAACTAAACAGACATATATATACAACACATCAAGTTTGTAGAATTTTTAATTTAAGTATTAAGATTAATCACACATAACCTCATTCTTAAGGTGCTAAAAGTGTCAGATGCCTGTGGTTTTGTGAAAATATTGGTAAGTTAATTTTCTATAATAACGTGATTTAATTCAATCTCTCCCTTAGCTACATGATATCTAATGAAGTGATGCCAAATGTTTATATGCTCGATTCTAGAATGTTGAATATGATTCTTTGAAATACATATACAACTAGTATTATCACAAAAAATTAGAATTGAACCAATTAAAAATCCTAAATCAATCAACTGTTGTTTCAATCAAAGAACTTTTTCCACATAACTACCTAAGGCAATGCATTCTGCTTCAATAGTAGATAGGGCTACTGAATTCTATTTCTTACTAGACAAAGAAACTAAATAGATTCCTATAAATCGACAAGTTCCAGATGTACTTTTTCGATCAACACTACAACCAATAAAATTTTAATCAAAATATCCAACAATTTTAAATGAAAGCAGTGCTTAGGGTACCAAATCCCTAAGTTTTGAGTTCCCAAAAGATATCTCAGAATTTATTTTATTACTATCAAATGTGATTCTTTTGGATCAGACTAAAATCTAGCACATAAATAAATATTAAATATTATAATTTATCTACTAGCAGTTAAGTAAAGAAATAATTTAATTATACCTCTAAATTTATTTTTGATCAACATATTTTCCCTTAGGATCCTTATCTAATTAAAATGAGGAACTCAATTATGTAGTCACTAGTTTAGCATTATCCAGTTCATATTTCTTGAGGATGTACTTAATATACTTCTATTATCTAAGAAAAGTTCCTTCCTCATTTTGCTTTATTTTAAAACTAAGAAAATAACTCAAATCTCTCATCAAACTCATCACAAATTCACACCTCATTATTTTTTAAAAATCATCACAAAGATTTTTGTTTATAGATTCAAATAAGATGTCATCAATATATATTTAAATAATGAGTATATCAACTCCTATCTTCTTTAAAAAGTGTGTGATGTCCATACTTTCTTTCACAAAAGATCTCTTTAATAGGAAAGTGGTTAACCTCTCAAACAAAACCCTAGGTGCATATTTTAGTCCATACAATTGAAAGTTCGTTAGGGATGTTAAGCCCTATAGAACTGGCCTAAACTAACCAAGAGGGGGGTGAATTGGTATTTTAAAAATTTTATTTTCACAAAGAAGTAAAATCTCATATACCAAAATCACACCACAAAAATAAGTGCGGAAATTAAAGTGCGGAAGAAAGAAACAAGAACATAGAGATTTATAGTGGTTCGGTCAACTCGACCTACGTCCACTCCCCAGAGGCGCCCTCCGAGTATTGCACTACAATCATAACTCTCCTTTAGCCCCCACGGCTAGGCGGAGAAGCCTTTACAAAGAACCACTTTTTGCCACTTTGGCAAGGCAGAGAACCTAACTCCTTTTGCTTCCTCCTAAAGCTGGCAGAGAACCACAATCAGATGCTGAATCCTTACCTCTACCAACCCTTCCACGGATGAGAAACTCTAGACGAAGAAGAAGCAGAGCGATCCTTGAAGCAACCCTTGTGAATCCCCTCACAATCTCCCCCTCACAAGATCCTCTCTCTCTCTGCCTCTCTCTCTTTCTCTCCTCAAGGTATTCTCAGGTCAAGGCAATAGCAAAAGATTGTTCAAAATGTTGAACAAGAGCTCTTATATAGAAGAGCTTCAAAGGAGCTCATTAATTGCAAGTTGCCGACAATATCGTCCAGGCCGATATGGACATCGTCCTGGCCGATCAGTATAAATCTCAGAAGATCGGCCAGAGCATCGCCATGAATGAAAACTGGACGATTTAAAATTGGCTTAATCGTCTAGGCCAATCTCATGATCATCCAGGCCGATCAGTTCAAATCAGAAGAAAATCATCCACAGCATCGCCCTGAATTTGTGCTGGCCGATATTTATCGTCCAGAAGTAACTAAAGTTTTTGAATAGATTGTCATTGACGATCCTGAGATCGTCTAGGACGATATGATCGTATCAATCATCCTTTATTACTTCCTTAATTTGTCTGATTAATTCAGGCATAATTGTGAATATCGTCCAGGCCAATCCAAGATCGTCTTGACCGATTACCAAAAATTACAAAATACCTTAATTATTTATGGAGGCAACTTCTTTCTATTTTGAGCTTATCGTCCTGGCCGATATACGTATCATCCAGGATGATCTGTTAATGACGGCTACCTTATTTAAGAATCCCGAAATAGATTCTCTATTTTAAACTAAATCATCGAGGCCGATAAAGATATCGTCCTGGACGATGTGAGTAAAAATAGAAATTCTAAGTCTCTCAAGTGTGTGTGTGTGTAGGGTTACGTAGCATCAGTCTCTTTGAATATTACAAATAGACTCAAAAAGTGAAAAAGCAAATTACAGATTGACACAACCCTAACCTACTCAATCTTGAACTAGCTTCGTTTGTTCGTTCGATCTTTGATTCCTAAAAAATTAAAAGTAACAAACAGTCCAAGAGAATCAATAGTGTTTTTCAATCATCAAAATATAAGTCATGAAAAATAGATTTGCAACAATCTCCCCCTTTTTGATGATGGCAAACACTAGTAGGAAAAACTTAATAAAAATAGCAGTTCATTAAAATTTCAAAGTTACAAGCACATCAACTTTTTCCTACCACATCCTACTCATCCTTTTGTCATCACAAAAAAAGAGTCCTAGACACACAAAAGAAAAAAAAAAAAACAACAGAAACTAAAATAAAGTACAAGACAAACTACAGAAAATAGAAAATAAAAAAAAAACTAGAAAAATGAGGGACCCTGATCATCAGATGGAGGTGGTGGAGGTGGCTGCTGAAAGTGGCTGGCAAGCGTAGTAAATTGACCATTGAACCATGCGATGTCCTGGTCATGCTGCTGCTGCTAGTGAGTAATGTAGCTGTCAAACCGGGCTAAGTCCTCTATGAGTAATGTAGCTGTCAAACCAGGCTAAGTCCTCTGTGCGGTGCTGCTCGTATCGGGCCATGTCCTTAGAATGTTGCTGCTCTTGTGCAGCAACATATGTGTCGAAGCGGGTCTCCCATCGATCAAACCTCTCCACTAACTGGTCAAGCTGAGAGTGCTGGTGAAGAGGAGTAGGATCAGGAACAGGAGCGGGAGCGGGAGCCTCCTCCTCCTCAGCCCCCCGAGGTTCCTCATCTCTAGGATGGAGATGAGTACTGTGAAGGGTACTGAAGGAACTGTTTGAGTAGAAGAGAGTTGGGAGGTTGGGTGGAATAGGATATTGAAGTTGATATTTGGTTTCAAGGACAAAGGCTATGAGGTGTCCTAAAGCTAGATTGGGTTTCCTCTTATGACATGTATCATGGATTGTGGTTAAGTGATCAATGTACCGAAAAATTAAGTCTGCAGTATTGAATTCTCTATGTGCCATGATGTAAAAAGTAGTCAAAGAAAGTAGAGGAGTGATGTGAATTCAGTCCCCGGATTTTGGAATTATGGAGGTGAGAAGGACATGTTGGATTGTCCTAGCATCTTTGACTAAAGAGCTAGTCTCTCCAACATGAAAAGGTGCATTGGTCTAGAGGAAATGATTTGCCATGGACCAGTCAAAGTTAGGATCTGAAATGATTATGTGCAGCTTATCCCCGGTGGTGGATAGCTGTAAAAGTTCAACACAGTCCTGATATGTAATATCGACCGGGCGTTGATTCACATAGGAGGTCAGGGCTGTGAAAGTAGGATTTATGCGAAGGTTTGCAAAGAATTCTCGAAGGAGCTTAGTATTAAAGGGGAAAGCGAGAGATAGAATGAAATAAAGGGAAGTGTGAGTGAAAAGATCCATTACCAGATACGAAATGTGGGTAGAATTGATGATTCTGGAGAAAGTTATCCCATATTCTTTATATCGATGGTAAGCAGCTTCATCTTCTGCCTCCCTGAAACGAGGGTCAATCCTAGCCCTCGAAGAACTCCCAGAAGTTTGTCGAACTCGTTTCCCACCAGCCATAGTAAGGAGTTAGCAAGGAAACACAAGAGGAGAAGGGATGTGAAGTGGAAAACATGGCTGGAACGGCCTGAATTTAAAAAAATGGCCATATCGTCCAGGCCTATCGTAGAATCGTCCAGGACGATATGGTACAATAATTGCATACAGGCTGATTGGTCAAAAAGGCGGTCCGATCGGCCGGGCCGATCAGATATCGGCCAAGACGATTAGACACAGGCGATCATGTCGAGGAGTCAAGCTGGACGACTGTTAAAAAAGCAGATCGTCCGGGCCGATTAGGTGTATCGTCCAGGACGATGCATAATAATTGATCGTACCTGCCGAAGTTAAAACATTTTAAATCTGTGCCATGTGTATCGTCCAGGATGAATAGTGGATCGGCCAGGATGATTGTCTAATAATGGATCATCCGGGGCCGATTTTAAGGATTTAAACATGCTGACACGTGGATCGTCCAGGACGATCTAGTGTATCGGCCAGGATGATGACCATAAAATGCATCGGCCAGGCCGAAATAAGTTATTGGCCAGGACTATCGTCATGATTTCAACAGAGTTCGATCAGATGTGTCCTAGCATGCCACAAGAAAAGCATCTAACTCCAGGAAAAGGATTTCTTAAATGGTTTGAGTTATAATGCCTTTTCCTAGGTCTTGGCTTTTGATCAAGAGTAGGTGTCATCCAAGTTTTCTTAAGTGAATCCAATTCATTTTTAATCCTCAAGTTTGTGTTTTTTAGAACATCATTCTCAACCATCAAGTTTTTTTTCTTTCTCTTCAGATTTCTTGAAATCAGATTCAAGTGATGTGTGTGAAACTTTTAATGCATCATGCTCATTAATTAATTCTGAATGCTTTTTATTTAAATCATCAAATTCATCAAGAAGAGCCATGTGATTAGAATCAATCATTGAATGATCTTTAAGAATAACTTCAAACTCTTTTTGTAAATTTATAAGTTCCAATTTTAGGTTAGCATGAGTCTTCTTAAGTTTTTTGTATGATACATGGATTTTCTCACAAATCTCAAACAATTCATCATAGGTTGGTTTATATACCTCTTCCTCATCACTTTGCTCAAGATGATCTTCCCCCATTAAGCACAGGTTTGTAGTCTCTTCCTCTGGTTCAGTCTCAGAGGAATCAGTACCAGATTCTGCCCAGAACGCCTTTTGGACTCTCTTCTTCTCCTTCTTAAACTTAGGTTTCTCCTCACCTTTTTTCCTTTTCTTTGCTCTAGTGATCTTGAAGTATAGGACAATCGGCTTTCACATGTCCAGGCTTCCTGCATTCATAACAAACAATATCAGAAGATCCTTTAGAATGTTTATGATCCCTACCTTTTCTCCAAAGATGCTTTTGCTTCTTCCTTAGAAAGCTTTTGAATTGCCTTGTGACGAAGACAACTTCATCGCTTTCAGACTTGAAAGATTCAGAATCTGATTTGTGCGCCTTCAGTGCAACTATTTTCTCCTTCTTCTTCTCACCTGTATCAAGATTTCTTTGATTCACCCCTTGCTCATAAGCAATGAGTGAGCCAAGTAAGTTATCAATAGAATAAGTGTTCAAATCCTTAGATTCAGTGATTGCAGTGATTTTAGCATCATATGATGAATGCAAGCATCTCAGAATCTTGTTTACTTTTTCAAAGTTTGAAAGTTCTCTTCCTAGGGCATGCAATGAAGTAACAATTTGAGTACACCTTGTATACATGTTAGAAATAGATTCATGAGATTTCATACGAAAAAGTTCGTAGTCATGCAAGGGAATGTTTAAAAGAGATTGTTTAACTTTATTAGTGCCTTCATAAGCGATACACAATTTATCCCAAATTTCTTTACCAGTTTTGCAAGTGGAGACACGCATGTAATCCTCATATTTTAAAGCACAGAAAAAACAGTTCAAATATTTTGTATTTAATTGGCTTAATCTCTTTCATTGAAAGTCCATTCAGTAAAAGCAATTTTAGTATTAACACCATTAATTTTACGAGAAGGTGGAGAATAACCCTCTTTGATAAGCATCCACATGTGATAATCAATAGATTGTAAAAACGTCGACATGCGAGTTTTCCAGAAATCAAAAGGTAGGTTATCGAACAGGAGAGGTCGGGTAATAGAATACCTTTCCATATTGTTACGATTCCCAAGGTTAGCCATGGATCAAAATTCAAAAAGTTTTCAAACTAATTTTTTATGAATCCCGCTCTGATACCACTTGAAAGTTTGTTAGGGATGTTAAGCCCTATAGAACTGGCCCAAGCTAACCAAGAGGGGGGGGTGAATTGGTATTTTAAAAATTTTCTTTTTACAAAGAAGTAAAATCTCATAAACCAAAATAACACCACAAAAATAAGTGCAGAAATTAAAGTGCGGAAGCAAGAAACAAGAACACAGAGATTTATAGTGGTTCGGTCAACTCGACCTACGTCCACTCCCCGGAGGCACCCTCCAAGTATTGCACTACAATCATGACTCTCCTTTAGCCCCCACGGCTAGGCGGAGAAGCCTTTACAAAGAACCTCTTTTTGCCACTCCGGCAAGGCAAAGAACCTATCTCCTTTTGCTTCCTCCTGAAGCTGACAGAGAACCACAATCAGATGTTGAATCCTTACCTCTGCCGACCCTTCCACGAATGAGAAACTCTAGACGAAGAAGAAGCAGAGCGATCCTTGAAGCAACCCTTATGAATCCCCTCACAAGCTCCCCCTCACAAGATCCTCTCTCTCTCCCTCTCTCTCTTTCTCTCCTCAAGGTCTTCTCAGGTCAAGGCAGCAGCAAAAGATTGTTCAAAATGTTGAACAAGAGCTCTTAAATAGAAGAGCTTCAAAGGAGCTCTTTAATTGCAAGTTGCCGACAATATCGTCCAGGCCGATATGGACATCGTCCTGGCCGATTAGTATAAATCTCAGAAGATAGGCCAGAGCATCGCCCTGAATGCAAACTTGATGATTTAAAATTGGCTTGATCGTCCAGGTCGATCTCACGATCGTCTAGGCCCATCAGTTCAAATTAGAGAAAAATCATCCAGAGCATCGCCCTGAATTTGTGCTTGCCGATATTTATCGTCCAGAAGTAACTAAGGTTTTTGAATAGATCATCCTGGCTGATCTTGAGATCGTCCTAGATGATATGATCGTATCAATAATCCTTAATTACTTCCTTGATTTGTCTGATTAATTAAGGCATAATTGTGAATTTCGTCCAGGTCGATCCAAGATCGTCCTGGCCGATTACCAAAAATTATAGAATACCTTAATTATTTATGGTGGCAATTTCTTTCTATTTTGAGCTTATCGTCCTGGCCGATACATGTATCATCCAGGACGATTTGTTAATGATGGCTGCCTTAATTAAGAATCCCGAATAGAATCTCCGTTTTAAACTAAATCATCCAGGCCGATAAAGATATCGTCCTGGACGATGTGAGTAAAAATAGAAATTCTAAGTCTCTCAAGTCTGTGTGTGTGTAGAGTTACTTAGTATCAGTCTCTTTGAACATTATAAATAGACTCAAGAATAGAAAAAGCAAATTACAGACTGACACAATCCTAACCTACGCAATCTTGAACTAGCTTCGTTTGTTCGTCTGATCTTTGATTCCTAAAAAGTTAGAAGTAACAGACAGTCCAAGAGAATCAATAGTGTTTGTCAATCATCAAAACATAAGTCATGAAAAATAGATTTGCAACAACAATACCTTTTTCAATTTAAATACATGATTAAGGAATTTTGAATTTTCAAAACTCGGAGGTTGCTCAACATAAACATCCTATTATATCACCCCATTCAAAAAGCTACTCTTGACATTTATTTGATATAATTTAAGACCTTTAAAATAGGCAAAGGCTAATAAAAGCCTAATTGCTTCAAGTCTTGCTATATAGGGGAAAAAGTCTCTTCAAAATAAATCCCTTATATTTGATTATATCCCTTAGCCTCCAATCTTACCTTACTTTTGATTACAACTCCTAAATCATTTATTTTATTTTTACATACTCACTTAATTCTAACAACACTTTGATCCTTTGGCCTTTCAATCAATTCCTAAAAATCATTTCTTTCAAATTGATTTAACTCTTCTTACATGGAAAAAATCTAAAATTTATCTGAAAGTGCTTGATTTATATTTATGGGTTTAATCATCGATATAAAGGCAAAATGGTTTACCTCTTTGCTAAGTCTATACCTAGTCCTAACACCATAACTAGATTCAACTAAAATCAATTCCTTAGGGTAATTCTTAGAAAATTTCCATTCTCTAAGTAAAGGGTTTTATGTTTCCCCATTTTCATCCAAAATTTTCTTTTCTATTTTTTGGGAGTTATTTTTAATATGATTCTCTTCCAACCTTTGCTCTTCCAAAATGCTAGATTCATCAAAAATAACATGTGTGGTCTCCTCAACTACCAAAGTTCTCTTATTAAAAACTATATATGATTTTCTAATATTAGAGTATCAAAGAAAAATTCCTTTATCAAATTTTGATCAAATTTTTCTAAAGGATTTTTTCCATTATTATGAATGAATACCTTACATCCCAAAACATGCAAATATAACAAATTTGGTATTCTCCTATTAAGAAGTTCGTGGGATGTCTTATTAAAAATGGATATAATTTTCACCCTATTCAAAACTCAACAAGCTATCTAACTGCTTCAACCCAAAATTATTTGGGAAGTGAATATTCTACTAGCATGGCTCTAGCGGCTTCAATTAATGTTTTATTTTTTTTCTTTTGACTACCCCATTCTACTGAGGGGTCCTATGTGCTAAAAAATTGTGATCAATTCCTTTCTCTTTACAAAATTTTTCAAATTTTTTATTTTTAAATTTACTTCCATGATCACTTTGATTTGATAAAACCTTGCATCCTATTTTTCTTAATATATATGTTCAAAAACTTCTAAATTCATTAAAGGATTCACTCTTATGAAATAAAAATTTAACCCAAGTGAATCTAATAAAATCATCAACAATTACAAATCCAAATACTTCACCTCCTAGAATTACAGAGCTAATCGATCCAAAAAGATCCATATGAATAATTTCCAATGGTTTGCTAGTTCTAAGATCATTAATGGAATGAAAGGAGGACTTCACTAATTTTTTTAGATGATATGCATCATACAAGTGATCCTTAGTAAAGTCTAGTTTTGATATTCCTCTAATAAGTTTTTTTGGGTAATTTTCTTAAGATTTTTCATGCTAGCGTGACAAAGTCTCCTATGCCATAATCATGATTCATCAAAAAATATTTTTAGATAAAAAGCATTAAGAGATTTAATGCAATTCAAAACAAGCATGTATACATTATTTATAATTCCATTCAAAACATCAATTCCATTTTGGCTTATTATGTAGCTAGTGGGAAATAATTTCACACTTTTTGATTAATAGTCAAAATATTATGCTTTAAGCCTTCTACAAGGAAAACATTCTTAATGAAAAAATTGTTCAAGTTTCCAATTATACTTGTGCCTAGCAGTTTCCTAGTGTTATTGTATCCAATGTAATCTTGCCTCTATTCCTGGCTTCCAACAATATGAATTATATAGTGTCTCCAGTAATATGCTTTGAACATTTGCTATTCAAGTACCAAATTCTCTCACAAGGTCTTGTATGAGAGTGTTTCTTCAAGATAATCAAATGTTAGTCTTGGGATTCCAAATAAATTTAGGTTCTCCTCTTGACAAAATTAATCTAGATACATTTTTGATGTACTTTTTTGTATGCATCTTTAGTCTCCACACTAGATGATTTATTATGAATAGTGCAAGTGTGAGATATATGGTTAATCATTCCACAAGAAAAGCATTTAACTATAGAAAAAGATATTTCAATCTACGTGAGTAAAACTATCTTTTCCTAGGTTTTAAATTTTTGGTTTCTTATCAGGATTGAAAAATTGTTAAGGTTTGGGTGAAATCTTGTTTTTCTCAAGTGATTTTAATTGAACTTTAAAAAACGAGTTTACACTTTCTAACACAGCATTTTTAACTTTCAAATAATGTTCTCTACTATCATATTAATCCGTAAATGTTTTAAAATCTTTTTCAAGTTTAATGTGCGATGATTTTAAATAGTTTATATTATTGTTTAATTCATTAAACTCATCTAATAGTTTTATGTGGATGCTATCAATCAGTGTGTGATATTTCCTAAAGATTTCATGTTCTTTTTGTAATTCTAGAAAATCTAAATTCAACCTAGCATGCATCTTTTTGAGTTTTTGATATGTAATATGAATCTTTTAAGAAACATCAATTATCTCTTTATAAGTAAAGTCACAAACCTCTTCTTGATCTGACTGATCAAGCTTGTCGGCCATCAAACACAAGTTGATGACATTCTATACTTTTATTTTTGAGGAATCTGAAGCTGAGTCCACGCAAAATGCTCCTTGTAATCTACTCTTGCCCTTCCTCACATTTATTTTCTCTTCCACCCTTTCCTTCTAAGGTTTTTCTTTTAGATTCGGGCAATTATATTTGATATGTTTAGGCTTCTGGTATTCATAGCAAATAGCATCGTTAGAAGCCTTAACTTTTTTGTGGAATTTACCTTTATTCCACTACTAACATCTCCTTAGCTTCCTTTTAGAAAACTCCTGAATTGCCTTATCTTCAAAATAATTCCATCTTCATCCTTAGGCTAAGACTGGTCACTCTATGAGTTATCCACTTTCAATACTATGTTCTTCTCCTTTTGCTCTCACTTGTATCAATCTATCTTTGAGTCACTCCTTGCTCTTATGTAATTAGTGATTTAAGAAGATTATCAACATAATAAATATTTAAATATTTTCATTCAGTTATAGCAAAAATCTTTACATCTTAAATAATAGGTAAACAATAAAGAATCTTATTCACTTTCTTAGCATTTGTTAGTTCCCTACCTAAAGAATGTAATGAGGTGACTATTTGAGTGAAATTTGTATACATGTAAGTGATTGATTCATTTGGTTTCATACAAAATAGTTCATAATTATGTAACAAAATGTTCAATCTAGATTGTTTCACTTCGTTAGTCCCTTCATATGTGCTATAAAGTTTATCTCAAATTTCTTTTCCACTTTTATAGGTAGAAACACTCATATACTTTTCAGATTTGAGTGCACAAAAAAAATATTCAAACATTTGTCATTTAACTAAGCTATGTCTTTTTCTTTTACAATCTAGTAAGTAAATAGTGTTTTAGTTCTAATGCCATCTACAAGTCTAATTGGCCTAGTGTAGCCTTATTATACTAAATCCACATGCAATAGTCAAGCAATTAAAGAACAGTAGACATATGTGTTTTCCAAAAATCGAAAGGGATGTTATCAAATAATGAGGGTCTAGTGATCAAATACCCTATAGGTGTGTTAGGGTTTTTAAAAGTAGCCATGATCATTTTCAAAACTTTGTTTAAACCTTAATTTTTAAAAGTAGGCTCTGATACCACTTGAAAGTTTGTATTGGTTGTTAGACTTAACGTAATTGTCTGAATGCTAACCAAGAGGAGATGAATTGGTAATTTAAAAAAACCACTTAGAAATTTTGTAAAAAAACCATTTTATAATTTATTAAAATTTTTATCAAAATAAATAGCTTTTCAACCTCAAAAATTAAAAGCGTAGAAAAATAAAAATATAAAAATTTATAATGGTTTGATCTAACTAGACTTACATCAACTCACTGAAGAATCCATGTTCAGGTGTTGCACTATTACTAATGTGACTCTTCTTTTGCTCCCACATCAATGCAAAGAAGCCTTTACAAATCACCTCTCTTCCACCAATCCTCAGTGTTGCAGAGTACCATCATCCTGTTACACTCTCTAAGTGTTAGTGAAGAACTATCATCTATCCACACTCTCCAAGTGTCCGCAGAGAACAGTCATCCTTTCATACGTCCTAGTGTCGATAGAGAATTATCATCCTTTCACACCTCCTAGTGTCAGCAGATAACTAGATCTTTTCTAAATAACTTCTCTCAAGAAGTAAGGAAGAAATTTGACAAGACTTACAAAGAGATCCTCACCTTTGGGCTACCTTGTGAACCCTTCAAAATTTCCACTAGCAAGATCTCTCTCCATAATATCAATCACTCTCCCAAAGCACTATCACACTTGCTCTCAAAGAAAACACAAAGAAGTATTCATTCACAGTCGAATTTTAGGACTATATATTTAAAAGGCATGAAAAACCATCAAGAAAATTGAATGTTTCAATTTGACCATCCATGATCGTATAATACGATCGACGATCATATGTATAAACAGTTCAAAATTTTCTTGTAAGATCAAGTACAAACTAATTTTGTACTCTAATTGACCAATTTATAAACTAATATAGTACAATACGATCAATTTAATATTAAATAGATTTGTCTGGTATGATTCAGTATGATATGATTTTGTACAATGAATAATATACTATATGAAATCCATATCGTACAGTACAATTTGTTTTAATCAAACCACATTTCTTTATGTATGAAAATGAACTCAACCATTTCATACTCTGGAAATTGTCTATACTATCCTATGATCGTACATTATGAACAGTTCAAACAATTTACTTGTTTGTATGGACAAAAAAATACATAACCATTTCATGCTCTGGACATCATCTGTATGAACCTAAGATCTTATAGTAGTCAATATAATAATATTTTGTAATCATAAAAAACACATGATATGAAAACATAGTTATGAAAATTAAGTTGCAATAAAACATGAAATGTGCGATTAGTTGATTTAAAAGATTGGCTCAACTGCTAATTAAAAATATATGTTATGTGAACTAATCATACTGTATGGTATATATCATATTGTATGATTCATTTCATAATTAGAACCCTAGCCACCATATTAATTTAAGTGAGATTTTCAAATTACTTTTTGAACTAATCATACTGCATGATGTTAATTATATTATACAAAAATCTGAAACCTTGCTAAAATTATCCCTCATATTTAGTCAATCAAATTAAAGTTTATTAATGATAGTTGATTGTGATGTACGATCTCGATCGTACTAGACAACAGATAGAGACAAAATCTAGTTATCTTGGAGATCATACCAAACAAAATCATGATTTTTGAACTAATTATACTGAAGGATGATGATCACACTAAACAGCTAGTAGAGAAAAAATTGGTCATCCAAAAAATTGTATCAGATGAAGCAATAAATTTTGAACTAATCATACCGTATGATATTCATATAATACTAGATGATTTGCCTAAAAATAATTAATTATATTATACAATAAAAATAGTATGTAGCGAGTGAAAGAGTTGACTTTCAGTCATCCCAAGAATCGTCCCATAAAAATAGTGGAAATAAAATAGATTGTACAAGATGATCTTGGGATCATACTATATGATGTGTTCATAAAATTTGAATAATTTATTTGAATAATTATTTACATCATACTGGATGAGACTTTTTTGAACTAATTGCATTGTACAAACTAAGATTATACTATATGCACAGTGATGTCCAACTTAAATTTTTAGGGTTTCTTGAAGCCTATTATAAACCATGCTTTAATATTTTTTCTAAAGATGCTGATGGAGGAATGAGACTGAAGGAATAAGGGGAACTTGAGCGTGAGGGAGAAGTAGTGTGAGGGGATCACACGATAGCTCCGGGCTATCTTCACACTTACTCTTCCTGTGCCCTTGTTGAGTCTTTTGGGAGCTCTCTAAGGAGAGAAGTTTCTTAGTCTAGTCCTCAAGGTTTTATGTCTTCTTTAGGAGGGTGAAAAAGGAGTTGTTATTCTCTTCCTTCTCCATGAAGGAGAAAAATGAGTTGAGGTTCTCTGTCTTCTCTAGAAGGGTGAAAAAGGAGTCAATATTCTCTGCTTGTGAAAGGATCTTCAGTGTTCCACCACACCGGAATGGTGGAAGGGAGTTTATATGATATTCTCCACCTTACTGAGGGAGCAAAAGGAGAGTCACTTAGTGTTAGTGCAATACTCAGAGTGGAGGACACCGAAGAGTGGACAGAAGTCACGGTTGACTGAACCATTATAAAAATTCTGGTGTGCATTTTCATTTTTGACATTTTACTTTTTACATTTAATTTTCATTATAATTGCTTGTTGAATGTCTGGGATCAATGTTCTGTTGTGCAATATAGAATTTGATTGTCATTGTTTTTCAAATACTAGTTAATATGTTAGCTTTCACATTATGAAATAAAATTGCTTATTTCAAAAGTTTGGAAAATCTACAAAAAGTTAATATTCTTGGTTAGGATTATTTTTTTAAAGTACCAATTCAACCCCCCTCTTGGCGTATCTCAAACTTTCAAAGCTAGAGCAATATCTAATTTCAAAATAATGTTTCCGCCTCTTACCTTAAGATCAAGGTCATGTAGTAGCTCCAGAACTAGTACAATGTTATAAAAAATAGCTCTCCCATTGATAAAGCCAATTTTGATTAGGAGAAACTATTTTAGAATGTAAGGGATATAATTGATTCAATAAAACTTTTTATAGCTAACTAAAGAAGGAACAAAGAATAATAGGATGAAGAACATCCCAATTATTCATAACAATCTTCTTAGGAATAAGTACAAAGGAGGTATTATAAAAAAAATTAGGATTAAGGTTTCCATCAAAAAAATAAAAGACAATACCATATAAATCGCCACTTATAATATCAAAAGCCTTTAAAAAACAATTCTAGTAAAATAGTAAAGACCAGCCATAGAGTCAAAATTTATAGTATTAATAATCTCCTTAACTTCCTTTAAGTTAGGAAGTTTGGTAAAAGACATGTTATCATCCCCATTGATGTTGTCAGGAGTGAGATTAGAATGGTAAAAAAAAGTAGGATCAAAATGTTTATTGAATTTTTTTTATAAATGCTCCATTACTCAATTAGTAATTTATCTTGCATCCTTCGTTTTAAAACCATCAAGAAGAGATATTTTATGAATGAAATTTTTAGCTTCATTCTTCTAGACCACGACATGAAAATACATATTATTGTTACCCACTTCAATGATATGCTTCAAGGTAGTTTTTTGTTTACAAAAGACATCCTCTTGAGCTTGTAACTTCAAAATAGATTTTTTAGCATCTTGAAGAAATCTTAAATTCTCATCAGAAGGATAAAGCTGAAAATTTTTCTCAATAGAATTAACTTTATCCTCAGAAGCTAAAATTTCATGAAATAATAAAAATATTCTTATTCCACCAATTTATTGTATTTTTTAATCTTTTAAGTTTGAACTATTAAAATTATCTACCTCATGACCTATTATGGAGTTTTTGATGGTAAGAAACATATGATTGGATGTTTTAATTTATTTGCTTAGTATTTAGAGTGTAATGATTTGATGATGTGCATGATAAATACTTATTTGGATTTATATTACACCACTCAAGTTTAATCAAAATTTTAGGAGAAAGAACTCAAGATGGACCAAGATGGAAAGCTTAATTTTTTTCTATTATCGTAGGAGAATGTAAGTTGTCCATTAATATTTACTTGCAAGCTTTTAATTGCTCATAATCTAAATATCTATTAAAATGATTTATATATTAATCTGAATATAAAAATCTATAAGATTCCTTTATTAAATAAATTTTATAAATTTCATTGATTACATAATTGTTATCAAATATTGAAAGATATATAATTAGGGAAAATAAATGTAATAAGCTTATGTGGTAAAATTTTTATTATATATTTATTTTAAATTAACTTATTTCAAATCAATTTATTGATGTATAATTAATTTTATCTAAATTATATCATATTATTATATAAATATTTAATATATCTTTAAATATTTTAATAATATACATAAGTTTTTATTTTACTAAATATGATAATATTTTGACGTAGATCTGGTTTGATGTTTATTTTATTAGATTCTTTGGATTCTATTAATAAAATTTGATAGGTTATATGATCTATTTGGATCTCATTTGAATTTATAATAAATTTCTCAACATTATCCAATTTTAATAAAATTTTCTGGGTAGCAATTTTATTTTGGATGTATATGAGAGTTTTTTACTTTTCCATGTGACTAGCCCTTTTATGGCCATTTAAAACTTATATTTATTTTTCATGAGACTAGCCCTTTTATATCCATTTGAAACTTATATTTATTTTATGGCTAATTAACACTGTCAAAAATCTTTTAAAACCGTGGTCAACATCGACAGTTTGTCGACAGTGACCGTCGATAAAACGACGACACTCTGGTGAACGTACCGCCGAAAATGCGATCGATGCTAATCATCGATAAACAGGCAGTATCAAAATCGACGGTTACCAGTGCTTAGATCGCTGAAAGATAACCAGAGGTATTAAATGCCGGAAAACTGCCGGGGAAACAAACCGTCTGTAACACACCGCCGAAAAAGGTTTTCGACACCATGTTTTTCGGTGGTTTTTGAACCGCCGAGAAGCTGTCGGTGTTTTGCCAAACCACCAGAAAACAAGTAGTAACCACTGGTAATGAGTGAATTTTCTGTAGTGAAATATAATATTATTAGTTGATTAATAGTTTTATACAAATTTGACTTTACTTACCCTTTTCCTATAAATACGCCTCTTCCTCTTCATGTGAGGGATGCAAAAAAAAAAAAAAAAAACTCCAGAAATTCTCCATCCTTCTTTTCTTCTTTACAGGCTAAACCTTGAGGGGAGAAACTTTGATTTTCATTCCAAGAGCTCTTTTCAATTGCTAGATCGAATTTTTTGTTGGAAAGCTTCAACGCACTAAATCATGTAACATCTCTTATATATATTGAGTTTGCTTTCCTTCACTAAATCTTTACTTTCTATTCTTTTATTTTTCACTATATATTATTTTTTGAAAATATTTATTTATTGGTAAAAAATTAGTTGAGAATGTTATATTAAGTTTTCTATGTTACATCTTTTAAATACATAAAGTTAGCAAAGAAAGAATTTTTATTTTCTTTTACATTGCATAGATTTGCATTTCAAATCTAATTTTAGAATCATCTTAATAAATCTTTTACCCCTCTATTATTAATTATCCTACTATCATTCGTAATATTATTTCTCTTGATGTTAATGTTTTCTTGTCTAAACCTCTTTCTATTGAGGAAGTTAAAGATACTATTTTGGTTTGAATTATGGTTTTTTTACTAGTCCGTATGGCTTCACGAGGAAGTTTTTTTTAGAAAACTGTTGGTAATGATATTTTCTCCGTTGTTATTAATTTTTTAATGGTAATTCCATTCCTAAGTATTTACTTCTACCACTATTGTGCTTATTCCTAAAAATATCTCTATCACTTCTTGGAATGATCTTAGACTGATTAGTCTGTGTACCTTTTTTATAAACTACTTTTTAAAATTTTTATGAATCCCATATAAATTTTTTTGCCTAAACTTATTGCTCCTTACCAAATGGGTTTTGTTAAAGGGTGTGCTATTATTGATAATATCCTTTTAGCTTAAGAATTTTGTCTAAACTTAGATGTTAAGGTTAGAGGTTGTAGTATGATCCTGAAACTTCATATTGCCAAGGCTTATTATAATATTGATTGGAATCTCTTTTATGATATTATAAAGTTGTTTAGTTTTGATTCTAATTTTATCAACCTCATTAAGCTTTGCATTGAAAGTCCATATTTTCCCAACATTGTTAACTATAAGGACAATGGTTTTTTTAAAGCTTCTCATGGGCTGAGACAGGGGGATCCTATTTCTTTGGCCCTCTTCATTATTGTGGCTGAGTATTTCTTTAGAGGAATTACTGATCTTTTTGAGAAGTATCCTAACCTTTAGTTTAGAACTTTAGGTGATTTTCATATATCTCACTTATGTTTTGTTGATGATTTTATTATTTTTATGAATGCTTGATGAGTAAGATTCATATGATTTTGAGGTTCTTTCACAATTTGAATTGGTGAGTGTGCTACCTCTTAATAAACATAAGTGTTGATTTATTTATGCTAAGAAAGTCTCTTTTGAAGGTATTATGGAAATAAAGAATTTAACTGGTTTCAGTCTTGGTTGTTTTCCCTTAAAGTACCTTGGTGTACCTCATTATAAGGGTATAAAGAAATCTTTTCTTTTTTATGGTTTAATTACTATTTTGTAGAACAAACTTTTGTATTGGGATTAAAATTTTTTAACTTTTGGAGGTTGGTTAACTCTTATCAAGAGTGTTCTTTATTCCATATAGGTTTATAGTTTTGAAACTTCCACTCAAGTTGTTTGTAATAAGATTGATTGAATTTTCAATAATTTTTTTTGGATCGGAGTTAGTGTCAATTCAAAAATCCAATAGTCCTCTTGGGATAAATGTTGTGGTACTATGGGTGAAGGGGCTCTTACTTGTAAGTCTGTGAATGATTTGGCCTAATCATTTTGTTTTAAGTTATGGTATAATTTTCGTGCCAAGTCTAGCCTTTGGGCTAATTTTTTGGTTGCCAAATATTATGTGGGGAAGCACCTCACCATGGGTAGATTTAGCAAAGTTAACTCTAAAATTTGGTAGCAGTTGTGTAAAGTTAAATGGATGGTTGAACTGTTTCTCTTTTGGGGCCTTGGTAATGGTAATACTTTCTTTTGGCAGGATCGTTGGTTGGGGGGGGGGGGGGGGGGGGGGGTGGGTCAATCCATTGACTCTATTACTAATACTTCTCCCAATGATACTGTGAAGATTAATTATTTATTTTCTGGTAATATTTTGAATGTTGAGAAACTTTTTGATGTTCTCCCCAAGATCCCTTTGAACATTAATTCTTTGGATGTGCAATTATGTGCTTTAACTAAAATGATAACTTTAGATTAAAGGATGCTTGGCATTGCTTTAGAGATAAGAAAGAGGCATCTAAGATTTTTAATATGATATGGCATAAAAGTATTTCTTCTACTATTTCTTTGTTTATATGGAGAATTTTACATAAATTTATACCTACGGATGATAGATCTGATTAAAAGAGGTTTTATCCTTTCTTCTAAAAGCCAATGTTATTATCATGGATAATATGCATCAGGTTTTTGTTTTTGGTACCTTTGCTGTCAAAGCCTGGACTTATTTTGATGAAATTTTCCATTTAAATTATTTTAATGCTACAGTTTCTATTAATACTTTACTTAATTATTGGTTTGTTAATTCCAAAGGTCATATTAAAAATGCTATTCCTTCCCTTATCCTTTCGTATTTATGGATGGAAAGGAATAACTCGCATTTCAATGGTGTGGTTATGAACCAACATATAATTATTTAGAATGTTAAAGATAAGATTGTGTTTCTCTACTCTACTAACTTGCTTTATGTTAAGAATTTCAAAAATTACTTCCCTTCTACATTTCACCTTGGGATTAAATTGGATGTGGATATTATTCATAAAGATTCTAGGAGAATTATTTGGATGAAGCCTCCAGTCAATTTCATTAGATTAAATGTGGATGCTATTTTCTTCAATTCTATTGTGGGCTCTGGAGGTGTCATCCGCGACTCTCATGGTAATAACATTTTGGGTTTTGTTGGTCCTCTTTATAATTGTGATGTCAATTATGCTACCACCTATGCAATTCTTTATGGCTTAAGACTGTGTTATTCTCTTGATTACAATAATATTATGGTTGAAGTTAGTTCTACTTACTATTATATATTGTTTAACTACAGGAATGACACTGTTTGTTACTCTACTTTATTTTACATGAGGAGGGACATTAAGAACTTGTCAAGCCTTTTAAATTATTCTATTTCAACCGTTCAAGTGGAGGCTAATGTAGGTGCTCGGTCCTTTGCCAGATGGGGCTGTGATTTGGATTTTGTGGTGGATTTCTTGGTTTTTAATCTTCCTCTTCATGTGAAAGGTCATGGAGAAAATTGGATTAGCTTATGTCATTTTTTAATATTGCCGTAGTTGTTGGTTTTTAGGTGGTTGCCTGGTTGTGCTTCCTATAGCCTTTCTATGCTTGTTGCATGGTCTGTTGGTCTGCCATTCTCAATTAACTGGGTTTTGTGCCTTCTTCTTGGCATTTTTTTGGGAAAATTTTGTCCTACCTAGAGTGCGTTGAGTCTGGGTTTATTTCCTTTCATTGTTGTGTTCTTGGTGTGTGTTTTTGGCTCTTTGTGGCCTACTGCTTGTCGGTTTCCTATTTCTTTGATTACTTTATTATGGAGTTTATCTCCTTGAAGTTTGCTGTTGTGGTATATCAACTCATTTTGGTTTGGATGGCTATTTTATTAAGGTTTCTCTAGGGTTTTATTGTGTTCTTCTGAGATGGTTGGTTGCTTCTAGCTAGTTTCTTCGGATCCAGGGGATTAGTGATATGATTCTTATCGCTTTTTACATGTTTTAGATTTGTTGGATCATGGGGTGGTACCTGGTTGGTTTGGGTTACTTACTTGTTGGCTGTTATTGCTATTATTACTGGCGGTTCTATCCTAATCTTTACTATTACTCTTGTTATTTCTATTTTTCTGTTTATTATCTATTTTTATAGAATGTGCTTAGTGCAGATAATCATGGTGATGAATCATTGATGAGGATGTTGGAGTTGATTGTTATTTTTTATAGCTTTAGATTTTTTGGGTACTTTTTCTTGTGCACTGTATAATGTATCTAGGATTCTTTATAATTCGCTTACTGGGGAACTCGAACTTGTAGGTTTTTTTTACTTTTAAGTTTATAGCTCTTCTGAGCAGTAGTGAGCTTGAGTTCCTTTTAAGCACAGTGTAATCATTTTTTTAACTAATGTGTAGGCCCCGTCGTGGGTTTCCAAAAAAAAAAAAATCTACCATTAAGATTAAGATAGTTACCTCCACTTCTTCTTCAGTTTAGAAGAGTTTGATGCTGAGTTTTCCTAGAAAACTTTTAGAGTCCTTTACTTACCCTTCATGAATTTAGATTTTTCACCACCATTCTAATTATTTGGGTGAGCTTTAAGAGTTGGGCAATCAGACTTCAGGTGCCCTGGCTTCCTACATTTAAAGCATATAACATTAGGATAAATTTTAGAATTTTAAACATTCTTACCTTTATTTCATTGTTGATGATGTATTTGCTTTTTTTTTTTAAAAAAAAGCTTTTAAATTGCCTACTAATCAGTGCAATGTCATCATCATCTTGTCTAGAAGTGTAACTGTCATAATCATTAGCTTTTAAGACTACAATTTTCTATTTTCTCTTTTCACCTACCTTAAGCTGCCTTTGACTCACTCCTTGCTCATAGGCAATGAGTGACCCATGTAAGTTATCAATAGAAAAAATATTTAGATATTTAG
The DNA here is from genome assembly GCA_022539455.1 of Dendrobium nobile. Lineage (NCBI taxonomy): Eukaryota > Viridiplantae > Streptophyta > Magnoliopsida > Asparagales > Orchidaceae > Dendrobium > Dendrobium nobile. The sequence continues at coordinate 35,191,210 of CM039721.1, read as the reverse complement.
ATTCAGTAAAGGCAGTGATTTTTGCAACATAGGATGAAGGTAAAAAATCAAGAATTTTGTTAACTTTTTTTATAATTTATAAGCTCTCTTCCTAAGACATGTAGGGAAGTAACAATCTAAGTAAACTTAGTATACATTTCTGAAATAGATTCACTAGGTTTCATGTGAAAAAAATTCATAATCATGACGAAGAATATTTAAACTAGATTATTTCACTTCCTTTGTTCCTTCTTATGTTATGCAAAATTTATCCCAAACCTTTTTACAAGTAGTGCACGTGGAAACACACATGTAATCTTCATATTTTAAAGCAGATAAAAAATAGTTCAAACATTTAGCTCGATTAGGCTAAATCTCTATGATCAGTACTCCATTCAGAAAAAAAGGTATTTTAGTTTTAATTCTATTTACTAAACATAAAGGTGTAGAATTCCTTCATGAACTAACAATTATATATGATAATCAATTGATTTTAAAAAGGTGGACATGTAAAATTTCCAAAAATCAAAAGGAATATTATCAAATAGAGCTCATCGTGTGATTGAATATTTTTCGTAGTATTACGATTATTAAAGTTAGCCATAGATCTTTTTTCAAAAGTTTTCTGAAACTTAAATTATGAATCCCGGTCTCATACCACGTGAATGTTCTTGAGAGTTGTTAGACCTTTATGAACTAGCCCGAGGATAAACAAGGGGGGGGGGGGGGGGGGGTGAATTAGCTATCTTAAAAAAATTAAGGAAAAAGGAATTTTTTTTTTAAATCTTTTTGAATATTTTAAAATAAATAATTTTATTCCATAATACGGAAGCAAAACTACTTTTACAATAACTAAAATAAAAGATTTTAAATATATAATAAATCATAAAAAAATGTAAAAATCATATATAAATAAGTAAATAGAAAGAGCACTCCAAAATTATAGTGGTTCTATTAACTTGACCTATATCCACTCACTGGAAACCTCCTTTTTAGGTATTGCACTAAAAGTAGCGTCTCTCATTTTCCTCCTATAGTAAGGTATACAAGTCCTTACAAAATCTTTCCACCAACCCAATGAGGCAGCGTACCTTAAATCCTTTTACTATCTCCAAGAGTATGCAGAGAACCTAGGAATCCTTTTTCATCGTCCTGGTGAAATAAGAGAACCTATGAATCCTTTTTCATCCTTCTGGTGAAGGCAGAGAACCTAGATATGATGGTGATGAAAGTCTCCCCAAAGCCACCAAGGAACTTAGGAAGAAGCTTGAAAAAGTTGGTGGAAACCATGCTTGGAGCAACCTTTGTGAATTCCTCATAACTCTCCCTCATAAGGATCTCTCCCTTTCATCTCTCCCAAAGCTCTCTCACTCTCTCTCTCACTTGCTTCACTAAGCTTTCTCTCTCTCAAATCAACTCAGTAGCAAAAGATCTCTCAAAATACAATATAAGAGATTAAATAGAAAGCCTAAAAAAGAAACCCTAATTTTCAAATCACTATTAAAGATCATCTTTTATATGGGTGCCAAAAAATACAAGCACTTCAAATAACAAACATAATGGACATCATACTACTCTTTTATAATATGGACTCAATAATATTTGGGTTCCTAAATTTAACATCTAATTTTTTTTTATCGGAATACCTTCAAAGTAAAATCATTGAAGGCATGTGGTACTTGGAAAAAGGATGTTTATGACATATGACAGGCGATAAAGCAAAATTATCTACATTAGAACTATGTGATGGAGGAAATGTAATATATGGAGATAATGAAAATGAAATGATTATTGAAAATGGATCCGTATATAGGACTTTATTACTTAAGAAAAAGTCTTATTTGATTCTGGTTTAAAACATAACTTAATATCAATAAGTCAATTATGTGATAAAGGTTTAAATGTTTTTTTTTATGCTTCACATTGCATTAATATAAATAATGAAACTATTTTGCTAAAAGGAAATAGGAATAAAAATATTTGTTTAATTTACTTAGATAATATAAATGATCTTAGTTTGAATTTACTTTGCATAGAATCTACAAATGATGATGATTAGTTATGGCATAGAAGGCCATGTAATGCTAATATCCACATTTAAAAAAAAAATCTAAACTTGATTTTGTTGTTGTTTTACAAAACATTAATTTTCATTTTGATTATATATGTGATTCATGCATTCATGGTAAACATATGAAAGGTTCATTCAAGAGTAAAAATATAGTTTCTATGAGTAGACCTTTAGAATTATTATACATGGACTTATTTGGGCTAATTAACACAACTAGTTTAGAGGGTAAAAATTATGGATTTTTTATTGTAGATGATTATTCAAGATACACGTGGATATTTTTCTTAGCAAATAATATTGCATTTGATGATTTGAGAAAATTTGCTAAGTATATTTAAAGAGAATAAGGTTATTTGATTCATATAATTCAAACAGATCATGGTGAAGAATTTGAAAATAAATTAGTTGAAAATTATTGTGATGAAAATGGAATTAGACATAAAATTTCAGCTCCTAGGACTCCTCAATAAGAGGTGTAGTTGAAAGATAAAATCATATTTTGGTAGAATTGGCAAGATCCATGTTAGATGAATATAAACTTCCAAAGTATTTTTGGACAGAAGCAATAAACACTGCATGTTATGTTAAAAATAGAGTTTACTTAAGACATTCTTAAAAAGATCCCTTATGAAATATTTTCTGGAAAGTAACCTAAGATTAGTCATTTACATGGTTTTTGATATAAGTGTTTTATTTTAAATAATGACAAGGATCCTTTATGTAAATTTGATAATAAGTCTGATGACAGTATATTCACATGATATTTAATTTTTGGAAAATATTTTAGAGATTTTAATGAGATAAAATTAATTGTTAAAGAATTTTTTATGAAAATCCTATTGATTCAAGAATGGAGATATAATAGAAATCACCCAAAAGAATTAATAATTGGTGATCCCTCTCAAGGTATTAAGATTAGAAGAAATCTTAGGGATGAGGTAAAACATTATGCATTTCTTTTAAAAATTAAACCTAAAAATATAAATGATGCCTTACAAGGTATTTTTTGGGTAAATGCTATGGAATAGGAACTTAACCAATTTATAAGAAATGTTGTTTGGGAGTTATTCATAAGACCTCATGATCAAAATATAATTGGAACTAATTGGGTTTATAAAAATAAGCTAGATGACTCAAGAAGTATTATTAGAAATAAAGCTATATTAGCTATACAAGGGTACATATAAATAGAAGGAATAGACTTTGAAGAATCCTTTGCACCCGTATCAATACTTGAAGACATTAGATTACTCATTGCCTTTGCTTGTTTTAAGGACTTTAAACTTTTTTCAAATGGATGAAAGAAGTGTATTTTTTAATGTGTATGATTATTAGGATGTATTTACAAAACAACCAATAGGTTTTGATAGCATTAATTTTCCTAATGAAGTATTAAATTAAAGAAAGCATTATATTATTTAAACAAGTATGATAGGTTAAGTAACTTTTAAATTGAAAATAATTTTAGAAAAGGTATAGTAGATGTAACTCTTTTTATAAAAAATATTAGACATTATTTAATTATTATATAGATTTTTATTGATGATATATTATTTGGAAGTACAAATGAAAGTTTATGTCAACATACTTTGAAATGAATTTTATTGGAGAACTCACCTTTTTCTTAGGACTTCAAGTAAAACAACTAAAGTCTGGCACATTCATATGTCAAACTAAGTGCATAAATGAATTATTAAAAAAGTTTGATATGAAGAGATTCAAATTAAGTAAAACTCCTATAAGCCCATCAACTAAACTCTATTTAGATGAATCAAGAAAACCAATAGATCAAAAGCTTTATAGAAGTATGATAGGTTCACTTTTATATCTTATTGCTAATCAGCATGATATTTTATTTGTTGAATGTTTATGTGCTTGATTTCAAGCTAATATTTTCTTTTGTGTTTGGAGACAACTTATCTTTTCAATCTATTTCTTTGGAGTTAAGGAAACAATGGTGCAGTTTCGGAAACTTTCATATTACAGGCTTAGGCCTTGGCTGGGTTCTTTGCTCCTTTGAAAATGAAAATGTGCTGGAGAAAATCTTAACTGGTGGACCTTGGATTGTTAAAGGTCATGTTGTAGGATTAGACAAATGGTCAGCTTTGTTTAATCCTAATTCCTTAAAAGGTATTTCAGCTCCTTTATGGATAAGGCTACCCAATTTACCGCTTCATTACTGGGATGAAGTAAATATCTGCAGGATTGCATCTCTAGTGGGGAAACCTTACCTCCTAGATGGAAATTTGTTCCAATGGAGCAGAAGAGAGTTTGCAAGAATCTGTGTTTGTGTTCCATTAGATATGAAACTTCCAAATGGCGTTTGGGTAGAAGGCTTAATGGGTAAATTCTTCAGAAAATTGAGTATGAGGGTGTTCCTAAAATCTGCACTGGTTGTGGGTTGATTGGCCACAGTTGTGAGATTAATGGTGAACCAATAAAGCCTAATGGATCTTCCTCAAATGATGTAGATATGAACAAACTGGAGCTCAATAAAACAGTTGTTTCGATTGGCACTATGCAACCTGAAAGGGTAGACGGGTTTGGAAATTCGACACAAGTAAACTATGGCAAAAGAAGACATAGAGTTGATGCAGCGAAGAAAAAATTTCTTAAAAATTCTTTTGTTCCTTTGAAGAAGGTCTTTGTTCCAAAAATTGGCATTAATAGTTCTAATATAACAGTGGATCCTGTGAGTATTTGCTTGAAGCAGGATTCAGTTCTACCAAGTTCCAGGTTGAAAGAAGTAGCTGAAGTAGATATAATTGAACAGACGGTAGAACAACAATCAGTTATTATTGGAGTTAATCAGGTGGAAGTTACCAATAATAAATTAACTATCTCGGTTCTTAATAGTTTTGATGTGTTATCCAGGATTGAAGATATGAAAGAGGTGGGGAAGGGGGAGCAAAGTGTAGATGGAATGATTGAAAATGAAATAGAAGAAGGTGAAATCATAGTATGCAACTTGGATAACTACAAGGAATTAGAGAATGTAGTTATTATGGATGCTGAATTGGAGCAAGGAGAAAAGAAGAACGATTCTTCTTCTATTTCTAAAGCAATTGAGAATTGCCCCTTCAGGGATTGTATTAAAAATGCAGCAACAGAAAAATCTTCTTCAGGAAAAAAGGTAAAACTTCTCAAAGAACTGAAGTCTCTTGGCCCGGGGAATATCATCTCAAGGAATAGGAAAACTGATGGGAAAATTTCTAAAAAGATCGGGAGTCATTCTCCCATCTTTAAACAATGACTTCACTGGTTTTTTGGAATTGTAGAGGAGCCAAGAAAGTTGAGGCTGCTCTATATCTAAAGGAGATTATTAAGGATAATAATGTGTTATTGATGGGGTTGTTGGAAACAAAAATCAGTAACTTGGAAAACTCTCAGGTGATGAACTTCTTGGGGAGCAACTGGGGTTATTTCATGGTACCATCTAATGGGCTATCTAGTGGTTTGATGATGTTATGGAGAAAAGACTTGGCTGTGTTCTCTGTTATTGAAGAATCATCCCAAGTTATCATTGGGACATTGAATGTTTTTAACAAGAATAGTTGGCTGGTTGCTGCTGTTATGGAAGCATTAAAGCTCTATAAAGGAAGGCGGTTTGTGAGTGCTTGGAGAAGCATTGTTCAAATGATATGCCTATGGTAGTGGGCGGAGACTTTAATTGTTTATTGTCTCATGAAGATAAGAGAGGAGGCAAGAAATTTATTTTATCTCAAGGTGGTAAAGATATGAAGAACTTCATGATGAACAATGATCTTCATGAAGTGGAAGCGTATGGGCCCAAATTTACTTGGTGCAATAATAAATTGGGTGGAGCTCGTATTTGGACCATTGTTTAATCAACTCCATTGCTTTAAACTATATTCACATTGCTCGGGTTAAGCACTTGGCTCGTATTGCCTCGGACCATTGTCCAATCCTCCTGGAGATTTTGAAGCCAGCTGAAGTCGTTGATAGAAACATTCGTTTTGAGGAAGTTTGGTCTTCTTACCATGGAGCCAAATCAGTGGTGTTAAAATACTGGAAATTTGGTAAGGGTGGTGACCCAGCAACTTCTTTGAACTTAAAGTTCAAGAGAACATTGAAAGCTTTACATTATTGGAGCAAAGCAAAATTTAAGAATCTCAATAGGTTGAGGGATGAACTGAAGAATGACATTCTAGAATTACAAAAATAGGAAGCTGACGGTATAATTTCATTTCAAAATCTTCAAATCCTCAAGTTCAAGATCAATGAGCTCAACATTTCTCTAGCCCGACTCAACACATGGTGGAAGCAAAGAGCTAAAGCAAAATGGATGGAGGAGGGGGATTCGAATTCTTCATTTTTTTCATGCTTATGCCAATGCAAGGAGGAGTAACAATTGGATCAATAATATAAAAACTAATTCAGGTATATTAACTGAAGATCCTTCTAAAATTAAAAAAGTCTTCTCTGATTTTTTCAAATCAAAGTGGCGGCATAGAGACTGTTTTTTGGAAGATTGGCCGAAGCCTTGGGATTTCATTTCAGAAGAAGACCAAAGGTGTTTAAATACGGAATTCATGAAGGAAGAGATGCTGGCGGTGGTTATGTCTTCAGGCAAGAACATTTCACCTGGAATTGATGGTATTACTTTCTCTTTTTTAAAATGCTATTGGAATATTATTCATGAAGATGTTTGGTTAGCTATAAACCAATTTTTTTCTACTGGCATTATGCATAAGTCTTGGAAGGAGACTATGATTGTGTTGATTCCTAAAATAAAAAATCCTTACTTCCATCCAATTTTCGTCCTATTAGTCTTTGTTTGACAATTTATAAATTAATTGCCAAAATGCTATTGAGTAGATTGGAGAGGGTGATTCATAAACTCATTTCTCCTGACCAAGTAGCTTTTATCAAAGGCCGGTCATTATCTGAGCATGTTCTATTGGCACAAGAAGTATTTAATAAATTCTGGTATTCTAAAGCTAGAAGTGGATTATTGGCTATCAAGATTGATATGGAGCAAGCCTATGATAGTATGGGGTGGCAAGCTGTAAGGCAAGTTCTTATGCACTTTAAATTTCCTATCAAATTCTCGGAGCTTTTAATGCAATGTGTATTAGATCCTAAATATTACATTTTGTTTAATGGGAAGAAGACCGATTGGATTATAGGCAAAAGTGGCTTTAGACAAGGAAGTCCCTTGTCTCCTTACTTGTTTATTTTATGCTCTCAAATCCTTTCTGATGCTCTCTATCTCGATAGAAGTGGAATGGGTATTTCTATTACTCCTAATGCTCCTAATGTTTCCCATTTACTTTATGCCAATGATATTCTTATTTTTTCGAAGGCAATTGTTAGTGAAGTGAAGGAGTTAAAAAATATTGTCACCAATTTTTGCAATTGGACTGGACAAACCGTTAATGCTTCCAAATCTTTGATTATTTTTGGGAAACACACTCATAGGAGAAAGAAGAACAAAATCTATTCTATTCTTCAGTTCAAGGTTGTGAATGAATTTAATTATCTTGGTGTTAAGATGACTCTTAGGAGGAAGGTTGCTTCAGATTTTCAAAATCTAATGGACGTGGCCACCAACAAGTTGAACACGTGGGGGAAGAATTTTATTTCTTTGGAAGGGAAGTTGGTTCTTGTAAAAACTGCTTTTCTTTCTCTTCCAATGTTTCTATCTTCTATATCTTTAGTTCCATTATCAATTCTCAAGGAATTTGATAAAATGTGTAGAAGCTATCTATGGAACAAAAGTAATGGGAGAACCGGTTTGCATTATGTATCTTGGGAATTATTATGCAAATCAAAAAAGGAAGGAGGAAGAGGTTTGTTCTCTGCTGTATCTTGAATAGTTCCACTTCAAGCTAAATTTGCTTGGGAATTCCTCATGAAGCCTAATTCTCTTCTCAATCAGATTATCAAAGGCAAGTATGGCAATGATATATGGACCAAGGAAAAAAAAATCAACTGCTTTCCCACTTGGAAAATTATTACTAATGGAGCATCTTATCTTAATAAGATTGTGAAATGGAAAGTTGTCAATGGAAGATCTATAAATTGGATGCATGATGTTTGGATTCTTGATAAAAGCATATCAAAGTGGCCTACGTTTGTAAATATGCTGGATCCGGTAGTTCATAACCTCAGTTTTTTCATCCACGAAGGAGATTGGAATCTTAGCCTACTTCAGGATCATTTTGGTAGGTAACTATTGGATGTTATTGTTCATATTCCCATAGTTACGAAAGAGACTGAAGATTAAATTGAATTGAAGAAGAAAGCTACGGGTAAATCCATTGCTGCTCTTTGTCTTCAAGCAGATTTTGATAGCATACCGAAAGAATGTCACTGGAATTGGATGAAAGCTATTAAGCTAAGACTAACAATTGATTTATTTTGGTAGAGACTATACAACAATGCTATACCTTCTTGTGATTTTTTAGTCAAAAGAAAAATTTCCAGCCAACCAAGTTGTCCGAGAGGTTGTATAGAGAATGAAGACAACTGTCATATAACTGCTAGATGCAATAAATTACAGAGATGTATCATCTTGCTTAATAAATGGGGGTTCAATATTCCGTTGTTTGAAGATTTTAAATCTTGTTTGGATGGATTAGACAAAGCTTCAACTTCTAATCCATTGATGGCAAATATTTACTGCACAGCGGTTTTCTTAACCCGGAAGAGTAGATGTAAGCTTGTTTATGGGAAGATTGAAGATTCTGATTTTTATATTGTTGCAAACACTGTCTCATTAGCCGCTGTTAGTAATTTTATTAATATTCATCCGGAAAACTGGGATACTAATCAGCTCATGCTGTCTTCTTCTTGGTGTCACCCTCCAACCGGTTGGATAAAGATAAATATTGATGCCTCGCTCAAAAGTAATTATTTAGCAGGTATTGGTGGCGGCATAAGGGATGATAAAGGCAGGTTTTTATTAGCTTTTGGTACCCAGTATTTGCATTGGGACATATCACAAGTGGAGTTAATGGCAGTTTACTACTTGAAGAACATATTGAGAGATTGGATACATGATGCTCAAGGAGTTATCATTGAAGGGGATAACGTCAATATCATCAAAGTCCTTCAATCAAACTTGAAGAGATGGAAGAAAAATGGAAGTATTAAGGAGGATCTTGCTTTTATTCAAGAATTTAACCAGGTTCTTTTTTCTCATACTAGTAGATGTGGTAATAAAATTAGCAATTTTGGTGCTAATTTGGGTTGCAATAAGAGTTTTATTTGGGAAGAGATTAATAATGTGGAAATCCCCCATTCCTTCTTTATTATTTTAAAGGAAGAATGTGATGGATTAGGGATGGGTTGAACTTTTCTTTAGCTTGTTTTTCTGTTGATTTTTTTTATCAATGCTATTACGCATTCTCTTAAAAAAAAAAAAGATTTTAAGCTAATCCTAAGGAGTCACACTTAACATCAGTTAAGAGAATATTTTGCTATTTTATTGGAACTCCTAAGTTAGGCTTATAGTATCGCAAAAAATTATTAACATGTAATTTAGTTGTATATTCTGATACAGACTATACTGATTGTAGGGTTGATAAAAAAGTACATCCAAAACCTATCAATTTTTAGGATCATCACTTATTTCTTGATCTTCTAAAGAAAATTATGTTGCTTTATCAATTACTGAAGTAGAGTATATAGCTACCGGTAGTTGTGTTGCTTAAGTTTTATGGCTAAAACAACATTTAGAAGATTTTGGAATTAAGCTTTAAAATATTCCCAATAAATGTGATAAAATAAGTGCTATAATTTTTATAAAAAATTCTATATAATAATCACATACTAAACACATATAGATTAGACATCATTACGTTAGATATCATGTTAATAAAGGTGACGTGGATATATATTTTGTAAACGTAGATTCTTAAATAATTGATATTTTCACAAAACCTTTAGCTGAAGAGAGATTTTGCATGTTAAAATGTTTGCTTTGGATGTTAGATCCCAACATTTAAATTTATTATATATTTTTTGTTATTATTTTTGATTTTATCTAAGGGAGAGAAGAATAAAATATGTTGGTCATAGTTCTTTTTATGTGTATATATTTTTGGGGAGAATTATATTTTTAAATAGATTAGTATTTAAAAATATTTCTAAATTATTATTTATTTTTTTAATGCTTAAAAGTTATGATAAAAGGTCAATTTACACCTTTGTTCTAATTATACACAATGTATATTTGTCATCATCAAAAAGGTGGAGATTGTTGAAATTATCTACCTCCTGATCTATTAAAAAGTTTCTGATTATAACAAATATATGCTTGGATGTTCTAATTTGTGTGCTAAGTATTTTAGGTGTAATGATTTGATGATGTGCATGACAATTACTTATTTGGATTTACATTGCATAAATCAAGTTTAATCAAAATTTTAGGTGAAAGAACTCAAGATGGACCAAGATGAAAGCTTGAAGATTTTTATATTATCGTAGGAGTATGTTAGTGGTCTATTAATATTTACTTGCATAGTTTGTTTTTCTCACAATATAAATATCTATTAAAATAATTTATATATTAATCTTGATATAGAAATCTATAAGATTTATTTATTAAAGAAATTTTATAGGCTTCATTGATAACATAATTATTATCAAATATTGAAATATATATAATTAGGGAAATTAAAGGTAATAAGCTTATGTGGTAATATATTTATTATGTATTCATTTTAAATTTACTTATTTCACATGAATTTAGTGATGCATTATTAATTTTATCTAAATTACATTATATTATTATATGAATATTCAATATATCTTTAAATATTTAAAAAATGTGCATAAGTTTTTATTTTGCTGAATATAATATAATTTTGATGGTAGCTTGGTTTATTTTTTCTTTCGTTAGATTTTTTGGATTATGTAGATAGAAATCTAAAGGTTATATTATCCATTTGGATCTTATTTGAATTTATAATTAATTTCTAAATATTATCTGATTTTAATATAACTTGCTAGGTAGCCTTTTTTTCCTTATTTTGGATGTAAATGAGACTTTTTAACTTTCCCATATGACTAGCTATTTTATAGTCATTTGAAACTTATACTTTTTTAATATAAATGAATTGTTGATCAAATATAATATTATTAGTTGATAAATATATATTAAATTAATTATTTTTTTCAAATTTGGTTTTACTTATCCTTTCCTTTTAAATACCCCCCTTACTCTTCATGTGAGGGCTGCACCAAAAAGAAACTCTAGCAATTCTTTGATTCTTCTTTTCTTCTTTACATGCTGAATCTCGAGTGTTGAAACTTTGATTTTAATTCCAAGAGCTCTTTTCATTTGTGAGATCGAATTCTTGGTTTAAAAGCTTCAACGTACTAAATCGTGTAACATCTCATAGAGTTTTTGAGTTTGCTTTCTTCACAAAATCTTTACTCACTATTCTTTTAGTTTTTACCATATGTTTTAATCTAGAAAATATTTATTATTTGGTGAAATACTAGTTGAGAGTGTTAAATTATGTTTTCTATAGCGCATCTTTGAAATCATAAAATTAGTAAAATAAGTATTTTTATTTTCTTTTACATGGCGTAGATTAACATTTCAAATCTAATTTATTTTTAAAAGTATCATATGATTTGAAAAATTATAATTTAAATCAGTAAGAATAATAATTTTATTTAAAATATTATTCAAATTTTTATTTAAATATAAATTTATCTTAAAGTGAGCAAATTTAATATTTTATTTATAAGTATTGAGGTGATTAAAATTAATTTGTAAGATCACCTCAACTATTTTGATTATTTTATTGCAAGATAGTTTGAGCTTATATTATTTATATTAAATTCCATTTTTTATTTTCTTGATCTAAACCATTTGGTTTAGTGAAGTTTAAATTATAATTAGATTGTGTTGTATTCCCCCATGTAGGAGAGTACTTAAGTTGTTAAGAACTTTTTTTATTTAAAGAAGTGGGGTTTGTGAGGAAACATGTGATTAGTGAATTCTAGCCTGATAGTTGGCTAGCATAGATGTGTCTTGAATTGGATTATGGGCCGAACCACGTAAAAATATTATCTCTTATTTTCATTTTTTGCATATATTTTTTCTTATCTTTTTCATAAAAATTGTGTGATTTCCTATTCTTTTCATTTTTTGCATCTATTTTTCTTTTAATCTAATATCTAAATCAAGGAATAAATTAGGAAAAAAAACTAATTTTTTTGAGAACTCCTTTCATGAAATATATCTAATAGAAGATTAATGCAAAAATTGGTGAATCAAGGATCACAATTTTTAAAGTTAAGTATAAAAAATATCATTAGATAAATGGGTTTTCTTAAGATTTAAGAAGTACAACAAAGGTAAGCTTACTTTTTATGGGCTCATTTTATGTCTCTTGTTAGTTGTTTGGCGCACTTTACGCATCTTTTAATTTTTGATACACTTTGTGTGTCTTTCTAAATTTGGAGTCATTACACATCTTTTAATGTTTGATACATTTTGTATATATTTGTAAATTTGGCATCATTCGCCTTTTTCTTTTCAATAAATATGTTTCTTTTTGGTAATTTTTTAAAAAACTAAAGCAAACTCATTCTATTGACAAAAATGAACTACTTGACTAAGAAAATTATGCGGTGGATTCAACAACGTGCAAAAGATCCCTATGCGATAGACAAAATATAGGGAGATGAAAATTTTCATTTTCAAAATTCAATTTATAATAAAACGAAGATTTTGAATAAAAAATAAAATAACTGCTTTAAGAAAATAGTTAAAAACACAAAATTATAAGTTTCCTTCCTTCGACTATTTTTAGAGAAGTAAACCAGAACTTACATAAGAATTCAAGAAAAAATAGGAAGTGAATTTTTCAATTTTTTAAAAAATGTTTTTCTTTTAAGATTTGATTTTTAAAGTGTATACAAAATAAAAAAGGTGATATTTCTATATTGATCAAAGAAAATCTCACAAAAATAAATATAATAATTAATTTAAAATTTTAATGCAACAAAAAAAAAAAAGCTAAACCCAAAGGAAACCCAAAAAATAAACAAAAATATAATGAACAAAAAACATGCATACATAAATAAATAAACACAAAAACAAGGCTTTAAACATCATCTTGCTTCTGATCTGATGATTCAAAAACTTGGTCTACCCTAGATATTTTTTGGTTTTTATCATCTGCCCTTTTTACAATTTTCTTAGTTTTATCCTTTTCTTTGCGGGATGAGTTTTTAATTTAGGGCAATGATTTTTCATGTCCAGATTTTCCACATCCAAAGCAAATAAATTGAGTGAAAATCTTAATATTCTTACCATTTTTACCTTTGTTCCACTTTTATTTATGCTTTTGCTTGTGGTTTAGTGGGCTTTCCAATTTGATTTTAAGTAATCAATTTCGTCACCAACTAAGCCACTTTTCACTTTGTCTTAAGCTTTAAGCACTATCATTTCACATGTATTCAAAAGTCCTTGACCCAAACTTTGCTCGTAGGCAATAAGTGAGCCGATCAAATTATCAAAAGAATATTCATTCAATTTTTTTGATTCACAAATAGCAATAACTTTAGCATCAAACTTATCAAGTAGATAAGGTAGAATTTTATTGACTTTTTCAAAGTTTAAAAATTCTTTAACTAAAGTATGTAATGATGTCATAACTTCAATAAACCTAGAATACATGTCTTTTATCATCTCCTAAGGTTTCATGCAAAATAGTTCATAATTATACATTAAATATTCAGCCTGGATTGCTTGATTTCATTAGTTCTTTCATATATAGTGTGTAATTTATCCTAAATTTTCTTACCAATAGTGTATGTGGATACTAACTTATAATTTTTAGAATTTAAAGCACAAAAAAAGTTTAAAGATCTAGTATTCAATTGAGCATTGATTTGTTCAATCCTATTCTAATAATTAAAAGAAATATTTTTTAATTCCATCTATAACATGTGATGGTATAGAAAAATCAGTTAGAATTATTTGTCATATTTGGTAATCAATTGATTTTAAGAAAGTAGACATCCAAATTTTTCAAAAATCAAAAGTAATATTTTTAAATAAAGTTGATTTGGTGATTGAATAACCTTCTGTAATATTACGATTACAAAAATTAACTATTGATCGAAATTCAAAAAATTTTCAAACTTAATTTTATGAATCTCGCTCTGATACCACTTGAAAGTTTGTCAGGGATGTTAAGCCCATATGAACTTGTCCCGAGGCTAACCAAGAGGGGGGGGGGTGACTTAGATATTTAAAATTTCTTTAACTAAAAAAATATATATTTTTATATATTACAGCAGAAACAAATTAAATCAATAATAAAAAGAATAATTAGAGATTTTACCCAAGCAGTTAATCATAATAAAAATAAAGTGTGAAAATAATATAGGAAATAATACACTAGATTTATAGTGGTTCGGTCCAACCTGACCTACGTCCACTTCTCGGTGGCACCCTCCGAGTATTGCACTAAATCTTTGGTGACTCTCCTTTAGCCCACATAGCTAGGCGAAGAAGCCCTTATAAATTCACTTCCACCTTCCCCAATGTGGTAGACTAGCTGTGTCCTTTGACACCAAAGAGATCTTTTCTTCCCAAAACTTCCCTCAAGATAAACCTTAAATCAGTTGATACTAAGGTGCAAGCTTGTCGGACCAACTGTGTGAAACCCCCTCAACACTCCCTTAAAACACCCACTAAGGATCTTCTCCCTCTCTCAAACTCCACCCTTTCCTCTCTCCCTTTCAAGTTCTCTGTTTAAGTTTCTCCAAAAAAATTAAGCTTCAATGGCTGCCAAAGACACTTATCAAGTGCCTTGACAAAGCTTAAATATAGGGCTTTGAAAAACCTTAAAAAGTAATCTTGGTGGCAAGTATCACCCAGGACAATCACATGATTGTCCCGTATGATGTACTTAGAAAGAGGGCTTCAGAGAACACCAAAAACTCAATTTTAGTGCCAAATATCATCTAGGATGATCACAGGATCATCCCGAATGATGTGCTTAAAAAGAGGGATTCAAAAAACATTAAAAACTCAATTCTCATGCCAAATATCATCCTGGACAATCACAGGTTTATCCCGTACGATATGCAGAATTTGACCTGATAGTCCCAAATGATATTAGGATCATCCAGGACAATATTATGGATTGTCCTGGATAATTAGAAGAAAAAATATAGTATTTCACATTTGGATGGATTAGGAAAATCAAGTATGTCGGCAAGCACCCTCTAGTAGGATATACAAATCATACAGGATGATCTGATTGAATAATTTAATCATATTTAATCTCCTAATCAAATGATTAATTTAGGCATGATTTGTATTGGTCATCAAGGATTATCAAGATTGTCCAGGATGATTAGAACAAAATTTTAATCTTAAATCCTTGCCTAAATTATCATTGACTCCTATTTTCCAAGATTATAATGAATTGTCCTAGACGATCAAAACTGCCCAGTATGATTAGTTCGATGAGCTGATCATCCTAGATGATATAAATCATCTAGTATGATTAGTTCAAAACTTGAACTTCTGGTTTTGACTCAATTTCACTCCCCCTGAGTGTGTGTGTGTGGATGGCCACCGAGAAAGAATATACCCTTATAGGACTTGACTCAAGAAATAAAAAATGTATCAATTAGTATTAAAAAATTATTATAGTATAACCTATTCTACTCAATCTTAAGCCTTGAATCTTTATTGGATGGAGCATGGTATTCCTAAAACATTAGTACATATATAAACAAAAATATATTACAAATACAAGTAGATAACAAGATGTGAGCCATAATATTTATTATCATTAAAAATATAAACTCATTAGCTAAAGTTATAACACTTACTTGAGAGAGACAAGAGGAGAGGGACAGCTTGTGTGAGAGAGAGAGAGAGAGAGAGAGAGAGAGAGATCTTATGAGGCGCAGTTTTTTGAGAGTTTTATAAAGGTTGCTCCAAGTAAGGATCTGAGTCATCTTCTCCAGTCATTGTCCCTGGTTCCTTGGAGGTTCTAGATGTTGAGAGAGTTACTACTTAGCTTTTGTATGTTTTATATTCTTGTAACTTATTATTTTGATTATTCTAAATATTATTGTATTGATTATTAATTTCTCCTAACACATTCTAGAAGAAGTGTTTTGAGCTCTTGTGTGTACTAACATTTCAGGGAAATCATACTCCAGATTATTGAAGACTTCAAATCAAGATCTGATTATAATATTTTGTAACTTGGAGTCTATATTTTATTCATTTTGAGTCAGAGAGATTGTGATTGTAATTGAGTAACTTAGCACACACACACTGGAGGAGATCTTTAAAAGTCAAAAATTTTAAAATGCTGATTGTACAGAATGAACTATGTTCGTATAGGACGATCAGGTTAGTTATACTCTCCAAAGAACGATGGAACGAACAGAACGAGCGAAATTTTTTTCTAAGTCCTAATCATCGGAGACTGAAAAGGAAGAGAAAGTCACTAATATGTGCTTAATGGACAAAAGTCTTGATCAGTCAGATCAAGAAGAGGTATGTTACTTGACTTACAATTAACTTTTAGAAGTCTCAGAATGCATACATGTTGCATGTAGAAAGTTAAAGAAAATGCATGCTAGTCTAAACTAAAATTTCAGGAACTACAAAGAGAACAAGATATCCTTAGGAAAGATCATGCTTTAATTGATAACAACTACATGGAATTGCTTAATGAGTTTGACGATTTGAATAAGAACCATGAAAATTTAAAATAATCTTATATAGAACTTCAAAAAGAATTAAAAAATAATAAAGATGAATTTGAGAGAAAAATATACTGAATAAATTATACAAATCATTTCTTGGAAGATATGAATTATTTTTATAAATTAAAGATAAAATCTCTCGAGGATAATAGGATACCACCAAGATTTGAAGATTTCATAAATCCTATTTTGTATCCTAAATTTATGCAATCCATAAATAGATAGAGAAACTATAAAAAATTAAGAAACCCATTTCCATGAGTCAAATGTCATAATTATAGATTGTTTGGACATATAGCTCACACCTATACATTAAAGAAGAAAACCCATTTGGTTTGGAGACCTAAGATGCATAAACCTAGACATATCATACATGCATCTGTTTATAATTTGCAAAAAGGTAAACCCAAACTTGTTTGGGTTCCCAGGTCTAAGGTTTGATGTTTGCAGGATCGCTGTCACATAAGATCTCGTGAGACCATATGGTACCTGGATAGCAGTTGCTCAAAGCATATAACTGAAGATACTGCACAATTCATATCGCTAGAAGCAAGGAGTGGAGGCAATGTTACACTTGGAGATAACACCATAAGGAAGGTGGTAGGGCCAGGTATGATTGGAAATCTTAAAAACTTTGTTATAGAAAATATTTTATTGGTAGAAGGCTTAAAGCATAATCTTCTAAGTATTAGTCAGCTATATGATAAAGGTTATTGTGTAAAATTATTTCCTACAAGCTGCATATTAAGCCTGAATGGTAATGATGTTTTGAATGGTATACGGGTAAACAATGTGTATATGCTAGACTTGAATTGCATTAAAAATCCTACTGCTTTTGTTTAAAAACTATTTTTGATGAGTCATGGCTTTGGCATAGGAGACTTTATCACTCTAGAATGAAAAACCTTAGGAGAATTACCCAAAAGAACTTAGTGAGAGGTACACCAAAACTAGACTTTACCAAGGATCACATTTGAGATGCATGTCAATTAAGAAAACAGGTGAAGTCCTCATTTTAGTCCAATAAGAATCTTAGAACTAGTAAACCATTGGAGATTTTATATATGGATCTTTTTGGACCAGTTGGAACTGTAAGTCTAAGAGGGAAGATATACGGATTTGAGATTGTGGATGATTTCTCTAGATTTACATGGGTTAGATTTCTATATCATAAAAGTGAATCATTTGTGGAATTTAGAAATTTTTTGACTTGGATTCAAACAAAACTAGGATGTGAGATTATGACTATTCAAAGTGATCATGGAGGAGAATTTGAGATTGAAAAATTTAAAGATTTTTATAAGAAGAAAGGAATTGTTCATAATTTTTCTGCACCTAGAACCTCTCAGCATAATGGGGTATTAAAAGAAAAAATAGAACATTAATAGAAGCCGCCTGAGCCATGTTGGCAGAATATTCACTTCCTAAAAATTTTTGGGCTGAGGTGGTTAGCACAGTATGTTATATTTTGAATAGGGTGAATGTTAGCTCAAACTTAAATAAAATACCCTATGAGTTACTAAAGGGAAGAACACCTAATTTGTCACATTTGCATGTTTTTGGATGTAAGGTGTTTATACATAACAAAGAAAAATCTGCCTTCAGAAAATTTTGTTGCAGATTTGGTTTCATGAATTATGGTTTTGATGATAGCAAACAATACGACAGCCTTTTCTCTACTGACTTTTCAGGACTCAAAGATTAGACGAAAATCGGAATCAGCTCAAGACTGGGTAGATTAGGGTTGAGTCAGTCTGTAATTTTCTTTTTCCCTTTCTTGACTCATTTGTAAATGTTTCAAATGACTGATGTTAAGTAACCCTACACACACACACTTAAGATATTTAGAATTTGTGTTTTACTCACATCGTCCTGGATGATATTTATATCATACTGGACGATTGAATTCAAAATAGAAGTTTTAATAAGGATTTCTTAGTTAAGGAAGCCGTAATTAACTTATCGGCATGGACTATACTTATATCGGCCATGACAATATGCTCAATACAGAAAGAAATAGCCGCCATGATCAATTTAGGGATTCTGTATTTTTGCACATCGGCTAGGACGATCGTGAGATTGGCCTGGATGATATGACACAATTATGCTTAAATTTATCTGACAATTAAGAAAGTAATTAAGGATGATTGATACGATCACATCGTTCTGGACGATCTCAAGATCGGCCAGGATGATATATTCAAAAACTCTTAATTGCTTCTGGACGATAAATATCGGCCAGCAGAAATTTAGGGTGATGTTCTGGCTGATTGGGACTGGACAACTCAAATTTAGGGCGATGCTCTTGACAATTTTTCTCTGAATTGAACTGATCGGCCGGGACAATCGTGAGATCGGCAGGGATGATCAAGCCAATTTTCAATCATCCAGATCATCTTCGGAGATTTATTCTGGCCGATCGTCTGTGTTTTGAACTGATCGTTTAGGACAATGTTATTATCATCCTGGATGATAAAGTCGGCAACTTGTAATTATTGAGCTCCTTCGAAGCTCTTCTATTTAAGAGCTCTTGTTCAACATTTTTGAACATCTTTTGGCAGCTGTCTTGACCTGAGAAAACCTAAAGGAGAGAGAGAGAGAGAGAGGATCTTGTGAGGGGGAGCTTATGAGGGAGTTCACAAGGGTTGCTCCAAGCATTGTTCCACTTCTTCTTTCCTAGAGTCTCTTGTCCTTGGAAGGGTTGGGAGAGGTAAGCTTCACCGATCGATCGAGGTTCTCCGCCTGCTTCAGGAGGAAGCAAAAGGAGTTGGGTTCTCTGCCTTGCCGGGGGTGGCAAAAAGAAGGTGTTTTGCAAGGGCTTCTACGCCTAGCTGTGGGGGCTAAAGGATAGTCACGTTGGTAGTTTAATACTCGGAGGGCGCCTCCGGGGAGTGGACATAGGTCAAGTTGACCGAACCACTATAAATTGCTTCCGCACTTTAATTTTCCGCACTTGTTTTTTCATGGTGACTTTGATTTGTGATATTTATTCTTAGTTTTTAAGAATTTTTTAAAAATACCAATTCACCCCCCCTCTTGGTTAGCCTCAGGACTAGTTCATAGGGCCTAACATCCCTAACGAACTTTCAAGTGGTTTCAGAGCGGGATTCATAAAAACTGAGTTTGAAAACTTTTTTAATTTTGATCCATGGCTAACTTTGGGAATCGTAATACAACAGAAGTATATTCTATTACACGACCTCCTTTGTTTCAAAACCTTCCTTTTGATTTTTGGAAAACCTGCATGTCTACTTTTCTGCAATCAACTAATTATCGTATGTGGATGCTTATCAAAGAAGGATATTCTCCACCTTCTCATGAAATTAACGGAATTAAAACTGAAGTTGCTTTTACTGAATGGACTTCTGATGAAAGAGATTTAGCTAAACATAATGCGAAGTGTTTGAATTATTTTTTATGTGCTTTAAACTCTGAGGATTACATGCATGTTTCTACTTGCTCTACTGGAAAAGAGATTTGGGATAGGTTGTGCATTACTTATGAAGGAATCAATGAAGTGAAATAATCTCGTTTGAATATTCTCTTGCAAGACTATGAACTTTTTCGTATGAAACCTTCTGAAATAATTTCTGATATGTATACACGGTTTACTCAAATTATAACTTCTTTGCATGCCTTAAAAAGAGAACTTTCTGAAAGTTCATTAGGTATGTTAAGCCCTATGAACTTAGTCCCAAGCTAACCAAGAGGGGGGTGTGAATTGGTATTTTAAAATTTCTTTTCAACAAAAGCAATAAAATCACAAACCAAAACCAAATCACACCACAAGACAAAACAATGCGGAAATTAAAGTGCGGAAGCAAGAAAATAAGAACCCAGAAATTTATAGTGGTTCGGTCAACATGACCTACGTCCACTCCTTGGAGGCACCCTCTAAGTATTGCACTACAAAACGTGTCTCTCCTTTAGCCCCCATAGCTAGGCGGAGAAGCCCTCACAAAGAAGTCCTTTTTACCACCCGGCAAGGCAGAGAACCTAACTCCTTTTGCTTCCTCCTGAAGCTGGCAGAGAACAAATCCATTGCTGAAAACCTTACCTCTACCGACCCTTCCACGGACAAGAAACTCATGTCGAAGAAGAAGCAGAGCGATCCTTGAAGCACCCTTATGAATCCCTTCACAAGCTCTCCCTCATAAGATCTCTCTCTCTCTCTCTCTCTTTCTCTCCTCAAGGTCTTCTCAGGTCAAGGCTGTAGCAAAAGATTATTCAAAATGTTAAACAAGAGCTCTTAAATAGAAGAGCTTCAAAAGAGATCATTAATTGCAAGTTGCCGACAATATCGTCTAGGCCGATCTGGACATCGTCCTAGCTGATCAGTACAAATCTCAGAAGATCGGCCAGAGCATTGCCCTTAATGTAAACTGGATGATTTAAAATCGGCTTGATTGTCCAGGCCGATCTCACGATCATCCCGGCCGATCAGTTCAAATCAGAGAAAATCGTCCAGAGCATCGCCCTGAATTTAAGCTGACTGATATTTATCGTCAAGAAAGTAACTAAGGTTTTTGAATAGATCGTCCTGGCCGATCCTACGATTCATCCAGGATGATATGATCGTATCAATCATCCTTAGTTACTTTCTTGATTTGTATTTGCAACAACACTACTTTTTCAATTTTAAATACATGATTAAGGAATTTGAATTTTCAAAAATCGGAGGTTTGCTCAACATAAACATCCTATTATATCTCCCCATTCAAAAGCTACTCTTGACATTTATTTGATCATATTTAGACTTCTAAATAAAGAATCCCAGGCAAGCAATAAAGCTCTAATGCTTCAAGGTTCTTGCTATAAGGGAAAAGTCTCATTCAAAATTATCACTTTAATCTAATTATATCCCTTAGCCCCAACTTACCTTTTTCTTGATTCACCCTAATCATTCTATTTTTTTTGACATAACTCACTACCCCATTCTAAAACAACTTATTTATCCTTTGGCCTTGGTTCATATTCCCAAACTAATCAATTTCTTCAAATTGAGTTTTAACTTCTATAATAGAAATATCTAAAATTTATCCAAAAGTGCTAATATATATTTGTGGGTTCTAATCAGACGAATAAAGATGCAAATGTTTGACTTCTTCTGTTCACGGCGTAGTCTAATGACCTAGTCTATCACCTCAACTAGGTTCACTATAATCAATTCCTTGGAGTGGTTTCTTAGAAAATTTCACATTCTCTAGACGTTAGGTTTTATATTTTCACATTTTTCTCAAAATTTTTTTTCTCAATCTTTTTGGGAGTTAAGTTTATACTGATCCCTTACATACACTTTGCCCATTCAAAATGCTAGATTCATCATAATCTAACATGTGTGGTCTCTCTCCAATCTCCAAAGTTTCTTATTAAAAAAACCTATATATGAGTTTCTAATATTGAGATCAAAGAGAAAAATTCCTTTATCAAATTTTGATCAAATTTTTCTAAAGTGATTTTTTCCATTGTTAGGAATGAAATACCTTACATCCCAACATGCAAATATAAAAATTTGGTCATCTCTCCTATGAAGAAGTTCGTGGGATGTCTTATTAAAAATGGATATTTAATTTTTCACCCTTATTCAAACTCAAATAGCTATCTAACTGCTTCAACCAAAAATTATTTGGGATGTGAATATTCTACTAGCATGGCTCTAGCGGCTTCAATTTATGTTTTATTTTTTTCTTTGAACTATCCCCATTCTACGAGGGGTCATATGTGCTATAAAATTGTGTCAATCCTGTCTCTTTACAAAATTTTTCAAAATTGTTTATTTTTAAATTTACTTCCATGATTCACTTTGATTGGATAATCTAAAAACCTTGCATCCTATTTTTCTCTTAATATATATGTTCAAAAACTTCTTAATATTCATTTTTAAGGATTCACTCTTATGAAATAAATATTTAACCCAAGTGAATATAATAAAAATCATCACAATTACAAATCCAAAATACTTCACCTCCTAGTATTACAGGACAAAAAAGCTAATCGATCCAAAAAAGATCATATTTGAATAATTTCCAATGGTTTGCTAGTTCTAAGATCTTTATTGGATGAAAGGAGGACATCACTTAATTTTTTTTAGATGATATGGATTCATACAAGTGATCCTTAGTAAAGTCTAGTTTTGATAGCCTCTAATAAGTTTTTTTGGGTAATTTTCTTAAGATTTTTCATGCTAGCGTGACAATGTCTACATGCCATAATCATGATTCATCAAAAATTTTTTTAGATAAAAAGCATTAAGAGAGAGTTAATGCAATTCAAAACAAGCATGTATACATTATTTATTAATTCCATTCAAAACATCCAATCCATTTTGGCTGTATTATGTAGCTAGTGGGAAATAATTTCACACTTTTGATTAATAGTCAAAATATTATGCTTTAAGCCTTCACAAGGAAACATCCTTATGAAAAAATTGTTCAAGTTTCCAATTATAATTTCGTGCTAGCAGTGTTCATGTGTTATTGTAGCCAATGTAATCTGCATCTATTTCCTGGCTTCCAACATATGAATTATATGTGTCTCCAGTAATTTTGCTTTGAACATTTGCTATCAAGCTACCTATTCTCTCACAAGGTCTTGTAACTTGGAGTGTTTTCTTTCAAGATAAGCAAATGTTCGGTCTTGGGAGTTCCAAATAAAATTTTGGTTCTCTCTTGACAAAATTATCTAGATACTTTTTGATGTACTTTTTTTGTATGCATCTTTAAGGTCTCCACACTGATGATTTATATGAATAGTGGCAAGTGGTGAGATTATATGGTTAATCATTCCCAAGGAAAAAGGCATTTAAAACTATAGGGGAAAAAGATATTTCATTACGTGAGTAAAACTATCTTTTCCTTGGTTTTAAATTTTTGGTTTCTTATCAGGATTGAAAATATGTTAAGGTTTGGTGGAAATCGTGTTTTTTCTTCAAGTGATTTTAATTGAACTTTAAAAAACGGATGTTTACACTTTCTAACACAGCATTTGTTACTTTCAAATAATGTCTCTACTTCATATTAATCCGTAAATGTTTTAAAATCTTTTTCAAGTGTAATGTGCGATGATTTTAAATAGTTTATATTATTTTTTTAATCAGTTAAATCATCTAATAGTTTTAAGTGGATGCTATCCAAATCACGTGTGTGTGATATTCCTAAAGTTTCATGTTCTTTTTGTATATACTAGGAAATCTAAATTCACCTCGCAGCATCTTTTTGAGTTTTTGATATGTAATATGAATCTTTAAGAAACTTCATTATTTCTTTTTAAGTTAAAGTCACAAACCTCTTCTTGATCTGAATGATCATGCTTGTCGGCCATCAAACACAAGTTGATGACATTATATCTTGTATTTTTGAGGTATATGAAGTGAGTCCACGCAAAATGCCCTTGTTAATTACTCGTGCCTTCCTGCACATTTATTTTCTCTTCACCCTTTCCTTCTAAGGTTTTTCTTTTAGATTCGGGCAATTATATTTGATATGTTTAGGCTTTGAGTATTCATAGCAATAGCTCGTTAGACAGCCTTAACTTTTTTGTGCGAATTTTACCTTTATTCCACTACTAAACATCTCTTCAGCTTCTTTTAGAAACCTCCTGAATTGCCTTATCTTAAAATAATTCCATCTTCATCTTAGGCTATGACTGGTCACTCTATGAGTTATCCACTTTCATACTATGTTCTTTACCTTTGCTCTCACTTGTATCAATCTATCTTTGGAGTCACTCTTGCTCTTATGTAATTAGTGATTTAGAAGATTTTCAACATAATAATATTTAAATATTTTCATTCAGTTATAGCAAAAATTCTTTACATCTTAAATAATAGGTAAGCAATAATGAATCTTATTCACTTTCTTAGAATTTGTTGTTCCCTACCTAAAGAAGGTAATGAGGTGACTATTTGAGTGAATTTGTATAACATGTAATGATTGATTCATTTGGTTTCTACAAAAAGTTATAATTATTTTTGTAACAAAACTTTCAATCTAGATTGTTTCACTTGTTATCCTTCATATGTGCTATAAAGTTTATCTCAATTTCTTTTCCACTTTTTATAGGTAGATAGAACACTCATATTCCTTTTCAGAATTTGAGTGCACAAAAAAAATATTCAAACATGTGTCATTTAACTATGCTATGTCTTTTGCTTTTACATATAGTAAGTAAATAGTGTTTTTATTTCTAATGCCATCTACAAGGTCTATTGGCTTGTGTAGCCTTATTATACTAAATCCAATGCAATAGTCAAGCAATTAAAGACCAGTAGAATATGTGTTTTCCACAAAAAAATCGGAATGGGATGTTATCAAATAATGGAGGGTCTAGTGCATCAATACCTTTCCAGGTGTGTTAGGCTTTTAAAAGTGCCATGATCATTTCTCAAACTTTGTTTTAAACCTTAATTTTTAAAAGTAGGCTCTGGATACCACTTGAAAGATTTGTATTTGGTTGCTAGACTTAACGTAATTGTCTGAATGACTAACCAAGAGGAGATGAATTGGTTATAATTTAAAAAAAACCACTTAGAAATTTTGTATAAAAAACTTTTTAGAATTTATTAAAATTTTTATCAAAATAATTAGATTTTAACCTCAAAAAATTAAAGCGTAGAAAAGAAAATATAAAATTTTAATGAGGTTTGATCTAACTTGACTTACATCAACTTCAATGAAGAATCCTGTTCAGGTGTTGCTACTTTTACTAATGTGACTCTTCTTTTGCTCCCACATCAATGCAAAGAGCCTTTAAAATCACCTCTCTTCCACCAAATCCTCGTGTTGACAGAGTAGTACCATCATCCTGTTACACTCTCTAAGTGTTAGTGAAGAACTTTCATCTATCCACACTCTCCAGTGTCCGCAGAGGAACAGTCATCCTTTCATACGTCCTAGTGTCGATAGAGAATTATCATCCTTTCACACCTCCTTGTGTCAGCAGATAACTAGATCTTTTCTATATAAACTTCTCTCAAGAAGTAAGGAAGAAATTTGACAAGACTTACAAAGAGATTCCTCACCTTTGGGCTACTTGTGAAACCATGTCAAAATTTCCATAGCAAGATCTCTCTCATAATATCAATCTCTCGCCCAAATCAACTATCACACATTGCTCTCTAAGAAAACAACAAAAGAAGTATTCATTCACTAGTCGAATTTTTTAGGACTTATATTTAAAAAAGGCATGATAAAAAAACCATCATGAAAATTGAATGTTTCAATTTGACCATCCATGATTTATAATACGATCCGACGATCATAGGTATTAACAGTTCAAAATTTTCTTGTAGATCAAAGTACAAACTAATTTTGTACTCTAATTGTCCAATTTATAAAACTATATTCGTACAATACGATCAATTTAATATTAAATAGATTTGTTGGTATGATTCAGTATGATATGATTTTGTACAATGAATAACCCCCCTCGCTCAGCCCTCCAACGACGATGCTCATCTCCGTACACATGTACTCCGCCCGCCCCCGCTACTCCCGCCGCTCATCCACTTGTTTTAACCCCCCCTCCCCCCCTCTCCCACACCACCCATTTCTTTATGTATGAAAATGTAACTCAACCATTTCATTAACTCTGGGAAAATTGTCTATTACTATCCTATGATCGTACATTATGAACAGTTTCAATACATTTACTTGATTGTATGGACAAAAAAAAATTCTAAACCATTTCATGCTCGGACATCATCTGCTCCCACCCCATGAACCTAGATTTATAGTTGCCTCGACTATTCATCTTTTACCTTTCCGCGCTAATCATAAAAAACACATGATATAAAACATAGTTTGGGAATCATCGCTAGTTGCAATAAAACATGAAATCGCTCGCCATTAGTTGATTTAAAGAAGATTGGATCAACTGCTAATTAAAAATATATGTTCTTGTGAACTAATCATAATGTATGGGATATTATATCATATTGTCTCGTGACTTCATTTCATTAATTAGAAACACTAGCCACCATATTAATTTTAAGTGAGATTTTCAAATTACTTGTTGAACTAAATCTACTGCATGATGTTAATTAATTATACAAAAAATCTGAAACCTTGCTAAAATTATCCCTCATATTTAGTCAATCAAAAATTAATGTTTATTAATGATAGTTGATTGTTGATGTCGATCTCGATCGTACTAGACAACAGGATAGAGACAATAATCTTGTTATCTTGGAGATCATTCCAAACAAAATCATCGATTTTTGAACTATTATACTGAGGGATGTTGATCACAACTAAAACAGTAGTAGAGAAAAAATTGGTATCCAAAAATTGGTCAGATGAAGCAATATAAATTTTTGAAACTAATCATACCGTATGATATTCATATAATACTAGATGATTGGCCTAAAAATAATTAATTATATTTATACAATAAAAATAGTATGCTAGCGAGTGAAAGAGTTGACTTTCAGTCATCCCAAGAATCGTCCATTAAAAATGGTGGAATAAAATAGATTGTAACAAGTTGATCTTGGGATCATACTATATGTTGTGTTATATAATATTTGAATAATTTATTTGAATAATTATTTACATCATACTGGATGAGACTTTTTGAACTAATTGCATTTGTACAAACTATAAGATTATACTATCTCACTGACAGTGATGTCCAAAACTTGAATTTTTTAGGGTTTCTTGAAGGCCTATTATAAACCCATGCTTTCAATATTTTTTCTAAAGTTGCTGATGGAGGTATGAGATGAATGGAATAAGGGGACTTGAGCGTGAGGGAGAAGTAGTGTGAGGGGATCACACGATAGCTCCCGGGCTGATCTTCACACTTACTCTTCCTGTGCCCTTGTGAGTCTTTTGGCGAGATCTCTAAGGAGGAGTTCTAGTCTAGTCCTCAAGGTTGGATGTCTTCTTTAGGAGGGTAAAAAGGTGTTGTTATTCTCTTCCTTCTCCATGAAGGAGAAAAATGATAGTTGAGGTTCTCTGTCTTCTCTAGTAAGGGTGAAAAAAAGGAGTCACTATTCTCTGCTTGTGAAAGGAATCTTCAGTGTTCCACCACACGGAATGGCGGAAGGGAGGTTTATATGGATATTCTCACCTTACTGAGGGAGCAAAGGTGAGAGTCACTTAGTGTTGCGCCAATACTCAGAGTGGAGGACACGAAGAGTGGACAGAAGTCACGGTTTGACTGAAACCATTATAAAAAATTCTGGTGTGCATTTTCATTTTTTGGACATTTTTACTTTTTACATTTAATTGTTCTGTTTAATTGCCTTGTTGAATGTCATGGGATCAAAGTTCTTGTTGTGCAATATGAATTTGATTGTCATTGTTTTCAAATTAGAAGTTAATATGTTGCTTTCACATTATGAAATAAAA
This sequence comes from Dendrobium nobile, assembly GCA_022539455.1. Lineage (NCBI taxonomy): Eukaryota > Viridiplantae > Streptophyta > Magnoliopsida > Asparagales > Orchidaceae > Dendrobium > Dendrobium nobile. Next base: position 35,163,079 of record CM039721.1, on the reverse strand, counting down.
TGGCTTATTTCATAGTTTGGAAGAAAATCTACAAAAAAGTTAAGATTCTTGGTTAGGATTATTTTTTAAATAGTACCAATTCAACCCCCCTCTTGGGGCGTATCTCAATACCTTCAAGTAGGCAATAGCTAATTTCAAAATAATGTTTCCGCCTCTTTACCTTAAGATCAAGGTCATGTAGTAGCTCCAGAACTTGTACAAGTTATAAAAAATAGCTCTCCATTGATAAAGCCCAATTTGATCAGGAGAAATATTTTTAGAAATGGTAAGGGGGATATAATTGATTCTAATAACAACTTTTATGCTAACTAAAGAAGGAACAAAGAAGCAATAGGCATGAAGAACATCCCAATTATTCATTAACATCTTCTTAGGAATAAGTTACAAAAGGAGGAATTATAAAAAAAATTAGGTTTAAGGTTTCCATCAAAAAAATAAAAGACAATCTATAAATCGCCCACTTATAATACAAAGACCTTTAAAAAATCAATTCTAGTATAAAATAGTAAAGACCAGCCATAGAGTCAAATATTTATAGTTCTTAATAATCTCCTTAACTTCCTTTAAGTTAGGAAGTTTGTAAATAAGACATGTTATCATCCATTGTGTTGTCTGGAGTGAGATAGTTATGGTAAAAAAAAGTATGGATCAAAATGTTTATGAATTTTTTTTATAATATGCTCCATTACTCTATTAGTAATTTATCTTGACTTCTTCGTTTTAAATACCATCAATGAAGAGATTATTTTATGAATGAATTATTTAGCTTTCATTCTTCTTGACCAACGACATGAAAATACATATTATGTTACCCCATTCAATGATATGCTTCAGCGTAGTCTTTTTTGTTTACAAAAGACTCATCTTGAGCTTGTTAACTTCAAAAGATTTGATTGTTGCATCTTGAAGAATTCTTAAATTAGATCAGAAGGTAAAGCTGAAATTTTTCTACATAGAATTAAACTTTATCCTCAGAAGCTAAAATTTCATGAATAATATAAAATTTCTTATTCCACACAATTTATTGTTATTTTTATATTTTTAAGTTTGAACTATTATAAATTATCATACTCATGACCTATTAGAGTTTTTGATGGTAAGAAATTATGATTGGATGTTTTAATTTTCATTTGCTTAGTATTTAGAGTGTATGATTTGCGATGATGGGCATGATAAATGACTTATTTGATTTATATTACACCACTCAAGTTTAATCAAATTTTTGGAGAAGAACTCAAGATGGACCAAGATGGAAGCTTAATTTTTTCTATTATCGTTAGGAGTATGTAAGATTGTCCATTAATATTTACTGCAAGCTTTTTAATTGCTCATTAATCTAATATTATTAAAATGATTTCATATATTAATCTGAATATAAAAATCTATATAAGATTCCTTTATTAAATAAATTTTATAAATTCATTTGATTACAATAATTGTTATCAAATATTGAAGATATATAGATAGGGAAAAGTAATGTTATAAGCTTATGTGGTTAAAATTTTTATTATATATTTATTTTAAATTAACTTATTTCAAACAATTTATTGATGTATAATTAATTTTATCTAAATTAGATCATATTATTATATAAATATTTAATAATTCTTATAATATTTTTAATAATATACATAAGTTTTATTTTTTACTAAATATGATAATATTTTGGAGTAGATCTGTTTGATGTTTATTTTATTAGATCTTCTGGCTTCTATTTAATATAAATTTGATAGGTTATATGATCTATTTGGATCTCATTTGAATTTATATAATTTTCAAATGTATCCAATTTTAATAAATATTTTTGTGGTGCAATTTTAATTTTGGATGTATATGAGAGTTTTTTTAACTTTTCCTGTTGGACTAGCCCTTTTATGGCCATTTAAAACTTATATTTATTTTTCATGAGACTAGCCCTTTTATATCCATTTGAAACTTATTTTATTTTATGGCTAATTAACACTGTCAAAAATCTTTTAAAAACCGTGGTCAACATCGACAGTTTGTCGACAGTGACCGTCGATTAAAACGACGACACTCTGGTGAACGTACCGCCGAAATACGATCGTTGCTAATCATCGATAAACAGCAGTATCAAATCGACGGTTACCATGCTTAGATCGCTGAAAGATAACCAGAGTATTAAATGCCGGAAAACTGCCGGGGAAACAAAACGTCTGTAACACACCGCCGAAAAAGGTTTTCGAACACCATGTTTTTCGGTGGTTTTTGAATCGCCGAGAAGCCATCGGTGTTTTAGCAAAACACCAGAAAACAAGTAGTAACCACTGGTAATGAGTGAATTTTCTGTAGTGAATATAATATTATTGTTGATTAATAGTTTATACAAAATTTGACTTTACTTACCCTTTTCCTATTAAATCGCCTCTTCCTCTTCATGTGAGGGGATGAAAAAAAAAAAAAAAAAACTCCAGAAATTCTCCATCCTTCTTTTCTTCTTTACAGGCAAACCTTGGGGGAGAAACTTTGATTTTCATTCCAAGAGCTCTTTTCAATTGCTAGATCGAATTTTTTGGTGGAAAGCTTCAACGCACTATATCATGTAACATCTTTATAATATATTGAGTTTGCTTTCCTTCACTAAATCTTTATTTCTATTCTTTTATTTTTCACTATATATTATTTTTTGAAAAAATTTATTTAATGGTAAAAAATTAGTTGAGGAATGTTATATTTAGTTTTCTATGTTACATCTTTTAAATACATAAAGTTAGCAATGAAAGAATTTTTATTTTCTTTTACATTGCATAGATTGCATTTCAAATCTAATTTTAGAATCATCTTAATAAAATCTTTTTACCCCTCTATTATTAATTACCTACTTTCATTCGTATATTATTTCTCTGATGTTAATGTTTTCTTGTCTAATACCTCATTCTATGAGGAAATTAAAGATACTATTTTGGTTTGAATTATGGGTTTTTTTACTAGTCGTATGGCTTCACGAGGAATTTTTTTTGAAAAACTGTTGGTAATGATATTTCTCCGTGTTATTAATTTTTTAATGGTAACTTCATTCCTAAGTATTTACTTCTACCACTATGTGCTTATTCCTAAAATATCTATCTCTTCAATTGGATGATCTTAGACTGATTAGTCTGTGTACCTTTTTTATAAACTACTTTTTAAAATTTTTTATGAATCCCATATAAATTTTTTTGCCTAAACTATTGCTCCCTTACCAAATGGGGTTTTGTTAAAGGAGTGTGCTATTATTGATAATATCCTTTAGCTTAAGAATTTTGTCCTAAACTTAGATGTTAAGGTTAGAGGTTGTAGTATGATCTGAAACTTCTATTGCCAAGGTTATTATAATAGTGATTGGAATCTCTTTTATGATTTATAAAGTTGTTTAGTTTTGATTCTAATTTTATCAACTCATAAGCTTTGCATTGAAAGTCCATATTTTACCAACATTGTTAAACTATAAGGACAATGGTTTTTTTTAAAGCTTCTCATGGGCTGAGACAGGGGGATCCTATTTCTTTGGCCCTCTTCATTATTGTGGCTGGTATTCTTTAGGGAATTACTGATCTTTTTGAGAACCGTATCCTAACCTCTTAGTTTAGAACTTTAGTGATTTTCATATATCTCACATTATGTTTTGTTTATGATTTTATTATTTTTTTGAATGCTTGATGAGTAAGATTCATATGATTTTGAGGTTCTTTCACAATTTGTTGGTGAGTGTGCTACTCTTAATAAACATAAGTGTTGAATTATTTATGCTAGAAAGTTCTTTTGAAGGTATTATGGAAAATAAAGAATTTAACTGGTTTCAGTCTTGGTTGTTTTCCTTAAAGTACCTTGGTGTACCTCATTATAAGGGTATAAAGAAAAATCTTTTCTTTTTTATGGTTTTATATTACTATTTGTAGAACAAATAACTGTTTGTATTGGGATTTAAAACTTTTTAACTTTTGGAGGTTGGTTATCTTATCAAGAGTGTTCTTTATTCCTATAGTTTATAGTTTTGAAACTTCCACTCAAGTTGTTTGTAATAAGATTGATTGAATTTTCAATAATTTTTTTTGGATCGGAGTAGTGTCAATTCAAAATCCAATAGTCCTCTTGGGATAAATGTTGTGGTACTATGGGTGAGGGGCTCTTACTGTAAGTCTGTGAATGATTTGGGCTAATCATTGTGTTTTAAGTTATGGTATAATTTTCGTGCCAAGTCTAGCCTTTGGCTAATTTTTTGGTTGCCAATATTATGTGGGGAAGCACCTCACCATGGGTAGATTTAGCAAAGTTAACTCTAAAATTTGGTATAGCGTTGTGTTAAGTTAAATGGATGTTGAACTGTTTCTCTTTTTGGGGCCTTGGTAATGGTAATACTTTCTTTTGGCAGGATCGTTGGTTGGGGGGGGGGGGGGGGGGGGGGGTGGGTCAATCCATGACTCATTACTAATACTTCTCCCAATGATACTGTGAAAGATTAATTATTTATTTTCTGGTAATATTTTGAATGTTGTGAAACTTTGTGATGTTCTCCCAAGATCCCTTGAACATTAATTCTTTGGATGTGCATTATGTGCTTTAACTAAATGATAACTTTAGATTAAAAGGATGCTTGGCATTGCTTTAGAGATAAGAAAGAGGATCTAAGATTTTTAATATTGATATGGCATAAAGTATTCTTCTTACTATTTCTTTGTTTATATGGAGAATTTACATAATTTTAGACTCACGGAGTGATAGATTCTGATTAAAAGAAGTTTTATCCTTTCTTCTAAAAGCCAATGTTATTATCATGGATAATATGCATCAGGTTTTTGTTTTTGGTCCTTTGCTGTCAAAGCCTGGACTTATTTTGATGAAATTTTCCATATTTAATTATTTTAATGCTACAGTTCTTTAATACTTTACTTAATTATTGGTTTGTTATTCCAAAGGTCCATATTAAAAATGCTATTCCTTCCCTTATCCTTTCGTATTTTATGGATGGAAAGGAATAACTCGCATTTCAATGGTGTGGTTATGAACAACAATAATTATTTAGAATGTTAAAGATAAGATTGTGTTTCTCTACTCTACTAACTTGCTTTATGTTAAGATTTCAAAAATTACTTCCCTTCTACATTTCACCTTGGGATTTAAATTGGATGTGGATATTATTCATAAAAGATTCTAGGAGAATTATTTGGATGAAGCCTCCAGTCAATTTCATAGATTAAATGTGGATGCTATTTTCGTCAATTCTATTGTGGGCTCTGAGGGTCATCCGCGACTCTCATGGTAATAAACATTTTGGGTTTTGTTGGTCCTCTTTATAATTGTGATGTCAATTATGCTACCACCTATGCAATTCTTATGGCTTAAGACTGTGTATCTCTTGATTACAATAATATTATGGTTGAAGTATAGTTCTACTTACTATTATATTGTTAACTACAGGAATGACACTGTTTGTTACTCTACTTTATTTTACATGAGGAGGGACATTAAGAATTGTCAAGCCTTTTAAATTATTCTATTTCAACCGTATCAAGTGGAGGCTAATGTGGTGCTCGGTCCTTTGCCAGATGGGGCTGTGATTTGGATTTGTGGTGGATTTCTTGGTTTTTATTCTTCCTCTTCATGTGAAGGTCATGGGAAAATTGGATTAGCTTATGTCATTTTTTAATTTTGCCGTAGTTGTTGGTTTTTAGGTGGTTGCCTGGTTGTGCTTCCTATAGCCTTTCTATGCTTGTTGCATGGTCTGTTGGCTCTGCCATTCCAATTAACTGGGTTTTGTGCCTTCTTCTTGGCATTTTTTGGGAAAATTTTGTCCTACCTAGAGTGCGTTGAGTCTGGGTTTATTCCTTTCAATGTTGTGTTCTTGGTGTGTGTTTTTTGGCTCTTTGTGGCCCTACTGCTTGTCGTTTCCTATTTCTTTGTTAGATATTTATTATGGAGTTTATTTCCTTGAAGTTTGCTGTTGTGGTATATCAACTCATTTTGGTTTGGATGGCTATTTTATTAAGGTTTCTCTTGGGTTTTATTGTGTTCTTTGAGATGGTTGGTTGCTCTAGCTCGTTTCTTGGATCCGGGGATTAGTGATATGATTTTACGCTTTTTACATGTTTTAGATTTGTTGGATCATGGGGTGGTACCTGGTTGGTTGGGTTACTTTCTTGTTGGCTGTATTGCTATTATTACTGGCGGTTCTATCCTTATCTTTACTATTACTCTTGTTATTTCTATTTTTTGTTTATTATCTATTTTTATGAAGTGCTTAGTGCAGATAATCATGGTGATGAATCATTGATGAGGATGTTGGAGTTGATTGGATTATTTTTATATGCTTTAGATTTTTTGGGTACTTTTTCTTGTGACTGTTATAATGTATCTAGGATTCTTTATAATTCGCTTACTGGGGACTCGAACTTGTAGGTTTTTTTTACTTTTAAGTTTTATAGCTCTTCGAGCAGTGTGAGCTTGAGTTCCTTTTAAGCACAGTGTAAATCATTTTTTTAACTAATGTGTAGGCCCGTCGTGGGTTTCCAAAAAAAAAAAAAAATCTACCATTAAGATTAGATAGTTACCTACATTCTTCTTCAGTTTAGAAGAGTTTGATGCTGAGTTTCCTAGAAAAAACTTTTAGAGTCCTTTATTACCCTTCATGAATTTAGATTTTTCACCACCATTCTAATTATTTGGGTGAGCTTTTAAGAGTTGGGCAATCAGACTTCAGGTGCCCTGGCTTCCTACATTTAAAGCATAAATAATTAGGTAAATTTTAGAATTTTAAACATTCTTACCTTTATTTCATTGGTGATGATGTATTTGCTTTTTTTTTTTAAAAAAAAAGCTTTTAAATTGCCTACTAATCAGTGCTGCATGTCATCATCATCGTCTAGAAGTGTACTGTCATAATAATTAGCTTTTAAGACTACAATTTTCTATTTTCTCTTTTCACCTACCTTAAGCTGCTTTGATCCACCCTTGCTCATAAGGCAATGAGTGACCCATGTAAGTTATCAATAGAAAATATATTTAGATATTAGATTCAGTAAAGGCAGTGATTTTTGCAACATGGATGAAGGAAAAAACTCAAGAAATTTGTTAACTTTTTTTATAATTTAAAGCTCTCTTCCTAAGCATGTAAGGAAGTAACTATCTAAGTAAACTAGTAGTACATTTTGAAATAGATTCACTAGGTTTCATGTAAAAAAATTCTATTAATCATGAGAGAATATTTAAACTAGATTATTACTTCCTGTTTCTCTTATGTTATGCAAAATTTATCCCAAACCTTTTACAGTAGTGCACGTTGGAAACACACATGTAATCTCATATTTTAAAGCAGATAAAAAATAGTTCAAACAATTACTCGATTTAGGCTAAATCTCTATGATCATACTCCATTCAGAAAAAAGGTATTTAGTTTTAAATTCTATTTACTAAACATAAAGGTGTAGAATTCCTTCATGAACTAACAATTATATATGATAATCAATGATTGTTAAAAAGGGGGAATGTAAATTTCCAAAAATCAAAAAGAATTATCAAATAGAGCTCATCGTGTGATTGAATATTTTTCGTAGTATTACGATTATTAAAGGTTAGCCTAGATCTTTTTTCAAAAGTTTTCTGAAACTTAAATTTGAATCCCGGTCTCATACCACGTGAATGTTTCTTGAGAGTTGTTAGACCTTTTTGAACTAGCCGCGGATAAACAAGGGGGGGGGGGGGGGGGGGTGAATTAGCTATCTTAAAAAAATTAAGGAAAAAGGAATTTTTTTTAATCTTTTTGGAATATTTAAATATAATTTTTATCATATTATCGGAAGCAAAAAAACTACTTTTCAATAACTAAAATTAAAAGATTTTAAATATATAATAAATCATAAAAAATGTAAAATCATATATAAATAAGTAATAGAAAGAGCCACTCAAAATTATAGTGGTTCTATTAAACTTGACCTATACCACTCATATGAAACCTCCTTTTTAGGTATTGCACTAAAAGTAGCGTCTCTCATTTTCCTCCTATAGTAAGGTATACAAGTCCTTACAAAAAATCTTTCCACAACCCAATGAGGCAGCGTACCTTAAATCCTTTTACTATCTCCAAGAGTTTGCAGGAACCTAGGAATCTTTTTCATCGTCCTGGTGAAATAAGAGAACCTATGAATCCTTTTTCATCCTTCTGGTGAAGGCAGGAACCTAGATATGATGGTGATGAAAGTCTCCCCAAAGCCACCGGTAATTAGGAAGAAGCTTGAAAAAGTTGGTGGAAACCATGCTTGGAGCAACCTTTGTGAATTCCTCATAACTCTCCCTCATAAGGATCTCTCCCTTTCATCTCTCCCAAGCTCTCTCACTCTCTCTCTCACTTGCTTCAACTAAGCTTTCTCTCTCTCAAATCAATTGTAGCAAAAGATCTCTCAAAATACAATATAAGAGATTAAATAGAAGCCTAAAAGAACCCTAATTTTCAATCACTATTAAAGATCATCTTTTATATGGGTGCCAAAAAATACAAGCACTTCAAATAACAAACATAATGGACTCATACTACTCTTTTATAATATGGACTCAATAATATTTGGGTTCCTAAATTTAACATCTAATTTTTTTTTATCGGAATACCTTCAAAGTAAAATCATTGAAGGCATGTGGTACTGGGAAAAGGTGTTTTTGACATATGACAGGCGTATAAAGCAAAATTATCTACATTAGAACATGTGATGGAGGAAATGTAATATTGGAGATAATGAAAATGAATGATTATTGAAAATGGATCCGTATATAGGACTTTATTACTTAAAAATAGTCTTATTTGATTCTGGTTTAAAACATAACTTATATCAATTAAGTCAATTATGTGATAAAGGTTAAATGTTTTTTTTTTTTGCTTCACATTGCATTAATATAAATAAATGAAAACTATTTTGCTAAAGGAAATAGGAATAAAATATTTGTTTAATTTTACTTGTAATATAAATGATCTTAGTTTGAATTTACTTTGCTGTGAATCTACAAATGATGATGATTAGTTTATGGCTAGAAGGCCATGTTAATGCTAATATCCTACATTTAAAAAAAAAATCTAAACTGATTTTGTTGTTGTTTTAACAAAACATTAATTTCATTTTGATATATTATGTGATTATGCATTCATGGTATAACATATGAAAGGTTCATTCAAGAGTAAAAATATAGTTTTTTGAGTAGACCTTTAGAATTATTATACATGGACTTATTTGGGGCTAATTAACCAACTAGTTTAGAGGGTAAAAATTATGGATTTTTTTATTGTAGATGATTATTCAAGATACACGTGGATATTTTTCTTAGCAAATATATTGCCATTTGATGATTTGAGAAAATTTGCTAAGTATATTTAAAGAGAATTAGGTTATTTGATTCATATAATTCAAACAGTCATGGTGAAGAATTGAAAATAAATTAGTTGAAAATTATTGTGATGAAAATGGAATTAGACATAAAATTTCAGCTCCTAGGACTCCTCAATAAGAGGTGTAGTTGAAAGATAAAATCATATTTTGTAGAATTGGCAAGATCCATGTTAGATGAATATAACTTCCAAAGTATTTTTTGGAAAGAAGCAATAACACTCACATGTTATGTTAAAAATAGAGTTTACTTAAGACATTCTTAAAAAGATCCCTTATGAAATATTTTCTGGAAAGTAACCTAAGATAGTCATTTACATGGTTTTTGATATAAGTGTTTTATTCTTAAATAATGACAAGGATCCTTTAGTAAATTTGATAATAAGTCTGATGACAGTATATTCACAAGTTAGTATTTTTTTGGAAAATATTTATAGAGATTTTAATGGATAAAATTAATTGTTAAGAATTTTTTATGAAAATCCTATTGATTCAGAATGGAGATATAATAGAAATCACCCAAAAGATTTATATGGTGATCCCTCTCAAGGTATTAAGATTAGAAGAAGAATATCTTAGGAGATGAGGTAAAACATTATGCATTTCTTTTGAAAAATTAAACCTAAAAATATAAATGATGCCTTACAAGGTAATTTTTTGGGGGTAAATGCTATGGAATAGGAACTAACCAATTTATAAGAAATGTTGTTTGGGAGTTATTCATAAGACCTTTGATCAAAATATAATTGGAACTAATTGGGTTTTATAAAAAATAAGCTAGATGACTCAAGAAGTATTATTAGCAAATAAAGCCTATATTAGCTCTATACAAGGGTAAGATATAAATAGAAGGAATAGACTTTGAAGAATCCTTTGCACCGTTATCATACTTGAAGACATTAGATTACTCATTGCCTTTGCATGTTTTAAGGACTTTAAACTTTTTTCAAATGGATGAAAGAAGTGTATTTTTTAAGTGTATGATATTAGGATGTATTTACAAAACAACCAATAGGTTTTGATAGCATTATTTTCCTAATGAAGTATTAAATTAAAGAAAGCATTATATTATTTAAACAAGTAAGATAGGTTAAGTAACTTTTAAAATTGAAAATAATTTTAGAAAAGGTATAGTAGATGTAACTCTTTTTAATAAAAAATATTAGACATTATTTGAATTATTATAGATTTTTATGATGATATATTATTTGGAATACAAATGAAAGTTTATGTCAACATACTTTGAAATGAATTTTATTGGAGAACTCACCTTTTTCTTAGGACTTCAAGTAAAACAACTAAAGTCTGGCTCATCATATGTCAAACTAAGTGCAATAAATGAATTATTAAAAAAGTTTGATATGAAGAGATTCAAATAAGTAAAACTCCTATAAGCCCATCACTGAAAAACTCTATTTAGATGAATAACAAGAAACCATAGATCAAAGCTTTATATGAAGTATGTAGGTTTCATTTTATATCTTATTGCTAATCGGCATGTATATATTATTGTTTGATGTTTATGTGCTTGATTTCAAGCAATATTTTCTTTTGGTTTGGAGCAACTTATCTTTTCAATCTATTTCTTTGGAGTTAAGGAAACAATGGTGCAGTTTCGAAACTATTCATATTACAGGCTTAGGCCTTGGTGGGTTCTTTGCTCCTTTGAAAATGAAAATGTGCTGGAGAAAATCTTAACTGGGGACCTTGGATTGTTAAAGGTCATGTGTAGGATTAGACAATTGGTCAGCTTGTTTAATCCTAATTCCTAAAAGGTATTTCAGTCCTTATGGATAAGGCTACCCAATTTACCGCTTCATTACTGGGATGAAAGTAATATCTGCAGGATTGCATTCTAGGGGGAAAAAACCTTACCTCCTAGATGGAAAATTTGTTCAATGGAGTCGAAGAGAGTTTGCAAGAATCTGTGTTTGTGTTCCATTAGATATGAAACTTCCAAATGGCGTTGGGTAGAAGGCTTAATGGGTAAATTCTTCAGAAATTGAGTATGAGGGTGTTCCTATAATCTGCACTGGTTGTGGGTTGATTGGCCATAGTTGTGAGATTAATGGTGAACCATAAAGCCTATATGGATCTTCTCAATGATGTAGATATGAACAAATGGAGCTCAATAAAACAGTTTGTTTCGATTGGCACTATGCAACCTGAAAGGGTAGACGGGTTTGGAAATTGACACAAGTAAACTATGGCAAAAGAAGACAAGAGTTGATGCAGCGAAGAAAAAATTTCTTAAAAATTCTTTTGTTCCTTTGAAAGAAGGTCTTTGTTCAAAAATGGCATTATTTTCTAATATAACAGTGGATCCTGTGAGTATTTGCTTGAAGCAGGATTCAGTTCTACCAAGTTCAGGTTGAAAGAAGTTGCTGAAGTAGATATAATTTGAACAGACGTTGAACAACAATCAGTTATTTGGAGTTAATCAGGTGGAAGTTACCAATAATAAATTACTATCTCGGTTCTTAATAGTTTGATGATGTTTTCCAGGATTGAAGATATGAAGAGGTGGGGAAGGGGGAAGCAAAGTGTAGTTGGAATGATTGAAAATTAATAGAAGAGGGGAAATCATAGTATGCAACTTGGATAACTACAAGGGAATTAGAGAATGTAGAGTTATTATGGATGGGAATTGGGAGCAAGGAGAAAAGAAGAACGATTCTTTTTCTATTTCTAAAGCAATTGAGGATTGCCCCTTCAGGGATTGTATTAAAAATGCAGAAGCAACAGAAAATCTTCTTCAGGAAAAAAGGTAAAATTCTCAAAGAACTGAAGTCTCTTGGCCCGGGGATATCATCTCAAGGAATAGGAAAACTGATGGGAAAATTTCTAAAAAGATCGGGAGTCATTCTCCATCTTTAAACAATGACTTCACTGGTTTTTGGAATTGTAGAGGAGCCAAAGAAGTTGAGGCTGCTCTATATCTAAAGGAGATTATTAAGGATAATAATGTGTTATTGATGGGTTGTTGGAAACAAAAATCCAGTAACTTGGAAAACTCTCAGGTGATGAACTTCTTGGGGAGCAACTGGGTTTATTTCATGGTACCATCTAATGGGCTATCTAGTGGTTGATGATGTTATGGAGAAAAGACTGGGCTGTGTTCTCTGTTATTGAGAATCATCCCAAGTTATCATTGGGACATTGAATGTTTTTAACAAGAATAGTTGGTGGTTGCTGCTGTTATGGAAGACATTAAGCTCTATAAAGGTAGGCGGTTTGTGAGTGCTTGGAGAAGCATTGTTCAAATGATATGCCTATGGTAGGGGCGGAGACTTTAATTGTTTATTGTCTCATGATAAGATGAGGAGGCAGAAATTTATTTTATCTCAAGGTGGTTAAAGATATGAAGAACTTCTTGATGAACAATGATCTTCATGAAGTGGAAGCGTATGGGCCCAAATTACCTTGGTGCAATAATAAATTGGGTGGAGCTCGTATTTGGTACCATTGTTTAATCAACTCCATCTGCTTTAAACTTATATTCACATTGCTCGGGTTAAGCCTTGGCTCGTATTGCCTCGGCCATTGTCCAATCCTCCTGGAGATTTTGAAGCCAGCTGAAGTCGTTGATAGAAAAAAAAAAAAAAAAATAAAAAAAAAAAAACATTCGTTTTGAGGAAGTTTGGTCTTCTTACCATGGAGCCAAATCAGTTGGTGTTAAAATACTGGAAATTTGTGTAAGGGTGGTGAACCCGCAACTTCTTTGAACTTAAAGTTCAAGAGAACATTGAAAGCTTTACATTATTGGAGCAAAGCAAAATTTAAGAATCTCATAGGTTGAGGGAATGAACTGAAGAATGACATTCTAGAATACAAAAATAGGAAGCTGACGGTATAATTTCATTTCAATCTTCAATCCTCAAAGTTCAAGATCAATGAGCTCAACATTTCTCTAGCCCGACTCAACACATGGTGGAAGCAAAGAGCTAAAGCAAAATGGATGGAGGAGGGGGATTCGAATTCTTCATTTTTTCATGCTTATGCAATGCAAGGAGGAGTAACAATGGATCAATAATATAAAAACTAATTCAGGTATATTAACTGAAGATCCTTCTAAAATTAAAAAAGTCTTCTCTGATTTTTTCAAATCAAAGTGGCGGCATAGAGAGATGTTTTTTGGAAGATTGGCCGAAGCCTTGGGATTTCATTTCAGAAGAAGACAAAGGTGTTTAAATACGGGAATCATGAAGGAAGAGGATGCTGGCGGTGGTTATGTCTTCAGGCAAGAACATTTCACCTGGAATTGATGGTATGTACTTTCTCTTTTTTAAAATGCTATTGGAATATTATTCATGAAGATGTTTTTGGTTAGCTATAAACCATTTTTTCTACTGGCATTATGCATTAAGTCTTGGAAGGAGACTATGATTGTGTTGATCCTAAAATAAAAAATCCTTACTTCCATCCAATTTCGTTCCTATTGTCTTTGTTTGAAATTTATAAATTAATTGCCAAAAATGCATTGAGTAGATTGGAGAGGGTGATTATAAACTCATTTCTCCTGACAAGTAGCTTTATCAAAGGCCGGTCTTTATTGAGCATGTTCTATTGGCACAAGAAGTATTTAATAAATTCTGGTATTCTAAAGCTAGAAGTGGATATTGGCTATCAACGATTGATATGGAGCAAGCCTATGATAGTATGGGGTGGCAAGCTGTAAGGGCAATTTCTTATGCACTTTAATTTCCTATCAAATTCTCGGAGCTTTTAAGCAATGTGTATTAGATCCTAAATATTACATTTTGTTTAATGGGAAGAAGACCGATTGGATTATAGGCAAAAGTGGCTTTAGATAAAGGAAGTCCCTTGTCTCCTTACTTGTTTAATTTATTTTTATGCTCTCAAATCCTTCCTGATGCTCTCTATCTCGATAGAAGTGGAATGGGTATTTCTATTACTCCTAATGCTCTAATGTTTTTCCCATTTACTTTATGCCAATGATATTCTATTTTTTCGAAGGGCAATTGTTAGTGAAGTGAAGGAGTTAAAAAATTATTGTCACCAATTTTGCAATTGGACTGGACAATACGTTAATGCTTCCAATCTTTGATTATTTTTGGGAACACCACTCATAGGAGAAGAAGAACAAAATCTATTCTATCTTCAGTTCAAAGGTTGTGAATGAATTTAATTATCTTGGTGTTTAAGATGACTCTTAGAGGATGGTTGCTTCAGATTTCAAAATCTAATGGACGTGGCCACCAACGCAAGTTGAACACGTGGGGGAAGAATTTTATTTCTTGGAAGGGAAGTTGGTTCTTGTAAAAACTGCTTTTCTTTCATTCAATGTTTCTATCTTCTATATCGTTTAGTTCATTATCAATTCTCAAGGAATTTGATAAAATGTGAGAATGCTATCTATGGAACAAAAGTAATGGGGAACGGTTTGCATTATGTATCTTGGGATTTATTATGCAAATCAAAAAAGGAAGGAGGAAGAGGTTTGTTCTTGCTGTATCTTGAATAGTTCCACTTCAAGCTAAATTTGCTTGGGAATCCTCATGAAGCCTAATTCTCTTCTCAATCAGATTATCAAGGCAAGTTGGCAATGTATATGGACCAAGGAAAAAAAATCAACTGCTTTCCCACTTGGAAAATTATTACTAATGGAGCATCTATCTTAATAAGATTGTGAAATGGAATAGTTGTCAATGGAAGATCTATAAATTGATGCATGATGTTGGATTCTTGATAAAAGCATATCAAAGTGGCCTACGTTTGTAAATATGCTGGATCGGTAGTTCATAACCTCAGTTTTTTCATCCAAGAAGGAGATTGGGATCTTAGCCTACTTCAGGATCATTTTTGGTGGTAACTATTGGGATGTTATTGTTCAATTCCCATAGTTAAGCAAAGAGACTGAGATTAAATTGAATTGAAGAAGAAGCTACGGGTTAATCCATGCTGCTCTTTGTCTTCAAGCAGATTTTGATAGCATACCGAAAGAATGTCACTGGAATAGGATTGATGAAAGCTATTAAGTGTAGACAACAATTGATTTATTTTGGTAGAGACTATACAAACAATGGTATACCTTCTTGTGATTTTTTAGTCAAAAGAAAAATTTCCGGCCAACCAAGTTGTCCGGAGGTGGTTATAGAGAATGAAGAAACTGTCAATTAACTGCTAGATGCAATAAATTACAGAGATGTATCATCTTGCTTAATAAATGGGGGTTCAATATTCCGTTGTTTGAAGATTTTAAATCTTGTTTGGATGGATTAGACAAAGCTCAACTTCTAATCCATTGATGGCAAATATTTACTGCAACAGCGGTTTCTTAAACCGGAAGAGTAGATGTAAACTTGTTTATGGGAAGATTGAAGGATTCTGATTTTTATATTGTTGCAAAACACTGTCTCATTAGCCGTGTTAGTAATTTTATTAATATTCATCCGGAGAAAATGGGATCTAATCAGCTCATGCCGTCTTCTTCTTGGTGGTCACCCTCCAACCGGTTGGATAAGATAAATATTGATGCCTCGCTCAAAAGTAATTATTTAGGCGTATTGGTGGCGGCATAAGGGATGATAAAGGCAGGTTTTTATTAGCTTTTGGTACCCAGTATTTGCATTGGACATATCACAAGTGGGGTGTAATGGCAGTTTACTACTTGAAGAACATATATTGAGAGATGAGAGGAGGTGGATACATGATGCTCAAGGAGTATCATTGAAGGGGATAACGTCAATTTATCAAAGTCCTTCAATCAAACTTGAAGAGATGGAAGAAAAAGGAAGTATTAAGGAGGATCTTGCTTTTATTCAAGAATTTAACCAGGTTCTTTTTTTCATTATGTAGATGGTGGTAATAAAATTAGCAATTTTGGTGCTAATAATTTGGGTTGCATAAGAGTTTTATTTGGGAAGAGATTAATAATGTGGAAATCCCCCATTCCTTCTTTTATTATTTTTAAAGGAAGAATGTGATGGATTGGGATGGGTTGAACTTTTCTTTAGCTTGTTTTTTGTTGATTTTTTTTTTTTCAATGCTATTACGCATTCTCTTAAAAAAAAAAAAGATTTTAAGCTAATCTAAAGGAGTCACACTTAACATCAGTTAAGAGAATATTTTGCTATTTATATTGGAACTCCTAAGTTAGGCTTATAGTATCGCAAAAAATTATTAAACATGTAATTTTGTTGTATATTCTGATACAGACTATACTGATGTAGGGTTGATAAAAAAGTACATCCAAAACTATCAATTTTTAGGATCCATCACTTATTTCTTGTATCTTCTAAAGAAAATTATGTTGCTTTATCAATTAATGAAGTAGAGTATATAGCTACCGGTAGTTGTGTTGCTTAAGTTTTATGGCTAAAACAACATTTAGAAGTTTTGGAATTAAGCTTTAAAATATTCCCAATAAATGTGATAAAATAAGTGCTATAATTTTTATAAAAAATTCTATTATAAATCACATACTAAACACATTAGATAGACATCATTACGTTAGTATCATGATTAATAAGTGGACGTGGATATTATTTTTGTAAAACGTAGATTCTTAAATAAATTGATTTTTCACAAACCTTTAGCTGAAGAGAGATTTTGCATGTTTAAAATGTTTGCTTGGATGTTAGATCCCAACATTTAAATTTATTTATATTTTTTGTTATATTTTTGATTTTATCTAAGGGAGAGAAGAATAAAATATGTGGTCATAGTTCTTTTTATGTGTAATATTTTTGGGGAGAATTATATTTTTAAAATAGATTAGTAATTTAAAAATATTTTAAAGTATTATTATTTTTTTAATGCTTAAAGTTATGATTAAAAGGTCAATTTACAACCTTTGTTCTAATTATACACATGTATATTTGTCATCATCAAAAAGGTGGAGATTGTTGAAATTATCTACTCCTGATCTATTTAAAAGTTTCTGATTATAACAAATATATGCTTGGATGTTCTAATTTGTGTGCTAGTATTTTAGGTGTAATGATTTGATGATGTGCATGACAATTAACTATTTGGATTTACATTGCCATAAATCAAGTTTAATCAAAATTTTATGTAGTGAAAAGAAATCAAGTGTGACAAGATGAAAGCTTGAAGATTTTTATATTTTCGTTGGAGTATGTTAGGGGTCTATTAATATTTACTTGCATAGTTTGTTTTTCTCATAATTAAATATCTTATTAAAATAATTTATATATTAATCTTGATATAGAAATCTATTAAGATTTATTTATTAAAGAAATTTTTTAGGCTTCATGATAACATAATTATTATCAAATATTGAAATATATATATTAGGGAAATTAAAGGTAATAAGCTTTGTGGTAATATATTTATTATTGTTTCATTTTAAATTTACTTATTTCACATGAATTTAGTGATGCATTATTAATTTTATCTAAATTACTTTTATTATTATATGAATATTCAATATATCTTTAAATTATTATAAATGTGCATAAGTTTTTATTTTGCTGAATATAATATAATTTTGATGGTTTGCTTGGTTTATTTTTCTTTCGTTAGATTTTTTGGATTATGTAGAGTAAAATCAAAGGTTATATTATCCATTTGGATTCTTATTTGAATTTATAATTAATTTCTAAATATTATCTGATTTTAATATAACTTGCTAGGTAGCCTTTTTTTTCCTATTTGGATGTAATGAGGACTTTTTAACTTTCCCATTGACTAGCATTTTATAGTCATTTGAAACTTATACTTTTTTAATATAAATGAAAGTTGAATCAAATATAATATTATTAGTTGATAAATATATATTAAAATTAATTATTTTTCAAATTTGGTTTTACTTTTCCTTTCCTTTTAAATACCCCCTTTCTTCATGTGAGGGCTGCACCAAAAAGAAAACTCTAGCAATTTTTTGATTTTCTTTTCTTCTTTACAGCTGAATCTCGAGTGTTGAAACTTTGATTTTAATTCCAAGAGCTCTTTTCATTTGTGAGATCGAATTCTTGGTTTAAAAGCTTCAACGTACTAAATCGTTTAACATTCTCATAGAGGTTTTTGAGTTTGCTGTTCTTCACAAATCTTACTCACTATTCTTATTAGTT
Source organism: Dendrobium nobile (assembly GCA_022539455.1). Classification (NCBI taxonomy): domain Eukaryota; kingdom Viridiplantae; phylum Streptophyta; class Magnoliopsida; order Asparagales; family Orchidaceae; genus Dendrobium; species Dendrobium nobile. The sequence goes on along the minus strand of CM039721.1, from coordinate 35,144,658 downwards.
TTTACATAGTTTAATCTAGAAAATATTTATTATTTGGTGAAACTAGTTGAGGTGTTAAATTATGTTTTCTATAGCGCATCTTTGAAATCATAAAATTAGTAAATAAGTATTTTTATTTTCTTTTACATTGCGTAGATTAACATTTCAAATCTAGTTTATTTTAAAAGTATCATATGATTTGAAAATTTTAATTTAAATCAGTAAGAATAATATTTTATTTAAAATATTATTCAAATTTTATTTTAAATATAAATTTATCTAAAGTGAGGCAAATTATATTTTATTTATAAAGTTTTGAGGTGATTAAAATTAATTTGTAAGATCACCTCATATTTTGATTATTTTATTGCAAAGTTAGTTTGAGCTTATATTATTTATATTAAATTCCATTTTTTTTTTTCTTGATCTAAACCATTTGGTTTAGTGAAGTTTAAATTATAATTAGATTGGTGTTTATTCCCCATGTAGGAGAGTACTAAGTTGTTAAGAACTTTTTTATTTAAAGAAGGTGGGGTTTGTGAGGAAAATGTGATTAGTGAATTCTAGCCTGATAGTTGGCTAGATAGATGTGTCTTGAATTGGATTATGTATGCCGAACACGTAAAATAATTATCTTCTTATTTTCATTTTTTTGCATATATTTTTTCTTATCTTTTTCATAAAATTGTGTGATTTCCTATTCTTTTCATTTTTTGCATCTATTTTTCTTTTAATCTAATATCTAAATCAAGGAATAAATTAGGAAAAAAAAAACTTAATTTTTTTGAGAACTCTTCATGAAATATATCTAATTGAGATTAATGCAAAAATTGGTGATTCAAGGATCAACAATTTTAAATTTAAGTATAAAAAATATCATTAGAAATGGGTTTTCTTAAGATTTAAGAAGTACAACAAAGGTAAGCTTACTTTTTTGGGCTCATTTTATGTCTCTTGTTAGTTGTTTGGCGCACTTTACGCATCTTTTATATTTTGATACCTTTGTGTGTCTTTCTAAATTTGGAGTCATTAACAATCTTTTAATGTTTGATACATTTTGTATATATTTTGTAAATTTGGCATCCATTCGCCTTTTCTTTTCAATAAATATGTTCTCTTTTGTAATTTTTTAAAAAACTAAAGCAAACTCATTCTATTGACAAAAATGAAAACTATTGACTAAGAAAATTATGCGGTGGATTCAACACGTGCAAAAGATCCCTATGCGATAGACAAATATAGGAGATGAAAATTTTCATTTCAAAATTCAATTTATATATAAAACGAAGATTTTGAATAAAAAAATAAATAAACTGCTTTAAGAAAATAGTTAAAAACACAAAATTATAAGTTTCTTCCTTCGACTATTTTTAGAGAAGTAACCAGAACTTACAAAGAATTCAAGAAAAAATAGGAAGTGAATTTTTCAATTTTTTAAAATGTTTTTTTTTAGATTTGATTTTTTAAAGTGTTATACAAAATAAAAAAGGTGATAGTTCTATATGATCAAAGAAATCTCCAAAAATAAATATAATAATTAATTTAAAATTTATGCAACAAAAAAAAAAAAAAAAAAGCTAACCAAAGGACACCAAAAAATAAACAAAAATAATGAACAAAAAAACATGCTACATAAATAAATAAACACAAAAACAGGCTTTAAACATCATCTTGCTTCTGATTGATCTGATGATTCAAACAACTTGGTTACCCTAGATATTTTTTTGGTGTTTTTATCATCGCCCTTTTACATTTTTCTTAGTTTATCCTTTCTTTGCGGGATGAGTTTTTAATTTGAGGCAATGATTTTTCATGTCCGATTTTTCCACACCAAAGCAAATAAATTGAGTGAAAATCTTAATATTCTTACCATTTTTACCTTTGTTCCACTTTTATTTATGCTTTTGCTTGTGGTTAGTGGGGTTTCCAATTTGATTTTTAAGTAATCAATTTCGTCACCAACTAAGCCACTTTTCACTTTGTCTTAAAGCTTTAAGCATATCATTTCACAAGTATTCTAAAGTCCTTGACCCAAACTTTGCTCTAGGCAATAAGTGAGCCGATCAAAATATCATAAAGAATAATTCATTCATAATTTTTTGATTCACAAATAGCAATAACTTTAGCATCAAACTTATCAAGTAGATAAGTAGAATTTTATTGGACTTTTTCAAAGTTTAATTCTTTAATCTAAAGTATGTAATGATGTCATACTTCAATTAAACCTGAATACATGTCTTTTATCATCTCCTAAGGTTTCATGCAAAATAGGTCATAATTATACATTAAATAGTCAGCCTGGATGCTTGTTTTCATTAGTTCTTTCATAATATTATTGTGTTAATTTATCCTAATTTTCTTACCAATAGTGTATGGGATACTAACTTATTAAATTTTTAGATTTAATGCACATAAAAAGTTAAAGATCTAGTATTCAATGAGCAATGATTTTGTTCAACTCCTATTCTAATAATTAAAGAAATATTTTTTAATTCCATCTATAACATGTGATGGTATAGAAAAATCAGTTAGATTATTTGTCATATTTGGTAATCAATTGATTTTAAGAAAGTAGACATCCAAATTTTCAAAATCATCAAACAGTATAGTTTTTTAATAAAAGTGATTTGGTGATTGGAGACTTCTTGTAATATTACGATTCAAAAATAATATTGATCGATTTCAAAAAATTTTCAACTTAATTTTATGAATCTCCGCTCTGATATACACTTGAAAGTTGTCAGGGTGTTAAGCCCATTGAACTTGTCCGAGGCTAACCAAGAGGGGGTGGGGGGTTGTGACTTAGATATTTAAAATTTTTTAACTAAAAAATTATATTTTTATATATTAAGCGAAACAAATTAAATCAATAATAAAAAGAATAATTAGAGATTTTAACCCAAGCAGTTAATCATAATAAAAATAATAAAAGTGTGAAAATAATATAGGAAAATAATACACTAGATTTATGTGGTTCGGTCCAACCTGACCTACGTCCATTCCGTGGCACCCCTCCGTGATTGCACTAAATCTGGTGACTCTCCTTTAGCCACATAGTAGGGAAGAAGCCCTTATAAAATTCACTTCCACCTTCCCCAAGTGGTACAGCTGTGTCTTTGACACCAAAGAGATCTTTCTTCCAAGAACTTCCCTCAAGAATAAGCCTTAATCAGTTTACTATGGTGCAAGCTTGCTGGACAACTGTGTGGAAACCCCTCACCACTCCCTTAAACACCCACTAAGGATCTTCTCCCTTTCAAACCACCCTTTCCCTCTCCCTTCTGTTCTCTGTTTAAGTTTCTCCAAAAAAATTAAGCTTCAATGGATGCCAAAGACACTTATCAAGTGCCTTGACAAAGCTTAAATATAGGGCTTTGAAAAACCTTTAAAAAGTAATCTTGGTGGCAAGTATCAACCACAGACAATCAATGATTGTCCCGTATGATGTACTTAGAAAGAGGGCTTCAGAGAACACCAAAAACTCAATTTTAGTGCCAAATATCATCTAGGTGATCACAGGATCATCCCGATTATGTGCTTAAAAAGAGGGATTCAAAAACATTAAAACTCAATTCTCATGCCAAATATCATCCTGGACATCACAGGTTATTCCCGTACGATATGCAGAATTTGACTTGATAGTCCCAAATGACTTTAGGATCATCCAGGGACATATTATGGATTGTCCTGGATAATTAGAAGAAAAAATATAGTATTTCACATTTGGATGGATTAGGAAAATCAAGTATGTCGGCAAGCACCCTCTAGTAGGATATGACAAATCATACAGGATGATCTGCATTGAATAATTTAATCATATTTAATCTCCTAATCAAATGATTAATTTAGGCATGATTTGTATTGGTCATCAAGGATTTTCAAGATTGTCCACTGATTTAGAACAATTTTAATCTTAAATCCTTGCCAAATTTCATTGACTCCTATTTTCAAGATTATAAATGAATTGTCTAGACGATTCAAAATGCCCAGTATGATAGTTCGATGAGCTGATCATCTAGATGATATAAATCATCTAGTATGATTTGTCAAAACTTGAACTTCTGGTTTGACTCAATTTCACTACCCTGAGTGTGTGTGTGTGGAGGCCACCGAGAAAGATATACCCTTATAGGACTTGACTCAAGAAATAAAAAATGTATCAATTAGTATTAAAAAATTATTATAGATAACCTATTCTACTCAATCTTAAGCCTTGAATCTTTATTGGATGGAGCAAGGTATTCCTAAAACATTGTACATATATAAACAAAAATATATTACAAATACAAGTAGATACAAGATGTGAGCCATAATATTTATTATCATTTAAAATATAAACTCATTAGCTAAAGTTTAAACACTTACTTGAGAGAGACAAGAGGAGAGGGAAAGCTTGTGTGGGAGGGAGAGAGAGAGAGATGAGAGAGAGGATCTTATGAGGCGCAGTTTTTGAGAGTTTTATAAAGGTTGCTCCAAAAGGATCTGAGTCATCTTCTCAGTCATTGTCTCCTGGTTCCTTGGAGGTTCTAGATGTTGAGAGAGTTACTACTTAGCTTTATTGTTTTTATATTCTTGTAACTTATTATTTTGATGATTCTAAATATTTTTGTATTGATTATTAATTTCTCCTAACATATTTAGAAAAGTGTTTTGGCTCTTGTGTGTACTAACATTTCAGGGAAATTACTCCAATTATTGGAGACTGTAAATCAAGATCTGATTATAATTTTTGTAACTTGGAGTCTGTATATTTTTTCATTTTGAGTCAGAGAGATGTGATTGTAATTGAGTAACTTAGCACACACACTGGAGGAATCTTTAAAAGTAAAAATTTAAAATTGATTGTACAGATGAACTATGTTCGTAGGACGTTAGGTTAGTATACTCTCCAAAGAGATGGAACGAACAGAAGGCGAAGATTTTTCTAAGTCCTAATCATCGGAGACTGAAAAGAGAAGAGAAAGTCACTAATGATGTGCTAATGGCCAAAGTTTGATCAGTCAGATCAAGAAGAGGTATGTTACTTGACTTACAATTAACTTTTAGAAGTTCAGAATGCATAAGTTGCATGTAGAAAGTTAAAGAAAATGCATGTAGTCTAAACTAAAATTTCAGGAACTACAAAGAGAACAAGATATCCTTAGGTGAATGATCATGCTTTAATTGATAACAACTACATGGAATTGCTAATGAGTTTGACGATTTGAATAAGAACCATGAAAATTTAAAATAATCTTATATAGAACTTCAAAAAGAATTAAAAATAATAAAGATGGAATTTGAGGAAAAATATACTGAATAAATTATACAAATCATTTCTTGGAGAAGATATGAATTTTTTTTATATTAAAGATAAAATCTCTCGAGGATAATAGGATACCACCAAGATTGAAGATTTCATAAATCCTATTTTGTATCCTAAATTTATGCAATCCATAAATAGATAGAGAAACTATAAAAATTAAGAAACCCATTTCCATGAGTCTATCAATGTCATAATTATAGATTGTTTGGACTTATAGCTCACACCTATACATTAAAGAAGAAAACCCATTTGGTTTGGAGACCTAAGATGCATAAAACCTAGACATATCATACATGCATCTGTTTATAATTTGCAAAAAGGAAACCCAAACTTGTTTGGGTTCCCAGGTCTAAGGTTTGATGTTTGCAGGATCGCTGTCACATAAGATCTCGTGAGACCATATGGTACCTGGATAGCAGTTGCTCAAAGCATATAACTGAAGATACTGCACAATTCATATCGCTAGAAGCAAGGAGTGGAGGCAATGTTACACTTGGAGATAACACCATAAGGAAGGTGGTAGGGCCAGGTATGATTGGAAATCTTAAAAACTTTGTTATAGAAATATTTTATTTGGTAGAAGGCTTAAAGCATAATCTTCTAAGTATTAGTCAGCTATTGATAAAGGTTATTGTGTAAAATTATTTCCTACAGCTGCTATTAAGCCTGAATGGTTAATGATGTTTTGAATGGTATACGGGTTAACACTGTGTATATGCTAGCTTGAATTGCATTAAAATCCTACTGCTTTTGTTTAAAAACTTATTTTGTGTGAGTCATGGCTTTGGCATAGGAGACTTTATCACTCTAGAATGAAAAAACCTTAGGAGATTTACCCAAAAGAACTTAGTGAGAGGTACACCAAAACTAGACTTTACCAAGGATCACATTTGAGATGCATGTCAATTAAGAAAACATGTGAAGTCTCCATTTAGTCCAATAAGATCTTAGAACTGTAAACCATTGGAGATTTTATATATGGATCTTTTTGGACCAGTTGGAACTGTAAGTCTAAGAGGGAAGATATACGGATTTGAGATTGTGGATGATTTTCTCTAGATTTACATGGGTTTAGATTTCTATATCATAAAAGTGAATCATTTGTGGAATTTAGAAATTTTTTGACTTGGATTCAAACAAAACTAGGATGTGAGATTATGACTATTCAAAGTGATCATGGAGGAGAATTTGAGATTGAAAAATTTAAAGATTTTTATAAGAAGAAAGGATTGTTCTAATTTTTCTGCACCTAGAACCTCTCAGCATAATGGGGTATTAAAAGAAAAAATAGAACATTATAGAAGCGCCTGAGCCATGTTGGCAGAATATTCACTTCCTAAAAAATTTTTGGCTGAGGTGGTTAGCACAGTATGTTATATTTGAATAGGGTGAATGTTAGCTCAAACTTAAATAAAATACCCTATGAGTTACTAAAGGGAAGAACACCTAATTTGTCACATTTGCATGTTTTTGGATGTAAGGTGTTTATACATAACAAAGAAAAATCTGCCTTCAGAAAATTTTGTTGCAGATTTGGTTTCTGAATTATGGTTTGATGATAGCACAACAATACGACAGGCCTTTCTCTACTGACTTTTCAGGACTCAAAGATTAGACGAAAATCGGAATCAGCTCAAGACTGGGTAGATTAGGGTTGAGTCAGTCTGTAATTTTCTTTTTTTCCCTTCTTGATCATTTGTAAATGTTTCAAATGACTGATGTTAAGTAACCCTACAACACACCACTGTAAGATATTTAGGAATTTGTGTTTTACTCAACATCGTCTGGTGATATTTATAAATACGGAGATTTGAATTCAAAATAGAAGTTTTAATAGGATTTCTTAGTATGGAAGCGTAATTACTTATTCGGAATGGACTATACTTATAACGGCCATGACAATTGGCTCATATACAGAACTAAAATAGCCGCCATGATCAATTTAGGTATTCTGTATTTTTGCACATCGGCTAGGACGATCGTGAGATTGGCCTGGATGATATGACACAATTATGCTTATGGTATTTTAAAAACTCTTTTCACAAAGAAAGAAATTTCATAAACCAAATCACACACCGAAATAAAATGCGGAATTTAAAAAGTGCGGAAGCAAGAAAAAAGAAACACAGAGATTTATAGTGGTTCAGTCGACTCGACCTACTTCCACTCCTTGGTGGCACCCTCCAAGTATTGCACTACAAAACGTGACTCTCCTTTAGCCCCCATGGCTAGGCGGAGAATCCCTCACAAGAACCTCCTTTTTTCCACCCCGACAAGGTAGAGAACCTACCGCCTTTTGCTTCCTCCTGAAGCTGGCAGAGAACTACAACCAGAAGCAAACTCCTTACCTCTACCGACCCTTCCATGGACGAGAAACTCCAGACGAAAGACAAGCAGAGCGATCCTTGAAGCAACCCTTGTGAATCCCCTCACAAGCTCCCCCTCACAAGATCCTCTCTCTCTCCCTCTCTCTCTTTCTCTCCTCAAGGTCTTCTCAGGTCAAGGCAGCTGCCAAATGTCTCTAAAAAATGTTGAACAATAGCTCTTTAAATAGAAGGGCTTCAAAGGAGCTCATTAATTGCATGTTGCCGACAATATCGTCCAGGCCGATATGGACATCGGCCTGGCCGATCAGTACAAATCACAAAAGATCGGCCTGGGCATCGCCCTGTTTTGGGTGCTAGACGATTGAAATTTGGCTTGATCGTCCTGGACGATCTCACAATCGTCCCGGCCGATCAATTCAAATTAGAGGCAAATCGTCCTGAGCATCGCCCTGTTTTTGAGCTGGCCGATATTTATCGTCCTGAAGTAACTTAAGGATTTTGAATAGATAGTCCTGGCCGATCCTGCGATCGTCCAGGACGATATGATCGTATCAATCATCCTTAATTACTTTCTTGATTTCCTGATCAATTAAGGCATAATTTGGTAATTTCGTCCAGGCCGATCCGTGGATCGTCCGGGCCGATAATTTAAAAATACAGTATACCTTAATTGTCTATGGCGGCTACTTCTTTCTATTTTGAGCTTATCGTCCTGGCCGATACACGTATCATCCAGGCCAATATGTTAATGTCGACTGCCTTAATTAAGAATCCTGATTAGTGTCTCTAGTTTTAACTCGATCGTCCAGGATGATCCAATGGATCGGCCTGGCCGATGTGAGCAAAAACAGAGATTCTAAATCTCTCAAGTGTGTGTGTGTAGGGTTACTTAGTATCAGTCTTTTGAACAATACAAACTGACTCAAGAAGAGAAAAAATAGATTACAGACTGACTCAACCCTAAACCTATGCAATCCTGAACTTGGCTTCTTCTTGATCGTCCGATCTTCGATTCCTGAAAGGTTAGAAGCAGCAAGTAGTCCAAGAGAAGTAGTGTTTGTCAATCATCAAAAACATAAGTCAAGAAAATAGGTCTGCAACATTATATATTTGCCAAAAATTTTATAATAAAGCCCTTACCATAAATCTAACTGATACTGAGCAAATTAAGTTTTAAGCCATCAAAAAATAAAATAAAAAGGTTCTTACAGTTTTCGATTATATCTATGCCCACCACTTTCCTGGTGGTGTTGTCTCCAAGGGTGACCTTTCCTCCAGCCCTGGCCTCTAGCAAAATGAATTGATTGGTATCTCCAGTCATGTGTCATGAGCATGCACTGTCTAGGTAACACATGCTCTAATGAGGTTTTTTGTTAGAGCACTCTTAAAAAATCATCAAATACTAGATTTAGGAACCTAAATAAGTTTGGGTCCCTTCTTATTAAAAGAAGAATGCAATACATGTGTGTTATGCTGTGAATCATATAATTTGGGTCTCCCACCTAAAATGTACTACATTGAACTGTGCAAGTGTGGGAAATGTGTCCTAGATTGCCATATAAAAAACATCTAACACCAAAAAAAGGGTTTACTAATCTACTCGGGTTGTGATGCCTTTTATTAAAGTTATGTGATACATGCAATGATGGTTTATCATTTTCTAATTCTATGAGTTTTGCTTTTAATGCTATATTTTCATTTTCATAATCAACCACTTCAATTTTTAACCGATGTTTATTATTTTCTATGTCCAATGCAAGTTCTTCTAATTTCTTAAACTCTTTTTCTAACTCAATATACAATGACTTTAAGGTATAATATGCATCCAATAATTTAATGTTCTTCTTATTTAATGCATCAAACTCATCAAGTAATGACATGTGATTGCTATCAAGTGTGGAGTGATCTTTAAATAAAATTTCATGTTATTTTTGTAAATTTAAAAATTCCAATTTTAGGCTAGCATGCAATTTGTTAAGTTTTCTATATGATGCATGAAATTTCTCAAAAAATATAAGTAATTAATAGTAGGTTAGTTTATATACCTCTTCTTGGTCAGACTAACCAAGATGATTGTCTGCCATCAAACACAAGTTTATTATCTCCTCTTCAGCTTTAGTCTTAGAGGAGTCAGATGTAGAATCGCCTTTGAATGCCTTTTGAAACCTCTTCTTATCCTTTATGAACTTGGGTTTCTCCACGCCCTTCTCCTTACATGGGTGAACCTTAAGTGTAGGACAATCAGCTTTAACATTTATCAGCTTCCTGCATTCAAAACAAATCATATCAGTATAACTTTAGAATTCTTGCTACCCTTACCTTTATTCCACTTCTGATGGAGCTTTTGCTTGTTCCTTAAAAAACTTTTAAATTGCCTAGTAATTAAGGCAACATAATCACTTTTAGACTCGGATGAGTCTATATCTATATCGTTAGACTTCAGCGCCATAGTTTTTTCCTTCTTTTTCTCACCTGCATCAAGTTGTCTTTGGTTCACTCCTTACTCGTAAGCAATGAGTGATCCAAGTAAGTTATCAATAGAATAAATATTCAAATCCTTAGATTTAGTTATTACAGTAATCTTAGCGTCAAAAGATGAAGGCAAGCATCTAAAAATTTTGTTGACTTTTTTATAGTTAGTTAACTCTATTCCTATGGCATGTAGTGAAGTGATAATTTGAGTAAACCTAGCATACATTTCAGATATCAATTCACTAGATTTCATGCAAAAAAGGTCGTAGACATGCAGTAAGATATTCAACCTAGATTGCTTAACTTTAGTTGTGCCTTTATAAGTGATACATAATTTATCCCATATTTTTTTACCAGTGGTACAAGTTCAGACACATAAGTAATTTTTAGATTTCAAAGCACATACAAAAAGTAGTTTAAGCATTTTGTATTAAGTTAGGCTAAATCTCTATCATTAAGAGTCCATTCAGTAAAAGGAAGTTAAGTTTTTATGCCAATGATTTAACATAATGGTGGTGAATAACCTTTTTTAACAAGCATCCACATGCGATGGTCAATTAATTATTAAAATGTGGACATGTAAGTTTTCCAGAAATCAAATGGCATACTATCAAATAATGGTGGTCGGGTAATAGAATTCCCTTCTATAGTATTACGATTACTAAAGTTATCCACGGATCAAAATTTAAAAGTTTTCAAAAACTAGATTTTATGAATCCCACTCTCATATCACTTGAAAGTTCGTTAGAGATATTAAGCCGTTATGAACTAGCCTGAGGCTAACCAAGAGGGGAGTGAATTGGTGTTTTAAAATTCTTTAAAAAAATCACTATCTTTAAAATATTTTAAAACCACAAACCAAATAATCTTTCATCAGAAAATAAAGTGTGGAAATTAAATACGAAAGTGCAATAAGAAAGAATACATCAGATTTTATAATGGTTTGATCTACTTGACCTACTTCCACTCCCTGGAGCCTCTCCTTCGGGTATAGCACTAATCTCAATGACTCTCCTTTTTCTCCCACAACAAGGTGGAGAAGCCTGTAAAAAACTCCTTACCACCAACCCCAGTTAGGTAGAGAACCCAACTCCTTTTGCTTCATCCTGAAGTTGGCAAAGAACTAAACTCCTTTCACTTCCTCCTGAAGTAGCTAGAGAACCTCAATTAATCACTGAAGTAGACCTCTCTAGTGTTGAAACTTGTTAAGTATGAATTAGGTTGTTAGACCTAAGATTTTGTCCCAACGATTAACCAAGGGGGGGGGGGGTGAATTGGTAATTTAAAAAATTCCACTTATTTTTTAAACCGATAAAAACTTATAGTGAAATTTTGAAAATGATTTTTCAACCACAGATCAATAGAACCAGTAAAGTAAAAAATAGCGAAAAATAAAAGACACAAGATTTATAGTGGTTCAGTCAAACACGACATACATCCACTCCCTGAAGTCTCCCAGTTCAGGTATTGCACTATTACCACTTAGTGTCTCTCCTTTTCCCCCACAACAAGGCGGAGAAGCCCTCACAAAAACTCTCTTCTACCACTACCCGGTGCGGTAGAGAACCGTTATCCTTTTACACCCTCCAAGTGTAGGTAGTGTTGCAGATCTATTTTTAAGGATTACGATTTTGATGATAGCAAACTCTCTTATTACAAATACTCTTATTTCTCTACGACTGCCTTATTTACTGACATTGCAGGTCCACAAGATCAGACTGTAATTTGAAACCAGCTCAAGATTGGGTAGACTAGGTCTAAGTCAATTTATAACCCTTTTTCTTTCTTGAGTCTATTGTATGTGGTGTGGCTCCTGATGCTTTGTAACTTAAAAGATTATCTGACTATTCCCTAAAGGTTATTCTTTTTGGTAACATCATTCGGGACAATATTTATATCGTCCTAGATGATCAGTTCAAAAGCAGAAACCCTGGTTAGGACATCCTCATTAAAGTAGTCGTCATTATGCAAATAACATCATCCTGGATGATTTTGTATCGACCAGGATGATAGGATCAAAATAGAAAGAATATGCCGCCAGATCTATTTAGGAATTACTTATTTTTGGACATCATCCAGATGGATAATCCTGGACTATAAAATATCAACCCGGACGATCCAGGACAATTTTTCTAAAATTTCTCTCGAATTTAAGGAAAGAAGTTATGATTTATTTATACAATCAAATCGTCCTGGATGATCTCCAGATCATCAAGGCCGATATGCTGGATGATTGAACATCGGACAGCTCTTTTTCAGGGCGACGTTCAGGACGATATTCAAAAATTTATACTAATTGTCCAGAACGATAAGAACAAATTTCTTTTGATCGTCTCAAATCATCCCGGCTGATTGGGCATAAATTGCACTGATTGTACAGGATGATATTAATATCATCCTGGTTGATAATGCCGGTAACTTGCATTAATGAGCTCGTTTTGATATTTTCTATTTAATCTATGACATGAAACTTTGTAAGTGTCTTTGGCAACCATTGTAGCTTTATTCTTTTGGGGGAAATTTAAAGAGAGAGCTTGAAAGGGAGTGAGGAACGTGTGAAGTCTGAGAGAGGGAGATGATCCTATGAGGGGGGACTCAAGGAAGTGTGGAGAGGGATTCCACACGGTTGCTCCAGCAGGCTTGCACCTTAATACTGTCAGATTCAAGGCTTATCTTGAAGGAAGTTCACCAATGAAGAAGATCTCTTTGGTGTCAAAAGACCCGGCGACTCCGCCGCACTGGGGAAGGTGGAAGTGATTTTGTAAGGGCTTCTCCACCTAGCTATGGGGGCTAAAGGAGAGACACTTAGTTTAGTGCAACACTTGGAGGGTGCGTCCAAGGAATGGACATAGGTCAAGGTTTGACCGAACCACTATAAATCCGGTGTTTTCTTTTCTTATTATTACTTCTGCATTTAATTTCTCCATCATTGATTTCTTTGTGGTGTTTTGGTTTGTTGTTTTGTTTTAAAAGATCTTCAACAACCAATTCACCTCTCTCTTAATTAGCCTCGGGCTAGTTCATGAGGGCTTAACATCCCTAACGAACTTTTAAATTTCGATCCAGTGGCTAATTTTTCAAATCATAATATTGTGGAAGGTTATTCAATCACCAGACCTCCTTTATTTGAAAATATCTCATTTGATTTTTGGAAAACTCATTTGTCTACTTTCTTGCAATCGATTGATTTTTGCATGGGGCATATGATTTTAACTGGTTATTCTTCACCGTCACGTGTTATAGATGGAGTTAAAACTGATATTCCTTTTAATCAATAGAGCAGGGAAGAACAACTCAATGCTCAATTGAATGCAAAATCATTAAATTGCTTTTTTTGTGCTTTAAATTCTGAAGATTTTATGTTAGTATCTACGTGCACTACTGGTAAGAAAGTTTGGGATAAACTACATACCATATACGAATGCACTAGTGAAATCAAGCAATCCAAGTTGAATATGTTAATGCATGATTTTGAACTATTTTCCATGAAACCTTATGAGACAATCTTAGACATGTATACTAGGTTTATTCAAATTGTAACATCATTGCATGCTTTAGGAAAAGAATTTTCAAATTTTGAAAAAGTTAACAAAATTCTTCTTTGTCTACAAGATAAGTTTGATGCTAAAATTGTTGCTATTTGTGAATCAAAAAATTTGAATGATTATTCTATTGATAATTTGATTGGCTCACTCATTACCTATGAGCAAAGTTTGGGTCAAAGAATTTTGGATGTTGTGAAATTATTGTTCTAAAAGCTAAAGATAAGAAAAAAGATAGCTTAGTTAGTGACGAAAGTAATGACTTAACAGACAAATTAAAAAGCTCACCAAAGCATAAGCATCAACAAAAATGGAAGAAAGGTAAAAATGGTAAGGATGTTAATATTTCTTCTTACATTATTTGCTTTTGATGTAGGAAGCCTAGACATACAAAAAATCAGTGCCCTAATTTAAAAATTCTTCTTACGAAACAAAGGGGTAAAGCGAAGCAAATTTTAAACTGGGGAAATAATGAAAACCAAAAAATCTTCTGGGCAGACCTAGTTTCTGAAGCATCGAACCAAGAGAAAGATAATGGATAAAATCCTTGTTTGTGTGTTTGTGTTGTGTTTTGTTTTTAGTTAAATTTTGTTTTTTATTTTGTTTCGATTTTATTTTGTGTTTTGTCTTTGCTTATTCTTTGATTTTTTTTCTTATTTCGTGAAATTTTTTCTCTGATCAACACACAAATTCACTTTTCTAAAATTGAAAATTCTACTTCATGTTTTTTTTTTTAATTTTTGGAAAGTTGTGATTGACTTCTCTAAAAATAGTCAAAGGAAGGAAACTCATGTTTTTGACTCTCAATCTCTATTTCCTAAAAGAGGTTATTCTACTTTTAATTTAAAATCCTTTACATATTTTAAATTAGTCTTTGAAACTAAAATTTTTTATCTCCCTAGATTTTATTTATCGCATAGGGATCTTTTGCAAGTTGTTAAATCTAACTCATAATTTTCTTAATCAAGAATTTGCTTTATCAATAGGATGTGCTTACTTTTCTTTTTAAGATTTAAGATTAAAAAAATTGGCCAATGATGCCAAAAATAAAAGATGCACAAAGACACTAAATTGAAAAATATACACAAAAGTGTATCTAAAATCATAAGATGCGCAAAGAGCACCATTCAAATTGACAAGAGGCATAAAATGAGCCCACAAATTTTATTGCTTATAATTATTGTACTTCTTAAAAGCTTAAGAAACCCTTGATACTTTCGATACTTGATTTTGAAAAATATGATTCCTGATCCAACAATTCGTGCATTAATCTTCTATTAGATATATTTTATGAAAGAAGTTTTGAAAAATTAGTGTTTCTTTTTCTAATTTATTCCATGATTTAGATATTGAATTAAAAAGTTTCTGAGCCTTTTTAAAGAACTTGAGTTTTGATTATCAAATTCTAAATTTCTAACCTTTTCTGGGCTATGTGTTGTCAATACAATTCTACTAAGTTTTTAATTAAAACCTAGAGGTAACTTTCTCATTTTAAGAAAATTTATTTTGTTCACTAGATCAGGGATCATTTTTGTCTTTTAATCATTTTGTTTTATCATTTGTGCCCCTTCTCTTTTTGATAATGTCAAAGGAGGAGAACGTATTATTGAATTTGTACCCTTTGTCTTTTTTTCTTTCTTTCAAAAAATTAAAAAAACAACAAATTTGTTTATCTCCCCTATTTTTAAAGTTTTATTCTAGTGAGGGAGAGATTAGGAGAAAATGTTTTTCTATTTGCAGATTCAAATCCTAATATTTGCCATCATTAAAAAGGGGAGTTGTTGCGCATCTGTTTTCATGGATTATGATTTTGATGATAGTAAACTCTCTTATTACAAATACTCTTAATTCTCTACAACTACCTTATCTACTGACATTGAAGGTCCATAAGATCAGACTGTAATTTGAACAAGCTTAAGATTGGGTAGATAAGGTCTGAGTCAATTTATAACCCTTTTTTTTTCTTGAGTCTATTGTATATGGTGTGGCTCCTGATTCTTTGTAACTTGGAAGATTCTCTGATTGTTCTCTAAAGGTTACTATTTTTAGTAACATTGTCCGGGATAATATTTATATCATCCTAGACGATCGGTTCAAAAGCAGAAACCCTGATTAGGGCATCCTCATTAAAGCAGCCGTCATTATCCAAATAACATCATCTTGGATGATTTTGTATCAACCAGGATGATAGGCTCAAAATAAAAAGAATCTGCCGCCAGATCTATTTAGGAAAATTATTTATTTTTGGACATCGTACTGGTGGATCAACCTGACTATAAAATATTGTCCAGGACGATCCAGGACAATTTTTCCAAAATTTCTCTCAAATTTAAGGAAAGCAATTATGACTTGAATGCACGATCAAATCGTCCTGGACGATCGCCACATCGTCCTGGACGATCGCCAGATCATCCTGGACGATCGCCAGATCGTCCTGGCCGATATGCTGGACGATTGGACATTAGATAGCTCTTTTTCAGGGCGATGTTCAGGATGATATTCCACATTTTTTACTGATCATCCAGGATGATATAGTATCATCCTGGATGATAAGAACAAATTTCTTCTGATCGTCTCAAATCATCCCGACTGATTGGGCTTAAATTGTACTGATCGTATAGGACGATATTAGTATCATCCTGGACGATAATTTCGACAACTTGCATTAATGAGCTCATTTTGAGATATTCTATTTAAGCTATGACATGACACTTTATAAGTGTCTTTGGCAGCCATTGTAGCTTCGTTCTTTTGGGAGAAGCTTGAAGAGAGAGCTTTAAAGGGAGTGAGGAACGGGTGAAGTCTGAGAGAGGAAGAAGATCCTGTGAGGGGGGACTCAAGGGAGTGTGGAGGGGGATTCCACACGGTTTCTCCGGCAGGCTTGCACCTTAATACCATCGGATTCAAGGCTTGTCTCGAAGGAAGTTCACCAAAGAAGAAGATCTCTTTGGTGTCAAAAGATTCGGCGACTCTGCCGCACCGGGGAAGGTGGAAGTGATTTTGTAAGGGCTTCTCCACCTAGCTATGGGGGCTAAATGAGAGACACTTAGTTTAGTGCAATACTTGGAGGGTGCCTCCAAGGAGTGGACGTAGGTCAAGGTTTGATCGAACCACTATATATCCGGTGTGTTCTTTTCTTATTATTGCTTCCGCATTTAATTTTTGCATCGTTGATTTCTTTGTGATGTTTTGGTTTATAGTTTTGTTTTAAAAGATCTATAACAACCATTTCACCTCTCTTAATTAGCCTCGGGCTAGTTCATAAGGGCCTAAAATCCCTAACAAACTTTCAGTTAGAGTACCTCCAACTATTCACACTCTCTAAGTATAGGCAGAGAACCATCATCCTTTTATACCCTCCAAGAGTAGGCAGAGTACCTCCCACTATTCACACTCTCCAAGTGTAGGTAGAGAACCTTTCACTGTTCACACTCTCCAAGTGTAGGAAGAGAACCTTCATCCTTTCACACTTCTCCAAGTGTAGGTAGAGAACCCTTCATCCTTTCACACTTCACCAAGTGTTTGCAGAGAACCAGATCTTCTTGAAAAGATCTTTTCACGGGAAATCCAGAAGGACAAGAGAAAAGAGTGAAGTAATCATAATTCACAAACAAAGATCCTTATCTTTGAGTACCAAGTGAACCCTTCACGCTCCAGTAGTAAGATTCCTCCTTCAAACACTCTCTCATACTCTCTCCTTTAATCTCCCTTCAGTTCGCACGAAGACCAGTAGATAAAAAGATTACAAGACAGTTTTAAGTGGATCTTTTATAAGAAAGACACGAAAAACCATCCAAAAACTACAATTTTTCAAATCTGTACGTACTCGATCATCCCGTACGATCAAATTTTGTACATATGAATAGTGAAAAAACTATTGCGTATGAACTCAATATGCATTGGTACGAATGCCTTCGTACCCGATCATTATCTCATATGAACATAGTTCATCTGATACAAATAGTTATTTCCAACCTTCATTGGAACGAAACTCCAGGACGGTCCATATGTTTTAAGGAACAGAGGAAATCTTCCTGGGATGAATGTACAAGATCGTCTAGATAATAAGTTCAAAGTATAAGTCCAGAGAACATCATCCTAGGACAAACAAGGTAAAATTGTTTGGATGATTAGTTCAAAGCATGAGTCCAGAGAACATCGTCCAAGGATAAACAGGGTAAAATCATCTGGATGATTAGTTCAAAGCATGAGTCCAGAGAACATCATCTTGGGACGAACACAATAAAATTGTCTAGATGATTAGTTCACAATATGAGTACAGAGAACATCATCCTGGGATGAAAAGGGTAAAATAATCTGCATGATTAGGAATTAGAAAAAATCTTTGCCCCTTCTGTTCGTTCCATTGCTCTTTGGAGAGTATAACTAACCTAATTATCGTGTACGAACATAATTCATCCTGTACGATCATTATTTTAAAATTTTTTACTTTTAAAGATGTCCTCCAGTGTGTGTGCTAAGTTACTCAATTACAATCACACTCTCTCTGACTCAAAATGAACAAAATACAGACTCCAAGTTACAAAACATTATAATCAGATCTTGATTTACAGTCTTCAACAATTTGGAGTATGATTTCCCTGAAATGTTAGTACGCACAAGAGCCAAAAACACTTTTTTCAAAATATGTTAGGAGAAATTAATAATCAATACAATAATATTTGGAATCATCAAAATAACAAGTTGCAAGAATATAAAACATATAAAAGCTAAGTAGCAACTCTCTCAACAATCTTCCCCTTTTTTATGATGGCAAAATAATTATTATTTGTTTAAATTTGTAAGTTCTAAGTATCTCCTAAACTCCCCCTGAATTAATAAGCATGTGAGAATAAGGGGTATTTGAACATAAAAAATATATATATTTGTTTTAAAATTTTTGAACACACAGTCACTTGAACACAAAGCACAAAGCACTTGAACACCAAGCAAAATAAACACAAAAAAGACTCAGAGATGACAATTACAAAAAGTCATAGAGACGACAGTTACAAACAAATAAAACAAATTAAACTATTGTTATGAATAATATTTCTCCCCTTTTTTGACAACAACAAAAAGCGAAGAATAAAAAGAATAAATACATAAATGTAAGAGGTTGTATGAAGAGCCTTTAATAATTGATCCTGTAAATAGATTGAGTTACCATTGCAAATAAAATTAAATATCATTAAAGAAATAGAAAGATTCATATGATTTAAGTAGAGATATAACATAGATAAGAAAAAAAAATATCAAAAGCATGAATCAATTTACACAATGAGATAAGCAAAATCATTGCAAAGTAAATGAATGTAAAATTTGAATATTTTAAATTTCAATACTAAATAAAATTGAATAGAAGATTAATTTGAATTTAAAGATTGAAAGATTGAGGAAAGAATTTATACTTGTGGCGCTTTGCGCATCTTTTCAATATTTGTGACACATTTTATGCATCTTTTTACTTGTGGGTTTATTTTGTGCCTCTTTTTTAAATTACGAACTATTATGCATTCTTTTGATTTTTTTTTTGTACATTTGTACATTTTTAAGTGCATTCTTGATCTTTCCAAAATCAATAATCTAAAAGCTCAAATTTCTCTAAGTACAACAATATTTATATTGATAAGAGAAATACAAAATAAGAAAACATCATAATTACAATAATAATATAAAAATTATGGTAGTCTAACAAGAGACATGAGATTAACATTCTTAACTAGATCAAGTTATAATCACAACTTAAAATTTTTGAAAAATTAGATTTTCTAATGAATTCAATTTGTAATGCAATTCAAAATATAGCACTTGTAAGATCAAATATTTTAAGGATGATCATATAGGCTAACAAACATTTTTGAAAAAAAAAATTTAAAAGCAATACAAGATAACTTTTATTGATATCATGATAAAGGATATTACATCGATCATGAATGATATCAATACAATGATAATTTTTGACATAAAAAAATGAAAAATGATACATCACAGAACATAACAAAAATAACTACAACACATAATATGTCATCACATCAAGTCATCACAGGTAGAGAGAAACATATCAGAACTACAGACATCACTTAGAAGGTCCCTGATCTGGATGAGGAGGAGGGTTAAAAATATTAAAATAGCTATTCATTATAGCTATATTCATGTTGATCGATTCAAACTGACCTCTAACCCAACCCATATCCTGCTGATATTGATAGTCCTGTTGCTGAAGATGAGTTTCAATCTGATCAAAATGTTGATCAAAATGACTCTCAAGATGATCAGATCGTTGGATCAAATCCTAAAAATTTTGTCTACCAGTAGGTACAGGTGGAGGTCATCTTTTTTCCTCCTCTGATTCACTACTAATAAATTGATCATCTTTATTAAAGATGGCTCTAAATGATCCATCATTGTAGTAGACAGGCTCTTCTAGATTTTGAGCAGGATGAACTAGTTCATACTTCTTTTCCAAAATATAAGTCACAAGATTTCCTAATGCAATATTCTTCTTTCTCTTATGGGAAACATGGCCAATCATAGAAAGTTCATACATGTAGTTAATGATCTGTTGGGCTTCATCTATTGGTTGGCTAGTTATAATTAGATAAGTCACTGTAGAAAGAAGAGGTGTGATATTTACTCGATCACCAGCTTTAAGAATAATGAAAGTGCGAAGAACATAATGGATGATACGGGCATTGCGGTTAAGAGTGTCTACCTTATGCAAATGACCTACTCCTCTAGATCCACTAATGACTTGATTTATTGCTATCCAGTCAAAGTTGGTGGAAGAGGTCAAAGTGTGGGTCTCTAACCCCTTGAGTCCTTAAGTTCAAAAATATCCCTAAATCTTCTTTTGTAATCTCGACTTTCTTCTTAAAAATATACGACCTAATCATAATTTGGTCATAGTTAAAAGACATATTTGCAAGGAAGTAGAGGAAAGTCTCCTTATTGTAGAGGTAGATCAGAGTTAGAATAAGACCAAACTGGGTAGAAGGAAAAAGGTCCATTACCTTGAAAGTAAGTTGTTCTTAGAGAAGGACTCTAGAGGGGGTGATTTTGGAGGATGCGAACCTAGGAAAAGACTCATTATTTTCTTTGGAAAGAAAGTTCTCTCTTGAGTTTCTAGAGAGGGGCCCCTTAGCAAGTACCTTTTGCCTGTGTCTTTTACTTGAACTAGCCATGGAGAAGATCAAGGAGATTTTGAAGATTGAAAGGGTTTTTTGAAGTGATGAAATTTGAGTTCAAAACCTTTCAATTTAAAGAGAAAATGAACTTTCCTACAAACAAAAATAATTTCGTCCTGTACGATATTGGGTTCGTATGTACGAAACTTATTTCGTATGGACGAATGAATGGGTCCAAAAAAGAAATGACTTTTTGTAAACATGCAAGTTACGAGGCGTTCTTTCGTACAGACTTTTGACCATACGATCATACAGACGAACTGGTGTTTGTCCATGACGATTAGTTATTTAAGATTATTTTTATGACAATTTAAAACGTCCCCCACATTGAAGTGCCACGTATTCGTATTTATGAACTGTACGTTCGTACGTACGATCAGAAATAAATAAACTTATCTTATCCGTATAACCTTCTATATGCGTAAAAATAATTGAATACATATCGTCCGAATGATCGTCACAATCGTACAGACGAACTGTATAAAAAAACTGAAAAGCTACATGCAAATCGTTCAAATCAACCATTAATATACTACACAATTCATCCTGTACGAAATTTATTTCATACAAACAAGTGTCACTCAAAATTTTTTATTCCATGCTAAAAAATAGGAATTTTTTATGTGAAAAAAAATATTTTTTTATACACAAATTTTTCATACCAACAATCAAAAAAATAAAATTAAAACCCAAACGAACAAAAAAAACACATATGGGAAAACATAAAATAAAAAAAAACATTTATAAAACACATATCAATTTTGCAGAGACTTGTATTTAAGCATTCAAATCAATCACTCCAAGCCTTGTTCTTAATGTACTGAAAGTATCAAAGGCTAGTGGTTTTGTAAAAATATCTGCAAGTTGATTTTTTGTTGTAACATGAATGAGTTCAATTTTTCCTTTGGATACATGATCCCTTATGAAATGATACATGATATCTATATGTTTGGTTATTAAATATTTAATAGAATTTTTAGAAATGTAAATAGTACTAGTGTTATCACAATAAATAAGAATAGTACCTATGTTAAACTTAAATCAATCAACTGATGTTTCAACCAAAGTCACACAACTTCCTAAGGCAATGTATTCAGCTTTAGCTGTAGATAGGGCTACTGAATTTTGTTTTCTACTAGACCAATAGACTAAAAAATTTCCAATAAATTGGCATGTTCCAAAAGTGCTCTTTCTATCAACCATGCAACTTACAAAGTATGAATCTGAATATCTAATTATTTTAAATGAAGAGATAAACTTAGGATACCAAATTCCTAAGTTTTGAGTTCCCAACATATACCTTAAAATCCTTTTCACTACTGTCAAATGTGATTATTTTGGATCTGATTGAAATCTAGCACATAAATAAACACTAAACATGATATCGGGTCAGCTAGCTATTAAGTAAAGCAAAGATTCAATTATCCCTCTAAATTTCTTTGATCAACATATTTTCCCTTAGGGACTTTATCCAACTGAATTGAGGAACTCATAGGTGTACTAACAGGTTTAGTATTGTCCATTTCATACTTTTTGAGGATGTTCTTAACATACTTTGATTGACTAAGAAATGTAGCCTCCTCAATTAGCTTAATGTTAAAACCTAAAAAGTAACTCAAATCTCTTATTAAACTCATCTTGAATTCATTACTCATTATTTTTAAAAAAATTATCACAAAGATTTTTATTTGTAGATCCAAAGATGATATCATCAACATAAATTTGTATAATGAGTATTTCCTCACCCAATTTCTTTAAAAAGAGAGTTGTGTCCACACTTCCTTTCTTAAAAGATCTCTCAAGTAGGAAGGTGTTCAATCTCTCAAACCAAGCCCTAAGTGCCTGTTTTAATCCATATAATGCTTTTTTCAATTTAAAAATATGATTTGGGTGTTTAGAATTTTCAAAGTCTGGATGTTGTTCTGCAAAAATATCCTCTTGAATTACCCCATTTAAAAAGGCACTTTTAACTTTGATACAATTTGAATCCTCTAAAACAGGAAAAGGCTAACAAAACTCTAATTGCTTCAAGTCTAGCTATAAGGGAAAAAGTCTCCTCAAAATTAATCCCTTTAATCTAATTATACCCCTTAGTCACCAATCTATCCTTATTTCTAATGATTACTCCTAAGTCATTTATTTTGTTCTTGAATACCCATTTAGTTCTAACTATACTTTGATTCTTTGGCCTTGTAGTTAATTCCCAAACTTCAATTCTTACAAATTGATTTATTTCTTCTTTCATAGCCAATATCCAAAATTCATCCAAAAGTGCTTAATCAATATTTGTGGGTTCTATCATTGAAATAAAAGATGAATGATTGACTTCTTTGTTCAGTTCATGCCTTGTCCTAACACCCTCACTAGGTTCACCTATAATCAATTCCTTTGGGTGGTTTTTAGAAAATTTCAAATCTCTAGGCACTAGTTTTCTATTTCCAAATTTTTTTTCAAATTTTTTTTCTCAATCTTTAGGGAGTTAATCTCTACCTCATCCCCTTCAACAATTGCCCCTTCCAAAATTTCAGATTCATCAAATACAACATGTGTGGTCTCCTCAATTACCAAAGTTCTTTTATTGAATACTCAATAAGATTTTCCAACACTTGAGTATTTTATAAAAATTCTTTCATCTGATTTTGGATCAAATTTGAAAGTTTGTTAGGGATGTTTGACCCTATGAACTAGTCCTGAGGCTAACCAAGAGGGGGGTGAATTGGTATTTTTAAAAAAAATTTAAAAACCAAGAACAAATATCATAAACCAAAGTTACCATGAAAAAACAAGTGTGGAAAATTAAAGTGCGGAAGCAGTAAAAAGAACACAAAGGTTTATAGTGGTTCGGTCAACTTGACCTACGTCCACTCCCCGGAGGCACCCTCCGAGTATTGAACTACCAACGTGACTATCCTTTAGCCCCGACAGCTAGGTGGAGAAGCCTTTACAAAACACCTTCTTTTTGCAACCCCCGGCAAGGCAGAGAACCCAACTCTTTTTGTTTCCTCCTAAAGCAGGCAGAGAATCTCGATCGATCAGTGAAGCTTACCTCTCCCAACCCTTCTAAGGACAAGAGACTCTAGGGAAGAAGAAGTTGAATAATGCTTGGAGCAACCCTTATGAACTCCCTCACAAGCTCCCCCTCATAAGATCCTCTCTCTCTCTCTCTCTCTCCCTCTCTCTCTCTCCTTTAGGTTTTCTCAGGTCAAGACAGCAGCCAAAAGATGTTCAAAAATATTGAACAAGAGCTCTTAAATAGAAGAGCTTCAAAGGAGCTCAATAATTGCAAGTTGCCGACTTTATCATCCTGGACGATAATAACATCGTCCTGTACGATCAATTCAAAACACAGATGGTCAGCCAGAACATCGCCCTAAAGATGATCTGGACGATTGAAAATTGGCTTGATCATCCCGGCCGATCTCACGATCGTCCTGGCCGATCAGTTCAATTCAGAGAAAAATTGCAGAGCATCGCATTGAATTTGAGCTGTCTGATCTCGATCGGCTAGAACATCGCCCTGAATTTGTGTTGGCCGATATTTATCGTCCAAGCGCAACTAAGGGTTTTTGAATATATCATCCTGGGCGATCCTGAGAGAGTTCAGGATGATGTGATTGTATCAATCATCCTTAATTGTTGGATCAATTTAGGCATAATTGTGTCATATCATCCAGGCCAATCTCACGATCGTCCAGGCCGATGTCCAAAAATACAGAATACGTAAATTGATCATGGCGATAATTTCTTTTTGTATTGAGCATATCGTCCTGGCCGATACAAACATCATCTAGGCCGATAAGTTAATTACGGCTGCCTTAACTAAGAAATCTTGATTAGAACTTCTGTTTTGAATTCGATCGTTCAAGACGATATAAATATCGTACGGGATGATGTGAGTAAAAACACAAATTCTAAATCTCTCAAGTGTGTGTGTAGGGTTACTTAACATCAGTCACTTCAAACATTTATAATTGACTCAAGAAAGAGAAAAATAAAATTATAGACTGACTCAACCCTAATCTATCCAGTCTTGAGCAGATTCCAATTTCTGTCCAATCTTTGAGTCCTGAAAAGTTAGTAGAGAAAAGGCAGTCGTATTATTTGATATCATCAAAACCATAATTTATGAAACCAAATCTGCAACAATCTCCCCCTTTTTGATGATGGCAAAACGCTCCGACGATTAATTCAAAAACAGCAGTATAGAATAAAAATTCAGAATAAAAGTTCTAACTTACAACCCTACTAACATGCAACCCTACTACTCCCCCTTCTGACATCTTAAAAAGGAGGAGGAAAGAAAGAAATAAAGTAAATTTTTTTTAACTAAGGCATGATCTAGATGAAGTATTCCATGTGATTGATTTAAAAAATTTGTGATCTAATGAATCAACATCAAAAAAATCCAAAAAATAGTATAATATCTGATCATGGTTACTCTTAGCTAGGACTTTCTTTTAGGGTAGAATCGTCTTTGGAAATCAATGACCTACCTCAAAAATTCAATTAGGTATGAGAAAAAAAGGATCCAATCATCACTTGGTTTCAGAAAAAATATCTTATAGAATAATGTACCAAAGTAAATTTGTCGCAATCGCAAAACAATCGAAATCATCTAAGTTTTAAAAGATTTGAAAGGAGAGGAGAGCTTGCTTTTGGTGGGCTCATTTTATGCCTCTTGTTAATTGAATGGTGCTTTGCGCATCTTTTGATTTTTGATATACTTTGTGTATTTTTTTTTTCAATTTGGCGTCATTGCGTATCTTTTGTTGGCATCATTGGTCATTTTTTTTTTAATTTTTGCAAGCTCCATTCTCTTTCAAAAGCTTTTAAGAACAACCTTAGTTGTGAGTATATCTTCTAGATATTAGAGATTAGGAGCTCTCTCTCTAACATAGGGAAGAATAATCCACAAAATATAATCAATAACCAATGGCAAGAGTAACGAGGAATGTTGATGTGACAAAAAGATTTTGATCATTATAAATACACGATAGATTTGTTGTAGCAAGGTTAGAAAGGAGTTCGTTAATTTGAAATAGATTTTTGATTAGAAAAGAAAATCGTGCCACTAAAATAGGTTAGAGAAAGAGACATAATCAACGATATATTTTTATTATCTAATAGATTAAGACATGTAAAACATTAACTACAAATTTTCAAAAGCAAGGATAAGGCATACGATATCATTTTAGCAATGATTTTGAAATTTTTTTTTAAATGAAAGTAAAATAATCCAGGCAAAAACTAAAAGTAAAGCAAAAAGAAAAAGAAAAGCAAATAAAAGAAATGAAAAAGAATAAAAGCAAAAGAAAGCAAGTAAAAGATCAAGTTCATGCATTTATGTCAATCACAGCCAATCTGGTCCTTAAAGACCTGAAAGTGTTGAAGGCCAATGGTTTAGTAAAGATGATAGCCAGTTGATTTTCCGTTGTCACAAGGTGTAACTCAATGTCTCCCTTAGTCACATGATCTCTAATAAAGTGACGCCTAATGTCAATGTGTTTAGTCCTTGAATGTTGGATAGGATTCTTAGAGATGCATATGGCACTAGTGTTGTCACAAAAGATTGAGATGGTGCCTACAGGTAATCCTAAATCTAATACCTGTTGTTTCAACCAAAGGACTTGGGCCACACAACTTCCAAGAGCAATGTACTCTGCTTCAGTAGTGGAAAGTGTAACAGAGTTTTGCTTTCTTCTAAACCATGAGACCAAAGATTGTCCTATGAATTGACAAGTTCCTGAAGTGCTTTTTCTATCCACCTTGCATCCTGCAAAATCAGAGTTAGAAATTCCAATAATCTCAAAAGAAGTGCTATGCCTTGGATACCAAATACCTAAGTTTTAGGTCCCCAAAAGGTATCTAAAAATTCTCTTAACTGCAGTCAGGTGGGACTCTTTGGGTTCAGCTTGAAACCTAGCACAGAGGCAAACACTAAACATAATATCAGGTCGGCTAGCAATCAGGTAAAGTAAGGATCCAATCATGCCTTTGTACTTCTTCTGATCAACAGACTTACCACTTGGGTCTTTATCCAATAGAACACTAGAAGTCATGGGAGTATTAATTGGCTTAGCTTTATCCATTGCATACTTCTTTAAAATGTCCTTAATGTATTTTATTTGATTTAGAAAGGTTCCATCATCCAATTG
Source organism: Dendrobium nobile (assembly GCA_022539455.1). Lineage (NCBI taxonomy): Eukaryota > Viridiplantae > Streptophyta > Magnoliopsida > Asparagales > Orchidaceae > Dendrobium > Dendrobium nobile. The sequence continues at coordinate 35,117,691 of CM039721.1, read as the reverse complement.
TTTTATGCTAAACCCAAAAAAGTAGGACAACTCTCCCATCAAACTCATCTTAAACTCTCTACTCATTGTTTTAGGGAACTCATCACAAAGTTTTTTATTAGAAGATCCAAAAAGTATATCATCCACATAAATCTAACGATGAGCAAATCATCTCCAACTTTCCTAAGAAAAAGGGTGGTGTCTACTCTCCCCTTAACAAACTCCCTTTCTAGTAAAAATGTGTTAAGCCTCTCATACCAAGCTCTTGGTGCCTGCTTTAACCCATACAAAGCCTTTTTTAATTTAAAAACATGATTTGGACATTAGGAACTCTCAAAACTTGGGGGTTGTTCTACAAACACATCCTCTTTTATTTCCCCATTTAAAAAGGCACTCTTAACATCCATTTGAAAAAAACTTAAATCCTTTATAATATGCAAAGACTAATAGCACTCTAATGGCTTCCAATCTAGCTACAGGGACAAAAGTCTCCTCAAAATCTATCCCATCTATTTGGTTTGACCCCTTAGCCACTAATCTTGCTTTATTCCTAACCACCACTCAAGAATCATTCATCTTGTTCTTAAAGACCCACTTTGTTCCAACTACACTTTCTCCCTTAGGTCTTTTTACAAGCTCCCAAACATCATTTCTAACAAATTGATTCAACTCCTCTTGCATGGCTAAACTCCAAAACTCATCAGTAAGGGCTTGGTTTATATTGGTGGGTTCAGTCATTGAGATAAAGGCAGAGTGGTTCACCTCCTTCCTAAGTCCATGTCTAGTCCTAACTCCATCAGAAGGGTCTCCTAAGATCAAATCCTTGGGGTGACTTGTAGAGTATCTCCAATCTCTAGGCAAGGTGTGAGAAGGTCCAACCCTTTCCTCCAAATCTATATTTTCTACTCCTTGGGTGACATCTCCTACTCCTTCAACATTTTGGTAACCTACCCCCTTCTCCAAATTTTCTAATCCAGTGCTAATCTCTCCAACATCATCATCATCCTCAACTTTAGGCTATTTAGGATCAGACTCATTAAATACTACATGGGTAGTTTCTTCAACCATTAAAGTTCTCTTGTTAAACACCCAAAAAGACATCCCAACACTAGAATATCCCAAGAACACTCCATCAAATTTAGGATCAAATTTTCCCAAGTGAGACTTCCATTATTGCGAATGAAAACCTTACAACCAAAGACATGAAGGTGGGAAAGATTGGGTGTCCTACCCTTAAGGATCTCATAGGGTGTCTTATCTAATTTGGCTCTAACATTCACCCAATTCAACACATAACAAGCTGTGTCTATCGCTTCAGCCCAAAAGTATTTTGGAACTGAATACTCAGCAAGCATGGCTCTAGCGGCTTCCACCAAGGTCCAATTCTTCCTTTCAGCTACCCCGTTCTGCTGAGGGGTCCTAAGAGCTGAGAAGATGTGGTTAATCCCCTTATCCTCACAAAAATTTCCAAATCTTTCATTCTCAAACTCTCCCCCATGGTCACTATGGATGGTCAAGATCTCACAACCTAGCTTTTTCTGAATCCAAGTAAAAAATGTTCTAAACTCCTCAAAAGACTCATATTTATGTGAAAGAAATCTAGTCTAAGTGAACCTCGAGTAGTCATCAATAATCACCAAACCATAGACTTTCTCTCCCAAGCTGGCAGTGCTAATGGGTCCAAACAAATCCCTGTGAAGGACTTCTAAAGGTCTAGAGGTGCTAATGTCCTTAATGGGGTGAAAGGTGGAGTGGACTTGCTTTCCTAGTTGGCATGCATCACAAAGGTGGTCTTTTGAAAACTTGAGTTTGGGGACACCTCTAACTAGGTCTTTTTGGGTCACTTTCCTAAGGGTTTTCATACTTACATGGCATAATCTCCGGTGCCACAACCATGAATCATCAACAACTATTTTATGAAAAATGAAGCAGCACTTTCAATGTTATTTATATCAAGCATGTAGACGTTGTTGATCCTCTTTCCCTGCAAAATAGTATTGTTACTTAAACTTACAACGCATGAATTTGCAAAGAATTACACGATGAAGCCTTTGCCACAAAGGTGACTAATGCTGAGCAGGTTGTGTATTAATCCATCTACAAGCAAAATATTTTCAATCATAAGGTTTTTAGAATTACTAATTATACCTGAGCCTACCACCTTCCTGGTGGTGTTGTCTCCAAGAGTAACCTTGCCTCCAGTCCTGGACTCCAGCAAAACAATTTGATTGGCATCACCAGTCATATGTTGAGAGCATCCGCTGTCCAGGTACCACATACTCTCACGAGGCATTTTGTGAGAGCCCACCTACAAAATTATCAAATGTCAGATATGGGAAACCAAATCATGCACCTTTGGTCTCCACACCCAGTATGTACTATGGTGAACAGTGCAAGTGTGTGAGATGTGTCCTAGCATGCCACATGAAAAGCATCTAACACCTGAAAAGGGATTCCTTAAATGGCTTGAGTTATAATGCCTCTTCCTAGGTTTTGACTTTTGATCAAGTGTTGGTGTCATCCTAGTTTTTTTAAATGTATCTAATTCATTTTGAATCCTCAAGTTAGTACTTTTTAAGGCATCATTATCAATTCTTAAATTTTTCTCGATCTCTTTAGAATTCTTAAAATCAGATTCAAGTGAGGTATGTGTGGCTTTTAGTGACTCATGCTCTTCAATTAATTAACATTGATTTTTGTTTAACTCATCAAATTCATCAAGTAGAGTCATGTGATTTGAATCAATTGTAGAATGATCTTTGAGAATAACTTCATGCTCTTTTTGTAAATTCAAAAATTCCAATTTCAAGCTAGCATGTGTTTTCTTAAGTTTCCTATATGATGCATGAATTTTTTCAAAAACTTCAAGAAGTTGATCGTAGGAAAGTTCACATACCTCTTCTTGATCAAGATTATCATTTTCCATTAAGCACAAGTTTGTTGTCTCATCTTCCGGTTCCATCTCCGATGAATCTGATGCAGAATCTTCCCAAGAAGCCTTTTGAAGTCTCTTTTTGTCTTTTCTCAACTTGGATTTCTCCTCACTCTTTTCCTAGCTTGTGTGCGTCCTAAGTGTAGGGCAATCAGCTTTCACGTGTCCGGGCTTCCTGCATTCATAACAAACCACATCAGACGATCTTTTAGGATATTTATTATCCTTACCTTTTCTCCAACTTTGATGATGCCTGTGTTTCTTCCTTAGAAAGTTATTGAATTTCCTTGTGATTAAGGCAAAGTCATTGCTTTCAGACCCGGAAGAGTCAAAGCCTGATTTATGCGCCTTCTCTACCATTATTTTCTCTTTCTTTTTCTCACCTGTATCAAGATTTCTTTGATTCATCCCTTACTCATAAGCAATGAGTGAGCCAAGTAAGTTATCAATCGAATAGGTGTTTAAATCCTTAGATTCAGTTATAGTAGTGATTTTAGCATCAAAAGAGGAAGGCATGCATCTTATGATTTTATTTACTTTTTCATAGTTTGAAAGTGTTGCAAATCTATTTTCATGACTTATGTTTTGATGATTGACAAACACTATTACTTTTCAGGAATCGAAGATCGGACGAACAAATGAAGCTAGTTCAAGATTGTGTAGGTCTAGGGTTGAGTCAGTCTGTACTTTATTATTTCTCTTCTTGAGTCTATTTGTAATGTTCAAAGAGACTGATGCTAAGTAACCCTACGCTCACACACTTGAAAGATTTAGAATTTTTGTTTTTACTCACATCGGCCAGGATGATCTTTGTATCGGCCTGGACGATCTAGTTTAAAACAGAGATTCTACTCAAGAGTCTTAATTAAGGTAGCCTTCATTAACAGATCATCCTGGACGATACGTGTATCGGCCAGGACAATAAGCTCAAAATAGAAAAAAGTTGTCGCCATACACAATTAAGGTATTCTGTGATTTTTGGTAATCGGCAAGGATGATCTTTGATCAGCCTGGACGATATTCACAATTATGCCTTAATTAATCAGACAAATCAAGAAAGTAACTAAGGATGATTGATACGATCATATCATCCTGGATGATCGTAGGATCGGCCAGGACGATCTATTCAAAAACCTTAGTTACTTCTTGACGATAAATATCAGTCAGCTTAAATTCAGGGCGATGCTCTGGACGATTTTCCTCTGATTTGAACTGATCGGCCGGGATGATCGTGAGATCGGCCTGGATGATCAAGCCGATTTTAAATCATCCAGTTTACATTAAGGGCAATGCTCTGGCCGATCTTCTGAGATTTGTACTGATCAGCTAGGACGATGTCCAGATCGGCCTAGACGATATTGTCGGCAACTTGCAATTAATGATCTCTTTTGAAGCTCTTCTATTTAAGAGCTCTTGTTTAACATTTTGAATAATCTTTTGCTACAGCCTTGACCTGAGAAGACCTTGAGGAGAGAAAGAGAGAGAGAGAGAGAGAGAGAGAGAGAGAGAGAGAGAGAGGATCTTATGAGGGAGAGCTTGTGAAGGGATTCATAAGGGTGCTTCAAGGATCGCTCTGCTTCTTCTTCGACATGAGTTTCTTGTCCGTGGAAGGGTCGGTAGAGGTAAGGTTTTCAGCAATGGATTGTGGTTCTCTGCCAGCTTCAGGAGGAAGCAAAAGGAGTTAGGTTCTCTGCCTTGCCGGGGTGGTAAAAAGGACTTCTTTGTGAGGGCTTCTCCGCCTAGCTATGGGGGCTAAAGGAGAGACACGTTTTGTAGTGAAATACTTAGAGGGTGCCTCCAAGGAGTGGACGTAGGTCATGTTGACCGAACCACTATAAATTTCTGTGTTCTTATTTTCTTGCTTCCGCACTTTAATTTCCGCATTGTTTTGTCTTGTGGTGTGATTTGGTTTTGGTTTGTGATTTTATTGCTTTTGTTGAAAAGAAATTTTAAAATACCAATTCACCCCCCTCTTGGTTAGCTTGGGACTAAGTTCATAGGGCTTAACATACCTAATGAACTTTCAGAAAGTTCTCTTTTTAAGGCATGCAAAGAAGTTATAATTTGAGTAAACCGTGTATACATATCAGAAATTATTTCAGAAGGTTTCATACGAAAAAGTTTATAGTCTTGCAAGAGAATATTCAAATGAGATTATTTCACTTCATTGATTCCTTCATAAGTAATGCACAACCTATCCCAAATCTCTTTTCCAGTAGAGCAAGTAGAAACATGCATGTAATCCTCAGAGTTTAAAGCACATAAAAAATAATTCAAACACTTCACATTATGTTTAGCTAAATCTCTTTCATCAGAAGTCCATTCAGTAAAAGCAACTTCAGTTTTAATTCCATTAATTTCATGAGAAGGTGGAGAATATCCTTCTTTGATAAGCATCCACATACGATAATTAGTTGATTGCAGAAAAGTAGACATGCAGGTTTTCCAAAAATCAAAAGGAAGGTTTTGAAACAAAGGAGGTCGTGTAATAGAATATACTTCTGTTGTATTACGATTCCCAAAGTTAGCCATGGATCAAAATTCAAAAAGTTTTCAAACTCAGTTTTTATGAATCCCGCTCTGAAACCACTTGAAAGTTTGTTAGGGATGTTAGGCCCTATGAACTAGTCCTGAGGCTAACCAAGAGGGGGGGTGAATTGGTATTTTTAAAAAATTCTTAAAAACTAAGAATAAATATCACAAATCAAAGTCACCATGAAAAAACAAGTGCGGAAAATTAAAGTGCGGAAGCAGTTTATAGTGGTTCGGTCAACTTGACCTATGACCACTCCCCGGAGGCGCCCTCCGAGTATTAAACTACCAACGTGACTATCCTTTAGCCCCCACAGCTAGGCGTAGAAGCCCTTGCAAAACACCTTCTTTTTTCCACCCCCGGCAAGGCAGAGAACCCAACTCCTTTTGCTTCCTCCTGAAGCAGGCGGAGAACCTCGATCGATCGGTGAAGCTTACCTCTCCCAACCCTTCCAAGGACAAGAGACTCTAGGAAAGAAGAAGTGGAACAATGCTTGGAGCAACCCTTGTGAACTCCCTCATAAGCTCCCCCTCACAAGATCCTCTCTCTCTCTCTCTCTCTCTCCTTTAGGTTTTCTCAGGTCAAGACAGCTGCCAAAAGATGTTCAAAAATGTTGAACAAGAGCTCTTAAATAGAAGAGCTTCGAAGGAGCTCAATAATTACAAGTTGCCGACTTTATCATCCAGGATGATAATAACATTGTCCTAAACGATCAGTTCAAAACACAGACGATCGGCCAGAATAAATCTCCGAAGATGATCTGGATGATTGAAAATTGGCTTGATCATCCCTGCCGATCTCACGATTGTCCCGGCCGATCAGTTCAATTCAGAGAAAAATTGTCAAGAGCATCGCCCTAAATTTGAGTTGTCCAGTCCCAATCAGCCAGAACATCACCCTAAATTTCTACTGGCCGATATTTATCGTCCAGAAGCAATTAAGAGTTTTTGAATATATCATCCTGGCCGATCTTGAGATCGTCCAGAACGATGTGATCGTATCAATCATCCTTAATTACTTTCTTAATTGTCAGATAAATTTAAGCATAATTGTGTCATATCATCCAGGCCAATCTCACGATCGTCCTAGCCGATGTGCAAAAATACAGAATCCCTAAATTGATCATGGCGGCTATTTCTTTCTGTATTGAGCATATTGTCATGGCTGATATAAGTATAGTCCATGCCGATAAGTTAATTACGGCTTCCTTAACTAAGAAATCCTTATTAAAACTTCTATTTTGAATTCAATCGTCCAGTATGATATAAATATCATCTAGGACGATGTGAGTAAAACACAAATTCTAAATATCTTAAGTGTGTGTGTAGGGTTACTTAACATCAGTCATTTGAAACATTTACGAATGAGTCAAGAAAGGGAAAAAGAAAATTACAGACTGACTCAACCCTAATCTACCCAGTCTTGAGCTGATTCCGATTTTCGTCTAATCTTTGAGTCCTGAAAAGCCAGTAGAGAAAAGGCTGTCGTATTGTTTGTTATCATCAAAACCATAATTCATGAAACCAAATCTGCAACAAAATTTTCTAAAGGCAGATTTTTCTTTGTTATGTATAAACACCTTACATCCAAAAACATGCAAATGTGACAAATTAGGTGTTCTTCCCTTTAGTAACTCATAGGGTATTTTATTTAAGTTTGAGCTAACATTCACCCTATTCAAAATATAACATACTGTGCTAACCACCTCAGCCCAAAAATTTTTAGGAAGTGAATATTCTGCCAACATGGCTCAGGCGGCTTCTATTAATGTTCTATTTTTTCTTTTAATACCCCATTATGCTGAGAGGTTCTAGGTGCAGAAAAATTATGAACAATTCCTTTCTTCTTATAAAAATCTTTAAATTTTTCATTCTCAAATTCTCCTCCATGATCACTTTGAATAGTCATAATCTCACATCCTAGTTTTGTTTGAATCCAAGTCAAAAAATTTCTAAATTCCACAAATGATTCACTTTTATGATATAGAAATCTAACCCATGTAAATCTAGAGAAATCATCCACAATCTCAAATCCGTATATCTTCCCTCTTAGACTTACAGTTCCAACTGGTCCAAAAAGATCCATATATAAAATCTCCAATGGTTTACTAGTTCTAAGATTCTTATTGGACTAAAATGAGGACTTCACCTGTTTTCTTAATTGACATGCATTGCAAATGTGATCCTTGGTAAAGTCTAGTTTTGGTGTACCTCTCACTAAGTTCTTTTGGGTAATTCTCCTAAGGTTTTTCATTCTAGAGTGATAAAGTCTCCTATGCCAAAGCCATGACTCATCAGAAATAGTTTTTAAACAAAAGCAGTAGGATTTTTAATGCAATTCAAGTCTAGCATATACACATTGTTTACCCGTATACCATTCAAAATATCATTACCATTCAGGCTTAATATGCAGCTTGTAGGAAATAATTTTACACAATAACCTTTATCATATAGCTGACTAATACTTAGAAGATTATGCTTTAAGCCTTCTACCAATAAAATATTTTCTATAACAAAGTTTTTAAGATTTCCAATCATACCTGGCCCTACCACCTTCCTTATGGTGTTATCTCCAAGTGTAACATTGCCTCCAATCCTTGCTTCTAGCGATATGAATTGTGCAGTATCTTCAGTTATATGCTTTGAGCAACTGCTATCCAGGTACCATATGGTCTCACGAGATCTTATGTGACAGCGATCCTGCAAACATCAAACCTTAGACCTGGGAACCCAAACAAGTTTGGATTTACCTTTTTGCAAATTATAAACAGATGCATGTATGATATGTCTAGGTTTATGCATCTTAGGTCTCCAAACCAAATGGGTTTTCTTCTTTAATGTATAGGTGTGAGCTATATGTCCAAACAATCTATAATTATGACATTTGACTCCTGGAAATGGGTTTCTTAATTTTTTATAGTTTCTCTATCTATTTATGGATTGCATAAATTTAGGATACAAAATAGGATTTATGAAATCTTCAAATCTTGGTGGTATCCTATTATCCTCGAGAGATTTTATCTTTAATTTATAAAAATAATTCATATCTTCCAAGAAATGATTTGTATAATTTATTCAGTATATTTTTCTCTCAAATTCATCTTTATTATTTTTTAATTCTTTTTGAAGTTCTATATAAGATTATTTTAAATTTTCATGGTTCTTATTCAAATCGTCAAACTCATTAAGCAATTCCATGTAGTTGTTATCAATTAAAGCATGATCTTTCCTAAGGATATCTTGTTCTCTTTGTAGTTCCTGAAATTTTAGTTTAGACTAGCATGCATTTTCTTTAACTTTCTATATGCAACATGTATGCATTCTGAGACTTCTAAAAGTTAATTGTAAGTCAAGTAACATACCTCTTCTTGATCTGACTGATCAAGACTTTTGGCCATTAAGCACATATTAGTGACTTTCTCTTCCTTTTCAGTCTCCGATGATTAGGACTTAGAAAAAAATTTCGCTCGTTCTGTTCGTTCCATCGTTCTTTGGAGAGTATAACTAACCTGATCGTCCTATACGAACATAGTTCATTCTGTACAATCAGCATTTTAAAATTTTTGACTTTTAAAGATCTCCTCCAGTGTGTGTGTGCTAAGTTACTCAATTACAATCACAATCTCTCTGACTCAAAATGAATAAAATATAGACTCCAAGTTACAAAATATTATAATCAGATCTTGATTTAAAGTCTTCAATAATCTGGAGTATGATTTCCCTGAAATGTTAGTACACACAAGAGCTCAAAACACTTCTTCTAGAATGTGTTAGGAGAAATTAATAATCAATACAATAATATTTAGAATAATCAAAATAATAAGTTACAAGAATATAAAACATACAAAAGCTAAGTAGTAACTCTCTCAACATCTAGAACCTCCAAGGAACCAGGGACAATGACTGGAGAAGATGACTCAGATCCTTACTTGGAGCAACCTTTATAAAACTCTCAAAAAACTGCGCCTCATAAGATCCTCTCTCTCTCTCTCTCTCTCTCTCTCTCTCTCTCTCACACACACACAAGCTCTCCCTCTCCTCTTGTCTCTCTCAAGTAAGTGTTATAACTTTAGCTAATGAGTTTATATTTTTAATGATAATAAATATTATGGCTCACATCTTGTTATCTACTTGTATTTGTAATATATTTTTGTTTATATATGTACTAATGTTTTAGGAATACCATGCTCCATCCAATAAAGATTCAAGGCTTAAGATTGAGTAGAATAGGTTATACTATAATAATTTTTTTAATACTAATTGATACATTTTTTATTTCTTGAGTCAAGTCCTATAAGGGTATATTCTTTCTTGGTGGCCATCCACACACACACACTCAGGGGGAGTGAAATTGAGTCAAAACCAGAAGTTCAAGTTTTGAACTAATCATACTAGATGATTTATATCATCTAGGATGATCAGCTCATCGAACTAATCATACTGGGCAGTTTTGATCGTCTAGGACAATTCATTATAATCTTGGAAAATAGGCGTCAATGATAATTTAGGCAAGGATTTAAGATTAAAATTTTGTTCTAATCATCCTGGACAATCTTGATAATCCTTGATGACCAATACAAATCATGCCTAAATTAATCATTTGATTAGGAGATTAAATATGATTAAATTATTCAATCAGATCATCCTGTATGATCTGTATATCCTACTAGAGGGTGCTTGCCGACATACTTGATTTTCCTAATCCATCCAAATGTGAAATACTATATTTTTTCTTCTAATTATCCAGGACAATCCATAATATTGTCCTGGATGATCCTAATATCATTTGGGACTATCAGGTCAAATTCTGCATATCGTACGGGATAAACCTGTGATTGTCCAGGATGATATTTGGCATGAGAATTGAGTTTTTAGGGTTTTTTGAATCCCTCTTTTTAAGCACATCATTCGGGATGATCCTGTGATCATCCTAGATGATATTTGGCACTAAAATTGAGTTTTTGGTGTTTTCTGAAGCTCTCTTTCTAAGTACATCATATGAGAGAATCATGTGATTGTCCTGGGTGATACTTGCCACCAAGATTACTTTTTAGGGTTTTTCAAAGCCCTATATTTAAGCTTTGTCAAGGCACTTGATAAGTGTCTTTGGCAGCCATTGAAGCTTAATTTTTTTGGAGAAACTTAAACAGAGAACTTGAAAGGGAGAGAGGAAAGGGTGGAGTTTGAGAGAGGGAGAAGATCCTTAGTGGGTGTTTTAAGGGAGTGTGGAGGGGGTTTCACACAGTTGGTCCGACAAGCTTGCACCTTAGTACCAACTGATTTAAGGTTTATCTTGAGGGAAGTTTTAGGAAGAAAAGATCTCTTTGGTGTCAAAGGACACAGCTAGTCTACCACATTGGGGAAGGTGGAAGTGAATTTATAAGGGCTTCTTCGCCTAGCTATGTGGGCTAAAGGAGAGTCACCAAAGATTTAGTGCAATACTCGGAGGGTGCCACCGAGAAGTGGATGTAGGTCAGGTTGGACCGAACCACTATAAATCTAGTGTATTATTTCCTATATTATTTTCACACTTTATTTTTATTATGATTAACTGCTTGGGTAAAATCTCTGATTATTCTTTTTATTATTGATTTAATTTGTTTCTGCTGTAATATATAAAAATATATATTTTTTTAGTTAAAGAAATTTTAAATATCTAAGTCACCCCCCCCCCCCTCTTGGTTAGCCTCGGGACAAGTTCATATGGGCTTAACATCCCTGACAAACTTTCAAGTGGTATCAGAGCGAGATTCATAAAATTAAGTTTGAAAATTTTTTGAATTTCGATCAATAGTTAATTTTTGTAATCGTAATATTACAGAAGGTTATTCAATCACCAAATCAACTTTATTTAAAAATATTACTTTTGATTTTTGAAAAATTTGGATGTCTACTTTCTTAAAATCAATTGATTACCAAATATGACAAATAATTCTAACTGATTTTTCTATACCATCACATGTTATAGATGGAATTAAAAAATATTTCTTTTAATTATTAGAATAGGATTGAACAAATCAATGCTCAATTGAATACTAGATCTTTAAACTTTTTTTGTGCTTTAAATTCTAAAAATTATAAGTTAGTATCCACATACACTATTGGTAAGAAAATTTAGGATAAATTACACACTATATATGAAAGAACTAATGAAATCAAGCAATCCAGGCTGAATATTTAATGTATAATTATGAACTATTTTGCATGAAACCTTAGGAGATGATCAAAGGCATGTATTCTAGGTTTATTGAAGTTGTGACATCATTACATACTTTAGTTAAAGAATTTTTAAACTTTGAAAAAGTCAATAAAATTCTACCTTATCTACTTAATAAGTTTGATGCTAAAGTTATTGCTATTTGTGAATCAAAAAAATTGAATGAATATTCTTTTGATAATTTGATCGGCTCACTTATTGCCTACGAGCAAAGTTTGGGTCAAGGACTTTTGAATACATGTGAAATGATAGTGCTTAAAGCTTAAGACAAAGTGAAAAGTGGCTTAGTTGGTGACGAAATTGATTACTTAAAATCAAATTGGAAAGCCCACTAAACCACAAGCAAAAGCATAAATAAAAGTGGAATAAAGGTAAAAATGGTAAGAATATTAAGATTTTCACTCAATTTATTTGCTTTGGATGTGGAAAATCTGGACATGAAAAATCATTGCCCTAAATTAAAAACTCATCCCGCAAAGAAAAGGATAAAACTAAGAAAATTGTAAAAAGGGCAGATGATAAAAACCAAAAAATATCTTGGGTAGACCAAGTTTTTGAATCATCAGATCAGAAGCAAGATGATGATTAAAGCCTTGTTTTTGTGTTTATTTATTTATGTATGCATGTTTTTTGTTCATTATATTTTTGTTTATTTTTTGGGTTTCCTTTGGGTTTAGCTTTTTTTTTTTGTTGCATTAAAATTTTAAATTAATTATTATATTTATTTTTGTGAGATTTTCTTTGATCAATATAGAAATATCACCTTTTTTATTTTGTATACACTTTAAAAATCAAATCTTAAAAGAAAAACATTTTTTAAAAAATTGAAAAATTCACTTCCTATTTTTTCTTGAATTCTTATGTAAGTTCTGGTTTACTTCTCTAAAAATAGTCGAAGGAAGGAAACTTATAATTTTGTGTTTTTAACTATTTTCTTAAAGCAGTTATTTTATTTTTGATTCAAAATCTTCGTTTTATTATAAATTGAATTTTGAAAATGAAAATTTTCATCTCCCTATATTTTGTCTATCGCATAGGGATCTTTTGCACGTTGTTGAATCCACCGCATAATTTTCTTAATCAAGTAGTTCATTTTTGTCAATAGAATGAGTTTGCTTTAGTTTTTTAAAAAATTACCAAAAAGAAACATATTTATTGAAAAGAAAAAGGCGAATGATGCCAAATTTACAAATATATACAAAATGTATCAAAAATTAAAAGATGTGTAATGACTCCAAATTTAGAAAGACACACAAAGTGTATCAAAAATTAAAAGATGCGTAAAGTGCGCCAAACAACTAACAAGAGGCATAAAATGAGCCCATAAAAAGTAAGCTTACCTTTGTTGTACTTCTTAAATCTTAAGAAAACCCATTTATCTAATGATATTTTTTATACTTAACTTTAAAAATTGTGATCCTTGATTCACCAATTTTTGCATTAATCTTCTATTAGATATATTTCATGAAAGGAGTTCTCAAAAAAATTAGTTTTTTTTCCTAATTTATTCCTTGATTTAGATATTAGATTAAAAAAAAAAATAGATGCAAAAAATGAAAAGAATAGGAAATCACACAATTTTTATGAAAAAGATAAGAAAAAATATATGCAAAAAATGAAAATAAGAGATAATATTTTTACGTGGTTCGGCCCATAATCCAATTCAAGACACATCTATGCTAGCCAACTTTCAGGCTAGAATTCACTAATCACATGTTTCCTCACAAACCCCACTTCTTTAAATAAAAAAAGTTCTTAACAACTTAAGTACTCTCCTACATGGGGGAATACAACACAATCTAATTATAATTTAAACTTCACTAAACCAAATGGTTTAGATCAAGAAAATAAAAAATGGAATTTAATATAAATAATATAAGCTCAAACTATCTTGCAATAAAATAATCAAAATAGTTGAGGTGATCTTACCAATTAATTTTAATCACCACAATACTTATAAATAAAATATTAAATTTGCTCACTTTAAGATAAATTTATATTTAAATAAAAATTTGAATAATATTTTAAATAAAATTATTATTCTTACTGATTTAAATTATAATTTTTCAAATCATATGATACTTTTAAAAATAAATTAGATTTGAAATGTTAATCTACGCCATGTAAAAGAAAATAAAAATACTTATTTTACTAATTTTATGATTTCAAAGATGCGCTATAGAAAACATAATTTAACACTCTCAACTAGTATTTCACCAAATAATAAATATTTTCTAGATTAAAACATATGGTAAAAACTAAAAGAATAGTGAGTAAAGATTTTGTGAAGAAAGCAAACTCAAAAACTCTATGAGATGCTACACGATTTAGTACGTTGAAGCTTTTCAACCAAGAATTCGATCTCACAAATGAAAAGAGCTCTTGGAATTAAAATCAAAGTTTCAACACTCGAGATTCAGCATGTAAAGAAGAAAAGAAGAATCAAAGAATTGCTAGAGTTTCTTTTTGGTTCAGCCCTCACATGAAGAGTAAGGGGGGTATTTAAAAGGAAAGGATAAGTAAAACCAAATTTGAAAAAAATAATTAATTTAATATATATTTATCAACTAATAATATTATATTTGATCAACAATTCATTTATATTAAAAAAGTATAAGTTTCAAATGACTATAAAATAGCTAGTCATATGGGAAAGTTAAAAAGTCTCATTTACATCCAAAATAAGGAAAAAAAGGCTACCTAGCAAGTTATATTAAAATCAGATAATATTTAGAAATTAATTATAAATTCAAATAAGATCCAAATGGATAATATAACCTTTAGATTTCTATCTACATAATCCAAAAAATCTAACGAAAGAAAAAATAAACCAAGCTACCATCAAAATTATATTATATTCAGCAAAATAAAAACTTATGCACATTTTTTAAATATTTAAAGATATATTGAATATTCATATAATAATATAATGTAATTTAGATAAAATTAATAATGCATCACTAAATTCATGTGAAATAATTAAATTTAAAATGAATACATAATAAATATATTACCACATAAGCTTATTACCTTTAATTTCCCTAATTATATATATTTCAATATTTGATAATAATTATGTTATCAATGAAGCCTATAAAATTTCTTTAATAAATAAATCTTATAGATTTCTATATCAAGATTAATATATAAATTATTTTAATAGATATTTATATTGTGAGAAAAACAAACTATGCAAGTAAATATTAATAGACCACTAACATACTCCTACGATAATATAAAAATCTTCAAGCTTTCATCTTGGTCCATCTTGAGTTCTTTCACCTAAAATTTTGATTAAACTTGATTTATGCAATGTAAATCCAAATAAGTAATTGTCATGCACATCATCAAATCATTACACCTAAAATACTTAGCACACAAATTAGAACATCCAAGCATATATTTGTTATAATCAGAAACTTTTTAATAGATCAGGAGGTAGATAATTTCAACAATCTCCACCTTTTTGATGATGACAAATATACATTGTGTATAATTAGAACAAAGGTGTAAATTGACCTTTTATCATAACTTTTAAGCATTAAAAAAATAAATAATAATTTAGAAATATTTTTAAATACTAATCTATTTAAAAATATAATTCTCCCCAAAAATATATACACATAAAAAGAACTATGACCAACATATTTTATTCTTCTCTCCCTTAGATAAAATCAAAAATAATAACAAAAAATATATAATAAATTTAAATGTTGGGATCTAACATCCAAAGCAAACATTTTAACATGCAAAATCTCTCTTCAGCTAAAGGTTTTGTGAAAATATCAATTATTTAAGAATCTACGTTTACAAAATATATATCCACGTCACCTTTATTAACATGATATCTAACGTAATGATGTCTAATCTATATGTGTTTAGTATGTGATTATTATATAGAATTTTTAATAAAAATTATAGCACTTATTTTATCACATTTATTGGGAATATTTTAAAGCTTAATTCCAAAATCTTCTAAATGTTGTTTTAGCCATAAAACTTAAGCAACACAACTACCGGTAGCTATATACTCTACTTCAGTAATTGATAAAGCAACATAATTTTCTTTAGAAGATCAAGAAATAAGTGATGATCCTAAAAATTGATAGGTTTTTGATGTACTTTTTTATCAACCCTACAATCAGTATAGTCTGTATCAGAATATACAACTAAATTACATGTTAATAATTTTTTGCGATACTATAAGCCTAACTTAGGAGTTCCAATAAAATAGCAAAATATTCTCTTAACTGATGTTAAGTGTGACTCCTTAGGATTAGCTTAAAATCTTTTTTTTTTTTAAGAGAATGCGTAATAGCATTGATAAAAAAAATCAACAGAAAAACAAGCTAAAGAAAAGTTCAACCCATCCCTAATCCATCACATTCTTCCTTTAAAATAATAAAGAAGGAATGGGGGATTTCCACATTATTAATCTCTTCCCAAATAAAACTCTTATTGCAACCCAAATTAGCACCAAAATTGCTAATTTTATTACCACATCTACTAGTATGAGAAAAAAGAACCTGGTTAAATTCTTGAATAAAAGCAAGATCCTCCTTAATACTTCCATTTTTCTTCCATCTCTTCAAGTTTGATTGAAGGACTTTGATGATATTGACGTTATCCCCTTCAATGATAACTCCTTGAGCATCATGTATCCAATCTCTCAATATGTTCTTCAAGTAGTAAACTGCCATTAACTCCACTTGTGATATGTCCCAATGCAAATACTGGGTACCAAAAGCTAATAAAAACCTGCCTTTATCATCCCTTATGCCGCCACCAATACCTGCTAAATAATTACTTTTGAGCGAGGCATCAATATTTATCTTTATCCAACCGGTTGGAGGGGGACACCAAGAAGAAAACAGCATGAGCTGATTAGTATCCCAGTTTTCTGGATGAATATTAATAAAATTACTAACTGCGGCTAATGAGACAGTGTTTGCAACAATATAAAAATCAGAATCTTCAATCTTCCCATAAACAAGCTTACATCTACTCTTCCGGGTTAAGAAAACCGCTGTGCAGTAAATATTTGCCATCAATGGATTAGAAGTTGAAGCTTTGTCTAATCCATCCAAACAAGATTTAAAATCTTCAAACAACGGAATATTGAACCCCCATTTATTAAGCAAGATGATACATCTCTGTAATTTATTGCATCTAGCAGTTATATGACAGTTGTCTTCATTCTCTATACAACCTCTCGGACAACTTGGTTGGCTGGAAATTTTTCTTTTGACTAAAAAATCACAAGAAGGTATAGCATTGTTGTATAGTCTCCACCAAAATAAATCAATTGTTAGTCTTAGCTTAATAGCTTTCATCCAATTCCAGTGACATTCTTTCGGTATGCTATCAAAATCTGCTTGAAGACAAAGAGCAGCAATGGATTTACCCGTAGCTTTCTTCTTCAATTCAATTTAATCTTCAGTCTCTTTCGTAACTATGGGAATATGAACAATAACATCCAATAGTTACCTACCAAAATGATCCTGAAGTAGGCTAAGATTCCAATCTCCTTCGTGGATGAAAAAACTGAGGTTATGAACTACCGGATCCAGCATATTTACAAACGTAGGCCACTTTGATATGCTTTTATCAAGAATCCAAACATCATGCATCCAATTTATAGATCTTCCATTGACAACTTTCCATTTCACAATCTTATTAAGATAAGATGCTCCATTAGTAATAATTTTCCAAGTGGGAAAGCAGTTGATTTTTTTTTCCTTGGTCCATATATCATTGCCATACTTGCCTTTGATAATCTGATTGAGAAGAGAATTAGGCTTCATGAGGAATTCCCAAGCAAATCTAGATTGAAGTGGAACTATTCAAGATACAGCAGAGAACAAACCTCTTCCTCCTTCCTTTTTTGATTTGCATAATAATTCCCAAGATACATAATGCAAACCGGTTCTCCCATTACTTTTGTTCCATAGATAGTTTCTACACATTTTATCAAATTCCTTGAGAATTGATAATGGAACTAAAGATATAGAAGATAGAAACATTGGAAGAGAAAGAAAAGCAGTTTTTACAAGAACCAACTTCCCTTCCAAAGAAATAAAATTCTTCCCCCACGTGTTCAACTTGTTGGTGGCCACGTCCATTAGATTTTGAAAATTTGAAGCAACCTTCCTCCTAAGAGTCATCTTAACACCAAGATAATTAAATTCATTCACAACCTTGAACTGAAGAATAGAATAGATTTTGTTCTTCTTTCTCCTATGAGTGTGTTTCACAAAAATAATCAAAGATTTGGAAGCATTAACGGTTTGTCCAGTCCAATTGCAAAAATTGGTGACAATATTTTTTAACTCCTTCACTTCACTAACAATTGCCTTCGAAAAAGTAAGAATATCATTGGCATAAAGTAAATGGGAAACATTAGGAGCATTAGGAGTAATAGAAATACCCATTCCACTTCTATCGAGATAGAGAGCATCAGAAAGGATTTGAGAGCATAAAATAAACAAGTAAGGAGACAAGGGACTTCCTTGTCTAAAGCCACTTTTGCCTATAATCCAATCGGTCTTCTTCCCATTAATCAAAATGTAATATTGGATGCTAAGGGATATATCAAATATAAGGGTTTATTTTGAAGAGACTTTTTCCCCTATATAGCAAGACTTGAAGCAATTAGGCTTTTATTAGCCTTTGCCTATTTTAAAGGTCTTAAATTATATCAAATAAATGTCAAGAGTAGCTTTTTGAATGGGGTGATATAATAGGATGTTTATGTTGAGCAACCTCCGAGTTTTGAAAATTCAAAATTCCTTAATCATGTATTTAAATTGAAAAAGGTATTGTTGTTGCAAATCTATTTTTCATGACTTATGTTTTGATGATTGACAAACACTATTGATTCTCTTGGACTGTTTGTTACTTCTAACTTTTCAGGAATCAAAGATCAGACAAACAAACGAAGCTAGTTCAAGATTGCGTAGGTTAGGATTGTGTCAGTCTGTAATTTGCTTTTACTATTCTTGAGTCTATTTATAATGTTCAAAGAGACTGATACTAAGTAACTCTACACACACACAGACTTGAGAGACTTAGAATTTCTGTTTTTACTCACATCGTCCAGGACGATATCTTTATCGGCCTGGATGATTTAGTTTAAAACAGAGATTCTATTCGGGATTCTTAATTAAGGCAGCCATCATTAACAAATCGTCCTGGATGATACATGTATCGGCCAGGAGGATAAGCTCAAAATAGAAAGAAATTGCCACCATAAATAATTAAGGTATTCTATAATTTTTGGTAATCGGCCAGGACGATCTTGGATCGGCCTGGACGAAATTCACAATTATGCCTTAATTAATCAGACAAATCAAGGAAGTAATTAAGGATTATTGATACGATCATATCATCCAGGACGATCTCAGGATCAGCCAGGATGATCTATTCAAAAACCTTAGTTACTTCTGGACGATAAATATCGGCAAGCACAAATTCAGGGCGATGCTCTGGATGATTTTTCTCTAATTTGAACTGATGGGCCTAGACGATCGTGAGATCGACCTGGACGATCAAGCCAATTTTAAATCATCAAGTTTGCATTCAGGGCGATGCTCTGGCCGATCTTCTGAGATTTATACTAATCGGCCAGGACGATGTCCATATCGGCCTGGACGATATTGTCGGCAACTTGCAATTAAAGAGCTCTTTTGAAGCTCTTCTATTTAAGAGCTCTTGTTCAACATTTTGAACAATCTTTTGCTGCTGCCTTGACCTGAGAAGACCTTGAGGAGAGAAAGAGAGAGAGGGAGAGAGAGAGGATCTTGTGAGGGGAAGCTTGTGAGGGGATTCATAAGGGTTGCTTCAAGGATCGCTCTGCTTCTTCTTCGTCTAGAGTTTCTCATTCGTGGAAGGGTCGGCAGAGGTAAGGATTCAACATCTGATTGTGGTTCCCTGTCAGCTTCAGGAGGAAGCAAAAGGAGATAGGTTCTTTGCCTTGCCGGAGTGGCAAAAAGAGGCTCTTTGTAAAGGCTTCTCCGCCTAGCCGTGGGGGCTAAAGGAGAGTCATGATTGTTGTGCAATACTTGGAGGGCGCCTCCGGGGAGTGGACGTAGGTCGAGTTGACCGAACCACTATAAATCTCTGTGTTCTTGTTTCTTGCTTCCGCACTTTAATTTCTGCACTTATTTTTGTGGTGTTATTTTGGTTTATGAGATTTTACTTCTTTGTAAAAAGAAAATTTTTAAAATACCAATTCACCCCCCCTCTTGGTTAGCTTGGGCCAGTTCTATAGGGATTAACATCCCTAACAAACTTTCAAGTGGTATCAGAGCGGGCCGGGATTCATAAAAAATTAGTTTGAAAACTTTTTGAATTTTGATCCATGGCTAACCTTGGGAATCGTAACAATATGGAAGGGTATTCTATTACCCGACCTCTCCTGTTCGATAACCTACCTTTTGATTTCTGGAAAACTCGCATGTCGACGTTTTTACAATCTATTGATTATCACATGTGGATGCTTATCAAAGAGGGTTATTCTCCACCTTCTCGTAAAATTAATGGTGTTAATACTAAAATTGCTTTTACTGAATGGACTTTCAATGAAAGAGATTTAGCCCAATTAAATACAAAATATTTGAACTATTTTTTCTGTGCTTCAAAATATGAGGATTACATGCGTGTCTCCACTTGCAAAACTGGTAAAGAAATTTGGGATAAATTGTGTATCGCTTATGAAGGCACTAATAAAGTTAAACAATCTCTTTTAAACATTCTCTTGCATGACTACGAACTTTTTCGTATGAAATCTCATGAATCTATTTCTAACATGTATACAAGGTGTATTCAAATTGTTACTTCATTGCATGCCCTAGGAAGAGAACTTTCAAACTTTGAAAAAGTAAACAAGATTCTGAGATGCTTGCCTTCATCATATGATGCTAAAATCACTGCAATCACTGAATCTAAGGATTTGAACACTTATTCTATTGATAACTTACTTGGCTCACTCATTGCTTATGAGCAAGGGGTGAATCAAATAAATCTTGATACAGGTGAGAAGAAGAAGGAGAAAATAGTTGCACTGAAGGCGCACAAATCAGATTCTGAATCTTTCAAGTCTGAAAGCGATGAAGTTGTCTTCATCACAAGGCAATTCAAAAGCTTTCTAAGGAAGAAGCAAAAGCATCTTTGGAGAAAAGGTAGGGATCATAAATATTCTAAAGGATCTTCTGATATTGTTTGTTATGAATGCAGGAAGCCTGGACATGTGAAAGCCGATTGTCCTATACTTCAATATCACTAGAGCAAAGAAAAGGAAAAAAGGTGAGGAGAAACCTAAGTTTAAGAAGGAGAAGAAGAGAGTCCAAAAGGCGTTCTGGGCAGATTCTGGTACTGATTCCTCTGAGACTGAACCAGAGGAAGAGACTACAAACCTGTGCTTAATGGGGGAAGATCATCTTGAGCAAAGTGATGAGAAAGAGGTATATAAACCAACCTATGATGAATTGTTTGAGATTTGTGAGAAAATCCATGTATCATACAAAAAACTTAAGAAGACTCATGCTAACCTAAAATTGGAACTTATAAATTTACAAAAAGAGTTTGAAGTTATTCTTAAAGATCATTCAATGATTGATTCTAATCACATGGCTCTTCTTGATGAATTTGATGATTTAAATAAAAAGCATTCAGAATTAATTAATGAGCATGATGCATTAAAAGTTTCACACACATCACTTGAATCTGATTTCAAGAAATCTGAAGAGAAAGAAAAAAAACTTGATGGTTGAGAATGATGTTCTAAAAAACACAAACTTGAGGATTAAAAATGAATTGGACACACTTAAGAAAACTTGGATGACACCTACTCTTGATCAAAAGCCAAGACCTAGGAAAAGGCATTATAACTCAAACCATTTAAGAAATCCTTTTCCTGGAGTTAGATGCTTTTCTTGTGGCATGCTAGGACACATCTCACACACTTGCACTATTCACCATAGTACACATTGGGTGTGGAGACCTAAGGTACATGATTCACAGCATACCACGCCTGCATTGTATTCTACTTTTCCTAAGAAGGGACCCAAACTAGGTTGGGATTCTAAATCTGACTGTTGTTGAGTTTTGCAGGTGCGCTCTCACCAAAGACCTCGTGGGACTAGGTCTGAGTCAGTTTGTAATGTATTTTTTCCCTTTCTTGAGTCAATTGTAATCTTTATGGTGCCTAATGCTAAGTAACCCTGCACACACACACTTGAGTAAATTTTTTTATCTGACTTATAGTTTTCTAATTTTGCTAACATCATCCTGGATGATCCCAAAATCATCCTGGATGATCGATTAAAAATAGAAACCCTAATTAGGGCATCCTGGTTAAGTCAACTGTCATTAAGCTGATCATCCTTGATGATATTTATATCAGCCGGGACGATATGCTCAAATCAGAAAGAATTAGTTGCCAGATCTATTTAGGAAGTTTTATTTTTTAATTATCATTCAAGATATCATCCTGGATTATGGGGATCAATTTTGTCTAAATTGATCTGATGATTAAGGAAAGTAAGTAAGGTTGATTGATTCGATCATATCATCCTAGACAATCGCAGGATCAGCAAGGACTATCAGTTCAATAACCTTGATTGCTCCTAGATTTCCAAAATCATACATCGTCTATTTTGAGTGACTTTTCAGGATGATATTCCCTGATTTGGACTAATTGTATAGGATAATATATTATATCATGGACGATAGGAACAAAAAGTCTTCTAATCATCCCAGGTCGTATAGGCTGATTGACCCTAATTTGTACTGATCATACAGAACGATAAAAATATCATGCTAGACAATAAAGTCAGTTCTTGAAAATCTATATCAATGACTCATGTTTTCTCAGGCTCAAGGATCCTTTGCTACTGTCTTGACCTGAGAGAGCCTAGAAGAGAGAAAGAGAGAGTGAGAGAGAGGGACGAAGTTGTGAGTGGGAGCTTATGAGGGGTTTCACAAGGGTTGCTCCAAGCAAGGTTCCAAGGCATCTTCTCCGATCATCGTTCCTCGTTCTTGGAGGTTCAAGGGAGGTCTTCTTAAATAATTGATCGAGGTTCTCTACCTCCTTCAGGAGGAAGCAAAAGGAGTTGGGTTCTCTGCCCGTTTCAGGAGGAAGCAAAAAGAGTCATTTCTCTACCGCACCGGGGCTAGTGGATAGGAGTTTTTGTAAGGGCTTCTCCGCCTAGCTGTGGGGGCTAAAGGAGAGACACTAAGTTAGTGCAATACTTGGAGGGTGCCTCCGAGGAGAGGACATAGGTCAATGTTTGACCGAACCACTATAAATATGGTGTGTTCTTTCTTTGTTTTTACTCACGCATTTAATTTTCGCACTCATTATTTTTTTGGTGGATTGTGTTTTGGTTTAAGTTTATGATTTGATCGAAAAGTTTTTTAAAATACCAATTCCCCTACCCCTCCTTTTGGTTAGTCTCGGGACTAGTTCATAAGGGCTTAACATCACTAATGAACTTTCACCTAGAAATATAAATCAAGAACTATCTAACGAATTCTTGATCCTAGGCATGAAATAAAAACTAAATCATTTTGCCAGAAATTATATTTTGAAGCTAGTTGAAAGACCTAAGGACTATACTATTACAATAACAACAATAACATCAAGAACATCAAGCCTTTATCCCACTACGTGGGGCCGGCTACATGAATCCTTTTTCTCCATTGTGTCCTATTAAAAGTCAAATTCTCGTTTAAATCTAATAAAGAAAGGTCATTCCTAATAGTTTCTTACCAAGTCTTTTTAGGTCTACCCCTACCTTTCTTAACAGAAGTCAAATCTAATACCTCTACTCTCCTAACCGGGTCATCGGAAGGCCGCCGTTTTATGTGACCAAACCATCTAAGGCGACTCTCTCTAATCTTATCTTCTACTGGAGCTACTCCAACCTTTTCATGTATATGCTCATTTCGTATCCTAGCTCTAAGGGTAAAGCCACGCATCCACCTGAGCATCCTCATCTATGCCACACTTAACTTAGTATTATGCTTCTCTTTTAATGGCCAACATTCGGCACCATAAAGCATTGCAGGCCTCACTACCATCTTATAGAATTTTCCCTTAAGTTTGAGGGGTGCATTTCTATCCCATAACCAGCCCGATGCATTCCTCCACTTCAACCATCCAACTTGAATTCTGCTGATAATATCTCCATCTAATATCACCTAAGAACTATAGTATTGTTGCAATAAAATTGATTTTTAAAAATAAGATGAATGTCTCTGTTGTGGAGGTTAGAAATAAAGTAATACTAGTGGCTAAGGGGTATAACTAAATATAAAGGGTTAACTTTGAAGAGAATTTTTCTCGTGTAGCTAGACTAGAAGAAAAAAGGGTGCTACTAATTTTTTCTTGCTTTAAGGGATTCAAATTATACCAAATGAATATTAAGAGTGCCTTTCTGAATGGGGTAATAAAAGAAGATGTGTATATAGAATAACCCCTTGGCTTTAAAAATTCATAATTTCCCAATCATGTATTTAAGTTAAAAAAGCCATTATATGAACTAAAACAGGCACCTAGAGCATGGTTTGAAAGGCTAAGCATATTCCTACTAGATAGATTCTTTGTTAAGAGGAGCGTAGACACCACCCTATTTCTCTATAAGGTAAAAGAAGAACTACTCATTATCTAAATTTATGTATATAATATTTTATTTGGATCTTCTTATAAAAAACTATGTGATGAATTTTCTAAGATAACGAGTAAGGAGTTTGAGATGAGTATGATGGGGGAACTGTACTACTTTCTCAGGTTTAGTATAAGGTAGGAAAATGATGGAATTTTTCTTGGACAATCAAATATATTAATGATATTCTTAAGAAATATGAAATGAATAAAATTAAGCAATTAACACTCTGATAAGTTCTAGAACTCAGTTGGATAAAGATTCAAGTGAAAAATTAGTTGATCAGAAGAAATATAGAGATATAATTAGAACATTTCATTACTTAACTACTAGCAAAGCTGATATTATATTTAGTGTTTGTCTATGTGCTAAATTTTAGGTTGATTAAAATAAATTTCACTTGACTACTATTAAAAGAATTCTTAGATATCTCTTATGAACCTAAAACTTAGGAATATGATATCCTAGGCACAACACTTCCTTTAAAATCATAAGATATTTTGATTCAAACTTTGCAGGATGTAGGGTTGATAGGAAAAGAACTTCTATAGCTTCCTAATTCATAGGAAAATCCTTAGTCACCTGGTTTGATAGACAATACAATTCAATAGCCTTGTCCACTATAGAAGCTAACTACATAGCCTTAAGAAGTTGTGTTGCATAGATCCTTTGGTTAAAGAAATAAATTTTGGATTTAAGATTATCTTTAGGCACCATTCAAATCTTATGTGATAACACAAGTACTATCTATATTTAAAATAATCCAATCCAACTCTCCATGATAAAACACATAGACATAAGGCACCATTTTATTATGGACCATGTCACTAAAGGAGACACAGACCTACATCATATAGCCACTAAAAATCAATATACAAATATTTTTATAAAACCACTGGCTTTTGAATCCATCAGCACCTTAAGAATGAGATTAGGTTTCATAGATATTCATGCTTGAAACTAGATACTTTAAAAATATGAAATCTGATTGTATTTTTTATTTTATTTATTTATTTGTCATTTCAGTGTTTCTTATTTTTTTATGCATGTGTTTGTTTATTTCTTTTAAAACTTAAGAATTTGATCACTTCTCACTTAAGTAGTTGAACCTTACCATAAATACAAATCTTACCTATTATTGTATGCAATGATTGACTCTTCTAAGCTGTGTGATTTTAGTGAGAGAAGCTATGGGATTTTAGTGAGAGAGTTAAGTTTCAAAAAGATCATTTGGCTGCTAGAAAGAAGGTTTCGATGATGGCGGATGATTGCCGGCTTAATGCCGGCGGTGGTCCTAAAGGTGATCATTGATCCTCATATGATATTCAAAAGCATTTTCTGGATAATAAATCTCCTCCTATATTTGGAGATGTAATTACAAGAGTTCTAGCAAGATCAGCGAATAATGGGGTTCATTTTTCATCGAACTATGGTAAACCTTGATCATTAACGAAGGTGGTCTTTTAAATGTTAAACTTGTTTCAGTAATTGGGAAGGGGAAGAATTTTGATGATGCTTGAAGATATTTCGAAAATGGTGGAAGTTCAAAATTATCAAAATTTCATGTCTAGAGTTGTCACTGGTTCAGTTCGGAATGGATTAGATGATGGTGAAGCTATGAATAATGTTATTGAAGATAATTATTTCAATGCAAATGCTGATGTTGGTGGGAAAGAAGAGTATGAGGATATGAATATGGTTCGTCAGTGTGTATTTTGGCAGAGAAATTCTATGGTTCTTTATACGGCTGTGACTGGAGATACTTCTATAAAAGAATTGTCTCTGAATGGTTTGCTGAATGTATGGCATGAGAAAACACATAGAAGAATTAGTGATTCAAATTGGGATTTTGGCAACTTTATTTCGGATGATGGGATGTCATTCAAGCTATATAAAGAGAAAGCTTTGGAAAATATTAGAAGTCTATAGAATTGTTTGGTGGTTAAGGTGTTTGGAGCAAACATACTGCAGTTCATTGTTAATGCTGAACGCAGGAGGCAGTCATCACAAATTGGTAAGTTCAATCTTACTTGGCTAGGAAGGGGGTGGAGCTTATGTGTCTTTGACGATGAGGAATATGTGGATTTGGTTCTTGCAAATGGTCCTTGGTATGTTAAAGGAAAACTTATTGGTGTGGATAAATGGAACCAATCTTTCTCTCTGAATTCATTAAAGGGCTTGACAGCCCCTACATGGATAAGGAAGCCTAATTTACCTTTACTTCGTTGGGATGCTACAAATGTTTGTAGGATTGTTTCCAAGATAAGAAAATCTTATTTAATTGATGAAAATATGTTTCAGTGGGGTAGAAGAGAGTTTGTCAGGATTTGTATCCATATTCATCTAGAAGAAGCTCTACCTCTTAGTTTTTAGGTAGAGGGAAGCTCAAGAAGGTTTTTCAAAAAAATCAAATATGAGAGGATTCCTTTTTTTTTGGTTGAGGTAGGATTGGTCTTAAACAAAATAATTGTCCGGAGATGGTTGCTGCTTTGGCTACAAAAGGGATTGAAAGATGTGGATTGTAATATGAAGGAATCAAGTTTGGACCCGGTTAGAGAGATGTGGCTGGAACATATTCAGGGGAGGGGAATGTCTATGGGCCTTGGATACATGTTAGCTATGAAAGAAAGCCTTTTAAGGGTGATGGATTACATGGAAAAATGGTGGGGGGAATAGAATGTCTAATAAGAATAATGCTATTCCATTTCCTAGAAAATAATTCAAGGAGGTGGTTACAAATGTAATTAAAATGGATGATAGTAAAAAGGAGGATGACCCTGCAATTCTGGAGGTTTCAAAACAAGATGTTAACATCAACTTGAAGATGATAGCTGTTGGAGATAAACCTTTAGTTAATATAGGAGGGAACAAGTTTTTAGTTCTTAAAAATTTGATTGATGAAGGTGAGCTGGTTGATGATGCTGCTATAGGGGATGATAGTTTTATTCTAAAAGTTATAGGTCATGTGGAAGATAGTATTTCTGGGTCCATGATGATTATGGAAAAAGGGGAGAGTTCTCCTAATTGTCAACCTGAAAAAGTTATGGAAGAATCAAAGGATGGTAGTTATACTACCATTAAAACCAAACTTGCTAAGGAACTTAAAAGTTTTGATCCTATTAAATTGATGATGAGAGGAAGGAAGTTGGATGGTGAGGTAAAGGAGAAGGCGGGGATCTCTTCCCCTTTTGTTCTTTATTGGCTTCAATTATGTTTTGGAATTGTAGAGGAGCAAGAAAAAAGCAAGCTTCTCTATATTTGAAGGAGGTAGTTAGAGATAATAATGTGTTTTTTGTGGTGCTTTTGAAAACTAAATTTTCCAATTTAAGTAAGATGAAGATTGATGTCCTCATTGGAAGTGAATGAGAGTGCTTTCAAGTTCCTGTAGAGGGTCTTTTTGGAGGAATATTGGTTCTTTGGAAATACAAGGTAGCTTCTTTTTCCTATTATTTTCTTCCAAGCAAGTGGTTATAGGAGAACTTAATATTGGGAATATGGGTGTGTGGAAAATTGCCACAGCTTATGGTGGTAAAGGGGTGATTCAAAGGAGAATACTTTGGGATAAGTTGAAAGAGTTTTGTTCCAGCAATTTTCTTATGGTGGTTGGGGGGGATTTTAATTGCATATTGTCTAAAGAGGATAAAAGAGGAGGAAGACCGTTTTTTTTTTTCTCAGGGTTCAAGAGAGGTGAAATCTGTCTTGGTGAGAAGTGTTCTTCATGAAGTGAGAGTTATTGGACCTAAATTTACTTTGTGCAATAACAAGATTGGTGGTGCTCTCATATTGGAGTGGTTGGATAGTTATTTTGTTAACTTGACAGGAATGAATTCATCTCGATTGGTGTTGAGGCATTTGCCTAGGTGGCTTCTAATCACAATCCAATCCTATTGAATTTCTTGGAAAATAACTTTTCTTCAGATAGAATTATAAGATTTGAGGAGGTTTGGGAATCTTACACAGCTTCTATTGGTGTGGTAAGATCGACATGTAATAAGAAGACTGGTGGGAACTATGCAGAGATACTTAATTATAAATTTTGTAGATCTTTGAAATCACTTTTTTGTTGGTGAAAAGCATAACATAGAGAGTATGATCACCAGAAAGACATTCTCAAATCAAAAATACTGGAGCTACAATCTAAGGAGTCGGATATTGGGTGGCTATTAGAGGAAGATATCTTTCTTCTAAGATCATATATTAGTAAGCTAAACTCTGTATTGTTATGTTTAAATACTTGGTGAAAGCAGAGAGCCAAGGTTAAATTGATGAAGGAGGTAGACACTAACTCAACGTTTTTTCATTCCTTTGCTTCGGCTAGAAAAAATTCAAATTGGATTTTTAAATTAAAAATGAAGATGGCTCGGTAATTATAGATTCTACTTAAATTTTTGATAATTTTTTAAATTTCTTTAATGGTAAATGGAAGGAGAAGAATGGTTCTCTAGGTGGTTGGCCACTACCTAATTATTCTCTAGATGAGAATGATAGGAAGTTGTTAATCAAAGAGCTATCAATAGAGGGGTTGGAGTCGATGGTGTTACAAGCTGGAGATAGTGTGTCACTTGGCAATGATGGAATATCATATTCTTTCATTAAAGCTTATTGGAGCATAATTAAGAATGATTACTGTTATGCTATCAACCAATTCTTTAGCTCGGGTATGATGAATTTTAACTAGAAAGAGACTCTACTTGTTCTTATTCCTAAGGTTTTGAATCCTGTTATGCCGAGCCAATACATGCCTATTAGCTTATGCAGATATATTTATAAGGTGGTGGCTAGAATACTGTTAAATAGGATGAAATTGCTGGCTCATAAATTAGTTTCACTGGAGCAAGCTGCGTTTGTCAAAGGTAGGTATTTGGGAGATCATATTCTTGTGGCTAAAGAGGTATTTTAGAAGTTCAAAACCTCTAGATCTTAAAAAGGCTTAGTTTCATTTAAAGTGGATTTGAAACAAGCTTATAATAGCATTAGTTGGAATACTTTAAGAAATGTTTTGGAATATTTTGGGTTCCCTAACAAATTTTCTATGTGGATTATGGAATGTGTGGAACATCCAAAATTTTCTTTGATTATTAATGGCAATATTTCTAGCTGTATTCATGCAAAGAATGGGTTTCGGCACGGATTTCCACTTTTTCCTTTTTTGTTTATTTTATGCTCACAACTGCTTACCAATAGATTGAAACAAAAAGATGAATCATTGGGAATTAAAATTGGTAGCAATGTGCAGAATCTTTCTCACCTTTTATATGTAGATGACATCATTATTTTTTCTCATGCCAATATCAAGGAAGTGAAGGAGATAAATTTTATTAGATTTTTGTAGCTGGACAGGAAAAAAAATTAATGTGAAAAAATTGGCAATGTTGTTTGGCAGACATGCCAAGAAGAGAATAAGGAAATCTAATGAAAGGATTATGGGGTTTAAGGTGGTGAAAGGATCATGTATCTTGGTGTAACGATGGCTTTAAGGAGGCTAGTTGCTGTAGATTTCCAATTCTTAACCAAGAAAGCTTTAAGGCTTACTAGTGTGTGGGTTAGCAAGTATTTGTCATTGGCAGGAATATTTTTGCTGATTAAAATGGTCATTCTTTCAATTCGAAATTTTTATTGCACTTTCTCATTGATCCCATTAGGAATTCTAAATGTATTGGAGAAGTTGAGTAGGGAGTTTATATGGAATAAATAAGATGGGAAGTTGGGCATGCATTATGTAAGCTAGAGTAATCTCTGTAAATTGGTAAGTGATGGTGGTAGAGGCCTTCACTCATGTGTTAATGTTGTGGGTCCTTTGAGAGCAAAATTGGCTTGGAAGGTAATTCAAGATAGATGTTCTCTGCTATACAAGTTTTTAAAACAGAAGTATGGGTTTCTTCATGAAGAAGTTGGTTATGGTAGAGGAGCTTCATCCACTTGTAAAATATTATCAAGTGCTAAGAAAGCTTTGAAATCTGTGGTTAAATGTAGAGTTGTAAATGTTTGTTCTATTAATATCCTTGATGACATATGGATATTGGATAAAAGCTTGAATAGTTGGCATACCTTTGTTTCAGATCCAGATTCAGAGGAGGAAATTGTAGGTAATTTAATTCTAAATGGAGAGTGGAATATTATGATGTTACAATTGCTGTTTTGAAAGGAAAATATTAAAATTATTCATATGGTGGAGACTCATAGAGACCAGGAAAATAATTATTTGGAGCTTATTCACAAAAATTCAGGTTGTTCAATTTCTTCTCTGGTTTATAATGCTTTGGTGCTGCAGAATGTGGATTGTTGTTATTTGAAATGCTTAAAGAATGTCAAGTTAAGATATCGTGTGGAAGTATTTTGTTGTCGGATCTTTAATAATGCAATTCCAACTTTTAATTTTTTTTATCAAATAAGAATTCATGAGGTATTTAGCTGTCAAAGGGGTTGCGACTTAATAGAGGATTTTGATCATATCATGGCAAGATGTGTGAAGATGAAGGAAGTTATTGGTTGCCTAAACAAATGGGGTTTTGGATTTCAGTTTTTTGAATCCTTTCAAGATTGCTGGAGATGGATGGACAAGTATAATGAAGCTGAAGGGTTTCTCATTAATATTTATTGTAATGCAGTCTATCTTACATGGAGATCAAGGAACAAACTTATTCATGATAGAAAGGAGGATCGCTCATAGCTTCAAATGCTGTAAGTTATGCTTTCATTTCTTACATGTTAGATGGGAATTTGGGACACTGGGGTACTAATTAGTCTTCTAGACTATGAGATCATTGGTACCCTCCTCCTCCCAATTGAATCAAAATCAATGTAGATGCATCCTAGTTACAATCATACAAAGATGGAATTGGAGTTGTGGTTCGAGACAGTAAAGGAAGGTTTCTACTGGGCTATGGTCACTCGTGTATTCATTGGGATATCTCTAATATGGAGCTTATGATTGTTCAATTTATAGGAGAAATTAAAAAAGATTGAATGCTAGATTTCCATGGTATAATTATAGAAGGTGGCAATTACAATGTTATTAATTTTTACAAAAATTGGGAGGCAAATGGAGAGATGAACTTCTATTTTTCGAGGATCATAAGCTTATTTCTTTAATTGGGTTAATAGAAGGTGTAATAAGTTAGCGAATCTTTGTGCTAACTATGCTCTTTTTAGGGATTTGTATTGGGAAGATTTATTTTATAATAAGGTTCCTCCTTTGTTTTCAGAACTGTTAAAGGAGGAATCAAGTTATGGTATTAGTTTTTAATTATGATTTGCTTTTATTAATAAAATCAGCATTTCTTTGTGCCATCTTCTTCAAAAAAAGAAAAAAAAAAGATTGACTCTTCTAAAATAGTTAAAGGAAGGAAAATTGAAAATTATCTCTCCTCTAACTCCTTTAGTGTTATAATTCCCATTTGACTCAAAATATATTTCAAATTAAAAGTTGTCCTAGAAATGGAGATTTATTCATCTTCCTATATTCTTCTATCTCATTTGAATGTCTTTGCAAATCAGTGAATCTAATTAAAATTTTCTTAATTTTGTTGTTTGTCTATATCAGATGGATTAGGTTTTTGTTTGTATTTTACTCTTACTTATAGAAGAGAGTTAGTTATTCTTTCCTTATATTTGGAAGATAATATCACAACTTAAAGTTTTTAAATACTTATAAAGGAAGAAAGATTGTAAAAGTAAAATGGAGGTAAAAAATGAGCCCAAAAATCGAAAAGATGCACAATAAACACCAAAATTTGAAAGATGCACAAAGTGCATCAAAAATCAAAAGATGCACTAAGTGTATCGAACTGTGATAAAGTGGCATAAAATGAGCCCACAATAAATTAGCTATGCTTCCTTTCAAATCTTTAAATCTTAGATAATTACATGTGCAAATTGATATCGTGTACACCTGAATTTGAAATTTATAATTTTTGGTACAACACTTTTTAGTGTTATTCTCTTTGATACATTTTTGAAAAGAAGTTTGAAAATATCACATATCCTTTATAATTTATTTTTTGAATTAGTTTTAAGTTAAAAAGGGGTTTAACCTATTAGGAGCCTGAGCTAGGGTTAACAAAATTCAAATTTCTAACGTTTCTAGATCTTAGTGCTGTTAATGCATTTCTTACTAACTTTTTTCTCTAATTAAAAGGTAAAATTTTCATTTAATGCATTTGATTGATTCTTAAAAAATTTTATGTTTCATGTGTATTTTCTCTTGATTACTTTATTTCTGTTATATTTTGGTTTTCTTTCTATTGTAATTTTACTTTATTCTATTTCTTGAAGATTTCTTGATCATTCATGCCCATATCTGATTTTTGCTCAGATCATACTTTATGATACACATTATACTGGATGATCTTTTTAAATATCACCATAGATCCAGTCGCAGTGCATCCAATGTTTCAAATTCATTAATTATTAGTGATCATATTGTACGATCATCACCTTCATACTATATGATCCACATTGAAGTAATCGTTGGATGAATTAAATTTTGCCATTTTGATATCAAATAACATATCATATTGAGCCAACACCTATTCATACAATTCAATCCAATAACTCAATAATAATCCATACAGACTCCTCAGGATGAATGCTTCATATATAATCGTCCAGTATGATTCTGATCATATTATATGATGAGACTAACTTTTTAACTAATAATACTAGACAAATTTATTATACTCGATTATCCAGTATGATTTCATGATCGTAATATATAATTTGGCTAATTATATATAAAAAACCAACAATATTCTTTGTTCTTCACTACACTCCTTCCAACTCTCTTCCCCTCTCACTTTAGCTCAAAATCTTGGCAATGGTTGATGCTAGCAGCCTCAAGCACTTGTCAGGTGTTCAACCTAATTTCAAGTAGATCCTTGATTAGCTAAGGTCGTTGATTAAGAGGCCTATAACAGATAAAAGAATGTTGGAATCACTCCCTCCAAAGTCATCAAACAGGAGGATGTAAACTTTCATGTATTATCACTATTTGCCCATACCATTCTCACTTTTATTCTTGCTCTTGGGCACCTTTTCAATTTTGAGTTGCTTTTCAAATTTTTCTCAAGCTTTCAGACTAATAGTGAGGGTTCTACCCTCGAATCTTATGTTAATAGGTGGCAAGAAGAGATTACCTACCAAGACTTCTATGACATTCTCTACATCGTTCCACTATTGGTGAAAAAAACATGTTCTAGCTACAAATCCAAATTTTTATTGGGCCCCTTGCCAACACCACCCTTAGGGAATCCAATCTAAGATATCACATATACCATGTAAACATCTTAGTTCAAGATGCTTGCATCATCCGTCTCATACTAGAAACTCTATCATTCTTAAAGCTGGTGATCAAATTAACATTAGTCACGTTCTTTGTCTTACAACTTATTTCATAATGGATCAAATTGCTTTCAATGTAGCTAACCTTTTTATCCTCTATCTACAACATTTGACCATTATTAGAGACCCTCTCCATTTGAGAATGCCCAATTTAGCCATAGGACATATCATTGCTTTTATCCTAGAAAC
Organism: Dendrobium nobile; assembly: GCA_022539455.1. Lineage (NCBI taxonomy): Eukaryota > Viridiplantae > Streptophyta > Magnoliopsida > Asparagales > Orchidaceae > Dendrobium > Dendrobium nobile. Next base: position 35,083,838 of record CM039721.1, on the reverse strand, counting down.
AAAATACAACTTCCAGTATCCTAAACCACATGATCATCTCCCAATTTACTACACAAATAGCTCCTTCCATGTCCTTCATAGTGCTCATCATTGTAATGTTCACTACTTGGATGATGAGCCTATAATAGAAGAGGGAGAACCTATTCTAGCACCTGCTCCTATCCACCAGCAATCTCATTTTGATCAGCTGGTTTAGAGGTTTGATTAGTGGGAGCTCTATTTTGATGCCCACAAAGCTAAGCAACATCAACAAAATGAGAATGACTTAGCTCACTTCGATTAGTATGTAACCCAGTAGCAGCAATAACATGATCATGATATGGCATGGTTTGCAAACTACTTTACCTCAATCCATCAGTACTTCCAGCCACCACCTTCTCAACATCCATCTACTTAAGATCCCTCTTTATTTTAGTTTCTTTTCCTGTCTTTTAGCTCTCTATGTACCTTTCTTATTTTTTAAGTTTCTTGTTTGTTTAATGTTATTTGCTTCTCTTTTTATGAAGTTAAAAGGGGGAGTAGCATGTGCTAGTAGCTTGTATTTTGCTTTCACATATTCAATTCAATGTTTGTCTTTTAATTTTTTGTGTTCTCCTATTATGTGTTTTATTTTAAAATAATATTTTGCACCTCCACTATTTTTGAAAAATTTACTTAGTGAGAGGGAGCTTAGGGAATAATAAAACACTCCTGAATCATAAATAAAAAATACTTGCCATCATAAAAAAGGGAGAGATTATTATAAATCTGGACCCAAGCCTAATGATATTTATGATAACAAACATTATTGGATTTTTGACTTATGCTATTTGAGTCTATTACATATCTATTTTTCCATGCTCACAAACATTTTAGGATCACAGCTCACTTGCAACTTGAATTAACTTAATATTGGGTAGACTAAGAATAAAGTCCATATGTTTTAGTCTTTTTATACTTTTTACCTTGCTTGTGTAAAATATGTATTGTGGTTGATCCTGAAGCTAAGTAACCTTGCACACACACACTCAAGGGTGTGAGCTGGTGATATAGAAAAATTTTTATTTTTCAAACTAATTGTAGAGTACAATTTTTATCATATTGGATGATCAATTTAGCAAAAAACCCTAATTAGGGTACCGATTCTAAGTAAGATTGAAAATAAAAATGAGGAATGTAACCCCTCTTCTAATGAGGAAGGATTTCATGAGCCCCCTCACATTATGTTAGGAACTAATATTCCCATAAATAAGGGTTTGGAAAATTTGGAACATGTAGACAAGTAGATGGTTGTTATGTCTTCATAACATAATTTCATGCTTCTTACTTCTTCTTTACAATGTGCTACTAACAAAAATCTATTGGATTTTGTGGGAAACAATGATAAATGTTCTTATATATGTTTAGCAAAATCCTTTGTGAATGTTCAGGATAATACTTCTTATAGAAATATAGAAGGGAAATTTACACAGGATAAAATGTAACATGTGACTAATATCATAGGGAATGATTATGAACTTAATAATAATGGGAGTGGTATGGTTGAGGGTACTAATGCTTTGGAGATTTTAAAGGATTTGTAGAATAAGAATAAAGGTTTAAGTGGTAAGATTTCTTCTCCTAGTTTGTTTTTTTTTTTTTTTTTGAAAAGAAATGCAATTGCATTAAAATCCAAATAAAAACCCTTATTTCAATCTACTCAAGTAATCCCTAAAGAATCACATTCATCCTTCAAGCATAAAAAGAATGAAGGAGGAATCTCCTCAAAGCTAAGATCATACCAAAAAAAAGATTTCTTTAATGCCAAATTAGCACAAACATCCGCTAATTTGTTACAATCTCTAATGGAAAAAGAAAACAAAACTTGGTTGAAATCTAGTGGGAAAGCCAAATTATCATCAATTATTCTACTAACCTTCCAAGTCTTCATCGCCAAATGCAAAATTTTTATAATATTGAAGTTATCCCCTTCAATAATAACTCCTTGAGCTTCAATCATCCAATCCTGAATGATATTTTCAAGTATAAGACCGCCACCAATTGCACTTGTGCAATGTCCCAATGCAAAAGATGAGCTCCAAAAGTTATAAAAAATCTCCCTTTATCATCCCTTGCCACACCTCCAAATCTAGCCACAATCAAAAGAGAGGAATCTATATTTATTTTTATCCATCCGGGTGGAGGAGGATGCGAATAACAAAATATCTTACGCTGGTTGACTTCCCAGTTTTCCGGATAAAAGTTAATAAAGTTGCACACTGTAGCAGTAGAAACTGCATTTGCATCCAATGTATTAACCGAGTCTTCTATGCCTCCATGAATCAATTTGCATCTGCTTTTCCAAACGAGCCAAGCAGTTGTACAATATATATTAGCAATGAAAAATTTCTTACAAACAAACTTCTTTAATCCTTCCAAGTAGTCTGAAAGATTATTAAAAAAAAAGAACTTGAAATCGCCAGCTATTGAGAAGAGCAATCACCGTTCGAAACTTATAGCATTTCCCTGCAATATGGTAGCCATTCTCTTCTTCTTCACATCCTCTCGGGCAGCCTGAGTAATTAATCAATCTTCTTCTAAATAGAAAATCATTAGAAGGAATAGCATCATTACAATGCCTCCACCAAAAGAGTTCAATATTCGGTCTCAATTTTAATTTTTTCATCCAATTCCAGTGAGCAGTTTCTCTACTATGTTCCATTACTACTTGAAAAGCCAAGGCAGCAATAGATTTTCCAAAATATTTTGATTTTATCTCCATATGATCATTACTCCTTCCGGCATCAACAAGAATTTGGATTATAAGATTTACTAGCTGCTCCCCAAAGACTGATCAATGTTCCACTGCCCTTCGGATATGAAGAAGCTAAGCTTGGACTCTGTTGTTTCCATACTGTTAACAAAAGTCAGACATTTTGCTAAGCATTTGTATAATATCTAAGAATCAAACATCCAATTGATAGAATTACCATTAGAAACATTTCATCTAACAATGTTTCTAAGATAATTAGCTCCCATAGTAATGATCTTCCATGTAGGTGAACAATCTTTTTTCACTAGTACCGTCCAAACATCTCCTCCATATTTGGCTCTCAGGATTTGGTTCAGCATCGCTCTTGGCTTCATGCAGAAATTCCATGCCAATTTTGCCCAAAGTGGTCCTACCTTGGAAACTGCAGAGAACAAGCCTCGACCACCTTCATTCTTTGGCTTGCAAAGACTTTCCCAAGAAGCATAATGCAGTCCTGCAATTCCATGATTCTTACTCCACAAAAATCCTCTACACATTTTATAAAATTCTTTGAGAATACTCAAAGGAACTAAAGAAAGAGAAGATAAAAACATGGGTAACGAGAGGAATGCAGACTTGACCAACACCAACTTTCATTCCATTGAAATGAACTTTTTCCCCCAAGTGTTCAATCTATTAGCAGCAACCTCCATAAGCTTCATGAAATCTGAAGCCACCAATCTCCTCAAGGTCATCTTCACACCAAGGTAATTCATCTCCTTAACCATCTTAAATTTAAGAAGTTTTGAATTTTTTTTTCTTTATGCTATGGTTAATATGCTTTCCAAAAGGAATCATGGACTTAGAATGATTAACCTTCTGACCCGACCATTTATAATAGTTGGTTATGTTATTCTTCAACTCCTTTATCTCTTTTGTCTTGGCTTCTGAGAAGATTAAAATATCATCCGCATAGAGTAAGTGATATACTCTAGGAGCCTTGGGAGTAATAGAAATTCCCACATCCCCTTTTCTTAGATATAATGCATCTGATAGGATTTGGGAGCATAAAATAAACAAATATGGTGATAAAGGACAACCTTGTCTAAATCCACACCTCCCTTCTATCCAATCAGTTTTCCTCCCATTGATCAAAATGCAATATTTAGGATCTAAGATACATTGCAATAAAAGCTCCATAAACTTATTAGGAAAATTAAAATGAATAAGCCCTTGCCTCAAAGCTTGCCATCCCATGCTATCATGGGCTTATTCCATGTCAAGTTTGATTGCCAAAAGTCCTTTTCTTGCTTTAGAATACCGAAATTTGTTGAAAACTTCTTGGGCCAATAGCACATGATCTGACAAGGATCGGCCTTTAATAAAAGCAACTTGGTCCACCAAAATGATCTTGTGAATAACTTTCTCCAATATATTCAAAAGCATCTTTGCAATAATTTTATAAATAGTCATATACAGACTAATAGGCCGGAACTTAGAAACCACCTGAGAATTTTGGATCTTCGAAATTAAGATAATTAATGTTTCCTTCCATGACTGGTGCATAATTCCAGTAGACATGAATTGGCTCACAGCTAGCCATACATCATCTTTAATCCATTTCCAAAAGTTCTTGATGAAAGAAAAGGTGATTCCATCCAAACCAGGAGAAGTATTTCTCCTAGATTATTCCACGATCACCTAGAGCTCCTCCCTTGTGAACTTTGCATCCAGAATACCTTGATCAACATCGTTGATGACTGTAGAATGCACTAGCTAGCCATCCTGCAGACAATTCCTATGCTGCCATTTTAGTTTGAAAAAGTCTGAAAATTTTTTCTGTATTTCATTACCATCCTCTATCACATTACCTTCAGCTGTCTTAATATGATTAATCCAGTTAATGTTTTTTGTGGCATTTACAAATGCATGAAAAATGTAGAATTCCAGTCTCCTTCCTACATCCATTTTGCTATTGCTCTTTGCTTCCACCAGGTGTGAGCCGTGCAAGAGTAACATTGAGCTCATTGATTATGTATCTTAAAATTTGTAGCTTTTCAAATGAAATTCTAGCTTTTGCCTCCTCCAATTGGATTTCCAGTACTTCCTCCTTCAGCTTGTCCCGTAGAGAGTTAAGATTTTTGAACTTGGCTTTGCTCCAAAAAAAGAGCTCTCAAAGTTCTTTTGAATTTTAAATTTAGAGAGGAAGCCGGGTCATTTCCACAATTTTTCTTCCAAGAATTCTGCACTATAGCCTCAACCCCATGGTAAGTAGCCCAAACTTCTTCATACCGGATATCTTTGTTGTAGCACTCCATTGGTTTGAAAATCTCCAAGAGAATAGGACAATGGTCCGAAGCTACCCGGGATAAATGTTTCACTAATACAAGATGAATGGAGTTCAAAGCTGTGGAATTGATAAGACATCTATCAAATTTTTCTAAAATCTGAACTCCTCCAGATTTGTTATTGCAAGATGAATGGAGCTACGGATTCTTCTCCTAGTCATGATGATGCTTTTGTTAATGATTGTGCTAATAAAGGTCTTATTAATGAATAGCATGATTTTTCTTCATTCAAATATAAAAAAATAAAAAATAAAAAAGTGCAAAATGAAAATACGCAATCTCCTAGAAGCATGTCTTCTTAAACTTTCAAAAAATTACAAATTAATGATTAAGTTGATTTTTTGAATTTTTTGGGCATTGGGTGGACCTAAACCACCACCTTCACCTGCTTACCCTCACAATGAAAAAATTTAGAGGCTCAAGCGATTAGAAAACCAGGTTGGACTATCACATTCAAAACTACAACACAAGCACCAGTAAGACATGGGAAGGTTTGGAGAGTTTTTATTTTAAAAATTCAAGATCAATTCACCTCCATACATAAATACTTTCAACAACAACCACCACTTGATTAGGATCCATCTAATTTTTAGTTTTTACTTATGTTTTATTACTTTTCTATCTTGTAATGTTCACTTATTTATGTGCCTCTTCTTTCTGGTGATGCCAAAAGGGGAAGAAAATTTACATTTTATTATATGTTTTTATTTTAATAGAAACCTATGTTTGTTTTTTATTAAGCTATTTTATTTTTTTATATAAAAAAGTTTAAAAATTTTAAAAAATTTTAAAAATTATGAAAAATGAAACCCCTAATTTTTAAATCTATCACCTACTGAGGAGGATCTTAGGAGAAGAATTTTTTTTAACCTCTAAACCAATATTATTTTCTTACCATCATAAAAAAGGGGGAGATTATTGCGGTCCAACACCCCTAGTTTATGATATCGATGATGGGAAATATTATTGATTGAATTATTCTTATTCTTAGTGAATACTATGGATATATTTTTTTTCTTTGAGTACTAACATTATAAGTAAAATATACACTGCTTAAGGCTATTAGAAGCTCAAGACTGGGTAGAATATGATGTCAAGTAAAAGAGTCTGTACTTTTATATTTATTTATTTATTATTTCTTGGGTCTAGCCACATAAAAGTATGTGCAATTGCGTGATCATGGACACACACATAAGGGAGTGAGAAAATTTTAAAGTTATTTTTTTTATTAATCGTATTATATGACTTACAATCATACTATATATTTAGTTATAAAGAGAATGAACTAAATAATTAGTTTCTATAAACTAATCATACTGTATAATTTATATTATACTATAAGATTCATTATATCCTGAAAATCCTAGCTGCCAGATAAATAAAGTAAGATATTCAAAATTTAAATTCCTGATATTTTTTGGTTTGCTCCCTCTTTTTGGGTGCTCTTCTTGAGCACCGTAGAATATTCTTAGGTTATTATGTACTTTTGATTAGAAGGGAAATTGAGCTGATAGGTTTTTTTTCACTTTCTTTTTGTAGCTCTTTTGAGCACTATAGAAGTTCTGGACCCTTTAAGGATTGTGCAACCTTTGCTTTAATTAATGTGTAGGCCCCTTTGTGGGTTTCAATAAAAAATATATTCAAAATTTAAATTTTGAACTAATTGTATTGTACGATGTGATTCATACTATAAAAAAATTTAAAATCTTAATTAAATTAACCCATATATTTAGTTAATAAAATCATGGTTTAATTAAAGATACAGGCTCATACTGTACGATCATGATTGTTCTATATAATTGGAAGACACAAAATCTAGTCATCCCTAAGATCATATGAAACAGAACCAAAATTTTAGAACTAATCATATTGTATAATATTCATATTATAGTGGATGACCAACTTGAAGTTATTTATGATTTTTCTCATGTTTGAAAGTTTGTTAGAGATGTTAAGCCCTTATGAACTAGCTTAAGGCTAACTAATAGGGGAGGGAGAAGGGTAAATTGGTATTTTAAAAATTCTCAAAGAAAAATCACAATATTTTGAAACATTTTTAAACCACAAACCAAATAATCATTCACCAAAAAATAAAGTGCAAAAATTAAATGCTGAAAATGCAGTAAGAAGGAACACACTAGATTTTATAGTGGTTCAGTCCACTTGACCTACATCCACTCCCCGGAGCCTCTCCTCTGGGTATTGTACTAAACTCAGTAACTTTTCTTGTGCTCCCACAGCAAGGCGGAGAAGCCTATACAAAAATTCTTTCCACCGACCTCAGCGAAGCAGAGAACCTTATTTTGCTTCTTCCTAAAGCAAGCAGAGAACTTGAATCCTTTCACTTCCTCCTGAACCAGGCAAAGAACCTTGATCAATCACTAAACTATACCTCTCTAAAACCTCCAAGAAACTAGGGATGATGATTAGAGAAGATAACTCAGATCCTTGCTTAGAGCAACCTTTGTGAAACTATTACAAACTCCCCCTCATAAGATCTTCTCTCTCTCTCCCAAGATCTCCCTCTCCTCTTGTCTCCCTCAGACCAGGACAACAAAAAAAGTTCACATCTTGAGTAAATAAGATAGCTTATATAGAAGGGCTTCAAATTGTCCCTAAATTGCAACAAACCTACAAAGATCATCTAAGATAATTGACGGATCATCCTATACGATCAGTACAAATTCAACTCAATTAACTAGAACGATCTGGGGGAGGCTGGATGATTAAAAGATTTGTTTATTCTGATCATCCAGGATATCATCCTACACGATTAGTTCAAAGACATGAAGTATCAGCCAGACCATTGCTCTATTCCACCAGGCTTTTCATGTTGGATGATGAAAAAATAACTGATCATCCATGATGATTCTTGGGTCATCCATTATGATTAGTTCAAATGAATTCATATCATCTAGAAGAACATTCTAGTTATCTAGGAAGAAACTAAGGTTTGTTTAACTAATCTTCTAAGATGATCCTACGATCGTTCAGGATGATATAATCGATCAATCAAACCTTAATTGTTAGATGCCCCATCATGATAGGAGACATGAGTGTTTCTCAGAAGATGATTAGTAGGAGCCCAGTCATAATCAGGATCTTAAGATAAAAGGTGAATCTTATCTCTAGTAGTGGATAATTGCAGAAGTTTGTGTTTTAATCCATGACCCCTAGTGTGAAATTTTAAAAATGTCAAATAATATCGTCTGAATTACTGTTCATTAAATACTTTTGAATTTTGCACTTGTCTATGAGTACTAACATTTTAGGGAGATCACAAGTTACAAAGGGTAATAAGAAGACTCAAGACTGGATAGAGTAGGAGTGTGAGTTTATGCCATTATAATTTTTCATTTATTTTTATTTATTCTTTTCTTGAGTCTGGCCATAAATTACATATAAGATTGAGTAACCATGCATACACACAGGGGGAGAGGGTTTCAAAAATATAGATTTTTTTTCTTTGTTGATCATACTGTATGAGTTTATATCATACTGCACGATCTGATCTGGCTGAAATGGCTATCTGTAAACAATTCATACTGTACGATTGATATTATAATGTATGAGGTGTTATTAATTAAAAACCCTAGCTGCCAAATTAATTTAAGTAAGTTTAATAACCCTAGCTGCCAAATTAATTCATATTATGTGATTTATTTTGAATACTTACTTAAATTAACCCCGAAATTAGTGGATAAAATAAGGATTAAGTTTTGATTCATTATCATACTGTACGATGAGTTTGTACTGTACGATCAACCGTGGCTATTTTTTATCATCCCAGACTTTGTACTAGACGATCTCTTGATTTTGAATAATCATACTATACGAAGTAGGTCGTACCCTATGATGTATAGAGAAGAGTTTTCATTGTCCTGGCAATCCTCCTGTATGAACAAAAGAATTACATATCGTACTATACGAGTTTATATCATATTATATGATTGTATCGAGAATTTTTGTCCTATACGTAAACCTTCGTACCATGTTGAAGGATGTTTTGCACTAATCGTAGTATACGATATTGGATCGTACTATATGATAGTAACAGCTAATTTGAAATTTTTTGGTTTTTTGGATCCCATTTAAAGTATCAAAATTTCTATTTTTTATTATGTGACTGTGAGAGAGGAACGTGATTAGAGAGGGATTCATTGGGAGAGTGCTCTTGAGAAGATTTTAGGGTTAGTAAGAGGAAGGAGAAGGTGGGCTTTATGACAGAGAAGGAGTGTGAGGGAGATCACACGGTTGCTCCAAGCTTGCTGCACTTTGCTCCTCATGTGTCCCATGAAGATCTTATGCGAGGCTCTCTGAGGGGGAGACTCTTCTACATTTGTGTCCTCTAAGGTACTCAGCCTTCTCCAGGAGGGAGAAAAATGAGAAGGTACGCTGTCATCATCAGGTGGGTGATAAAGCGCTTGGCACTCCGCCATGCTGGGTTGGTGAAAGTGAGGTTTGTAAGGGCTTCTCTGTTTTGTCGAGGGGGAAAAAGGAGAACTATTATTTAGCAGTAAAATTCCCATAGTGGAGGACTCCGGGGAGTGGACGTAGGTCAAGTGACCGAACCACTATAAAATCTCTTGTGTGATCTTTCCTTTACTACTTTTTTACTTTCACATGCATTTTATTTTTATTATAATTTCCTGTTGAAAATCATTGTGAAATTCATTTTTTCAAATTGTGTTTCAAGCACTCACTTCTGCATTATTTAAATTTTTCTATATAAATTTTAAAAACAAAAAATATATATTAGAATTCCTATTTAGGACTTTTTATTGCAATAATTTTTCTAATTCACCCCCCTCTTGGCGAATCTCGCAATTTCAATTGGTAGCAGAGTGAGATTTCAAAAATAGCATTTTAGAAAACCTTAAAAATTGATCATGTCTAATTTTGGTAATCGTTATACTGCGGAAGATTATTCAATAACATGTCCTCCTCTTTTTGACAATATCTTATTTGATATCTAGAAAATTAGAATGTCTACTTTCTTATAGTCTATAGACTATCATATGTGGAAGTTGGTTAATGATGGTTATGTTGCACCATTTAAACTTATGAATGGAGTCAAAACTTAAGTACCTTTTAATGAATGGAGCAATGAGGAAAAGACTTTGGCTTAGTTAAATGCGAAGTGCTTAAACTGTTTCTTTTGTGCTTTAAAATCTGAGGACTACATGAGGATAACTACCTGTGCTGCTGGTAAGGAGATTTGGGATAGATTGTGCATCACCGAAGGAGCTAGTGAAGTTAAATAGTATAGACTTCATATTCTATTGTATGATTATGAACTCTTCCATATGAAACGTAGAGAAATAATATATGACATGTATACTAGGTTCACCCAAATCATGACATCCTTGCATGCATTAGGACATGAACACTAGGTTCACCCAAATTGTGACATCCTTGCATGCATTAGGTAGAGAAATTTCAAATTTTGAAAAATTTAACAAGATTCTTAGATGCTTACAAAGTTCCTATGATGCTAAAATTACTACCATCACTGAATCTAAAGATCTAAAAATTTATTCTATTGGCAATTTGCTTGGGTCACTCATTGTATATGAGCAAGGAGTGAGTTAAAGGCAAAGTGATGTAGGTGAAAAGAATAAGGAGCGAACGATGGCATTCAAAGTAAACAACTCAAGAAGTAAAAGTTTTGCAGCGGAGGAAGAAGATCACATAGCCTTGATGACCCGAAAGTTCAAGAAATTTTTAAAAAGAAAACAAAGGTGTCATCAGAATAACTCGAATAAAGGTAAAAGCTCGAGAACTACTAAAGTTTCATCTGATATAATTTATTTTGAGTGCAGGAAACCAGGTCACCTCCGAGCTAATTGCCCCAACTTAAAGAGTCAACCAGCTAAGGAAAAAGTCGAGAACAAAGCTAAATATAAGAAGGGGAAAATGAAGACACAAAAGGCTTTTTGGGTCGACACTGCCTCAGAATCATCAGAAGAAGAAGAAGAGGAGGAGGTAATAAATTTGTGTCTAATGGCTAATGATAATCTTAATCAATTGGAATAAAATGAGGTATGTCAACTTTCATATGAAGATCTACTACTTATTTCTGAGAAAATCCACGACTCGTATAGGAAATTGAAAAAGATGCATGCTAGTCTTATTATTGATTTCAGTACTTTACAAATTGAGCATGCTAACTTAGTTAAAGAAAATTCTAATTTAAATAGATATCACATGTCCCTGCTTGATGACTATAATGCATTAAATAAGAAGCACATTGAATTAATAGAAGCACATGAATCCTTAAAAACAATGCATATCGAACTATAAAAGGAGTTTGACAAACTAGAGAAACTTGCTTTGGAGTTAGATCACAATGAACATCTGTTAAAATGGGAAATTAACGGATTGACATATCAAAATAACACATTAAAGAAAAAATCATAGAACTAGAAAAAGAGAAGACATCACCCACATTAGCCCAATCTAGTAAACCCCCAGCACTGCATGCATCACAGAACTTTAGGAAGAGGCATCACCACTCATATAGATTAGTGAACTCATTTCCCGGTGTTAGGTGCTTCTTTTGTGGCATGCTAGGTCACATAGTCCGTACATGCACGATTCACCGTAGGACACACCTAGTATGAAGACCTAAATTGCATCCATCACATTATAGCAAACATCTCATTCATGGAAGTATAAGGAGGAATCCAAATTCACTTGGGTTCCCAAATCTAACCCTTGAATGAAATTATAGGGATGCTCTCACAAAAGATCTAGTAAGAGCATGTGGTACCTGGACAGGTGTTGCTCGCGACATATGATTAGAGATATGAAGAAGTTCATTATACTAGAGATCCGGACCGGAGGCAAAGTAACATCGGGAGACAACACCACCAAGAAAGTGGTGGGATCAGGTATTGTTGGAAATGCTAAGAACTTTTTAATTGAGAATGTTTTATTAGTTGATGGTTTGAAGCATAACTTACTAAGTAATAGTCAATTATGTGATAAAGGTTTTGACATAAAATTTCTTTCTAAAAAATGCCTGATTAGTTTAAATAACAAACTTGTTTTAGAAGAAAAATGAATGAATAATATTTACATGTTAGATCTTGATTGCATTAACAGTTCAAATTCATTTTGCTTAAAAATAATAGTAGATGAATCGTGGCTATGACATAGGAGACTATGCCATGCTAGTATGCAAATACCTAGAAATATCATTTAAAAAACCTAGTTAGAGGCGTACCTAAGTTAGACTTCACTAAGAACCATCTATATAATGTCTGCCAACTAGGAAAATAAATAAAATCATCCTTTCATTCAATCAAAGATGTGATCACCTCTAGGCCATTAGAAATCCTTCACATGGACTTATTTGGACACGTTAGCACAGCTAGCCTAAGTGGGAAAAATTATGGCTTTGTGATTATAGACGACTTCACTAGACTCACTTGGATAAGATTCCTAGCATATAAGAATGAGTTGTTTGAGGAATTTAAGATATTCTATACTTGGATTTAAATGAAATTTGGATGTGAAATCTCAACAATCCATAGTGATCATGGTGGAGACTTTCAAAATGAAATATTTGAATCATTCTGTAAAGAGATATGAATATTACATAATTTCTCAAACCATAGAACTCCTCAGCAAAATGGAATAGCAGAAAGGAAAAATAAAACCTTGGTAGAAATTGCTAGGGAATTGTTAGCTGAGTACACCCTTCCTAGATATTTTTGGGCAGAAGTAGTAAACACGGTGTATTATGTTTTAAATAGAGTGAACATTATATCGAACCTGAATATAACTCCTTATGAACTCCTTAAGGTTTAGACACCGAATCTTTCACACTTCATGTTTTTAGTTGCAAGTGCTTTATCTTAAGCAATGGAAAACTTCCCTTAAGAAAATTTGATCCCAAGTCTGATGAGGGTGTCTTCTTAGGTTATTCATCTATAGGTAGGCCTATAGAACCTTTAATAAGAGAACCCTAGTAGTAGAAGATTCCACCCAAATAGTATTTGATGAATCAGATAAGCCTTCTGAATCTAAAATTGAAGAAGATAAAATAGAGGCAATTCAAGGAGTAGAAACTATGACCATACGAGAAAGGGTAGATCCTCAAGAAGATTTTCCTAGAGAATGGAGATATTCTTCTAGTCATCCTAAAGAATTAATTTTAGGAGACCCATCGAAAGGTGTGAGAACTAGGCACGGACTTAGGAAGGAGGTTAGTCATTCAGCATTCATCTCGATGATAGAACCCACGAGTATATATCAAGCTTTAGGAGATGAATTATGGATCCTAGCAATGCAAGAAGAACTAAAAAAATTCACTAGGAATGATGTTTGGGAGTTAGTCAAGAGACCTAGAGATCATCGTGTAGTTGGAACAAAATAGGTCATTAAAAATAAGGTGAATGACTCAGGAACCATAATAAGAAATAAGACCAGACTAGTAATAAAGGGGTACAACCAAATTGAGAGAATAGACTTTAAAGAAAAATTTGTCCTAGTAGTTAGACTAGAAGCTATAAGGGGTACTCTTAGCATTTGCCTGCTTTAAAGTTTCAAACTATATCAAATGGATGTAAAGAGTGCTTTTTAGAATCGGGTAATCAAGGAGGATTTTTATGTTGAGCAACCCCCCCCCCCTGTTGGTGGAATTTTGAAAAACAGGTTTTGAAAAATATTAGTTTTCTTTGGGGATTTTAAGATTAAGGTTGAGTTCTAATTCTAAGGTCGAACCAACTCGTTAGAAAGAATATATCACCCCGGGGGACGAAGATAAACTTTCATAACGGTGTTCAGGCTTAGAATTATGTGAACACATCTTGAATATTATGATCGGGTTCTAAAGAGAACTTCATATTGCCCCGAGGGAACAAAGTAGAGTTCAACTAAGTACCCAATTACAATATCCAAGAAGTATGATCGTCGCATTCACATCCAAAGCCTTATCGAAGAAGGATGTATCTCCCCAAAGGGAAATGACGCCATTCTACGATAATTCTTCTAATGCAACGGCGACGATCATTCTTTAACTTTTCCCAAAGAAATCTAATGAAGTTTTAAAATCAATTTTAAAATCAGGTGTGTGGGGTTCCAAATCTCCTACGAGCGCAAGCCCTCGTAGTTAATTACATCGTAGGGAGACAAAGTCCCCTACGAAAACTCTCGATTAGAATAAGAACGAAATTTTGTTAGATTTTCTAGGAGTGATATCAAAGAATAAATAGAATCATTGGAAAAGATCAAGAGGGAATGGATCAAAATTGAGCAGTTATTAACAGATTCAAAGGAAGAGAGGTAGGGGACACTTTGAGATTCCAGAACTATCCGGAAGTGTCCCAACTTAATCTAAGTGTTGGGCTTTATGTTTTAGGATTGAAAGAAAATTTTAATTAGAGTTGAGCATCTTATTAGAAATTTGGGATTATATTCCCGAAATTTGGGGTCTTATAATCAAAGATCTGCCCCGGATCCTAAATCTATTTTGGACACTGGACCACAGTCATCCGATCCTAACTAATGCAGTGCAAGGTCTGGATTTACCCCGGCCTGGATTGAGGAGCCAGCTAACCACCTAATCGATTTAAAATATATGAATCCGGTCTTTTATGCAAGAGTGGTAGGGACGTTGTAATTAAAGTTTTAGAGGGTCGGGGCCGACATCTAGAGATTTTCCTAATTGGCCCCTTTGACATATGTTGGGTGCAAAAATGCTAAACTGATGCAATTAAAATTTTGACTCTTTTAGTTTGTATCTAATGCAGTGCATGCTAGTTAACAACTTCCAATCAAGTATGCTTGAAATTTTAAAAACAGGCTTATAAAATAGTTTTTTAGAAGACTGGACTTCCCCAGGTCCGGCACCTCGTCCTCATAGGTCAGACTATCCGGACTCTACCCGCAGGCGGGGAAGGGTCTAAAGCAAGGAAAGAGTGATGCAAAAATATGCATGCGACCCCGGGGACGATCCCCGGCTAATTCCCTAGATTCGTTATCTTTCTATGTTGTTTAGACTCACTAAAATTTTAGACTTTTAAAATTATGAGTAGAAAAGTTTCACACCCTCACGAGCCTCACGTATCCAGGCGAAAACAAAGAGCGGCATGCAATCGCCAAAAAACTAGTAAAAACAAGTAATCCTAGAGGCAATCAAATCATCACATCAAATATAAATTAATTAATAAATGTCCATAGGCAGAATTGCCTTGCTTATTACAAACCAGAATATTGCAGAAAGTAAAGTGGCCGGGCACCACTGACAACAACCCGGATTCTAAACCTAGTAACGACGCAAGTTATTTTGAGTGGGATACTCTCAATCTTCAAATCTTCAAATCTTCAATTTCATTCTTCTTTGGACTCCTTTTCTTCAATCTTCTTGAAATCTTCGTAGTGGATTACCCAAATGGACAAGAGGGCACTTCCCTCTAAGGGGGAAGGCCACTCTTTCCTCTTTGGGTAAGGAAGAGGTATGATCCAAATTTGGATTTCCAAATGGAAAAGGAGTGTTCCCCAAAGGGGTATCCTTTCCTCTTTGGAATCCAAGCTTTGGATCTATGTATCCCAAACTCAAACTTAACTTTCACAACACTTAACAATTATACAAATTACATTGATATCAAAATAAAAATCTAGACTCACCTGCAAGGTTATCCTAAGCAATTAATATAAATAAAGCAGTTATTCCCAAGCAGTTATATATGAGCAAAAAAGAAAGTAAACACACTGGCCACGCTCTTTTTATGATTTGGGGGCTTTAGCAGCTGAAGCACCTGTGCAAAGAGTTTATAATATTTATGCATTTTTTTTTGATTTGCCCCCTTTTTATATTGCCCTGCATGAGCGTGGCCACCTGCAGAAAACTGTGTCAACATCCAGATCGTACCTAACCTAAGGGTAATCTAGTCGCCAAACACATCAATCCATCCACAGAGTACAGAAAAAGTAAGCAGACATAGCAAAGCAATTTCATCCACAACATGCAGTGAAAACTACGAAAAATCCGGCACACAGCAGTAAAGTAAACACCGGCCTAACCTAGATCTAGAGTTGGTTGTCCTAGCACAACATCTAAAGTGTGTGTGAAAGGTAGTGTGGCGGGGGTATATCCTAAGTTGGGTGATTAATTAAAGTTATCTAAAAGTCTGAGTTTGTTAAGGCTTAAAAGGGTATTTAGATTAAAATTTAAGTATTAGTAGATTAAGAATTTTAATTAAACATGTTTTAAAAGTTAATTGAATACTACCTTTGTTTCACACCGAGGCCGTGAAGTTTATTTCATCTTCCTTGGGGCTAAGCTAATAGCCTCGTAGGCCTGGGTTACCCAGTAGCAATCGGGGTTGATTAAGTTATTTAAATTGGTTGGAATTAAAAGAGTGGATTAATATTAAAATGAGTTAATTACTGATTTTTAAAGTTGATTAATTTAAGTTTGCCATTAATTGATTCGTGGCGTTGTGCCACCAGGCTCGAGGAACCAGCCTCCTTAGGACACTTAGCCCCGCAGCCCGGAGTAGTCCAGCCGATAAACCAGATTAATGTAATTGAATTAGAGACTTTTAAAAATGTTAAATAATTAAAAGGTTAATCCATTTTAAGGTTTGACACCCTTTAGAATCCATTCGTGGCGTTGTGCCACCAGGCTCGAGGAACCAGCCTCCTTAGGACACTTAGCCCCGCAGCCCGGAGTAGTCCAGCCAATAAACTTCAACTTTAGGGTGGTTGTTGTGTTTTAAAGGATTTGTTAAGTGTTTTGGACATTAAACCAATATTTTCTGAATTTTAGAATGATTATGAGTTTTATGAATTTTTGAATATTTTAATGATTTAATTAAGGGGTTGAAAAAAATTGACTTTTTGATTAAGACCAAATTCTGAAATGTTTGTATTTTATTAAAATACTAGACCTTACTACGATCAGTTAGAAGGTAGGTACGTTAAAATCGAATTTTTCTACATTTTATTACAAAGGTTTGAAGTTTTGAACTAGTTTTGACTTAAAGTTGACCGATTTGTTGACTGTTTAAAATATTGCAAATTCCTGGAATTTAATATTTTTAATAAATACTAGACATCAATATGAGTTGAATGCAAGTGAGTTTGGGTAATTTGGATTTTTCTAGAATTAGTTATGGATTATTGAAGTTTGGGCATTTTAATGAGTTTTGGGAATTTCTTAATTAGAAGGCCTCTTTTGTGATTTTGCTTCAAACAAGTTCCCAACTTCTTGAAAACACCTCCAAAGGTCAGAAATAACCTAAGGAGGGATCCCCAAGTGTTTGGGAAATTTTTGAATTTTTATATTATTATTAATTAATTATCTTAATTACATATTGGTTTTCACTTAAAATTAAATTAGGGTTTAAATTGCTGTCAAATCAAAGGGCTTTTAATTATCACAGATTAAGGACTGAATTCTGGTCAGTTTGAGGGTTTACATGTAATTTTTGGATTTAAATTGGATTTATTACAATTTTTAGAAGTTTTAAAGGCTTAATTAAGGGTTTAAGACTTAGAAAACTAATTAGGGGACCTAATGACCTCAAAAATTAGTGAAAATTTCTCTAGGGGCTGAGGATGTCACTAAGTTCAAATGTTCAAAGTTTCAACTAAAGAGGAGGTAAATCCTAATTATTGAAATTTTTCTAAGTTTTCTATACATGAGTCCTTAATTATTGTCCTTAAATATGTCACTAGTTTTGATGGACTTGAATCAATGTTTGAACTAACCCTCATACTCAATACATAAGGCATGCATGAATCACATAAACACATTCAACACCTAAATCTAGGAGAGCCTTAGACTAAGTGGTGTGTGCACCTTAAACATGCAATTAACTAATTAACATAATTAAGACAAAATTAGTGAATAATCAAGGAATGATTATTCACTAATCATCCCCTTCATTTCTATTCAAACATGCTTAATCAACATTTAAGATCTCAAATGACTCTTAAACACTTAAGGATTTACATATATATATATAAAATTTCAAAATATATATTAAAATACATAAATATAAATGAATTTATATATATAAATAGAAATATATATATTATAAAATGATTAAATATATTATCAAAATACATGTTAATGGGTTGAAGGATCCACTGATCTCCATAGAAGTTTGGAAATAATAAAATATATTTCTTGTATTTTTTTAAATACTTAATATTTAATTAAATATAAAGAAAGGATGAAAATACTCCAATAATTCAAAATACCTTCAAAACCTATTCAAATAATACTGAAAATTTTTCTGGAGACCAGCCATGCATTCAACAACATGCATGCCAAATTTCAGATAAAAATAATTTATATATAATTAATTAAAAATGAAATACATATTTCTGTATTTCTTAAATTACCAGTAAAATAATAGTCAAAATAAACTGATTTTATTTTTAAAATAAACTAGATGAAATTCTGAAAAGTTTGATATATTATACTTAATTTTTGGTTATATATTTGATTTACTATGATTTATTTAAGTTTCAGCAATTAAAACTAATTAAAACTCATTATTTTTTAATTAAATGGCGGCGGTCAGACACGCGGCGCGCTAGGATTGGCGGGATCGAAACCGCGCGGCGGCGGGGACACGCGTCGGCCGCTGGCCGTTTCACGCGGTTTTCACTTAACCACGTCAGCGGCGCGTAACAGCCGTTGGATTAACCGCGGGTTCGATCCAACGGCTGAGATCAGATCCCGCGGTCTGATCTCACCAGGAGAGGATCAGACGGCGGAGATTCAATCCCGCTATTCCGAATAGACGACCTAGATCTCGCCGGACGACTGATCGAACGAGAGATCGAATGCGCGGTCGGATCAAACCGCGGAAAGGCTCGATCTGGACCGTTGATCGAACGATCAACGGTCCAGAAAACGTACACTCGCCGGAGACCGTGAGTGACGCCCTAGAAAACATATTTCGCTTCGTTCTCTCGATCGGATCAATCATTTCACTTAAAATTTTAAACATAGATTAAGGACATGAACAGAAATCATGGGGAATAGTTTGTTTTAGCTAAAACCCTAAAAGCGTAAAGCTATTTAGACCTAACTAATGTGACCTAGATCTCGGGTTTTAGGGAGTTATACCGTTAGATCTTCGAAATTTCTGGATGGTTGAGCTTGTAGATTGTCCAAGTGAAGATTCCCAGCGAAAATCCAAGCTCGAACGCGTCTGGATCGGCTGCTATGGGCTTGAGACGGTCTAGGTGGTGGTTTCGCCGGAGAACTCGCCGCCGGTGACGTGCAACCACCTGGGTTTTGTAGTGGGAAGGTAGAGGAGGCCCTGGAGATTCAAAACGAACTAAGAGTTCGATCTGGGAGGCTAGGGTTAGTGAGAGAGGCTGCTTTGATCAATCATCCTCAAAAGTTGCCTTTCTCCCTATTCAAACGAGCTGGGCTAGATTGGATGGCTAGGATCGATGCAGGGGCTCTCCAGATGATGCCACCTGTCCCTGGGAAAGCTGGAAGGCTGCGGAAAGGACTGGACAAGCCAAGCTCCTATTGGGTGGACTTGGGATGAGTGAGAGGGAACATTGCCTAAATAGCCTAAGCCAGGCCCTTGGAGCAGCTTAAGACAGGATTAGTTAGGGAAATAAAGCAAAAGGAGACTTTTAGGCATGTGATATAAGGAGGAAATAGGGCTTTGAACATGAAAATAGGGTTTAAGGGGGGAATTGACCACTTTGACCGGTCAACTGGTCAATGGGTGCTGATGTGGCATGAAGGGAAATAGGGGCAGCCAATGGGAGAGCTTCCAAGCCTAATCTCACACTCCTTGAAGTTAAATAGAAGGTTTGACCAATTCAAGGAGGGATTTAGGGCTTTGTTGACTTGGTTTGACCAGTCAACCAGGTCGAGGTTAGTGATGTGGCACTTAAGGAGGGAGAGGGATATTTGAAATGGTTCAATCAAGGGTCAAAGGTCAAAGTCAAGGCTAGAAAGGATGGGAGCAAATGCCACCACAATTTTGACCAAGGATTTAGGGTTGACTTGGTCAAACCAAGTTGGGTTGAGCTCAAAATAGGTTTAGAAATGTTCAAGGCTTTGAATGGAATGATTTTAAGAGTTTGAAGATATTGATGTGGTTAAACGGGTTGGAATGGTTCATTTGAAACCTTAAGGGTTCATTGGGTCAAACCATGTTGACTGGGTCAACTAGGTTGACCCAATGGGTGAGGCTGGGCTGGATAAATTCAAGATGATGTTTGGAAGCCATTGGAGGTGGTCTCCAAGTCTAGAGAGGTCAATTGGGTCAAAACCCCTATTTGAACCCTTAAGGGTCTTCTTGGGTCAACCCAGTTGACTTGGTCAATCAAATTGACCTAGGAGCTGGGATTGGATTCAACAGGTTTAAAATGATATTTGAAACTTGCTGCAAGTGATTGCATTCAATTTGGAGTTCATTTGGTTTAAAAAAGCATGTTTGAGCCCCACAGGGGTATTTTGGTCACTTTGGGCTCATGACCACTAAGGGCTAAAATGAGTCCAGAAAGTTTCAGTTTACTGCTCAACATATCAAGATTAATGGTCTGGAATTGATTAGAAGCTTTGGTGAAAGTTCTAAGGTCAAAATCTTCAAGGCCAAAGGTCCAGTGGCATAGGCTGTAAATATTTGAAGGTTTTACAGCCTTTGGATTTTGATTTAGACTCTGGGGCTAGAGACCTCAGAATGGGCTCAAATTTGAGGGGTAACCTCTAGAGACATGTCCTATCACTTTGCAAGTGGTAGACTTTGAATCAGAGGTCATTAAACTGGGTTTCAAAGTATTTGAAAATTCAATGAAAAAGGTCTTTAGGACAGGGCCCTAAGGCTTAGGATTTGGGTTTGGATTTCTGGATTTGGAATGGATTTTAAGTTTGAAAGATTAATATTGAAGTATTCAAATCATTAACAATCATGTGGTGATTGTTAATGAATGGATAGGGTCAAAGTTAGATCAAGGGTAGGCTCAAAGTCAAAGTTGAAGTTTGAATTGTTAAGTAGATTGGATCAAGGTTTGGATGTGGTTGAAGCTTAGATTAATTAGAATTTGGATTGAATGAAGTTTGAGATTTGAATTGATCAAAAGTAGGAATTGATTTGATGTTAAAGTTGATCAAAGGTATGGGATTAATTTGAGGTTAGAATGGATCAAAGGGATGGGATTGATTTGAAGTCTGGATTGATCCTAGGATCTAGAGGAGTCCTAGGATTTGGATATGGAAGAATCCTAAGCTCTAGAGTAGGCCCTAAGGTTTTGGCTCTAGAAGGATCCTAAGGTCTAGAATAGGCCCTAAGGTCTGGCTTTAGGAAGGATCCTAAGGTCTAGAATAGGCCCTAAGGGCTGGCTTTAGGAAAGGATCTGGATTCTGGAAGGGTTTTAGTGACCTCATACAAAAATGAGGTCAACAAATGGACCCCCAATGTGTGTGGTAGAAGGAACTTCTGCTGCACACATTGGCGTTGACCGAATAGAAGTAGAATCTCAAAGGTAGAAGGGAGGGTATCGCCCAATCTTAAGTCCATAGGAAGTTAGTGAAAGGCTTACACCTATTTGGAAAAGAGAACTGGGAAAACCAAGGTAGGGAAAACCTAGCCTTGGGTCTAAGGAAGGGCATCACCCAACCTTAGGCCTATAGGATGCTGATAGAAGACTTACTCCAAATAGGCAAATCAACTGGTAAACTAGGATGGTGCCACGAAGGGCGTACTCCACCACTAGCGAATGGTCATGTGGGGAGGAAACTTGCTCCACACAGAGGACCTCAACTGGCAAACTAGGATGGTGCCACGAAGGGCGTACTCCACCACTAGCGAATGGTCATGTGGGGAGGAAACTTGCTCCACACAGAGGACCTCAACTGGCAAACTAGGATGGTGCCACGAAGGGCGTACTCCACCACTAGCGAATGGTCATGTGGGGAGGAAACTTGCTCCACACAGAGGACCTCAACTGGCAAACTAGGGTGGTACCACGAAGGGCATACTCCACCACTAGCGAATGGTCATGTGGGGAGGAAACTTGCTCCACACAGAGGACCTCAACTGGCAAACTAGGGTGGTACCACGAAGGGCATACTCCACCACTAGCGAATGGTCATGTGGGGAGGAAACTTGCTCCACACAGAGGACCTCAACTGGCAAACTAGGGTGGTACCACGAAGGGCATACTCCACCACTAGCGAATGGTCATGTGGGGAGGAAACTTGCTCCACACAGAGGACCTCAACTGGCAAACTAGGGTGGTACCACGAAGGGCATACTCCACCACTAGCGAATGGTCATGTGGGGAGGAAACTTGCTCCACACAGAGGACCTCAACTGGCAAACTAGGGTGGTACCACGAAGGGCGTACTCCACCACTAGCGAATCTAATCCTAAGGGAATGAAGGACACAACCTTAAGGAAAAGAAAAGAGGAAATTAAAAGAAGATGAAATTTAAAAGACTCAAAGCAGAATCAAGAATCATGAAAGTAAATTTTATTGATTGATCAAAAGAGCTACATCAAGCATAGTATTTCTTAAGGAAACGTCCGTTGACAGGTAACATCGGACGAATTCCTTTACAATCTACTAACTGATACGAGCCTCCTTCGTAGACAGTCTCTATAACGAAGGGTCCTTCCCAAGTAGGTTCAAATTTGCCTCCCAACTTTCGATGGGCTAAAATAGGCCTCCGAAGGACCAACACCAAGTCTCCCGCTTGGAAGGTCCTAGGTCGCACTAACTTATCATGGGCTTGAACCATACGGGATTTATACAACTCTAAACTTTGTTGAGCTTGGAGACGTCGCTCTTCAAGGCCTTCGAGTTCTTCCAATCGCAGTTTTGCATTTTGTTCATTTGTAATTTGGTTCTGAATTGCAATCCTGAGCGACGGAATTTGTACTTCCAGGGGTAGAACGGCCTCAGATCCATACACTAGTGCAAACGGAGTGGATTGGGTCGGAGTTCTGTAAGTGGTACGATAAGCCCACAAAGCTTCCACCAACTGCTCATCCCATTGTCGCTTGTTATCATCAAGGGTCTTTTTAATGATTTGCACCAAGGTTTTGTTGAAGGCCTCGGCCAATCCATTTGCCCGGGGGTAATAGATTGTCGAGTATCTCCAATCAATATTATGGCGTCTCACAAAACTATTAATCTTTGTAGACTTGAATGCAGACCCATTATCGGATATGATTCTGCGGGGCACGCCGAATCGATACACGATATGGTCACGGAAGAATTTTAAGACATGGTGGGATGTCACATTTCGTAGGGGAATTGCTTCCGCCCATTTTGAAAAGTAATCAGTTGCTGCTAATATGAAACGATGACCTCTCGCGGAGGGAGGGTCAATCGGCCCAATGATATCCGTGCCCCAACTCTCGAAGGGCCACGAGGCTATCGTAGGGTGTAACACATTAGGCGGCTGATGTAAAACCACACCATGGACCTGACATTGATGACAGTGCTTTGCAGTATTCATGCAATCGTCAATCATTGTAGGCCAATAGTATCCAAGTCTTTTAATCTTTAATTTCATTTTTGGACCCGATTGATGTGCACCGCATAGTCCTGAATGAACTTCATTAACAATCTTCTGGGCTTCTCGCTTGTTCAAACAGCGCAGCCACATGTGATCGAAAGACCGACGGTACAACAAATCGTTAACTAGTGCATATGATAGGGCACGTTTCCTAATCTGGTTGGAGAGTGATTTGTCCTGAGGGAGCTTCCCTTCTTTAAGGTAATCGATTAAGGGTTGCCTCCAATCGCCTTCTTTGTCAGTTGTCAAAGAGGCAGAAAGGATCTGAAGAGGAGTCTTACTAATGTGTTCCAAATCTATAAGAGAAAGGGTATTGCGACCCTGAATCTCTATAGGAATGGAATCTTCCTCCGGACAGGCAAATTCTTTTGCTAGTTTTGCTAAGGCATCTGCTGCAGAATTGTTTCCACGGGGAACCCTATACAAAGTAGCGGTGGGAATTTGCTCCAACAGGTGAAGTGTGTATTGGTGGTATTTCAGGAGATTAGGATTCAAGATTCTATAAGTTCCGGCCACTTGGTTAATCACCAACTGGGAATCTCCAAAAATCTTAATCTCTTTAATCTCCATTAAAATTGCAAGTTCCAAACCGGTTATCAGAGCCTCGTATTCAGCCTCATTGTTTGTGCAGGGCTCTGATAAATGGTAGGAAAAATGCATCATCCCTTTTTCTGGCGTTATGAAAATTAAACCAACTCCGGCCTTTCCGGGAATTATAGACTGTTGGGTCGCGTTCCTACGAGAGGATGCGGCTCCATCAAAATACAATTCCCAAATGGCCTCATCAGATTCCCTCAAACTCATGATTTGTTCGTCGGGTAAATCGTCGTTCAGAGGGGAATTTGCCGGCAGCGGGTGTGCTGCCAGAAAGTCGGCAACAGCCTGTCCTTTCACAGCGCGAAGGGGAGTGAAAGTAATCTCAAATTGTAATAATATCATAGACCAGCGGGCTAAACGTCCTGACAACGTCGGTCGGGTCATAAGATATTGCAAAGGATTGACTCTTGAAATTAAACTCACTGAGTGTGAAAGCATATAATGCCTCAATTTTTGGGCTGCGAAGACTAAAGCAAGACAATGCTTTTCAATCGAAGGGTATCGAATTTCCGTAGGAAGAAGCCTTCGACTAAGATAATAGAGAGCATTCTCCTTACCTTCGTCATTGACTTGAGCTAGTAGGGCGCCTAAAGACTCATCTAATGCTGCAGTGTAGAGGATTAACGGCCTTCCCGGAATTGGAGCCGCCAAAACTGGTGGATTGGAAAGGTATTGCTTAATGTTATCGAAAGCATTTTGGCACTTCTCGCCCCATACGAATTTAGTATCTTTTTTCGCAAGGACAGAAAAGGGTTGACACCTTCCAGAAAGGTTAGAAATAAACCTTCTTATATATGCCAATCTACCTTGTAGAGACCTTAACTGGGTAAGGCTCCTAGGAGATGGCATGTCTAAGATGGCTTCAATTTTAGCGGGGTCAATTTCTATTCCTCGGTGCCTTACCACGAATCCTAAAAATTTCCCTGAAGTAACGCCAAAGGCGCATTTCAAAGGATTCATTTTCAAATCGTAGCGGCGTAACCGTTCGAAAACAGTTCTCAAATCAAACAGGTGAGCCCCTTTGACTTTGCTCTTGACAACCAAATCATCAACATAACATTCAACTTGGTTATGAATTAGATCGTCAAAGATACGGGTCATGGCCCGCTGGTAAGTCGCCCCAGCATTCTTTAAGCCAAATGGCATCACCTTGTAACAAAAGATTCCAATAGGGGTTCTGAACGCTGTATTTCTCTCATCCTCTGGGGCCATCTTGATTTGGTTATAACCTGATGAGCCATCCATGAATGAGAAAATAGCATGTGAAGAGGCAATGTCCACCATGAGCTCCGGTATCGGTAAAGGGAACTCATCTTTAGGGCATGCCTTATTCAGATCCCTATAGTCGACACAAATCCGAATCTGACCATTTTTCTTTCGGACTGGCACGACGCTAGCTACCCAAGAGGGGTATTGTTCCTCTCGAATAAATCCAGCTTCGGCCAATTTCTTAACTTCAGAAACGACTTGTTGTTCAATTTCTAAGCGCATGCGTCGAGGAGCTTGTTTAACAGGAATGGCATCATGCCGAACTCCCAGTTTATGGACCGCTACCTCAGCGGGTAGACCTGGCATTTCGTCATACGTCCAGGCAAAGCAATCCCTAAACTCAGACAATAACTGAACTAAATCTTTAGTCTCACCCTCGCTCAGCAGAGCACTTATAAAGATCGGACGGGGGTCGTCATCGGTTCCCAGGTTAATTTCTTTTAATTCATCGACCGTCGATTTAATTTCTTCCTCAAATTCAGGGGGTGCATCCCGAACTTGAAGGTCATCGGGATCATCCAAAGTCTCCAAACAGAGCCCATCAAGAGGGCAGAAGGGATCCGTAGGGACATTTGGTGATTCAAGGTGGTAAGTTATCATTAGGCAATACTCATCATCGTCGAATGAACTAACTGTTCCAAAGCCAATACCACTTGTAGGATTATTTTTAATTTTTGTTTTCCAAATGTTTTCGTGGTATCTGGCTTGACCTTTAGTCCATCGGTATGGTACAGAACCTTTAAAGAAAGTATTCTTCACACAAACAGGGAAGTAGCCGAAAGGTAATTCCATTAATTCATTAAAATCTGCCTCCTCAAGGGTTACATCACCTTCATCCCTTGCGGAGGAGGAGCCAGGAAAGAATTTCTGGACTTTCTTTACTTCACCATTCAAGTTGGGGGCCACTTTAACTTCTAACCCAGCAATCCTGCCAGCTGACAGTGGGGTCAGAGAAAGGGCCTCAATCCTTCTACTGAGCTTTTCGTACATTGTCAATTCAGGCTCGTCACTTTTCACCTTTGCAACATCTTCCTCAATGTCACTGTCATCGTCCAAAGTGAGATCGAATTTTGGAGAAGTATTTGTATTCTTATAACGGAGGGAGAAAGCAACACCTCGGTCCTTGGACTCAACATCGGAATCAGATTCCAAATCGATATGAACAGGTGTTGTTCTCCTCTCTGAGGGAATACGGCCTCGACCTCGTGCCCTTAAAGCCATCCTCCCACCTCTTTGAGGTAATGCATTTGGAGGCCTAAGGATAACGATGTCGGAGTCGTCTTCACTACTCAATTGTATCATTTCTTGCTCAATATATTTTCCTTTTTCTTTCATTTGATCGGAACTTTGTCCAATCGACTTCTCCTCGATTCTGATCTCTAGCTTGGAACGGGACGAGGACCCTTTAGGAACAAAGTATGTAGCATCTTCGTAGATCCCGATTTCTTGAATAGAAAATGGTTGCAAATCACCCTTAATCACATGTTCAATGCCATCTCGTTGGTATTTGATGCATTGGTGAAGGGTAGATGGGACCATTCTGTATTCATGAATCCAAGGTCTACCTAAAAGGGCATTAAAGGACGTGGCCGAATCAATTATATGAAACTTAGCTTCAGTTTTCAAGCCTGCTATTACTAAAAGTAAAGTGATTGAACCCAAGGCCCTCTCACCCTGTTCATTGAACCCACGAAGCACCAACCTGTCGGTTGAAAGCTTGCTAGAATCAACTCTGAGGTATGCGAGGGTCTTTATGTTCATTATATTGACCGATGCACCCGGATCAATGAGGACTCTTGATAACTTAAAGTTTCCCACATCTACAGTAATGTAGAGGGGACGATTATGGTCAGCAGTTCTCAAGAGCATATCTTCGTCTGAAAAGGTAACTCCGGGAACCTCCTTGAAGTAAAGTGCCTTATCTTCTGAAGTTGCAGCCAACTGAGTCAAGCAAATCTCGGGGTCGAGAAGTGCTTTAATTAAAGACTCCCTCATTTCTTTGGAAAGAAGGAGGGCGTCGTAGATGCTTAATTTTGCTGGCAACTTCCTAAGATGGGCTAAAACATTGTAATCAACCTTGGGAATGACAGACTCAAAACCCGGAGGAATTAATGGAGAGTCTGACTGTTGAGGGGAATGCGGATTCAGATCTTCGAAGGGAATTTGCTTGCCTTTCTCTTGAGGGGGGAGCCTAGGGGGTAAGACTTTACCGCCACGGAGTTGCACCTGCTCGATATCCTCGGGAGGGCAAATTAGGGCAGTGTCTACACACACCATAGGCGTCGGGTCATCATCTCCCGACAGCGAGTCAGAATCTGAAAGCTCTATCAAGATAGGATTTCCTTGAAAATTGATTTGAGGGAAATCACTTTCTGATAAGGCCTCCGACTCGACCTCTTCTTGAATAGCTGGTTTGGGAGGATCAATTTCTTTAATGTTGAGAGTTTCTTCACAAGAACTTTTATTTAAGACAGGAGAGTCATCAATTTGCATTTCATTCTCATGGCCAATCATCAAGACAGAAGCAGAAGGATGTTTTTTATTCATCTTCTGACCCTTTGCCTTTGATGGGGCAAAGTAAAAGTCAGATAACAAAAGAGGGGAAAGGGTCTTAACACCCCCATCCGCCATCCTAATACATCTCTCATCTACACACTTCCTCTCTACAAAATCAACTTCTTTTTCTTTAAAACATTTGGCAGTAGTTCCTGTGACTACTGGAGAGGAAGGTGGCTCAACATCCTCCTGCGAAGCGTCCAGGTCAACCTCCCACACCGGATCCTGGGCTATCGTAGTTAGCTGTTGAGAAAGACGAAAAGACTTGTTAATCGACTTTTTAAGTGCCCGGGACAAAGCGACGTCCCAACCATCTTCAATAAAACAAGGAAGGTTAAGAGAGTTACCTGAAATGGTCTTAATGGAAGCTTTTTCTGGATCAACCAAGTATTCCTTAGGAATTATGATGTTACCTTGGGTGTAGTTCCTCTCAAGCCAGTCTTTGAACACAACACAGTCTTCTAGAGGGTGACTAAGCATCCGGTGGTATGGACAGTACTTGGGATCATCTTTCTTACTTTCATCCTCAGGCCTCCTAGCCTCTGGCAACTGAAAATCTGGTTTCTTTAATAGACTCCTGAAAATCTTCTTAACTGACTCCCTTTTAAATGGATATGGTTTTGCCAATCTCTCTCTAAAAGGTACAGGGTCTCTGGTGTACTGAGGAGTAACCTGGAAAGGCTGTCTCTGAACTGGCTGTGGTGGCGGTGGTGGAGGAGCACTAGGCTGACTGACCATTGGCCTCTTTCCTTTGTCAACTGCTGACACTACCGCCTTTTTCTCAAATGTCTTAACCAATCTAGGACCCTTCTTATCTTCAGACTGCTCCCGTAGGAATGGCATCCTATGAGCCTCTTCCTGCAAATTGCTAGCCTTATTAAGAAGCTTCTCAAAAGTTTTAATAGTGAAACCCTTCAGGAGAAAAGCAACAGGGCCGTGAATGTTCTTAAGAAGTATTTCCACTGCATGTTGCTCTTGCAACTGGGGTTCACACTTCATCGAGAGGTTTCGCCACCTCAAGATGTACTCAACCAGAGACTCTCCCGGCTTTTGCTTTTCAACAACCAAATCGCCCACAGTGGTTCGTTGTTGTGCTCCAGAAAATCTTTTGAGGAAAAGGTTTTCTAAATCACAGAAAGTTCTTACTGAACCATTGGGCAGATCTGCGTACCACTCGAAAGCAATGCCGGATAAGCTACTTACAAATTGGCGAAAGAGTAGAGCATCAGACCCTCCCGCATTGCAACAACTTGCTCTGAAGTGGGCCAAATGCTGTCTCGGGTTTTCAACTCCAGTGAAAATCTTAAAAGTTGGTGGCACAAAGCCCTTTGGGTAGGGAACTGAATCATATTCTTCGGGGTATGGTCTACCCTTTGGAATAGATGCAGTTTCTTGTGAAAAGGCTAAGGCCTCCCTTACCTGGTCCTCGATCAGTTGCTTAATATCCTTCTGAGGCAAAGTTGGAGGAATAGGGAGAGCTGTAGGTGG
Source organism: Dendrobium nobile (assembly GCA_022539455.1). Lineage (NCBI taxonomy): Eukaryota > Viridiplantae > Streptophyta > Magnoliopsida > Asparagales > Orchidaceae > Dendrobium > Dendrobium nobile. The sequence goes on along the minus strand of CM039721.1, from coordinate 35,054,350 downwards.
GGCTGGAGATGTCTCTAATAGGCAAGGAGGGATCACTGGTGCTGACTCGGGAGGCTTGGGATTGGATTCTGTCTTCTTAACTCTTTCCACAATCTCTCGAGCTGTTTGCTGAATTCTGAGTGAGTCCTGCTCTGACTTGTCGAATCTTTCTTGCATCTCCTTAACTTGTAACATCATGTTTTTCAGCTGATTCTCCAGATTTTTTATATACTCCTCATCCTTGGTCCTCACAGACTCATCTGAATCGGACCCAACAACGTGTGAATCATCGTCTTTGGTAGGCCTACGTTTGCTAGGTTCAGCCTCTTTGCTGGATCCTCTAGTTTCGACCATGGAGACGCTACCAACATGATCATCTGTGTCTCCTAGGAGGTCATCCAGGTCTGGATCAAAGGTTGCTACCTCTTCCTTCTTGTACAGAATGTTTCTTATTTCTTGTACTACCTCCCCAATTGGTCTGTCCCCAATAGACTCAGGATCGAGGGGTAAGTACCCTTTGTAAGCAGCTATGTCAAAGAGTTCTTCCTTCTCTAGCGTATAAATTATCTCAGTAAGCTTCGGATTAGGATCTAATTTTGGCTCTGTGGTTGGCTCTTCTTCTTCTAAATTGAGATCCAGGTCAATTCCCTCCTCCTCGACTGTCCCAAAATCGGTAGTCAGAAGAGTGGCGTTCTCTACAAGGAGAGGGGCACGTACCTCAGGAGGTGAAGCAGGAGCTTGTAGGGAAATAGCTCCTACATCTGGTAAGGTAAGGTCCTCGGACTCCGGTGTAGGAAGCCTAGGAATGACACATAGATCAGTGCAATCAGCAACTGGACCATCAACCGGAATTACTGCTAAATCAGGAGTAGGACTTGCTCTAGTAACACCATCCACTACAACAACGGAAGTGCTAGGTTGAATGCCCCTCAACTCAGTCAAAACTGGAGAAGGTGTTGTTGTAACCCGTTGGAGTTGGAGAATGAACTTAGGAGTTCTTGGAGGTGGTGGTAAGTTCTCCAACTTGGTCCTTTTAGGAACATATTTCTTCTCAGGAGACTTGGGCCTCTTTCCCTTAACATCCAAATGTTTTAGCGCTTCATTTTCCTTAGGGTTAACAATCATTGAGGCCAACCTCACAGGTTTGGGAGGGGGTACCGGGGGTCTACCATGAGGATGGCGGCCTCTCTCGGACCCAGTCAACACAATACCCTCCGTTTTGGAAGAAGGAGGGCGTGGCGCCCAGTGATATCCATCCACTAGCACCGAAGTAGCAGGCTGTCTAACATATTTCTTGTTTCTCCTAACATGTTGTGGAGTTAGGTTCTTAGCCTCAGATGCCTCTTCTTTCAACACTTCCTTCTGGAAGCGATGGGAGATCACTCCCTTCAGCTGACTCAAATACTGCTCTTTGGTCTGTCCAGATTGTGCAGCACAGGTGTGAATTATATTCCTTAGTGCTCTAGTCTTCTGCAGATGTTTCTCTTTTGAAGTTTTCTTAGTCGAGTAGTCGACTGGGCATGGTGGGGAACGGGCTATCCTAGATACCCTCTCCTCCCCTTGAGCAGAAGCTAAGGGGAAAAAGCGACTCCCTTTCAGAAGGGGAGAGGATGCAGGAATAGGTAGTTCCTCACCAGCCTCAGGCTCTACCTGAGCTAAGGTCTTAAAAGGCACAATCCTTTTGGCCTTGGAGATCCTCTTTCTAAGTCTCCTTAAGTAATTCTTCTTCTGATTCTTAGTTGCAAAGGTAAGCCCAGAACAAGACCCTTTTTCAAAAACAGATTTGACCTCAGTAGGGATCTCAACAACTGACTCAGGCAACTTTGGTGTCTCAATCTTAACAGGTGCAACAGAAGTAGCTCCCACAATCAACTCAAGCTCAGGGGTGGGATTCTTGGTGGCATCCAACTTGACTACCTCTTGTCCATCCATGTAAAACTCAAGAGTGTCAAAGCCTAATCCAAAAACAACAGTTCTCCCTAGGTCATTCACAGTCGAAGAGAGCTCACGGTCAAAGGTAAAGATCAACTTGCCAGCCATCGGATATTTTCTGAAAATTAAAGAATGGTTTGAAATTAGATTTCTTGAAGAAGAAGTGTTTGTCATTTTAAAACTTAAAGCTTGTAGGATAATCCCAACCTCCCAACACATATTGAATGGTAGAAAAATTCAACACATGTTAGGGAGATAAAGAGACTAAGTACATGCAAAAAAAAAAAATCAACATATGTTAACCCACACAATAATCTTATGAGGTAACATATGAGGTTTTGGAGTAAAAGGGTTTTGGATTTTGTTTTGTTTGGTTTTTTTTTGTTGAAAGAATTTGAAGTTTGAATGATTTGAGACGGATTCTTCTTATAAGATCCAAAATGCAACGGACAGAGTTTCCCCTTGCCCGAAGGCTTATGGAACTATAAGAAAATCCCTAGTAAATTCAATGGTTTAGCCTCTTTATTCTTGAAAGTCGGAATGGTAAAGAGGTTAAGACTAGTGTATCTCAAATCTTCAAAAGTCTTTTCCTTTCAATTTCAAAAGAGGTATTTTGAAAGCGGCATTATTAACATATATATATTTTTTTAACGAACATTTGGAGGTAGAACCTCTCTCTTGATGTTTTAAGTTATTCTAGATGTTGGCCACACTCACCCAAGGGGGAAATGGATTGAGAGGCCAACGGAAGAAAGGTAGTTAAGACTACCGATGAAACAAAATTTCATTCTTATTAAAGATAGAGAGAGAGATTGGTCCCACCGGGCGTGCCATTCTTTTGTTGGTGGAATTTTGAAAACAGGTTTTGAAAAATATTAGTTTTCTTTGGGGATTTTAAGATTAAGGTTGAGTTCTAATTCTAAGGTCGAACCAACTCGTTAGAAAGAATATATCACCCCGGGGGACGAAGATAAACTTTCATAACGGTGTTCAGGCTTAGAATTATGTAAACACATCTTGAATATTATGATCGGGTTCTAAAGAGAACTTCATATTGCCCCGAGGGAACAAAGTAGAGTTCAACTAAGTACCCAATTACAATATCCAAGAAGTATGATCGTCGCATTCACATCCAAAGCCTTATCGAAGAAGGATGTATCTCCCCAAAGGGAAATGACACCATTCTACGATAATTCTTCTAATGCAACGACGACGATCATTCTTTAACTTTTCCCAAAGAAATCTAGTGAAGTTTTAAAATCAATTTTAAAATCAGGTGTGTGGGGTTCCAAATCTCCTACGAGCGCAAGCCCTCGTAGTTAATTACATCGTAGGGAGACAAAGTCCCCTACGAAAACTCTCGATTAGAATAAGAACGAAATTTTGTTAGATTTTCTAGGAGTGATATCAAAGAATAAATAGAATCATTGGAAAAGATCAAGAGGGAATGGATCAAAATTGAGCAGTTATTAACAGATTCAAAGGAAGAGAGGTAGGGGACACTTTGAGATTCCAGAACTATCCGGAAGTGTCCCAACTTAATCTAAGTGTTGGGCTTTATGTTTTAGGATTGAAAGAAAATTTTAATTAGAGTTGAGCATCTTATTAGAAATTTGGGATTATATTCCCGAAATTTGGGGTCTTATAATCAAAGATCTGCCCGGATCCTAAATCTATTTTGGACACTGGACCACAGTCATCCGATCCTAACTAATGCAGTGCAAGGTCTGGATTTACCCCGGCCTGGATTGGGGAGCCAGCTAACCACCTAATCGATTTAAAATATATGAATCCGGTCTTTTATGCAAGAGTGGTAGGGACGTTGTAATTAAAGTTTTAGAGGGTCGGGGCCGACATCTAGAGATTTTCCTAATTGGCCCCTTTGACATATGTTGGGTGCAAAAATGCTAAACTGATGCAATTAAAATTTTGACTCTTTTAGTTTGTATCTAATGCAATGCATGCTAGTTAACAACTTCCAATCAAGTATGCTTGAAATTTTAAAAACAGGCTTATAAAATAGTTTTTTAGAAGACTGGACTTCCCCAGGTCCGGCACCTCGTCCTCATAGGTCAGACTATCCGGACTCTACCCGCAGGCGGGGAAGGGTCTAAAGCAAGGAAAGAGTGATGCAAAAATATGCATGCGACCCCGGGGACGATCCCCGGCTAATTCCCTAGATTCGTTATCTTTCTATGTTGTTTAGACTCACTAAAATTTTAGACTTTTAAAATTATGAGTAGAAAAGTTTCACACCCTCACGAGCCTCACGTATCCAGGCGAAAACAAAGAGCGGCATGCAATCGCCAAAAAACTAGTAAAAACAAGTAATCCTAGAGGCAATCAAATCATCACATCAAATATAAATTAATTAATAAATGTCCATAGGCAGAATTGCCTTGCTTATTACAAACCAGAATATTGCAGAAAGTAAAGTGGCCGGGCACCACTGACAACAACCCGGATTCTAAACCTAGTAACGACGCAAGTTATTTTGAGTGGGATACTCTCAATCTTCAAATCTTCAAATCTTCAATTTCATTCTTCTTTGGACTCCTTTTCTTCAATCTTCTTGAAATCTTCGTAGTGGATTACCCAAATGGACAAGAGGGCACTTCCCTCTAAGGGGAAGGCCACTCTTTCCTCTTTGGGTAAGGAAGAGGTATGATCCAAATTTGGATTTCCAAATGGAAAAGGAGTGTTCCCCAAAGGGGTATCCTTTCCTCTTTGGAATCCAAGCTTTGGATCTATGTATCCCAAACTCAAACTTAACTTTCACAACACTTAACAATTATACAAATTACATTGATATCAAAATAAAAATCTAGACTCACCTGCAAGGTTATCCTAAGCAATTAATATAAATAAAGCAGTTATTCCCAAGCAGTTATATATGAGCAAAAAAGAAAGTAAACACACTGGCCACGCTCTTTTTATGATTTGGGGGCTTTAGCAGCTGAAGCACCTGTGCAAAGAGTTTATAATATTTATGCATTTTTTTTTGATTTGCCCCCTTTTTATATTGCCCTGCATGAGCGTGGCCACCTGCAGAAAACTGTGTCAACATCCAGATCGTACCTAACCTAAGGGTAATCTAGTCGCCAAACACATCAATCCATCCACAGAGTACAGAAAAAGTAAGCAGACATAGCAAAGCAATTTCATCCACAACATGCAGTGAAAACTACGAAAAATCCGGCACACAGCAGTAAAGTAAACACCGGCCTAACCTAGATCTAGAGTTGGTTGTCCTAGCACAACATCTAAAGTGTGTGTGAAAGGTAGTGTGGCGGGGGTATATCCTAAGTTGGGTGATTAATTAAAGTTATCTAAAAGTCTGAGTTTGTTAAGGCTTAAAAGGGTATTTAGATTAAAATTTAAGTATTAGTAGATTAAGAATTTTAATTAAACATGTTTTAAAAGTTAATTGAATACTACCTTTGTTTCACACCGAGGCCGTGAAGTTTATTTCACCTTCCTTGGGGCTAAGCTAATAGCCTCGTAGGCCTGGGTTACCCAGTAGCAATCGGGGTTGATTAAGTTATTTAAATTGGTTGGAATTAAAAGAGTGGATTAATATTAAAATGAGTTAATTACTGATTTTTAAAGTTGATTAATTTAAGTTTGCCATTAATTGATTCGTGGCGTTGTGCCACCAGGCTCGAGGAACCAGCCTCCTTAGGACACTTAGCCCCGCAGCCCGGAGTAGTCCAGCCGATAAACCAAATTAATGTAATTGAATTAGAGACTTTTAAAAATGTTAAATAATTAAAAGGTTAATCCATTTTAAGGTTTGACACCCTTTAGAATCCATTCGTGGCGTTGTGCCACCAGGCTCGAGGAACCAGCCTCCTTAGGACACTTAGCCCCGCAGCCCGGAGTAGTCCAGCCAATAAACTTCAACTTTAGGGTGGTTGTTGTGTTTTAAAGGATTTGTTAAGTGTTTTGGACATTAAACCAATATTTTCTGAATTTTAGAATGATTATGAGTTTTATGAATTTTGAATATTTTAATGATTTAATTAAGGGGTTGAAAAAATTGACTTTTTGATTAAGACCAAATTCTGAAATGTTTGTATTTTTATTAAAATACTAGACCTTACTACGATCAGTTAGAAGGTTAGGTACGTTAAAATCGGATTTTTCTAATTTTATTACAAAGGTTTGAAGTTTGAATAGTTTTGACTTAAAGTTGACCGATTTGTTGACTGTTTAAAATATTGCAAATTCCTGAATTTAATATTTTTAATAAATACTAGACATCAATATGAGTTGAATGCAAGTGAGTTTGGGTAATTTGGATTTTTCTAGAATTAGTTATGGATTATTGAAGTTTGGGCATTTTAATGAGTTTGGAATTTCTTAATTAGAAGGCCTCTTTTGTGATTTTGCTTCAAACAAGTTCCCAACTTCTTGGAAAACACTCCAAAGGTCAGAAAATAACCTAAGGAGGGATCCCCAAGTGTTTGGGAAATTTTTGAATTTTTATATTATTATTAATTAATTATCTTAATTACATATTGGTTTTCACTTAAAATTAATTAGGGTTTAAATTGCTGTCAAATCAAAGGGCTTTTAATTATCACAGATTAAGGACTGAATTCTGGTCAGTTTGAGGGTTTACATGTAATTTTTTGGATTTAAATTGGATTTATTACAATTTTTTAGAAGTTTTAAAGGCTAATTAAGGGTTTAAGACTTAGAAAACTAATTAGGGGACCTAATGACCTCAAAAATTAGTGAAAATTTCTCTAGGGGCTGAGGATGTCACTAAGTTCAAATGTTCAAAGTTTCAACTAAAGAGGAGGTGAATCCTAATTATTGAAATTTTTCTAAGTTTTCTAT